>CM040761.1:18161244-18761244 GCA_022829145.1 Albula goreensis | reverse complement strand
GCACTGCCACCCAGGTGGCCTTTCCTGTCCCATTGTAATTGTATTGGCAGAAGGCCACCGGGAGTCTGAGTGAGAGTATTTAGTATGTGCCTGACCAGGGGAGCGAGAGGAGGGAGGAACAGAGAGAGACAAAGGGAGAGGAGAGGGAGGGAGAGAGGTAGGTAGAGGAAGGTGGGGGGGTGAGAGGAAGAAGGAGTAGGAAAGGGGGAACGCTCATGAACAAGGAGATATGGAGGGAGGAGGTGGGGGTAATTTGAATTGATAGTATGTAGATGGGGATGCTAAAGGAAAGCAGAGACAGCGCTACCCACGAAAGTGGGAGAAAACTAGATTTTATAGGAGCAACAATTTCTGCAATTTCTGCAATATATTGTGTTGATACAAGTAGAATCAATTCCACTTCAGTTTATTCAATTCAGGAAATAATTGAAGGTCAACTGATTTATTGAAAAATAAATTCCTACAATATCATAGGTATTCAAAGCATGAACTGAGTTTCAGACCATTCTGTTATGGATATGACATTATGGAAATAAAATTGACTAAGCTGCTGAATTGGTCACATTAAAATTGGCCATATTACAAAAAATAATACAATAAATTCCTTTGTAACTCAGCAGGTATTGAAAATAAGCAGAATCTGTAATTTACCAAGCTGTCTACATCTTTGTCTTGGTTTTCCAAAAATAAGCGTGACCCTGCAGAAACACAATGGCATTGTAACATCGACAGCAATGACTCAAGATGCCTCACAGCACCAAGGTTTACCAAAGACGACATGTTCAAATGCAGTGAAGTTCCCCTCACGCTCTGTGTGTGGCTCTGTAAAGAATGGCTTTTACCAAAGCAGGGGGTAAATGACGAATGGGACCCACAAGCCGCACGCCGCCAGGCCCCTGCTTTATTGATTTATCCTCACATTTGTCTGCGGAGTGGGGAAATGGTTTCAGACAAAATGCATTTTAACGCGATCTGGTCGACTCAGCTTTTGTCTACGCGCTGGATGTATGCACCTGAATTACAGGGGCGCAGCCTAAGTGTTTGAAAGAGGGCGATGATTCTCTCCCCGTGGGTGAAAATGGATGGCTCGTCGGAGCGCCTCGCGGCCGGCCAAGATGAGGCCTTCTGAAGGATTACAGAGCCTCCATCCCTCTGCCTTCTGTTCTTTCTGTGGTATTGATCAGAAACTAAGCAGCGTTTCCATCATGTGGTCCATCTCACAGCAACCGTCTCGTGTCCTTTTGATCACAGTTTAGGACTGTGTGCGGTTGTCCAGACTGAGAATGACACTCCGGATGAAAGCCAAAGCAGAAAGAAGTGTTAAACTTGACCTGCACCTGTGTGTCTGCAGTGTAATTAATTACTTGCATGAAACAAGGGAAACACTGCTACATGTTATATAATTGTAGGTAACAGGGCTGGTTTTGTTTCATATGTTTATTAATTTCAGCTAGCCACAATTTAGCCACGTCTCTAAATTGCAGTTACTAATTCACTAATGTTACCATAGTAGTTATGATATAACTACACAGATATAGATGCAGCTTAATGTAAGGTGTACCAGAAAAGTTTTGCGAAGTCCCTTGCTGGCTTTAAATCCTATGTACCTTTTCTATTTACTTCCCCACTCAGTGTTGTTCATAATTAACATTCACACATTGGCAAGCCATCAATTTTCTTTCTGCCTAATTGTCTTGAAAATTGAGAAAATTACAGAGTACAACTTAAGTGTGAGTTTAATAAGAAAGATTCTGTCAAGCAACGTCAATCGCACCTTTAACTGATTCATTTTGCACACACACAAACTAATGTGCCTAAATATACAAACACATGTTCTCACAAAAACACACACACACACGCACGTATCTATACACAGACACATGCTCATACACACACATACTCACACAGACACACACAAGTACCTATATACAGACACGTGCACATGTACGCACACACACTCACACACACTCACAAAGACACACATAAATGCATGCAGAAAAACACACAAGTACATACATACATACACAGACACATTCACAAGTACACACACACCGAGGTGGGATTAACTTAGATGACCAATCACCTCCACCCTGCCAGCATGCGTACCCCCACACACACACACACACACACCACACACCCCAACCGTCCCTCTCGAATCACAAACAAAGTCATGTACACTTGCCCCCCCCCCCGGGAATAAACGCCCTGAGTCTCATTTTCTCTCTTTCATTTTTTTTTTCCTTTCCAAACTGAAGGTAATTTCATTTTAATCGATAATTAACATAAAACCATAAATCATGCAGCTCTGTGTAAATATGGGTCAGGACCGGGATTCAGCCATGATGACCCTGTCAAGGGGGGGATGGAATACAGCATGGGGAGAGCCATGTGGAAAAATCACCTCCCCCCATCTCACAATCACCCCCCACCATCCTACACCCGTCTCCCCCACCTGCTCTACGATTATGTGTCAGACAGATTGAGAGATGCCTTCGACATGGGGAGCCTAATGAGACAGGCCCTGGGCACAGACCTCAAGAGAAACACCAGCAGGTGTATTCGCGCAGTGGAGAAGGGGATCATGGGAAGGGAGGACTGTGTGTGCGTTGAGGGGGGGGGGCGGCGGTTGATTCATTGGCATGGGTTGCACGTCCACCTCCCCGCCACTCAAGGTTGTTTGTGTTTGTGCGTTCCCACCGGTTTCAATGTGCACAGTGAGCTGAAATGAAATACGACCATTTAATGTTTACTGAATGGTGATGGTAAAGGGGGCATGTGGCTTTCATAGGAATCCAGGTTTTACACCTAATTTATCCCAGATTACATAAACCTTCTGAGATCAGCTTTGGTAAAAGGCTTTCGTAAGTGGCTTCTTTGGAGGGAAGTATAGCATTCAGTTCCCTCAATCTGGACATATAAGCAGTGGTTAAAGAATTTGCATATAGTCATTGTAAAGTGTGTATGAGTTATTCAAAAGAGGCTGTAGTCTCTTTTGAGTAACTGTTATTATATGCACTGTTTGCATTATTGCGTTTTATCACCCATGTAGGTATATAAAAACATCCATTCTACAGTGGCTGTTTAGAGAAACGATGCTGTAAGAATGAGATGTACTCATGGTGAAAGTCATTGCTGCGTGGATCCCATTGATTTCTCCAGGAAGGCTGTGTAAAGCAAGGCTAGCTCCAGGATTTACTTTTATAGCCCATATTTTCCTCCTTAGATGGGGCCTGAGCTGGCGGGATTGGCCCGGCAGCTCTCTCCCTGGAGCAGCTGTTGCTCCCCCAGAGTAGCTCCCAAATAAAGCGGTTATTGTAGCACTACCATTGTAATCTGGGCTTTTACATTCCCTCTACTTGGATTTTCAATTTATTACGGTGTAAATCAGCGCCTGGTCTCCACCCTGCTGCTCGATGAGCTTTTGTTCATTCACTTTACCCAAAGCGACTCGATATATATTCCGGAGCCAGCTTAGATGGCTGGGATTTTCAGCGGAGTAATCCCATTAAGATGGGGTCCACGGCTCCCAGCTCCGCAGCGCTGCCCAGTCTTCCCTTTTGATGCTGATGTCCGGATTCTGGCAGCGTCGGCTCCCACACGGCAAGGGATTCCGGTCCCAGACCACTGCCTGAAGCCCAGGCTTTTGTGTGCCCACGTTGTTGTGAAGGCAACAGTTCGCATGCAGCACTATCAATCAAGATATTACAGCGGGGAGCCCAGAGAGGGGCACATGCCAAAGAGGGGCACATGCCTTGGCCTACATTAGTCTCCACATATGCCCACTCCCTCCATCGCCAGCCTGTTCCGTTTCCCCCTCTTTGCCACCGGTCCTGAATTTAGATTGAAAGCTGGAGTCTGGAGTTTGAATTCCGATATTGCCTAGCAACGGAAGAGCTTGGTCCACCAAGCAAATTGAAAGCTTTCTCAAAGAATGATTTGCTCACAGTTCATGACCGAATTGCCCATTTGTTTGCTCGGTTTGCAGGCATTCGTTTTCCTCGGCGGTTAATTTCAAACGTTTTATCACGTTTTCAAAGTAATTGACCGTCTTAGTCATGCCAACTGAAGTTGCGCTGGTTCGAAAAAAAAAAAAAAAAAAAAAAAAACCAAAAATTGGATTTGCCTCAGTTTGTCATTCGTGTTTTTGCTTTTTTTTTCTTCTTTACTTTCCATTTACTTCCAAATTGTTTCCCCATGTCCTTTTGGTCTTTGTTTGTTACTCTGTTGCTTCTGCAATTACGTTAAGATTCAAACTACATCCCCTTTGGGTTCAAGGGTACTCGGTTGTCTCGGGAGGGGAAATAGCAGAGAGCACGTTATCCAACAAAAGGAGTGTTGCCATGCAGAATGCTTTCACATCTCTCCCAGTTAAATCAATTACACGTATTGTTTCCTCCTTCCGGAAAATCGATGAGTGGAGGTTTAGCACTTAAGAAGACACCCCCATTCTGGGGAGCCCTTCAGATGCAGAAGGAGAAAGCTTCACCCTTTAAAATCACCATTAATTCATGTATGATGGAATTTGTTTTGAGCAAAAAAACAAACTGAGTGAGTCACATACAGGCATTTACAACGGAACATTAAGCTACTTAAGAATTCATTTTATTTCAATTTTCTGCCCACCCCCTCTTAACTATCACCAGGGATCCATTTGTAATGCATTAAAATACTTGTATATTGACTCATTTCATTTGTCTTTTCCTGATATTTTTGGTATTACTTGACTCTCAATGAGCTCATAGTGCTCTGGTCTTTTCAATGACATGCTTTTGGAACAACTGATAAAGATACAATGCAAAAATAATGACATGTTAATCTTGCCAACATATTGTGTGCACTTTCTATTTAGAAGAAGTAACTGTTGACAAAGTCATTGTTGGCTTTGGAATGGCTTATGCATAGTATACATGAAGGCAGATGTGTTTCTGCCCTTTGATTGGTCAGTGGTCAGTGTTCCAACAACCTATTGGCTTTGAGTTGATGCCCATCTTGTGGCATCATTGTACCATCCAGTTGTGTGAGAAATCAGACAAGATGGAGGATTTATTGTATAAATCCCCTGTGTAATAATATCCCACTCTGATGTTGAATAGTTGCTGCCATGCTATAGCACCATTTATTGGTTTGATATAAGCACTTATTAATGTGTCATAACAAATTTATGACTGCTGGGTGAGTGATGGGAGACTTCTGTGTGTCTGACAGGGCATGATGTACCTGGAGGAGAGGAGACTGGTGCACAGGGATCTGGCAGCTCGAAACGTTCTGGTCAAGTCGCCCAACCACATCAAGATCACTGACTTCGGGCTGGCACGCTTGCTGGATGCAGACGAAAAGGAGTACAATGCTGACGGTGGCAAGGTCAGTAATGCCAAATTGCTCCACGGTTATGAACTCCGGGTATCTAGACTTTCATATGCTACATTTGATTTGAATAGCCTTTCATATGCTACACTTACCACTTAGACCCCAAAATGCACTTATTAGATGATCTGCATGTTACAAAGAATATTGCATATTCATTCAAGGACTTTAATCAGTCAGATCAGTGCTCAGACAGCAGATGTTTTTATTTATCTTAAGAAGCTGTGGCAGATTCCTTTTGAAAGAAGATACAGTTTTACTGATTTATTGATAGACCAACAGCTTTGCTCAATTAACTCCTAAATGCTGAAAGTGTGAACATGTGATAATTCAAATTAAACCATTTATGGAATATAAATACTTCAGTGTCAGAGCAAATGGCAATGAGCTAAACTAGTATTGTGTTAAAAACTGTTCCATGACAGTTTAATAAAAGTGTTGTTGTATTGAACACCATCGTATATCAGGGTCTGTCAACACCTGGTTTGAGAGTCCCTGGCCCTTTCCATCCCTGTCTCCTTTGCTAATTCTCTATACTTACTTTACGCCACCATCTCCTCTCATCTACTCTCTCCCTGTTGTCTCAGTTTGCTTTGTCTCTTCCTATGTTTCTCATTCAATTTAGTTTTTCCGTCGATGTATCTTATCTAGCCAATTTGTCCCCCTTGCTGTTAGTGAAAAAACACTCCTCCAGTATCTCCCACAGGGCAATCGATACGGCTCCTGTGAGCATGAAACCAGCCTTTTTGTCTTTAACCACTTTTGATTCACATTGAATGTGCCAGTGTGTGTTTTCCATAGGGGAGTTATCTCTAGCTTTTTTTGTTTGTTTTAAAAAAGTTTTTTTCTTTCATACATTGTTACTTCACTTTTTTGTTTCGAAGTCTCATGATACCACTGTCCTTTGTTAATTTGTTTTGTTTACCCCCATTTATTCTGTCTTTGGATTTTTGTTTAAGATTGTTGGATTACATAGCGCCAGTTTTTTATGTCTTTATTATTCCTCTGGTAAACATACAAGTCAGCATCTCATTATACAACACCAATATCACCCTGCAGGAGATGGCAGTGAGTGAATCAGTAATAATGGTAATAAAAGTAATGGGGGAAACTCCACATCTTTTTAGACAGCTTTCATTTAATGAACAGACAGTCTCATCTGGGTCCTTTTTCAAAAGGAGGCTGCCATTGTCTTGAGCAGTTTGCACCAGGGTTCACCGTGTTAGGGGTTGCCGTAGCAAATGCAAGATGAAATGTTGGTCAGCGTAACAAATGTGTAATGAGTCAGGAATTACCATAGGAAGAGTGGGATGAAGTAAGATGAGTCAGAGGTTACCATAGTATGGCAAACATGTGGCCTGCCCTGCCATCTTGCTGCCCTGAGAGCCTGAGCTCACAGACATCAGCACCAGGCAGGAAAGTGCCCCGTCCCACCACTCTTACACAGAGGCTGAAAAAAGACCATTTCTTTTCCTTGATTTTGGCCAACCAGGGGGAATCAGTTTGCTGTTCTCTTTAATCTTCCCTTTAATCTTCCCTTTCTCTCTAATTTCATCTCTTCTTTTGTTAAGTGATATTTTCTTTCAAAGATGCATTGTATAAAAACTACAATTTTTGCATGGAACCTTTTGTCATTTTTTTCTCCTCTCGTCATTCTTTTCTCTCTCTCTCTCTCTCTCTCTCTCCTCTCTCTCTAGATGCCCATTAAATGGATGGCCTTGGAATGTATCCACTACAGGAAGTTCACCCACCAGAGTGATGTGTGGAGCTACGGTGAGAGAAACTCTGGGACACTGGGGGGCATTACACCATAAATCATAAATCTGGGACACTTCCAAAATTATTAGACAGCTGCTTCTTTCTCAGTGGCACCCGATTGGCCAAAGGAGTCCCTGTACTGCCACAATCAGAATTCCATTTCAGCCTGTAGGGTGCACCACTGCCCAGAGAAACAAAGCTTGTATAGGACACACCCCTCTTTGTACTTCCAGTTGTGAAACGATAATAAATCAAATGCCTGTGGTCATTTGGTTTGTTACGTTACTCGAGGACTTATGTTCACTTGTACATACAGAAATTGAGTGTACAATGTATTAGCCATGCATGTCTTCATAAGGCATGTATTCATAGCAAGTTATGTCTTCAGACTGCACCTCTCCCCTCCCCTCCCTTGCTCTCTGTAATGTCTCTGTACTTATCTTTTAACTGTTTTGATTTTAACCTTGGTTGTTCTTGTTAACTTTTCCTTCAGATAGTCTGTAGGGGAGTCCTGATCTATTCGGTCACATTTGGCACTTGGGACTTTACCCCTCTCTAGGGTTATCTTTGCACTTTTTGTACCATTCATATGAACTTTGCCTTGTACGTCGCTCTGGATAAGAGCATCTAACAAATTCCTTTAATGTAATGTAATGGAATGGAATGTCCCACCTGGTGGAATCTTATAATATTCCTGACTGGAGTGTTTGTGATGTTTATCGCGGGTGGAACATGACAGCCTCTGTTTGTGCCGTAGGGGTGACTATCTGGGAACTGATGACATTCGGAGGGAAGCCGTACGATGGGATCCCCACTCGCGAGATCCCCGACCTGCTGGAGAAGGGCGAGCGCCTGCCCCAGCCCCCCATCTGCACCATCGACGTCTACATGGTCATGGTCAAATGTGCGTCTCCACTCACGCCTTACACATCACGCTCATACTCACACCCCCACTGATACGCATCCGCATCCCTGCACAAACCTTACACATCACGCTTATACTCACACCCCCACCGATACGCATCCGCATCCCCGCACAAACCTTACACATCACGCTCATACTCACACCCCCACCGATACGCATCCGCATCCCTGCACAAACCTTACACATCACGCTTATACTCACACCCCCACCGATACGCATCCGCATCCCCACACAAACCTTACACATCACGCTCATACTCACACCCCCACTGATACGCATCCGCATCCCTGCACAAACCTTACACATCACGCTCATACTCACACCCCCACCGATACGCATCCGCATCCCTGCACAAACCTTACACATCACGCTTATACTCACACCCCCACCGATACGCATCCGCATCCCCTCACAAACCTTACACATCACGCTCATACTCACACCCCCACCGATACGCATCCGCATCCCCACACAAACCTTACACATCACGCTCATACTCACACCCCCACCGATACGCATCCGCATCCCCACACAAACCTTACACATCACGCTTATACTCACACCCCCACCGATACGCATCCGCATCCCCACACAAACCTTACACATCACGCTCATACTCACACCCCCACCGATACGCATCCGCATCCCCGCACAAACCTTACACATCACGCTCATACTCACACCCCCACCGATACGCATCCGCATCCCCACACAAACCTTACACATCACGCTCATACTCACACCCCCACCGATACGCATCCGCATCCCCGCACAAACCTTACACATCACGCTCATACTCACACCCCCACCGATACGCATCCGCATCCCCACACAAACATCCATACACACACATACACTCTCATAAGACAACCTTACCCTCACACACTGGGTCACACACAGACACACATTCACATACACTCACACACGCTTCTCTCTCACACACACAGACATAAACATCACACTAATTCACTCCTCATCCACACAGGAAAATTACAATGAGGATCCTCCTTAAAAAGCTGACATTAAAATATACTAGTATTTTAAAGTGTTATTAATACATTAGATATTTAATGCTGCAAGGTAAATATAGTGATGAGACCATGATCTTGGGTGAGCACTTAGAGAGAAGAAGCCTCAGGTGGCCCCGCCCCCAGAGAGATTGATTGACACTTTGGCCCTGCCTCCAGAGAGATTGAGTGACAGTTTGGCCCTGCCTCCAGAGAGATTGAGTGACAGTTTGGCCTTGTTCTCATGTTCGCGGGAGTGCCTGCCATGGAGCACGCTCAGATCATGTCATCACTGGTTATGAGTGAAAGCTACAGACCCGCCTGCCTGCCCCCTGCTGTGTCACAGAGAACACCTCCCTGTTTGGGCACTACCCCCGGTCTTATTAAAGCTGAGAGTGAGGACAGGATGAGCCTGGGATGGGGGTGGGGATGAGGGGTGAAATGAGGTGGTAGGGGTGGTGGGGGGGGGGGCACTGCTTCCACTGCTGAGCATGTCTTTTAGAGCTGAATGGCTGAGTCACACATCCAGATGGCTAAGCAGATGAGAGCAAAGCCTGGAATATTCTCATACAGGACAAAGCCTAACATGCACTATGTGGAAATTCATGTCCTTATGGTTCATGATGTTTGTTGAGACTAAATGCAGTTTGATATTTTGTTGTGCATGTGTGTGTGTGTGTGTGACAGAGAGAGAGCGCTAGAGAGAAAAAGAGAAAGACAGTTAAACAGACAAATAATACTGGATGTAAATATTATATTTTTTATTTGTACGTCTGAAAAAGAAAGTGTGATCCTAACAGGCAAAAACAGATAATGTCATCAGCTGAAGCCAGTGAGAGTGACCTCACTTCCTGTTTGGGTGAGATGGCACTTTCCCCCACTGCTCTTCTTGTGTGAGTCTGACTGTCCTCTCGGCCCTTCCTCTCCTCTGCAGGCTGGATGATAGATGCAGACAGCAGACCCAAGTTTAAGGAGTTGGGGGCAGAATTCTGCAGGATGGCCCGTGACCCCCAGCGCTACCTTGTTATCCAGGTGAGTGTTGACCCAACATCCCCTCAACAACCTCATAAATCCCAGATACCACCAGTTGAATTAATTGGTATGAAACTGTAGGTTGTTGCTGTTTTTTACATTGCTATAACCTGGTGCTCACTCTTGCTATGCTATCCTATGAATCTGTGCTCCACATCACCCATATGCAGCACTGTAATGGCAATGAATTATCTGCAGCTTGACTGAGTTGTAGCTTTAGCAATGTTTTCTCGGCCATTTTTAATGCACTACCTATGTCACTTTGGTCAAAAGCATGTTGTAGGGTATGTTTGAGGAAATTAATGTGAATGTGAATGTGAATATGAATATGAAGTCAATCTGTTTGTCCCAGGGTGACGACCGCATGAAATTGCCCAGCCCCAATGACAGCAAGTTCTTCCAGAGCCTTCTGGATGAGGAGGAGCTGGAGGACCTGATGGACGCGGAGGAGTACCTCGTCCCACACGCTTTCAACGTTCCCCCTCCCTCCTACACACCCCGACCTCGGGTGGACTCCAACAGGGTAATCTTTGCCACCCCCTTTGCATGCACCTTCTATAATATAACAGTTGTTCTTCAAGTGTTAAGTCCAAAACCATAATTTATTCTATCACATTATTCAAAAGACACATTTTCACATCATTGATCCATAATCCATCATTGAATTCTGTGTAATTGGGGAAAAACTGAAAAATAATTTCCCATCCCTAATCAAGGCTGTCTGGCTGAAGTCCTGGGGAATGAGGGATTACAGTAAGGATTAGTGAAATAAACTGTAGGCCAAGCACTTAATGGTCGCAGGACAGTTCAGGGCTTATAATGGCCTGTTCTGGACAGCATTTGCAAAAAACGATGACCATGAAGGCTGTGAAGAGATATCTGATGGAAATGGAAGGAGAAAGACAGACCGAACGCTAGCGAACCTTCTCACCGCCCACCAGGGCGTGTCCCGGCATACTGCTGAGTGGCCGGCTCTCTTAATCCAGCCGTCCCCCCCAGCCCTGATTTCATTACTGCGGTCTGCAAGTGCAAATAGCAGCGACCTCACTGCAGTGGAACCAGTGTTTGCGCACGGGGCAGGGGGAGGACTGGCCCCCGGCCGCCTGTTTGCTCTTCCATCTGCCCGGCCGTGTCCGCGCATGTTTTATTAACCCCTGATGCGTTCGCGGGCAGGCCCCACTGGGTCCCCTCAGGTCCTAGGGGGAAGGAAGGGGACATCCGAGGCCATAGTGTGCCCCCCCCCCCCACATGTTTCTGAATGAAGGCCATCGGTCTAAGCCTTTGTCAGGCCCAGAACTCAGGTCCCTAGCAACCACTCAGAGATGAGAGATACCCAGACAAAGGAGCCCAGGTACAAATAATTGGAATGTTTCCCTTGACTAAAGAGTCTCAAAGGCTTTCAGGGGGAGGAGCAGTCTTTAATCTTCCTTGCAGGCACTCGCAGGCCTCCTTAATGGCAAAACTTCACAGAAAATCTGACCGTATGTTTCATATCTTTGGAGTATATCACTTTTGGTTGTCGTCATCAATATTGAAAAGGGTCCTCTGTTTTGTTAAAAGGGCTTAAACATATATACAATTCTTTTACAATAACCAAAACTAGAACAGAGACTTTAAGGCATGGCAGGTAAGGTTTGCCTGTGTCCATACGCTATCAGCGGGACATGGGGAGGCTCAGCCATTCACAGTCTGAATTCTGTTTCAGAGAGACTGCATAAGTTTGTTTGTCTTCTGCCTTGGACATGCAGAATGCATTTCCACCGAGAGGGCCAAAGACTGAGCCTTTCATCGCACAACAAAAACATCTCGGCCTGTATGTGCAACTCAGCACAGACATGAAGGCGATTCCTCTCACTTTCTGGAATTTTTATTTACAACATAACCTGAAATGCAACGCAGGGTGCGTGGAAGGTTGTGGTGCAGAATATAAATAGTAAATAAACAATGAGAAAGTTTGGCATAATCGAGAATATACAAATCTTTAATATAGAAGACAGGAATGGTTTTAGCACAGAGATAAGAACTGAATGAGCTGTGTCGTAATATGAATGAATAACATGTAATTTCACATTTCAAGTCAATTATCTGCAGTAGCAAGATAATGGAACACCATTAATAACGTCACAATAAAAATCACACAGAATGTAATTTTTAAAAATTACATTGAGAATGTTCCAGCACTTCAGAACACCAGAACTCCTTAATTTTCCTTTAGAAGCAACCTTAAGCTTCAGAGAAGTGACAAAAAGAGTGCAGCAAACTAGTTAATGGGCACTAGTTGACAGCATACATCCAGTGGTTGGGTTTAACACAGAGATGTAAGCGGAAGAAGTTAAAACCTGATGACATTAGAGGTATGGAAGCACAGAGAATACAGGAGAGCAGACAGGTGTAGTTACAAAAGATGGTGAAAAAAGAGAAATAGATGGAAGGAATGAGAAACATGAATAAAATGAAAGTAGAGAGAAGTGATGCATGACTTCACAAAATTATTTGGAAATAACTTTACAAACGGGATAGGTATGTCACATCTCTAATTACGCAAAAACATACATCACAGTACATGGGAAATAGTTTTTGGAGGAAGTCAGGAAATTGACTTTTACGGTCCAATTAGTCATACTTTCACCAACATTTGAACGCTGATACTTGTTCACTGCGCAACAACATTTTCAAACTGCAGGATGCAATATACAGCAGAATAAGTCATGTGGGCATTAAAGAAAGAGGAGGCGTAGAGAGGAGAAGGTTTTGTGGAAATGAAGAGATGAAGGGGGTGAAATGGACAGCAGGAAGGAATGTAGAAAGAGTGAAAAGAGAGACGGAGGAGAGAGAGAGAGAGAGAAAGGGGGAGGCGAATGACGAGAGGGAGAGGAGGAAGAGCAGGCAGCCACTGGAGATGTGCTATGTTCCCCAGGCCGTCTGCGTGCGTAGAGCTGGTTACTCAAAACTTCGCCATCGCCGCATATCGATCTTCACTCGCAGCTTTCCTGCTGGAAGCCCACATTAACAGTCAAACCAGACCAGAGATCGCTCAGTCAAACAAAACACAGGCACACAACAAAGGCGTCGACTGCACCTTCACTCTCTCATCTACAATCATAAGGGTGGCCTGCAGAAATTACACAACCCCCTCATTGTCGCTGTTTGTAGCTAACAGCGTCAAAGTGCACTCTCTTGAGATCATATTCAGCACTGCACGTGAGTAGAAGAGAAAAGGCCCATTTCTCCAGAGAGGTCTATGTCTGTGGTTTTATTTTTACACCTGGGATCATGTACCAAACGCATGCCATGCGATGACTTTGTGTGTTTATTGTTTGTAATTTATGTCATATTAATCACATTGAATATACTCATCACCTCCATGTATAGCAAATTCACTATCTAATTTAAAATAGTTCAGAATTTCAAAAATGTGGCTAAACCATACATGGTTTGTAAATGGAGCAACTGCTAAGCTATGGCCAGTTTTTCATGCGTATAATGCATGTAATTTATTCTTTCCTTCAGTTCTGAAGCACATTTTTAGGATATCAGGTAGTTTTCCAGGCAAAAAATTCAACTCTTTTGGGTTCTCTCATTTCTGCAGTAAGATTTTTTTTCCACCAAAGTCAGAGAAAAAAACTCAAGTTTCACACAAATGATGTTCAAGGACTATCCAGAAAATAAGTGCATACCTATGAGCACAGAACAGTAGGCCTCCGCCCCAGGGCCTCCACCCGCTGTGTAGTGTATGAATCAGGGGACTCCACACCCACGCCCTCATCCCCCAGTCCTTCCCCGCGCACCTGCAGCCTCACGTCCACAGGGCGGGATGGCGGCCGCGCCAAGCTCACAGTGCTGAGTGGGAGTTAAGCTCCACTCTCTCCCTGTAAAACAGGCGAGAGACAGTAATTGAACAAGAGCTCACCTGCCTCCCTGAGCGTATGCAGTCAGATACCATAGCACTACTGTTTTATCTCTCAGTTCCGTACCTTAATTACAGAAAACTTCATTTACATTCATTTTTCCCTCAAGGACTGTAAACATTTTTTGTATTTTCGTAGTCATTTGCACTTATACTGTCTTATACCTCATTCCTGCAATCTTATATCCATAACAAACAGCTAACAATAGTATATATATATTGTATTTATCTATGTATCAGGTCCTTCGATGGCACAACATAAGCTCTTGGTCCTTTTGCTTGAAATCTACTTTCCTATAATGCTCTGCACTGTGGCAAACAAAAATGTAACAAGCTCACTGTCCCTTTTTGTTTCCCTCTGTGCGACTGAAGAACCAGTTTGTGTATCGCGATGGAGGTTTTGGCGTGGAGGAGATGCTTTCAGCACACCCTCGGGCAGTGGCGGCCGCGGCAGCCCCGTCTTGTGCCCAAACGGAGCAGGGAGCTGCGCAGAGCGCCACCCTGGAGGCCTTTGAGGACCCGCGCTGCAACGGCACGCTGCGCAAGCAGGCCTCGCCCCGGCCCGGCGACGACAGTGTTGCCCAGCGTTACAGCGCCGACCCCACCGTCTTCCTGGCTGAACGGGGGCCTCGGGGGGACACTGACGAGGACGGATACATGACCCCCATGAAGGACAGGACCCCCTCAGGTACTCTGCCCTTCCCACCACACAAACACATACATACAAATTTACTTCTGCCCAGATTTAAGGTTCCCTCTCTTGCCAGATTGATAACTGCGAGCCCTAATTTCTCATGCCAGTGTGGTGTAACTCTACCCAACATTCAGGAATGTGCTTTGTAAAAAGTAATCCCTTCTTTGAATGTCAAATCATGTTATACACTTAGGGTATAGCAGCAGTGCTTTTCGTACTGTAGAGATTCTTATGTGAATCTGTAACTGCCACAGTATTCCTCTGACTTTGGATTTACTAATCACATGTAAGGGTCTCAATTCTCACAGCATTGAACTTCCTTCTTTCATGGTTTCTTCTTCATCAGGGCCTTAGTTTTACACTTTGATCCAGAGAAGCTGAGAAACCGGGCCCTGAGCGAAAAACATCTGACACATTGCCAGGGGTTAGACTAATGGAGGGATCAGCAGGCTTGCTTGTCCGGTATCGTGTCTTTGGGCAGTAGTTAAAAACTCTTCCCATAATTCCCTGCTGAGAACTTAGGAGGACCTCAGGGACCTGTCCTTCAGGCCTGGCTTTGAGATGATCACGTCCAGTGCTGACAAGTGAATTTACATCTCCTCTGTTCTCTCCTGTCTTCAGCAGACTATCTCAACCCTGTCGAGGAAAACCCCTTTGTCACGCGCAGGAAGAACGGGGACGTGCACGCACTGGATAACCCCGGTTACCACGGTGCTCCCAACGGGCAGCCGAAGGTAGAGGATGAGTACGTGAACGAGCCTCTCTACCTCAACACCTTCCATAACACTGGTGAGAAGGGCCAAGAGTTCCTAAAGAAGAACGGGGTCCCCGTCCCACACACCACTGTGGCGGCCACAGCCACGGCCACCTCTGCCCATGCCACCCGCCCAGCCCAAAGTGGCGGTCACGCCCCTCACCCCACCCAGGCAGGCCACGCCCATCACCCAGCCCAACCCGCTCACCCTCACGTGGGTCATCCAGCCCACATCCTCCACCCAGGCCACAGCCTCCACCCCGGCCATATCCCTCACCCCGCCCACACTGGCACCATTCTGGCGGACAAGAAGCCCAAGAAGACCTTCGACAATCCTGAATACTGGCACCACAGCCTGCCCCCCAAGGCCAGCCTGCACAACCCAGAGTACCTACAGGAGTGCAACGCCAAGTTCTTCTACAAACAGAACGGCCGTATCCGGCCTGCGGTGGCTGAGAACCCGGAGTATCTGACCGACTTCTCCCTGAAGCCTGGCACAGTGCTGCCGCCCCCGCCCTACCGCCAGCGGAACACTGTGGTGTAGAGGGAAAGGGGGGTACCGCCCGCTCTTCTCCGCCTGGTTCCTGTGCCAGCAAACCTGACACCTTCCAGCTCCTCCGTCTCCTTCAACCTGGAACACGCAGCAATCTCAAACCTACCACCGACTTGGACCAAACACAAGCTCTGAAGCTAGTGTTCCCCAAAAAGGGGAGCTGCGGGACCCCCTAACCCCTCATCCACCCACCTTATGGATTCTTTCCCTCCCCCAATCCCAAACCGCCAGCACTGACTTGTCAATCTCCCCTCTCCGTCCTCCTCTCCCTTATCCCCGTCCCACACTCGCCATGGTAACTATTGCCTCTGGAAACGGATGCTACCTGAGAGAGCACAAGCCTTTCTCGGACGTTGCCCGCCATCTTCTCTATCGCCTGGCTGGATTTATCCTCCCTTTCCTTCGGGACGAGTTTGTGACAGTGGGAAGAGTTTGAAGCAATATGGAGGACAGCAGGTGTGTGACGCCAAGGGTACTACCGCTAATACAGGGTTGTGTCAGCAATGCTGACGTCACACTGTGTGGCCACTCATTTGGGAGCCATTGGAGAGAGAGCTATCACAGTAATGCAGGACGCTGTCATACAACTCTGATTTTGGGTATATATTTGTTTCCCTAACCTTGAGTCACTAGAGCTCTGTTTTAGAACTATAATTCATAGCCAACAGTCTCATTGTCTTAGACTAAGGTGGTCATTTGTACTCATACAGTCTTGTTTCTCTCGTGTTCAGCGGTCATGTTAAAATGGTTTCTGTGGATCTGTTATCTTCCTTATTGTTATAGTTTCATATGTAATATAATATCAGTGTAATCCATATCACCATCAACAGTATGCCCACAGAGTTATAAGCACTTTGGCAATGCCTCTCAAATGTAAAATGGTTTACTTAATTTTAAGTAATGCATTTTGTTTTTTTTTTTTTGAGCGGTTAACCTAATGCAGATAAAGTCCCAATTTACCTGCTGTGGGCTGTGTAGTACAGAGCACATCTTAAGCTTGATTCCTGTTTGAGAATCTGTCCTCAGCAGTATATAGCAGAAGTGACAGAGGGATTGAATTATGGCTTTAAGCAGAGGCTCTGCTGACCGTGGTCAGGAAGCACTACATACCATTCATGTGGACATGGTCAGTGTCACCAAGAGGAAAGAATGTGTTAATTTAACTGGATTTCACAGATGACTTCGTGACAAAGAAGCAGACGGAACACACAAACTTGGTGTTGCCAGGCACTGTAGTTTCTCGAAACGGCCGACATCAAAGATCTCTGCCCAGCAGAAGTTGGCAGAGAACATCTTTTCATGTTTCAGAGGAAGAAAACAACCGTAGGACCAACAACCATTGATCAAATCTTTATAGAACTTTGTGCAAGCACTGCTTGACTTCTTTTACCGACTTGGTTATGGCTGTTCTTACTCGCAGTGAGCTGGTACCAGGCCCAGATGCCGCGTCGCTCCCAAAAACTCACAGAGACACAGATGGGAGGAGATTTCATTATGTGTGCGAGGATCATTGTACATACAGCAGTGGAAAGAAAGGCAGGACACCGGGGCTCAAGTGGAACCTCTCATTATCCTGTGCACTGTATACTGTTAAATCAATAAATGAGAGAGAAACAGAAAACAGGGAGCCCATTGGGCAGAGGGTGTGAAAAGTGGGTGGGGCTATAGGTCTCTTGGACAAAGGAGTCAGTGCAGCAGGGGGAACTGAAAGCACCCCCTGTTGGACTGCATCACACAGAAGCACCTTTACCTGGATGGTATCCACACACCTGGGCGATGAGGGTGACTGGTCAGGCATGTGGCAGAGGTGCTGTAGAAAGATACACACAGATGTAGGAGAGGACAGGACAGGCAGTCATTCATTGAGGAAAGTGGAGCCTCAGTGACAGGAGGAGTGAGCCATTTCCACTCTTCCTGTCTGTCCCCCTTCCACCCCCTTCCACAGATTTGAGACTTCACAGCTCACAAGGGCGATGGGGGTCTCCAAGGCGGCTCTGGCTGGAGGGTGATAAGAAGTTGAATGCACTGCTACAGGGGCAGATGGTGTAATGTAGAAACCATGTAGTGCAGTTTCAAAATTAGACTGTTTTCTGTGTGCTTTTACACACCATAGCATGGGCTTAGGAGAACTAGAACCAGGCCTTACTCAGACCTGGCCATGACCGAGGCATCCAGTCTCCTCTGTGCCGCTTGAGATGGAGGACGGTAGTCCACACAGATGGAGGTACCTGTGCCAATTCATTCTGCTGAGGGGTTTGTTCAGATCATCAAGTTACTTTTAGTAATGAAACAAGAAGCTACACTAATTGATAATGTAGTCCTTTTTTATAAATATATGTGAAGATAATGTTGAAATGAAATGGATACGAAGAAATCATGTCTATCAATGGCCAGCACCGTTTGTGTATGAGAACACTGCCAGACACTATGTTTGCTGCTACGGGAACGCATTCATTAAAAATCACTAATCTGGGGCTTTTTTTTTGACCTTATAGCGCTTAACACTCTGGTGCAGCCAAATGATTTAATAGTCATTTTCATTCAAAGGACAGTTTGAATTGTGTTTCACTTCAATTATTTTTAATCACTCTGCTTGTAGAAAAGCATGTTATCCATATCACAGCTATTTTTTCTCTCTTTTTTTACTGCAAAGGAATTGCAGTGTCCAATTTAGTTGTGTGTATGAGATAAAGCACTTTAATCACATTTAAAAAGAGGAAATGGTGGTTGAAGTGACTAATTTGAATTTTTATGGTAACAAAGACATTATGTAAACTCTTATCTGAAAAAGTTCAGGGAGCTACAGGAGCTGTGGTCATTTGAAATATGCTTCGGACATTTGCAGAAGGTATGTTTATATGTATTATTTCTGCCTTTATGAAGAAAAGAATTGGCCAGTCGAAATTTCAGCAGCCTACTGCTTCCAGAAGGGGCTTTGACACTGAGATCCTATTAAATGTGGTGGAAAGCCAGCACTTTGACCCACACTGTGCTGGTTGAAATTAATGGGTGAAAAGAACTTTCTCTGCCAGCAGTAAAAAGCTGTAGATACAGTGTGTAACTATACTTGTCCTTTAAGAAGAATATCTAAAAGAATTATTCTGACTGTACCAGACATTTGGGTGGGTTCTCATACATGTGTATCATTATTATTATTATTATTATTATTACTATTATTATTATTGATCATATCTAATACCATTGTCTCATTCAGATTTTAACATGCGTAACAGCTTGCAATGGTAATTTCTCTGTCCTTCTGCAAAGGTTTGTGCTCCATGTGGCATCCTGATTGACCACAGAGAAATAAGAGAGAGGATTGCTCTGTTAAACAAACTGGCAAAACAGTGTCTTCCTAAAGGGCCAGAATCACATACCTCCTCCGTTCAAAGGCCAGGCTTCTCATTTAGGTGCAAATGTATTGGCGGGTGGTCAAATCCATTTTTCCAAAGCCAATAAGGTCCTGGGTCCTTTGTGACCTCCCTCTTTGCAAGCAGAGAATCTTGTAAGGTAGTGCGATCAGACCTGCGCTAGCAAAGACATTACCATTTGATCACAAAGGCTGCGCCAATCTGTCAAGAAGTCCCTCTTGTCAGCTGACATTACTACTGGAGTTCCTTTGTTTCAAATGCGTTTTGACGTATGTAGCATACACTGTTACCGAGGTTGAGTGGGCGACATTTTATTTAAAACAAACAAGCAGCTAACTGAGGAACAACTTGACCAAGATCCAGCATTGTAGCTTTGAAGAGGAAAGGGGTAAAACTGCACATGTTGGATAAGAGTAGGTCTCATGAATGAAAAGACTGATCGACAAGGAACTTCCTCCAGATTTTCGGTGTGTTTATTAGGATCTACTGTTTTTATTTTCTGGCAAGGTCTATAAAATAAATGGCAGAAAAAAACTATTCACACATCACTTATCCATTAGTTGGCTATTCAACATTGGTGGAGCTTGCAGCCTTTTATATAGACTTTCTATATATATAATTATTCAGTCATATTTAAAATGAGTTTAACAGAAAGTGGAAGAAAGGTTTTTTTTTTCCATAAAAAGTTGGATATTCTCAGTTTTGCCACAGAACCTGTCTCAGGATTGATTTGTAATGATAAGTGGATCTTGCATTTTGAAATGGTGTGAAGTATGAAGGCTTTCCTTTTTCATTACAGTGTGTTTCTGAATGGGCCACCAGCTGGGTTTACTTTGCCTCCAGGGTTGACTGTTTAGAGTGTCAAAATCCTCCTGTTTGATGTATCGCCAGCTTTTATTATTAATAATCTAGAGGTATTGAATTATTCCTTTGTACTTTAGAGTATTCTTGTAATTCTTTTTCTGAAACCAACCACATTATTTTCCACCATGCTGACTGTAGTGAATTTTATCATATTTTCCACAGCTGGAAAATAGTGTTTGTTTTCCAGTGTTTAAGTAAGAGATACAATCTTTGCATGAAGTTAGGATAAGTCTACTTTTTCCTCAACTCTTGTGGAAACTATAGTACAGTGAACAATTTTTATCTGGCGATGAAGTCCATCTGAGTAGATGTTCCCAATAGGATGTGAGTAGATTGAATATATACCTGGCCTTACTAGGCAATAACAATTCAGCAGGCTTGTCAGAGCAATTCAGCGTACCGGAAGTAGTGATTGGATGATGATGCATTTTGAACCCGTAATGGGCGGAGCCTCTATATCGGTACCAATAACTTGCTTCCCTCAACAAATCTGATGATTTGTTCGGGACAGTCATTTATGGTTACGGCCCAACTATTTTGGGTTCATAAAAGCATCTGTCTCCCATTACAATAAGGCAAGTTATGAGCAATATAGAAAAATCCTTTAACTTTAAATCTTCTTTTTTTAAGTGTTGAAAAATGTGTAATTTATGCAGGCTTGTGTGGATGTAGCAAGTTAAAGGGGCCAGTTTTAGAGGCAGAATTAAACACAGGATGTTTTAATCATATTCATTATTTTGCACATATTAGAAATTACTGGAGCAATTTTTCATATCTCTAATTTTCATTTGTTGTGATTGCACTAATTTCTTGTCAATTCTTTATTGTTCATAAAATTTTAACTGCCTTTTTTAATAACAAGAACATCTCTGATATAGCAATTGCCAGAAGCATAATAGACTAAGTTTTGTTTACAGCTTTTTACAAGATTTTATTATCACGCTGACACATTTGGAGGAAGGGATTGTTTTTATTATACAGTTGTATGGACTGGTTGTTCCTCAAGATTTACTACTGTATGTTAACCAAGAAAATGTGAATAGTATTTTTATAGAGCGCTGAAGAATCGGGTGCATTTGTAAATAAGGGGAACGTTACTTTTGGATTTCTTTGTTTTTTTGTTTGCATTATTGTTTTTGGTCTTTTTTCAGCACCACAAAATTGGTTTATTTGAAGGTAATTGTCTCTTAGTGATCTGATTTTCTTTCTGTATATATCTGTAATTTTGGATTGTGAATTTTGGTTTGAGGAGCCTGTGATTTAACCCCCCACCTCACCCCTACCCCCTTTTCCCTGAAGTTTTACTTGTGACTCTGTATTTAGCACAAATCAGTGGACTTTGTGTTTGGTACCTCTGCACTCGCTCGTGTGGTAGGAGCTGCTTTAGCTGTGGGGTGAGCCCCTCAGAGCTTCCTCTGTCTCCTCTCATTCCCTCCCATTTTTATCTTTTTTTTGTACAAAATCCAGCTATAGGAACTCTGAGGCATTGTTGCAATACTGATGATTACTGTACTCAGTGTCTAAGCTTCCCCCCACCTCCACTCCACTCCCCGCAGTCAGGCCTGTTCTTTCTCTCCATCTTTCTCTTGTGCTCTCTCTTTCTCTTATCATTTCATGGTTCTGTTCTTTTGATATTTAATACTCACTTTACTCTCCTTCTCTCTGCTTGGTCCAATTGGATTTTGGCTTGTGATCTCTGTGGTTTGTACCATGGACCTTTGGACTTTATGCAGGCCTGGGATCTGTAGACAGCCAGCACCAGTGTTGCCAACCTCAGCCCAAGCTAACATCCTGAAGAGCCCGAACAGACAAGATTACATAACATATCAGTGTGGTCATGTGACCTCCCTAAATTCAATTCTGAATAACATCATCCTGCTTAGTAATCACCATTATCTGATAGGTTCCCTGAAATATGTTTGCACATGAATCTGACCCGGTCCATGTGGAGATGTCCCCACTGCCCTAACTGAACAGTAACTTAAAAGTATGAATTAAGGAACGTTTGTTATATCTTATTTATACTTGTTTTAATGGGTTATTCAGATTTCATATGCATCATCTATGTGTCTCCATATTTATCACAACACTAATATTTGAATCTCATTACTTCATGGAAATGTATTTGTTATGGGTGCTGGAGCAAACACAACTGCTTGATTAATTGATCAGCAGATTTACTGGATGACCTATTGATCGTTTAATCTGTGAATTGATTTATTGATCAATTTAATTATTTACAGCAATTATGTTGACCCAATTGCCTCAAATATGCATCCTTTTTTGTTGCTGATGACCCTAAAGAGTCTGACTGTCTCTGGGCAGCACAAACGAAATGGGGGTGAAATGGGTCATATCCCCATTTCAGGTGATCCCCGCCCCCTTTCATCACCTGTCCTCCAATCAAATGTTGGCAGCACTGGCTTCAGCTCTCTGTTCCACTGAAGGTTTTACCACCCCTAAGGCTACAGCATTTAAATACTGCTCCGCATTTTTGTTACATGAATCTGTCAAAAGTATATTTTTAATTTAATATAAATAAAGATCAATACAATATTTAAAAGTGGTCCAGATTTTTTTTTTTTTTTTTTTTGCGACTGCTTGTCTTCCTTCCTGCAGAAATATGGTGGTGAAAATAAGTCACTGCAGATGCAAATAACCTCTGCTTAGTAAGGATGCAATCCAAGATTTTCATTGGATTGCATCCCATTATGTTTTCTCCAGTGATTTCAGATAGCGCTCAAACCTGTTGCTGTGAAGCCCTGAATTCTCAAGTCAAATTAGACTGATTTCAACTGATTTTCAGTGGCTGGTAGAAACAGTTAATTTAACACTGTCCCACTTTCTAGCATCTGTGAAGGTCAGTGACACTAAAATGTCATGGGTAACTCTCCATCTGGGTTGAGCCCTTAACGGTTCTGGTGTTGTGATAAGACATTAGACACTGGCTACAAATCCATTAAAATGCAACTGGGAATTCCACGTGCAGATAAAACAAGCGCGTTTTACTTGTGCTCTTATGTTTACGTCTGTCGTTCAATCGTGGAAAGTGGTGTCTATTTTTTCCTTAATGTACATTTAAACCAGTTAGTTTACATGTACCCTAACTGGCCACTAAGCTTTAAACTTTTATATGGCATAGTAAATTTATTGCATAGCTCTGCTGTGCTTGTTTCTGTTAGGAGCATCATCCAGACTTGTGCAACTGGCATAAATTTCCCCTAATGGAAACATGTCTGGGCGATCGCTCAGATCAGAGAGCCACACGGCACACAGGGCTCAGCCCTGCAGGGAGTAGTGGGGGAATCCATGGTTACAGGCTGCTAATCTGCCCCCTGGATCCAAAAGCTTGTAAAGATGCAGAAGAACATAAAGTAAAATGCCCTGTGTTATGGAGCTTAAGTAAGGTAATCAAATCTGTTTTATATGTTTTTGCATGTCTGAGACCTAACCTACAAACCTACGAGCCATTAAAAAAAAATAAAAAATGCTCTTGCAGAATGTAATTATAACCAAAAGGATTGAATACTGTCTTGCTCTATCTTTTAGTTACAGGCAGGTTTCATATGTAATGTTTAATTCCTTTAATTTACTGTAATTATAATGTTAATTTACTGCAAAGCTTCCTTTTTGGCTAGGTCTACCATTTTATCTCAGCGAACACTGATTAAATAAAGGAAGAATAAAAAAATACTAAAATGAAAAAGTGTTTAAATGGACATCCACATTATACGCCCTACTATAGGTGATAAATCACAGTAGTAATGAGGGACTTGTAATTACTTCAAGATAGTTTGTCTGAACTTTTTGACATTCACTTTAATTGAGGGAATGATCCATGAATCTCTGTTCAGTCCTTCACCTGTATGTCTTGTGACTAAACATACTCTATGTATCCATGCCTACTGTAAGACAACCATAACAACAATAATAAGAAACAAAAATAGGAAACATTTTGAAATTATGAAATATAATTAACGTGTCATTCTAATTCTCATTTTTATGGGATAAAAGAGCCAAAAACTGAAATTGTTCAAAACTGTTATATTTGACTCGAGTCTGCCCTGAAGCTGTCTGAGAGGTAGAGACATTTTCCCAAGGGGGCTGGCTTTACATGATTAAAAATAAACTGCACTACTCAGTGAGCACTTAACATTTACTGATCTGCACTTCAAATAACAAGATAGAAACAAAATAAAATGTCACACCAGTTACATCTCAAAGATCTACTCTCAGAGTAAGAGGCCGGGGGTGGCATTTTAAGCCAGTCAATGTTTTGTAAAGTCGTTTTGTATAACAAGCCATATTTTAATTATTTTACACTATAAAGAACCTGTTCTGTACTTTCTAAATAAAATTAAATCACGATTGAAATTATGCAGGTGTTATCGCAACTTATGCCTAGTCATTTTTATTCTTCATGACATTCTTTATCTTTTTGTTGTACATTTGTGAAGATTCAAATGCATACACAAAACCCAAGATTTAAAATGTGGAACTCAGTGTCCCAATGTTTTGAACACAGTTAAAAGATGAAGACACAGTTCAGATTCAGAGAGCACCTCCAGCTGCATGTTAATGACTGATGGAACAAATGCAGAGACATTGGGATGTAGCTTTAAAAAAGGGTGCTTTCTCTCCCGTTTGTCTGAGCCTCCCTTTCATTTTTTAAAGGTGCTGCTCGGCTGGCTAAATCCTTATTATGCCGATGCATGCGATGTGTTTATGATTGAATAGACTACGCAAAGCCCTCTGAGCCGCGGAAGGATTTCCCCAAAGAGTTTTCATTAAGGGGCGTGTATTACATTTCCAGACAGCCAGGAGAAAAGGCAGGGAGGTATTTACCAACCCCAAGTCTTATGCTTCTCAGCACTTCCTTCGTCAGCAGTTTGAGTCACAGGTAACCTTATTGCCCTGCCTCCATGGTAATCTCTGTCACCGAATTACCTTGCAAAAAGTGATTTGAAACGTGACGAAACGATTTCATATGTGATATTTCCCTGTCTGTTACTTTTAAGCACTCTGTATCTCCAAAGAGATGCACGACAGCAAAGGATCATGGGGCTTGTGAAGTCAGAGGCTGCGGTTTCATAATGTGACAGTGGCATAAAATCCATGAAGAGAAAGATTCTGGCACTTACTTTTTCATTGTACTGCAAAGTCCCCTCAAACCCGACTGCAACATAAAGCTTACATTTTCCTAGATACAGACAGGCCTGCACAGCTGAATGGCTTGAAGTTTGTGTCAGATAAGAATAATACCAATACAAAATAATACACATGTAACGAATCTAGGAAGTTTACACAGCTATGCTTTTTATTTTACTTTTAGAGAATTTGGGTACATACAAAAGATATCTCAAATACTGCTATGCCACTGCTTAGCTTACTGTCTCCCTGGATGAAATGTAGGAAGCATAAAGTGTCTTGCCGTATGCTTCAAGCACTAATGTAAACTTTTTGTCTTGCGTTCCCTGTATTTAGTTTAGATCTACCCCAGTTTATGTTATAATATCATCCTTTAATTCATGAGGGTTCACAGCAGCATGTGAATCTTCTGAAGCACAATCAATCAGCCACCTGCCTCGCTCAAACATACCCCACCCAGGAGCCAAAAAACATGGAAGCCAATTACAAAAAAATAGTGGACTAGGAGAAAAGGAGCATTATCTGACAGCGTGTTTTTGAGGATACGTACGCTGGTCTGTGCAGACCCACTGAAATGCGAGAGGAACGTTTTGGCGATGGTCAGGGCTTATCACTGTCATTTAGGACTCTTGAACTGAATCTATTTTTCTGAGTAAAAAGACTTTTTATTCTTGTTTATATTTCATGAAGGTTTATAGTAAAATATCAGAAGGTAAAGTATGATGAAAGCCAAATTTTTGCAAATTTTTCTGTCATAGGAAGGTTGGTAGGACTACAGTATCTCAGAGATACATGAATTGAGGCACAAATGGGGAATTAGACCATCATGATTCAACATGACAACAGTCCCTGTTAATTATCGCTAAAATTCTAAAAGAAAGGTCATTGCTAAACCCTACAGATGAGTACAATTACCCAGCAATTTAAATAGCTGCACAATAGTGCAATGGCAGTTGACGATGGCCGTGTAATTGCAGCTTGTCACATTTCAGAGCGTCTTACCTTTTGGCAGTCTGGCTCCACGTGGTCCAGATGTGAGCACTATGAAGCAAATTGTTTTTACCGGGCGGATCAAGCCTAGTCCTAATTATCTCATGCTATTCTTCCCACAAAAATAGCTCAGCGCTGCTTGTCACGCTCAATCCTATGCATGGTTAGCATGCAGGTGTGCACAACACAGTGGAGGATGTGTCCTGTGCCTGGTAGGTGATAATAAAAATATATTTGTAAAAAATGAACGATGATCTCTTAAATAATAATTAATAATAATATTTTTTAGACCATTCAGAGGGGCAGAAATGGTGCATCTCCCATGGAAACTCAATGGCATGACCATAAACACGCACATGCCAAATAAGTTACGATATGGGCAAACTGACAAATGATTTATTTATTAAGTATTTATTATTTAATGTGTATGGGCATACCAAACCACAGTTCCTTCATCAGACTGATCCATCAGAAAACATCCACCAAAAAAGGTAGTCGATCAAAAATAGTCAGAATCTCTTGAAAAAGTAAAATTGCTATTTTTCATTGGTCCATTCATTCTGTGTTTCATACCGAGATAAAACATTTTATGTCATTTTCAGTGTGTGATAAATACAGGAAATGGTAGCAAAAAGAAAAGGTAAGAAGAGCTTGGAGGATGGAACTGCCGCAGAAGGGGGCCGTAACATTATTTGTGGAGTGTGAGTGGCTGTGGAGCCCGTGCCTGACTTGATTCCTGCTCATTGTGAGCCTGATGGGACGGGTTTCATGGCCTGACATCAACACCTGGTGAGGCTGTGCCACTCAGCCTGCTTTTGTCAGGAGACCAACACGCTCCACACTTTTCCTCCCAGCCTGCCGCTAGAAGGAACATCACTTTAACAAAATGCAACAATTACGGCACAAAGGTAAATTCTCCCTCTTCTCCATCTCCCAGCACTTATCTCCCTTGTAAAGCAGTCTATGTGGAGCTTTTTTAAAGCCTAATTTCTTTTCAAAAGCAGGGACATTGCTAAAAAAAAAACTAAAAAAAAACAGCACAGATTGAGACTTTGTATGCATAGGAACATATCTCAGCACACAATATGTTTTTAATATACTGTGTTGTCTCTTTTTGTCATGGAAATCACCCAATGTGATCTAGGCAAGCTGGTAACAGAGATGCACATGCACTTTTAAGGACCTTGTGTTTGCCTTTCTTGTTTCTCCAAGATATCTACCAGCACCCCAGCACACAATTATCTAGAGCAAACCACGTTCCCAATAAAAGCAGAACTGTGGTTTAAATGGAAACTTAAAGCAGAGCAATCACTCTAATTACACATTTGCCGCTCATTTGTCACTTGCGAGGTCAACTCCATCTTTAGGTAGTGTTTTCAGTCATAATCAGCAATTGTGAAATTGCATTGAAATGATGTGGGGGCTAAACGATTGGATTTTTTTTTTTTTTTTTTTGCGTTTGCTTATATCTGTTGGTAATTGTGGAGTCATGTGATGTGTATTTCTGCCAGAATAAAGCTGCAGTGAATTGATCTAGAAGAAATCTTAAACCTACCTTGCCTTTTTTGCATTGTTTATAATGTTGCCTGTTCTACATTTGCAAGGCAGCGGCATGGTCATCCTCAGGTCAACTCATCGGACTCACTGCTCTCTAGCGACCCCCCCTGGCTGCCTGAAGAACAGAGAAGGCTGATCATGTGAATAGGAGGAATCCTCGGTGTGGCCAGGTCCCCCAGGGTCTGTAGGAGAGGTTTTTTGGTGGGCGAGGCTGATTACATTCGTCTCACACGTCTCCTGGAGTCATAAATTCAGCAAAATCTTTAGTCAGCACAATCAAAAAATGTGAGCTCATTAATTTAATTCCATTCAACCAAATCCAGAGATTACAAATTATATCCATGTTCCAATAGAAGTATCAGATCCTTGTGCGTTACACCTACTGGCGTTGCAGAATTTTTACCCTCAAACCTTGAACCGAAGGGGTGCGTGAACCTGTTGTGTGATCAAAATAAACAACCAGGTATGGCACATTGTGAACCCCTGGGAACATTTTGGTCTACCTACATCTCAGGTTTTCTGCCTATGTTGGATGAAGCATCTAGATTTAAATATTGCTATGACAGAATCATAACATCACCGGGTGTTGTAGAAACATAAGCATTTATTTTATATTTGATCAATAACTACTTTGCTATGGTGTTCATCTTTTATATGCATAACTTTACATAATGTTTCATGTGAGTATTAATAGAGAAGATTTATAATCAATGGGGTTTTATGCCAACCAATTTCTCTCATCCCTGCCCCCAACCTCCCGCGCTTAAGAACCCAAAATCATCGAGTGTCATCGAATACCAAATCCTGTCAGCAGTGCCAGTGGTTTGTTGCTAAATCAAAAGCATTCTAAATAGTAGCAGTCATGGCGAGCAGACATTTAAAATTTCTCATTTATTTAATTTCCTTAGCCCTAATGTTCATCTCTGTTCCTGTCAGGCTAGAACTTCAAATAGTTTCCTGTAATGCTAACAGGTGCACTTTACAGATAAAACAGAACACATGAAACAGATCAAAATATTTAAGCTCTTTGCCACAAATTTTTTTATAAAAATACATAATAATACATTAAATTACATAAAAATTGGTTTATGAAATGGAAGGGGGAGTTTTTACTCTCCCATAGGTCTAAAAGTAATGCTGGAGCTGCAGTTTTGTTTTCACCAGGTGTGAATGCAAATTAAACTGCTTGTTAGTGTGAGGCTCATGAAAGTGTATGTGGATATTTTAACAGAGAGCAGCGCTTTCCTCTTATTCACCATATACACCTTGGATGTTGAAAAGACCATTTACCCTTTCTGTCAGTGACCTAGATAACTGTCACCCTGAGTGAGGGATGTGCTTTCCAGTGATGCTGTCAATGCCCAAGCTCACTGCCACCTTTGCTCGGGGCATAATTACAACCTATTGTGACAAATTGAACTGAAAAATCCGGCAGAAATAAAATACCACTTGGAAAAAATAAATCCAAAATCGAATTTGTTGAACATGGCTGACATGATTGCTCCTATCGTTACAGTCAGTGTGGTATCAGGAGCCCTGACTGACCATCATGTATTTCTGGTCCTGTTTAATGCACTGTGCCTACCTCACTAGCACACAGCTGGTGTTGGCCTTCTGTCTGCAGTTTCATTTAGAAACTCCTACCAAAGCTTTTCCTTCCTCAGGTTTTCATTACCTTTTTTGAAATTTTGGAGGAGATAGAGGTATAGATGAAGCTCTCTTGGGCTTCTGGTGGGATATGAGTAAAATTCTAATTAAGATTTCCTGTCACAGGTACACTGCGAGGAGTCCAAGAGCAAAGATAGAATAGATATAACTGCAGAGATATAGCTAAAAAAGAAGTACCACAAAATGAGCAGAATTTTTGTGAAGGTGGAAGGCAATGCACAATTTCTAAAGGAAATGACAACTCATTCATATGTGATGCGTAAGAGAGACACCACCTTTAAATTTAAGACACAGAATAATTACATTTCAAGCTTACTACCTGTAGCTATAATTAGCCAAAAGCTAGCACTTATTAGATGTGAATAGTCTTTTTTCTCCAAGACAATTCTTATTAGCATTGGCTAAAGTTGGATACAACTGATCTTTGTGAGCTCACTGAGTATTGTGTATACAATTTTAAAACTGAAAATGGCTTTCACATGGATATTGAAGTTACTTTAGAAAAGCAGTTATTCGAAATTACATTTCAGTACATTTAGCAGACAATATTTTTTAAGGCAGCCAGTTACTTCCTTACTTTCTCTCTTCTGCAAGGGAGGACAGGCATGCTGCAGTAGCTGATGCAGCTCTCTGTAATGCTCTATCAAACACACACACACACACACAAACTCTCATATAGTGCTCACATGCACACTCACCCAGCCTCTCATCTAAGCTTCCATCCCACCTCAGAAAGCTGCAGGGGCTGATGGGAGATGGGAGGCCTCTTCCAGCAGGTATCCCCCAGGGCGTCTGGCCCCTTTTGTCCCCAGACCCTCCATGGGGGCGCCATCCTCGCTGCACAGCGCGGCGCATGGCGCAGTGACGAGTCGGGCGGTCCGACAGAGACGGAGTGCTGTAATTTCCTTCCAGCCCATCGGCCAGCTGCGTGGGGGCCTATCCATTCCATCCTACCGCCCTTCATTTCCTCCGCCTCGCTCATGCCGCGGGGCCAGGCGTGTGACTAATGGACTCCGAACAGCGCCATGGCGGCCTGAGCCCACGTATTTACACATTTACGTAACGTCCCGTCTCTGCCATGACACAGGCCTGACAGCGCAATGTGCTGGCGGGAGGCCATCTCAACTTTATTCCATTTAACTCCACGCCACCTCAACTCAAGTTAACTCAGTGCCAAACTTCTGTCCACAGAGAGCTGAGTATGGAATATGATGTGTGTATGATATTCACATTTTAATGATGTGCACGCTGTGCTCAAAAAGGACAGCATAAAACCACATTACAAAGGACTGTATCACATAAACCAACCCAAAGTATGTGTTGTCATAGAGGCCACCTCTCACATCTTTCAGCTGTGGTCTGGTGAATGGGACCAATGATCAAGAGATGTTGTATTGAAACAGATGATTGCCCTGTTCCTGATGCACTGTAGTTGGGAATGGGAAGGTTATTCATGTACTGCAAATCTGTTAAAACGGTTGCATTATATTACATCACTTTGCCTCTGAATTTTTGATCATATTTCTTTGCAATTTTTTAAACTTCACCAATCAGGAAAGTTTTTGCCCTTTCTTTGGTGGTTGGGCTTGACCTGAGCTTTGCTACCAGTAGAGGGCAGTGTGTCGCCCCACTTCCCATTTGAATGTGTTACACAGCAGCATTTTTTTTCAGTTTTCTTGATTATTTAAGCACTGGAACTGGTTCTATGAACCAAATGAGCAAAGCTTTACGCTTGAATGAAAAAAATAAAGACACTTTTTTTAACTATAAGCCAATTTAGTTTGTTTTCACACAATTCTGGTCTCATTTCACCCTTTTCCAAAACCCCCCACCCAGCTTTCCTCATTAGCCTCAATCACCATCATGCAAATCTCCTGTGTACCCACAGAAAGAATCACCAATCAAAACACCTTTCTTCAATTATTAATTAAACTCACTCACTCCTGATCAGCATGGGGGAACTTCATCATTCTCTTTGTAACCATCAAACCCAGGGAATCCCTCATAACCTCATCGCTCCGCATCCATATAGCACTGAACATACAAGTACTTTCTTTCACACTCTGCCATGGTCTCGCCCCACTTCATCAGAGACGAGCTACAGCAATCCACGTTTGAACGAAATTTCTACAGCACTGAAATTGGTCAGCAACTTGTTTTTTAATCGTCTTTCCTTTTCCTAAACCTGATGGGAATTGTTATCAGCATGTGTGGAAAGTGTACAACCACAACCACCCTGTCCCAGCCAATGGAGGAGGTGTGTGGGGATACAGCACGGAGTCGCACCAGGGGTGAACGTGTGTTGTCAGAAAACATTTCTCTCAATGCCTAGCCAGGGCGGACATCTCTTAGCTTGATCAAGAGCTAAGAGGCAGGACTCTGAAATGATGTCATACTTTATATCGCTATTTTGTGTTTTTGTTGTTGAGTTTTTCCTTTTAGAACTTTTCTCCCAGTACTGTATATTATTTTTCTCCTACTTCTTTTTCTCCCATTTCTTTTGTTTTGTGTTGCCTGCTGGCTACAGTCCTGCAATTTGGAAAAAAAAAAAAACTATGAAAACAAACTCACTGTGTTTGTGTGTTCTTTTTGTATTTGAGTAGGCCTGTGTACCCTCTTACAGTTTAGAAGAACGGGCTGCTGTACGCATGATCTACAATACAACACTCTAAAAGCAAATGCAGACTGATGCCTGGAGATTTTCATAATGGAGTCTGTCATTTATCACACCAGTGTGCATTCGGTATTCAGTAAGGCATATTCATTTGATGCCATGTGTGTATGATTTGGATGCAAAGTGCCATTTCTGGAGACAGAAAATATGGTTTTAAATGCAGTTTTATATTTTGACATAGATTTAAAGAATTTTGTTGAAATGGTTAATTTTTTTCTCTACATAGTTTTAATGAATCATGCATAGTTTCAGAGACCATGTGAAAACAGTCGAGGAATAGGCTACTGTAAACAAAAGTACTGAGATTACCAAAAATCGGGTATGAGTATAAACGCTTACCACAATGCATTTATTTATACTCCTTAGGAAACCAGCTATTCAGCCTAGACTAATCAGTTGAAATATATAAAATAAACCAAACTCAACCGGACATGAGTTTTGTGCATTCAAAGTTAGCTACCTGCCTGTATCTGGCAGCTTGATCTTGTAAGGATATTTTCTTTTCTAACCAGTTTTTAAATTAAAATAAACAACCTCTGCTTTGATGATCATATTGTGTGATTAACCTTTTTAAAAAAATATGTATTACAACTGTTTGCTTTATAATGCTTTATAGTATGTAGGTATGAAGTGATAATGAGTAATGACTCCAATCTTGGCTTGTGTAATAACATGCTGAAGGAATTGTATCTTAGTGCTGTTCCATGTGGTGAATAGTGTACTGGGAGCATTACTGAAAGTCCATAAGCAGTTGTTTGCTTGTTTGTTTGTATAATCAGTGAACTTCTTTAAAAAAAATTCCCAAACAGCAGCACCCATATTTCTTGTGTGCACAGACCATCACGATATTGAAATGAGGACATCTGTTGCTTTGTTTGTTTTCTTTGTTTTACTTATTATAAATTAGGTGGGTGGAGTTTGTGTACTGCACCACTAAGTGTATTCTCAAAGCGGCCCGTCTCCTCACTGAGACTACATTTAACATGCATAAGGCTCCCCCAGAGAGGATTATGGCAATCCTTTAGGCCGTATTAGGCTCAAAATGGCATAAACAGGGACAACAGAAAACACTGTACATGATGCAGCTGTCACATGCACAATTTGATAAATCCATTGTTATTGAAAAGGCTGAGCTTCCAGAATTCATAGCTGCTCTTCATGTCAGACCCAATGCTGTATGCCATTTGAGACACACCCCAAATCCCTCCAGTAAAGCATATATTTCAAAGCAAGACAACACAGAACTGAATGACCTTTTTTGAGAAATACTATTGGATAGTTGTTCAGAATTTCCGCAGTAATTCAGCAGTACAATTTACTACATCGCAGTGAGAGGGCATTTCCCTTTAAAGCAAGTGTTTCCATTTCATATGCAGCCCACGTTTTAGTTGTTATACTTGATTACTAGGATACTTGCCAGCTTTGTAAAGGGAATTCTCATCCGTTCAGATACTTTCAGACACCTTGAATCCTTTGAGCTATAGAAGACAAATTGAGCACAAGCATAAATTGTTACTAGTTACTTTAAATTCCTCAAACGGAATCTTCTCATTAAAAAGATATCTAGACTCCCAAAGGCAGGTTGTTATTTATTAAATGCAGTGAAGTCGAATGAGAATGCATTCCATAGATTGTACCCTGCAATTATTATTTTGCGCTTCTTTGTTTTAACGGTTTAGGTCATGATTGAGTTTGCCTCTTGATGCCCCGGTGAGCCTTTTACCTCAGATAGTCCTTGTCTTTCCTCACTCCACAAATTAGACTTTAATACTCGTGTTGCCTACATGAAACTTATTTAAATTCCATTTCTCTGGGAATTTGGGTGGTAAGAAAGATAGTTGTGTGTTCATTGCCAGCTCAAGATTGGGACATGATTAAAGGTCCACACTGGCAAGGCAGCAACCAGCTGCAAGTCAACTGGTTAAACTCATCAGCCTTTTACTCTCTTTCATTAGAGATTTTAATACAGGCATGCTGTACATTTTGTGGGGAGCTACAGTTCTAAAGGAGAATTGTTCCCCAAATAACATTTAGTGATAGGTAACTGTATTTGACTTTTCTTGTTTGCTGATTTGATGCTATCAAAAGTTCCCACTTTCTCACACCAAGTAATAAACAGGGGTATTTCAGTGTCATTTCTGATTATACTCTGATGGCACTGTGATATTGTGTGAGAATGTGTGTGTGTGTGTGTGTGTGTGTGTGTGTGTGTGTGTGTGTGTGTGTGTGTGTGTGTGTGTGTGTGTGTGTGTGAGAGAGAGAGAGTGAGAGCAAGAGCGAGAGCGAGAGATAGAGAGTTGGAATGGGATCATGACGGGGAAAATAAGAGCTGTGTGCTAGATGAAGCTGAAATTGAGGAAAATGTCCGGGTATCCTAAATATAGAAATATTGCCAGACAGAAGAGGAACACAACATTTCCCATAATTCACAGTGGCTGATGCAATGTCCACTGCTGGAAGATCATGTAATGTTAGTTATTCTTTTTGGAGAGGAGACTGATATGGCAAATTTGGGCAGTACAAAAATGTAACTACCAATTAAAGTGAGGGACTGCATGTTCATGCCCTGAGTTAATAAGTCTTACATTTTTACAATGAAGCTACTTTTCAAGAGGCAGAGACCGAAAACAAAGACAAAGAAACAGAAATATATTTTATGTTTGATGGCACGCTGTTATTGGCCATGATGTTAAAAATGAATAATCTGAATCTGCGACGGAGAGAGGGGGTGATAGAGAAAGACATAAGATTATATAAAGCTCCAGTACTCTTCACCGAGGGGTGTGTCACATGGGTCCTGCTATGTCTGCTGGGTAATATCATTATCCTTATTACACCCTCCACCCCGTCTGGCCCCTCCCCCTTCATACCACTCCACCCACTAAGGAAACACAGAGCCAATCCTCACAGCTCATCACCACCCTGCCCACCCATCCCAACCAATCAACAATCACCATCCGTTTACCCCCTCAGCAGAGAAAGCCTCTCCAAACTCATTCAGACCCCCCCCCCCCCACCCACCATTACCTCCTCTGTGAACTTTTACTTGTAGCTCAGCTTTGATACCTGCTGTGGCCGATGACTGTTAAGTGTAATCCTGTCAGACTCAGTGTGCTACACCAGATTCCAACCTTGCAGTTTCTAATTTCTTTTGGTACCAGCAAAAGAAATTATCATTGCCATAATTCTCATATAATTGTTTTATATAGTGCCGTAGCAGTGGCACTGACATTGTTAAATTAGGCATTAATGTGCAGAGCAGGATAAAACAAAAAACAAACAACTACTGACTAAACTCTGGTTGCCCCTCACAGAGCCAGTGTCAATTCCTATTGTCAGCAGCGTTTATTGACATGGCAGCTTGTATAATCTTCTAAACTAGCCTAAATAATGCCAGGTGATAGGGTGTTGGTAATTTGGAATGCCCAGTCATTCACAAGCCATGGTCATTGCTACAAACCCAACGGTCAGTTCTGATGGATACTGACATGCTCACAGCTCCTGTTAAAACCTGGCAATATGTGATTTCACCCGTCAATTGTTTTCTGACAGCAGTCCACAACCTGAAGTCGCACTGACAGGAGTCAGAGGAATATTCTTCATTCGCAAACTGTGGGCCTGCAAACACCCTGCAGGGGTCACTGGAGATGGAGAGACATGGATCTCTGTTAACCCAATCCCTGACCCCAGCTTTTTGTGTAATACCCCCAAATACCTATAGAGGGCAGCAGATGCAGCACTCTTTATCCACCCCTGCTGAGCATGCATGTACTGGAGCTGTCTGAAGAATAAACTCTTGACCCTAACACTGTAGACAGACTGCATTGAAGCCAGAGCAGTCTACATCCAGCGCTCACTCACATTCAGCTGCCAGTAAAGACCTTGCGTCTCCAGCCACACAAGCAGGATGATAGCTTATAGAGTGTGAGGCCCTGGTGTAGAAAAAAAGGCATTAAGCCTATGAAAAAAGACAAGTCTTCCCACTGGCCTCACATGTACCGGGGTATTAATTGCCTGACCCAGATGTGAATCGAGGCTGTCATCACTGTCCCGAGTGCTAGACAGTGGTGAAGCAGCACCCAATGGGACACAAAAGAAAGGCAATTAAAACACTCCTGTGTACAGTCCACTGTTCGTATGTGTTAAGGCAGAGATCTCCAATCTTCCAGTATGGATGCTGGCTTTTGTTCTATCATGGAACCTCATCATCTGAATCAGCTAATTACGATCTTGATCGAAGATTGTCATCTGTGGATTGGTTGAATGAGTTGTTTTAATGCTGGGCATGAACAAAAGCCAAGATCACACATTGGCTATTTCAGATAAGACAGACCTTTTCTTTCCAAAGATCTCATGTGTACAATGCACATTTCAGGATATCTTCTGATCAAACCATCTCCATATTCCTCACCTTCCGAGGATGAAAACAGTACCGTTGATAAGATGGTGTCACCCTGTTTCATTGTATCTGGGATAATGTGGACAAAATGTATTTCAATCCCTGTTTTGGTCTTAAAAGTCAATTATCCAGCTTCTTCCAGAAAGATTTTCTACCATGTCTTACAGTTGTAACAAAGCTATCCTGTTCGCAGAATCACTGAGCAAATGAGAGGGCGTTAATTTTCCAACTAGCTCTGTGAACTCCTACATGACCTCTTCCTCTTCCAGTATTATAAACTGTTCTTGGAATAAAATCTGAAATAAATGTGGCTGTAGTGGACCCTTAAAAGCATGAAGTTTTACATGACACAATGTAAAATTCAAGATCGTGAAAACTTCTTCACAGACATATGTGAAAATTGCAACATAAATCTCACCATATATCCACATACATTACTTTGTGCAAATGTCAGAGGACTTGCTGTGGAATTTTTGTGTAGTTACAACCACAGGAGAATAAATTTTCCACTTTCAAACATAATATAGGGCAGTGCAAGGATTCAGGGGAAGATCAGACTCACAGATCTCTGAGTGAGTCACAGCTGCTTAGCTGGAGCTGGTTTCTGCACTCCTTCTCTCTCTCTCTCTCTCTCTCTCTCTCTCTCTCTCTCTCTCTCTCTCTCGTTCTCTCACTTTATCTCTTGTCTCTGTGGGGCTCTCTCTCTGCCCCATCACTCTCCCCTCTGGGCTGTTTTCTTGATCCCTCTCCCATTCTGAACTAATTCCCTTTCTCCTTTCCCCTCTGTCTCTGGGAGCACAGGCAAAATAAAAATAAATAAAAAAAACCAAATACAAATAAAAAAACTGAATTCAGCCCGTTTCGGGCTCCGGTTGCAGGATAGCTGAGAATCTTGACACTCTTCTCTCTCTTTCTCTCTGTTGTGATGTTTGAAACTCTTATGTAGGGCATCTCAGGAGTGTCACGCTCAGTGTAAATCTTATTTACAGTGCTGGGGAGATGGGCTGCATGGAGCTCTGCTCCAGCGCTGACACAGCATGGCGGAGGGGAACAGTGTGTGTGACCAGGAGTCCCAGAGAAAAAAAACAAAGGTCCACAATGCTGTGGGTCCATTCCTACAGCCAACGCTGATGCCTACTAACATCCTGCATTAAAACAAGCACAGACACAGACCAGTATACATATTTACCCATGTACACATTTACAAAGAGAACACATACACACAAATACAAATTCACAAATATGTTCCGTCACACACGTTTAAACTCCTTATGTATATAGCCATTGTGCTATATGTAAGCCATAGTCCTTTAAGTATCATCAATGAAACGGCATAACCACCATGCTGTTTGTTCTTTAAAAGCTAATGAATGAGTGGGAGAATAAATGAAAGGATGTCTGTAATATTCAGCATGCCCCAAGGCAAACATCAGCCTGAGTCACACGTTCTCCTAATGATGGGCAGAATGATCGTCTTTTTCACAGGTACCCCCACCCCACCCCACGCTTAAGGCCCATTCTCCATGCACATCAGAGGTGTAGTTTCTCCTGCAGTCATGTGACCTCTCTGGATAGCTGTGTGCTCTCTGCTCCCAGTGATATAATGAGCTCCCCCGAGACCCCCAATGTGCCATTTAAACTCCCCCCACACAGTGTACACAGAGGAAACACTGAGACTCACACTTTTACATTCACGCCAATGCTGATCCATATACAACACTGACAAACGCATGCACTCACACTCAGGCTGAAAAAATGCACGCACACTCAAATATATATGCATAAACACTCATGCACATTCAAGCACTAACTCTAAAATAACACACACACATACACACACACACACAAACACACACACACACACACACACACCATTGCTGTGAATTTTAAAACAAATACAGGAATACACAATCACACCTACTCCTCTGTGCCAGTGCTGACACACACACACACACACACAGTATATGCACACACCCTTACCTACATATATACTCATGCACAAATCAGTGTGCAGCCTGAAGGGTTAAGTGGTGGAGTGGAAAATAACAAGGCTATTTTGATATTGTTTATCTTGGTTGGGCTAATTAAAGTGTCACAACTCATTATAGCAGCCGTATCCCCACCTTGTCAGAGGGTAAATGGGAATATCAATCATTCCCCTCCTCCAGCATCTACTTCACCCTCTCACGGTACAACTCTGGACTCCCAAAATATCTGAGGAGAATGGATTGCCTTCCTGTTAAACGCATGTCAAGCCCCTTTCAGTCAATCACGCTGGCCAGAAAGCGGTCTGGTAAGAATAACCCTAAAACCATGACTCCTTCCATGATACTTCCAGGGTGGTCACATGAGCAGAGGTGCTGAGACAGCAGCTAAGTGGTTGGTGGCTGGAACTGCACTGGGTGTCAGTCTGGTGCTTGTAAAATGGGACGTTTATCATGAGCGATGATGATGATGATGATGGGTGTGGCAGTTTGTAAACACGTGCATTAATATGTACACAGAGCAATGTGAGGTGTGAGAGGTGCCCTGATCAGTCATTATTACATTCAGATAAACTCAAGAGTTTCATTAGTATTACTAGATAATGCATGTTCATCTTTTACATCCAGTATTCATACTGCACCAACACATTATTAGGAAAGGTAGAACAGAACATTCAAGGTTCTCAGAAAAGTTCTTTTATATATATATATATATATATATATATATATATATCATGAATGTATTACCAATGAGTATGCAAAATAAGCTGCATTGCCTCAACCAATCATTCAATAGAGCGTAATAAGAAAAAATGAAATATTATAATGGAAGCCAACATGGTTTTAGTGCCATCCTCTTCTTTTATTGCCCTTGCACAGGCATTTCAAGGAAACAATTTCCAGACAAATTAAATCCTTTCAAAGGCATTTTACTGAAACAATACTGTGTTTTGTACATTTGGCATATTTTGGAGTCCGAAGACAGATCCCACCTGGCCATCAGGAGACAGTCATTAAGGGAAAAATACGGACAGAAAGACATGGAGGGGGAGGAATTACAGAAACAGCTGACTCGATGGCATTTTTATACCTGTAGATAAATCCGCTCAAGCAGGCTCAGGTAACAGGGCAGGGAATCATCTGTGAATTTACTCTCATGAATCTTCATTTATAAGTACAATTATCCTTTGATGGAGATTGTTCAAGTAAAGCAGTGCCCCTGAAGTCATACACAATAATAAACACAATACTGTAGCCTTAGGTTGTGATATGACAATTTATCCATATTATCTGTGCGAAGAGTCAGTTGAGCTGCTGTGTTCATAAAGCAGAATCTACAGAGTGAATTGGCTTTCATACGCCTTGATTCAGTGAAAGAATGAGCTTGGACTGGTTAGGTCTTCCTTAAGTAGCGATGAAAAGAGATGTTATTTTGATATGGGAGTAATATTGAGCCTTAGTAAAGAACTAAAGTGCATCATTAGCCATGCTGTACTGTACCATTCAGTGCTGTGGAGTAAAAGCCACTCCACAACCAGGCCCAGTTCTGTGTGGAAAGAGCATTCACATCTGCAGGAAGGATCACTGCTCATCTGCACATAATACATCTGGGATAATAGAGGTCTGTTGTGGCAGGCCTGGGAGCAGGAGCCACGAAGCAAAGTTACACTTACTCTCTGAGTTACATAATAATAATTCAAAACGACCGCATATATGAACTGTGCTAAAGTCTTTAAAAGGAAGGAAAGAGGTCAAGTTGTTTGGCAAAGCCATTTGGTTTTACTGTGGGAAAGAGATTGTCTCTCTTAGCACTGTAGTACACACAATGAACTATGGCATTGAACCAGGCAAACTACGGTTACCCTGTAGCTCTGTATGTGGAGCAGCTTGCATCACCTACAAGTCAGCAGTTCTCCAAATTTGTAGAGCCTCCATTTTTCTCATGAAGGATTGTGTTCAATGTATTTAGTTTATTTGTTTGGTTATTTTCTGTTTTTAGGAAGTGGGCTTTAATGATTCATGCAGGGATATAAGCACAGCTAAGAGAGATGACCCACCTCTTCCTGCAGCGGTCTGAGCTTCCAGTTCTCAAAGTTTTAGTGACCACCAGGGCTGTAGACAGTGGTGGCAGCGTCTACAAGCACACACACCTGAGACTGATTGGTAATCAGCCGAGGTGTGCCTTACTGTCTTCGCCGGGCTGGAGATAAAGGCACAGTCACCTGCCTGTGACTTGGGTGGTGGATCTCATTACCCACTCAGCACCTGTACCACAGAGATCCTCAAAGGACGCTCGAACGGCACTGAGAAACAGCCAGTGATGAGTCATCATTTTTATTAAAAAGTGGAGTGCGTTTTTTTCAGGCCTGCAAAGCCACAAAAGAATAAATACTACATAAAAAATACATAAAACTTTTCAAATTGGTCATTTTGGTGTTTGTGAGTGTCGCTTTCTGTTCTTTCAGATACTGGTAGAGGAGGAGACTGGAATGAGCTCCAGCAGGGCAGGAACAAAAATTACAAGCGATGCTAGGGTCCAAAAAATGTTTTATTTTTCTTCTGGCACGTTTGTAGAAGAAAAATGGAAAATTTTTTTTCTCCAGTGTAGTATTGCTTTGTAGTACTGTAGTATTCCAAGTTTTACCATGCAATTGGCACTTTTTTGGAAAAGGGCATATTTTGACTCCTTCTGATTAGAGAAGTTTGCAACCTGGTTGGACACTGGTGGCATAGTTGGTCTCTCGAGACAACTTTATTAGTATCTTTTGCAGTACCTTGGATAAATAGCTGTTCTTCAGCTGAGGGTGCTTTGTCACATCTTGGGTTTAGGATAGGCACAGTCACCTGATCAACAATATTAACTGATGAAGAACTGTAACCAGGGCAACAAGATGCACGCAATGTGGACATGGTTTGTCCCTTTCAGAGGACATTTGCTTTCTGGTCTCAAAGGGTTAACACCAACAGTTTCCTTTGCCTTCCGATCAATTCCAATTTTCCACCAATTTATGCTGGATTTATTGTGCAAACAAAAGTACTCCTTCTCAAACACACTTGTTACCTCATAATCGGCTCTGGAAATAAACCGTTGTTTGAGGAGCAGAACATGTGGAATTTGAGATAGACTGCACACTGGACACACATATGGATCATAAAACATAGACTGATCTATGGTTTTACTGCATATGACAGGACTGTAAAATAACATAGTAGCGGTCCAAGAGGTTCAGAAATTTTGCTACCAGATTATAGGTTCAAAGTATAATTTGATCAAAATTTCACATGTCTAAAATTGATTGATTGATTAATGAAGTCCACTTCAAGTTGGGTGCTATCAGAAGAACAAGAAGGTAAGGTGGAAATTAATTAAAGACATCTTTTTCACAGTGAGGAGGTATGTTTTATTCTACACAGAGTCTTGTAAAAACTGCTTGCCAGATGATGCCATAAAAGGATAGACCCTAAGGGTATTGGCCGGCAGATTTACCACGGTGCAGGGCAGTCTTGAGACAGTAGTCCCTGTGACAGTTATGCTAACTGTAGCCAGTAGTCACCTCATACCCCAATGAAAGTGTTTTAGCCCCCCCATCACATGGGAGACCCTGTGTACCTGAGTCTTATTGCTCACCTCCAGCCTGTCCCTGCACACCTTTCCAGTGGACACTGTAGAAGCAGCCTTGAGAGTGAAGAGCATTTCTTCTTCAGTAGGCCTGTTTTGTGGCTGATGGCCTTCAACAGTTTCACTCAGGAAGGTCATTCTTACTGGGAACAACCTCACATAATGGTGGTCAAGGTCAATAATTCACAACTTTAACAGACAGATCACACCATCTATAGTACTGCACACTAAAAGGAAGAACAATTTTACCACACTTGGGCCAAATTCATCTGACCTGAATTGACTGGAGGTCCCAAGAGTAAAATGTGAAATATATGGGCCTACAAGGGGTTGTCTAGGCATCTCCACAGAGGTTACAAGATACATGATATGTAGGCCTGCCATAATTCAATATTTATAGTCCTGGGACCTTCCTTTGCTGCTTAGGTTGAGCAACATCATTTCTTCATTTAACATTTATTATTATTTGGGTCACTGGCTAGCCAACCTCAAGTGGTCTGAAGTATGTTGAACCGAGTGCTTCTTCAGAGTCTGTGAGGTGACATGGTCACTGAATTTTGATGGAGGATTAAATCAAACCTCTTGTGTAAGTATCTGTATCTGGAAGATTTACCTATTTCTTAAATCACTGAGGCAACGCACCACAGCTAGAGATTTACTGCTTATTAAACCAGTACATTAGCCTGGCATGTTACCTAAGAGCCTCCAAACATCGCGTTCGCTAATTAATTTCATTCATATGCTTTTACCTTCAAACTCATGTGCAGTATACTTAAATGCTGTGTGATATCAGAGGTTACTTTTTTGACCAAAACATATGTTAAGAAGTTAATATGTTAAGAATATGTATAAACATATGTTAAGAACTTTCATTTAAATGTTTGTATTTGTATTAAATAGTTTGATGTTTAAAGTATATCCAGTTTTTAAATATATATTTTGAAAAATATGTATAGTTAACCATCAATTAGCAGGAGTTTAATATTTACTTGATATTAAATGCGGAATTCAGTATAAATAGTTATTAAAGGAATACATACAAATCTCACTTCTTAAAATGTAAACAGCAAAACACTGAACAGAGTCCCACTTCAAAGACAGAAAGCAAATGAAATAAAGAGCTTATATGCTCTTTATAAACTCTGTATTAATGTGTATTGACTGGTTTTATAGGTATGACTACAGTTGAAAGCCAAAATTCCACCATGTATACTTTATTATTGTATACTGTATTGAATTAACAGTATATAGTCTATACGTAAGTTATGTATCAATATGTAAATATATAAACATGATGAGGCTTCAAGTGACAGTTAAAAAAAAAAGTTAACCAGTCATTACCTGCATTCTCCATAGTAAATACTTTAGTAATGTGCTTTGCATTTTATATCTGAGATCGCACTGTCTGGTGTTAAGTTCCTGTCCTAAAATCACATATGAGAGAAACATAAACAGACAGAATAGATCACATTCTGCATGAAAGACAGTCTCTCGCCTCTGTACAATAAACATTGGCACACTCACTTCGGCGCGCCGGTATTTATCATCTACAGCAAATGTACCGGGCACAGCAAGAGGCAGAGAAAAACAAAACATCCTGCTGCTCCGACTCCACAACAAAGTCTCCAGCAACGCTAAGCAAATGGGGGAAAAGCTTCAATTTTGAGTCTTTATTTGCAAGAAAAAAATATAGGTATAGTACACTCAGATTTGTCTGTGATCTTTTATTTTTGAGTACAAATCATGTCTGCTAAAGGATTTGTCATGGGTTGATAGCCTCATTGAGCTTATGAGGGTTTGGAATCAGCATGTAGCAGAGGGAATGGGGATCACCCACCAGCACTGCCCCTGGTAGTTTTTGGCACGCCGCTATCTCTAAAAGAAAGATGGGAGAGGCACTTTGTCTGAACCCAGGACTTCTATTCCAGTGGTGAAGTCGTCCTCCACTTGTGTTTATTTAGTGTGTTATTTCCTCCAATTTACCAACGACCACACTCATTAGTCACACTTTAGATGGTACAATTATCGGTTTGACACCTTGTTAGGGGACATGAATTGATGTGTAAACCCTTGTGGCTGGTGTGAGGTGTGTGACATGTTTTCCCCTAATTGAAGGTAATTGGTTAAAGGTGTATGGTAGCTGCTTTAACTTGAAGCATCTGTCACAGCCCAGCTCAGCTGCCTCTTGTCTTAGTGTTCTGTAAAAAGGAGCAGTCATTCCATGAACGATAAGTCTGATGACAGGGTCACAGTCACTGTGGGTGCTGTTAATTTGACGTTGGCACATGATGGCACATGTTTGAAAACTGAGCTCACACTGGGTCTCATACATACCTGTCTAATTAAACAATTACAGTCCTAGTACAGCTTTATCTCAAGCATCACATTCAGCTCCTGGGCAATCATAAGGGCTGGGTTTCTCTGATCCACAGCGATCCTATGTAAGCAGTGCCTAACTGAATTTGGGCTCACATAATTATGAACTGTAAGAACAAGCAATATCCTAGGGAATGACTCAGTAGTTTCCCAGCTAATGTTCAAGGTCAAAATCGGATCCTACTATGTCATTAGGGTGATTCTATGTATTTTATGTGAAATCTGAAACAGTTGGGTTGTCACTTTGTTCAGCACCCTCTGGGAAGGCCAGAACTCATCCTCCTCTTGATTTATCCTGGATTCCCTGGCTAAATCTAAGGATTTTGTGTGTAATGACATATGAACTTTGGACAGTTTGAAAGATTTCACAAGCATATACATTTTTTTCACCACATAATTGATTTTTTCAGAATGGCTGGTACAGTCTCCTTCATTTACTAATGTTCTTTACCATGAGTACATTGGTATGTTTAAATGCAAAGCTGCAGCTAATGTATTTGAAGTGCCAAAATTACATTGATCAATTGTGTTCATCCATCTTGTTTTGGAGTGTATCTCAGCAGAGGAAACCTGGACTCCCTTTTCTTTATTGACTCACCATGCACCATTTGTGTGGTGGAAGACACAGACCGAAGCTTCACAAGGTTTCTCCCTTGGTCTTTACTTTTATTTATCCATTTATTTTCTAAAGAAAATGGTTTTCTGGGGATGTTGTCATGGCAACCATGTCCATGGTATTGAAAGTGGTAGCTGTGCAAGAAAAGCAAGTCCTGCCCTCCACTGTTGTTGATGTTATATTTACCTGTGGCACAGCTAGGGGTGGTTTTTTTTTTTTTTGGGGGGGAGTGTGAGGTTGTGGTTATGGTTTTAAGACCCACTAAATCTCTTCCCAGCTGTGCGGAAACATAATGAGAAACCTCTCTCCAATGCCCCCCCAGGAATACAACATATGGCACACACAGTTTTCATGTGCTAATCACTGGTGCTCAGTCAGTGGTGGAGGCCAACCAGATTCTTCTTCCATTTCAGTGACAGAATCCGTGCTGTAATTTCAGCATGCCTCTGTATTCAGCTAAGCTATGTTAAAGATGCACTTTCTGACAAGCACATCTAATGGAATATTAGTGCCTGAAATCTTAAGAACGCTGAAAATGAAAACATCCAGTCAGGATAAGCTGTAAAGATCTGACTCAAGATTTTAAACTTTTTTATGTATTGGTTTTATCTTTTTCCCCCTGAAGCATAACTCAACAGATAGATCTGAGCGTGAGCAGTTTGTAGTGGGTGGAGTGGTCCTGCTGTTGTGGGAAGCTTAATTCTGCCAGAGAGGCTTGTGAAGAGTGGGAGAAGGCCCAAATGGAACAGACTGGTGGTGGCAGACAGGGACTGAGACACTGACAGTGTTTCAGCCTCTCAGAGTCCGATACACATGCATTACTCACTCCAGTGGTAAACGCCAACATTTATTTAAACTATCCAGAGCAACAGTTCTCAGACTTGGCCCTGGTGACCCACTGTGTATGTTGGATTTCGTTCCAGCCATAACAGCAAGCTCTGAATTTTAATAAGCCTTTATATTTTTTTCTTGATTATGCACTTTTACAGCCTATTGCAGAATGATTTACCCTCTTAAGGCCAGTTGCATTACATCAGAAATAATGAAAAATAAATGTCCCATGGTCACATCCCAGGAATTCCAGCCATTCAAATCAACAGATGCTCTCATTTTCCGTTATTATAACTGTGAACAGTTACACTTGGAAGAGTTTCTGTCTTAATTGATTGAAATCAGCTGGGTCACTGGAACTGAGCCACTTTTGTAAGGTTAAAGGTTTTACGACAGAAAAATGCAACAAGACAAACCTGCAAGGTATTACTATTCATTTTAAGGACAAAATTATGGGTGAATTTAAAAAAAAAAACCAACTGGCTTTTACAAAAACCAGTGCACAGTTGGTCCCTAGGAACGAGTCTGACAACCTCTGGACTGGAGGTTTTACAGTATTGTGTGTTGATAATTGCATTCTGTGGAAGGACTCCATCCTCAAGGACAGGGTGACTGTCACGGACACTCGAGGACAGTTCACACAAGCTCTTTCTTATCTTAGATAGGGCCAGTGGGAACGGTGGGGGTAAGAGATGAGAGGGGACATGTTTTTCCACACACTCCAACCCTGAACAAATTCATGAGGGTGCAAAACAGAAACTTATCAAAGCTAGGTAGGAGTTGAACACTGTGTGGGTAAAGGTAAGAAAAGACACTTCCTTTTAATTCCCCAAATCTCTGGCTGAAGTGTTGAGGAATCAGCTGTTCACAACGCTCAGTGGGATGAATTAAGAGCACATCCTCGGAATTATAAAGTGTGTTATTATTAACATGGTTTGGGATAATCCAAATTCATTAGCTTTTATAGAGGGGGTTACCTTTTTCTGTCACATACAAATACAATTCTGTTAAATGGTGTTGATGCTATGATAAAATAAAACTCCTTGAATCATTCACAAAATAACCCAGTGTTGAAATTGAATGCTTCATGTACATAAAGCCCTGATGTTTCTTTTGAGTGAGTGTAATTTCAGACACATTGATAAAACTGCCAAGTGTTCTGTAATTAGCACTGGACCTCTTGAAACATAATTGCGCAAGATTGCCAGGCTTTAATGGTGGCTCACTCCGTTTTGAGAGTGCGTTTGTTCAGACATGGGCATCGATTGCATCACATGCCGGTTTTGCTCTGCCAAGCAAGGTATACGGTAGGTCCACAGCCTTCATGGAGCTCTTGCATGGGCTGACTATGCAAAAAATAGAGATCAAATGATAGTCTGATCTATAATAATAGTCCATCCCAGGGCTACTGAAGATGAGGTTCCCTCTACAGATGTCTGAGACTCTATGGGCAGATGCCAGAACAAATCCAGCTGAGATTGCTGGTGAGGTTGTGAGTGTGTTGAGAGGGAGATGAGGAAGGTTTTGACCACTGTGTGTGGATCTTCAAGCAGAGCCAGAGACATAAGGTGGGTGCCTTATATCTCACAATATACCCTCCACATCCGTATTTCTGCCTCTAATCTCGCTTGTATCCCCTATTTTGGGAGACACCTTCCCCCCACCCTCTGTGAACATCTCATACAGACTCCTTCACTGAAACATCCCCACAATATGCTTCAGACCCTGCCTGCCCCCTTTGATTATGGAAAGAAAGGCGCTGGAGTAATTGTCAGACGGCGGAGCCGACAGCAGAGCCCTGGCCCTCTGAAATCACAGCAGGCTGTAGCCTTGAGCGAGGCCCAAGAGGCTGGCCCACAACTCATCCCATTTCCCCGCTCTTCCTTTCCCCCTCTTCATTTTCCCTTTGATGAGAACGGCATCGTTTAAATTCCAACCACCTGTTTTTATCAGGGTGAAGACACGTTTCATCCCTCCCATATTCTGCACGCCGCCGAGCGGACCCTTAGCGCCGTCTGTTTTTTTTTTTTTTTTTTGTTCGGCGGGTGGAAAAGCCATTACGCATAATCTAACAGAAGCGGTCCGCCGTACAATGGCGCCCTTGGAAAGGTTATTGGTGATTACAAAGACTGAGGCTGCAGGCCTGGTTTCCCTGAGGACAGACCGTGGCGTTTCCACGGGAGCTGATACTACCGCACCGGTAATAAATAGTCTCCCTGGACAGATGGGCCCATTAACACACCAATCTCTCATCTACATACTCCCTGCTTCCTCTAATTAATTGACCCCCCCACAGCCCCCCTTCCCCTGTGAGATGCTCATTGGTAGAGGGACAGGAATAGCAGGCATTGTTCGGTGCGCATAGCCAGGGGTGGTCTGGTGGTGGATAGTACCTGCAGAGGAGATAAGAAGGAATTACTGCTGTCTTCTTGACCGGCCTGGCTGAGGCAGAGAGACCTTCCGACTGTTAATATGAGGATCCAAGGGACTTCTTGAGGGGAGTGATTCACTTGTTCGGAGGACTAGGCCTGTATCCCCACCGCAGGGGTAGGCCTCTGTCTCTCTCTCTGACTCACAGTAATGTGTCTAACTTTGCCCGAGCGGTCGGGCGAAAAAACAACACTAATTAGAAAGTGATCCTGTTTGCTGAGGGTTGTGTTTGTTCTGATATCAAGGCTGCCTGTGAAACAGTCGTCAGCGGTGCACTATGGATCGGCCTGATTAGAAACCGAGGGCTGTGGGTACGAGGGCGGGGGGGTGAGGAGGGGAGCATTAATGTAACTGACAAAGTGATTTGTCCTTAACTCTAGGTGAGGAATTTAAAAACTAAACATCGCTGCAAATTTGGCATTCACTAAAATGAATGAAAGTAAACTTCATTATATGAAAGAAAACAAAATACTGCAAAATACAGAAGATGCACAAGATGCAAAAGTATGTCATTTTTGACAAATGCATTTTATTTCCACAGCACTTTCCGCTTACAGATAAATCCCAAAGTAATTCTGATCAAAACTTTACAAAAGCAGGACACAAAGTAAATAAAGGCAGAAACAGCAGTAAAACACAAGGAAATAAACAAGCAGAGATTCCTGAATGTACAGTATAGTTCATGGTCACTGTGACTGCAGTCCAGTGGACCCCAAATCAGAGCGGTCACTGGAGTCTTATCTGCTTCCCTTGCACTGCATGATGAGCCAGGGTACATTGGGTCAAGGGCTCAGGGTAATTTTGTTGTGCCGTGTTGTTTCTGGAAGCTACTTTTTGTTCATTAATGTCAGCTGTTTAACCAGGCCAGTGTATAAACAGAAAGTACATTTTGTCTGCAAACAGCATCCATTCTCCACACAAGACAAAGACACTGCAATGTTTATGTTTTTGTCTTACTTCAAATTCAGCTTGTGTCACTTCCACAGTATAAAGTACTGTTTAATTAATGAAACAATGGTGTTATTTAAAACATGAACCAAACTGTCTGTTTTCTAATTTCTGTTGAGTGTATATGTAAAAGCCCTGCAATTCTACTGTGAATGATTTTTGGAGTGGTTCGTTTGCTTCCCTTCATATTGGGATAATGAACATAGACACCTGACTTAACCTTCTCCTCCACTATTTTCATTTCAGACGATTCTCCTTTTGCACCCCTCTGCTCTCTAAGCGGTTCAAAAAAAAAACTTCAAATGTCTGACCGAGATTCCGTTTATAGAATCAAATATTTTGACTCTGAATTATTTTCATTGATACAGAAATGGTATGGGACACCCTGAGGAGTTTCTGAGCTTAATCGTTTTGTTTTCTACATTCAGTTAAAGCTGCAAGAGGCCTTAAATGGAGAAAGTCACTAAGGCCGTACCTTTTTAATACAGTATGTAGGTCATGACCTTGTTCAGCAATAGTAAAAATATTTATGGTGGTCGGGTTGCAGGACTGCCATGAAAAATGTGCTCTCTTGCACATTCAATAAGCTATAAAATATCTATAAAATGGGAAAGAGAGCACGGTAGCACTGCAAAATGGGAGCTGTGTATGTCTTTGAGGGTAAAGGTGACTGCCAAGCCAATGAATACAGAAGTGGCATCACAAAGTAGTAGAAAACAACTTTGCACCATGCTTGGAGAAAAGAGCTCTCATGGCATGTCTCGCTTGCCTCTGGGTTTTGTTGCGTTGCGTGTGCATGATGGGTCATGTCATTAAGTTAGACTATGGGCCATTTGGTTTACTGCATCTTAAACAATGACTGTTAGGAATCAGCCCTGCAGGAGTCCATCTGACCTCCCAAGACAAGTCCTGACAGGGCCTGGCAGGTCACATGGGCCTCTACATCGCTTCCAGGGAAGATATTCTCAGCTGGAAAAACAGATGAGGTCAAAAGGGGCACACTTGACGTTCGTGCATCATGATGCCAGAGGTCACCTCAGGGTGCCTAAAATAACCGCAGATCCCATGAGTCTTTCCTGAGTATCATAAACCAGTGGTTCATAGCCTGGGGGTCTGGAGCCTGTGGGGGGGGGGGGGGTGATGAGTGCCCAGATTTGAATGTGCAAACGAAAGTTGCAAGATGTCTGCTCTTAACCAAAGAGAAGTCTTGCATCACAAAGCATCCCCATTTAAACCACGGTCTGTTACGCATACAGCTATTTTGCTCGTTCACTATCATTATGGACAGTTTAATACTGTGCGTGCATGTTATTTTCAAATTGAGGGCTGCAGCTCAAGAGAAAGAACTATTTTTTAGGGAGTCAAAAAGATTGAGAACCACTGTCATAGAGAAATGGTGACACTATTTCCCGCCTTCCCACAGGGTCCCCCTTTCTGTGGGCCAAAGCGTACAATCTCAGCACACAGCCCATGCTCCCCGACTCAAGCTTGACAAAAAGCAAACAAAAGCTCTTTTCAGATTAGATAAACAATTTGAGGAGAAGTGACTCAGTGTCTCTGACAGCTCGGTAGGTAACATCTCTCTGGTGCTCCCTTTTTGAAAGCAGTGTAATTTCATTTCATGTGTAAATATATGTTTGGTGTCAGGGGTGCGGACACACCAAAAGCTGGGCTGACAGCTTTGACAAGCAATTACTGTTCCTTGTCTAGTTTACAGGTTATGAACACTGAGTTCTCGCCAAACAATACTACACCAATGAGAACGAGATCACTGGATGAGACAATAACCACATTGAAAAATATGACTACAAACCACAGAGCCTCAGAAAAAAAACTACAGATCAAACTGTAAAATTATATGTCACTACTATGTGTCCACCATGTCAAATGTAATATACTACACCATTCTCAACTGATAATTAATCATATCCAGCAAAAGTTGTTTTTTTATGGCACTGATGTAAATAAATCTTGAGGATAGGTAGCTTTTTTATAGGATCCAATCAGATGGATTTAGTACAGTGCCTGGCATAATTAGCATAAGGTTGTTAATGCAAACACTGGGGAAAATAGCCTTTGCATATAAAATATGATGATTAACTGAAATGCTATATAATATTTGTGACACTATCCTGTAGATCAGAATCACAGATAGAGTTTGTTAGTACAGGAATATAAAGATTGCATTATCAGTTATACACTGTCAATTTCTCAAGGCTCTGTGTCTAACCACATTTAATCAAAACTCTAGATGACAAAACCTTTTTGGAGATACAAGGTTGTTTTACAGACTGACTGTGAGAACACTGAGAACATTCTTGGAAACCAACCCCTCCCCTGCACATAATGCATCTATAAAATGAATTTTCAGTTGTTATCTAGGAGGATTTTATCAGACATAGCAATCATTTTTAAATAAGCCCACCATGGGAAATTAACTTAATCACCAATATTTTAGGCTTCAGATATTGTCTTCATGCATGGATCATTAGTTTCCCAAGAAAGAAAAAAAAACTATATAAAAAATGTTTTGTTAAGGAGTGGCCCTTCCCTGATTCACCATTGTTAACCAGTTAATTTGGTCATTGTAACCTGTTAATAAAATGAGCAACACCTGTGTCTGGTTAGAACCAGGTGTAATTGAATTGGTACCCAGCACATAAAAGTGGCAGTTGACAAGGAGAACGGGGTTGGATGATGTGCTGCCACACTGTGTGTGGATTTTTAAAATAAATTATTGCTTTTATTAACCTGATTTTACTCAGGTGTTTTTAAGCTTTCCTACAATACGCCACAGGCAGTATACAAGAACTCAGCATACAAGAAAAAAGAGCTGAGAACAGTTGCAAATCTATACATTTGAACCATCGAGGAAAGCACTGAAAAGCATGTCTAGTTTTATCAGGGAGCAGAAGTAAAGAAAAGGGTTTGTTTGGACATTTATGAATTGGTCTCATAAGGCTCATTGACTTCCTGTGAGCTGAAAACTGCACTTCCTGCTGATCGCCCACTCCTGAGTTTCGATTTACTTCAAAAATAGTTGCATTTCCCAATGGCGATTTACAGATTCATTTTCAAGGAAAAATGCTTGTTACCTTTAAAGTACTGGAACTTATTTAAACTGCCAGACAGTCAAGAGATCACACCTGTCAGGCAAGGGGGATATCACTAGTAACTGGAAATTTTACCCTGGGACATTTCATCCAAGGCTTTTGGGGAACTTTCCCATGTGGCTGTGCGAGTCTGGTGACCACATCCATCATACACATGCATAAGATATGCACTCCTTCACTAAAGCCTACCTCTACTGTGATTGGGCTGTCTGCCAGACAAATGAACAACATTTATGGACCAGGGCCTCCTCCTGCAAACGAAATCATTTGCTGTGGATTTCACAGTACTATTTGAGAGCCATATTTGATGGGCGGCTATGGCAGCTTTGAATTTTATCAAAGTGTGTTGACAGTCTCCAGTTCGCTCTTGATTGGTCTGAACGAGTGACTGGATTCTTAAATCACAACACCAGTGGCTTGGCGTGTTTTGGGTTTCTTAGACAGAGCTGCCCAATGTGTTGTTGAAGTGAACGTGTGGTGGAAAAATGACAGAACAACTGCCCCGCCTTTTTGGCCGCTTGCCTCGGAACCCCGCCCACTCCGTTGCTCTGGAAGGAATTGTGGGAGAGCAGTGGGAGAGGGAAAGTTATTCATTTCAGGGCCGTTCCATTAACTTGAGTAATGGCCTAATTACGGGTGGTAAACACTCCTGTGAGATGAAAAGAGAAGCACAGCCTACGGAGGATAGAGTGTGGCTGAACCAAAACGGGGTTCAGGTGGGGGGTGATTCAGCTTAAACTACTATCATGTCTGAGGAGTGGCAGCACATTTGGAACGTGCCTGCGTGGTAGTGTGCATGCATGTGTACAGGTATACATGTATATGCTTGCTCATTTTTGGTCATGCCTGTAATGAAAGCACAAAACTTGTGAACAGAACAATCGTGAGAAATATGAATGCTGCCGGAGCTCTCATAGGTTTCCCCCTGCTACGACAAGATATGAGGCTCAAGCTCATTTGTTTGCAATGCTCTCTTCTTTGTAACGGTTTTCCCTATTGCCAAAAGGTCAAGGCTGAGCTTATAGATATATGTCCATGTGTGATTCAACACTAGTAATCTCAAATTAAATTCAACTCTAACTTGTGTTTGTAACAACAGTGATTACTAAGCCTTTCTTTAATATATGGCTACAGACAACTTTTACCTACTGGCAAGAAACTGACATTTGTTAGCACTTGAAAAATAGCACTCATAAAAGTATAATTAGTTACAGATGAGGCTCGTAAATAAGTAATTGAACAAAAAGTAAAGATAGACAGAATGCCTTTCCATCTGTATTTATGGACTACAGTATCTGGGTCCTAAACACTGAGTAGTCTATAAAGTCTGAATCAATGTGTGTGTAGCTGTCTGAGTTTTGAAAGGAGCAGCCACTTTTAAGCTAATACTGGCAAAGCAGTTTATTCACTCCCTAAAACATTCTCTAATATCCATTTATTTCTATAAATGCAATAATATAATGTCATAGCAATATCCAGTCACTTGTTTCATAATGTTTTAAAATTGCAGACATATTTTACAGTAAACTGAATTAAAAGATAATATTTTGCAGCTTTACATGGTCAGACTGTATTTATCAAAATTCGTGTTTATTAAACTCAAACTACTCTTGATATTTATTGTGGAAAAAACTCCAGCCGTCCTAAATTTTCTAACGCATTAATGGAGGTCTTGCCTTGAGACAGAATGAGAAATTTCTGCTTTATCATATTACTTTGTATTCTTGCTTAAATGATCCCCTAATCCATTGTGATTTATTGCTCTTCTGTATTAGATATATTTCATTTATACAGCTAAGTATCAGCTGAGGCGGTTCAATTAATGACTGCCGCCTTACATAACAGCTGTAAACAGCACTGATAAACTCAGGGTTTTAACCCATAAAAGGGAATTATGAATGTGATTTGGTGAAACAACCCCCCAAGTCAAGAGGAACTATTTCCCCCATTTCAGTGGAGGGCTTTGGACTTAACATGAACTGAGCCTTAAAGTAAAATCTGAGTCTAAGCTACAACCAAAAAGTCCTTAGTTTTGAATTGCTTTGTGTGGTCAATTAGAAGCACTTGCTGTGTGTGAAAAATTGTGTTATAGATCTCTTAATGTACTGATTTGTATGTTTTCTTGATATTTCATTCTGATGCATGTGTTAAAGATGTGTGTTTGTGTATGTTATATAGCTAGTGCAATCGAAGGCTAGCTTAAAATAAATGGTTTCCCATTTGTTTAATTGTCTCTTATTTTAAGCCCATGGAACTCCATCATAATATTAAGTGTATTTATGGTGTAGTCCATAAATACATTTTACTGTTTGACAAAATGCACTATCACTCCATCCTACAGGTCCTTGGTGGGGGGCTAGTTTGGGCCTTATGAGTGCCATGCTCCAAAGTGAAGTTCTGTGTAAGAGCCATACCAGTAGGATAAAGCCTTTGAGCCACTCTCTCTTCCTTTCTCCCCGCGGATTGGTGAAAGCCCGACCTTGTCTATGCGGAGGTCGACCTACAATCTAGTCTCTGCTCTCATTTTGGAGCATTGCAGGTCTGGGCTGTTTCATCCTGGTCATTTCTGGACATAAAACGCAACCATTAGTCTTAGGCATGAATTGCTGAAGGCCCAGGGTAATGGAAAAGGAATGTTTGCCGCAACTGAAATATAGGCTTTTATGTACTTTTGGAGATGGCACTAAGGGAAACATTTCCTTTCAGCTCCCTCCCTCAAAGCTCACTCACCCTATCAGTATCTCTGCCTCGGTCGCAGATGATAATGCATTGAGTCAGCACATCCAGGCAGACACGGAAGCAGTTCAGTACATTCTGTTTTCTTCAGTTTGGCCTCAACAACCTGAAAATGAATCCTACATCCTATCAGGAAACATACTTGATAACTACTCAGTATGTTTTTTACTTTAACCTTTCACTTTCAAACCATAAGATTCTGTATGGTGACATGAGAGGGGTAATACTCTATCATTCTATTTTAAAGTTTCATTTGAACAGTTACACTCATACATTGGGAAATCACACACACACACTTTCTGTCATAAACATAAATAAACATGCATAGACAAATACATACATGCAAATAAACATGTCTGTGCATACACTAATGCGCAAACACACACACACACACACACACACACACACACACACACACACACACACACACACACACAAAACTCTTATGTGTGAGCAAACACAAATACACACACATGGTTAACTCAGTCAATGTTCCCTGTATGTTGTGGCTGTCCTCCTTCGTCCCACCATTGAACACACTTCACCCAGTCAGCATATTTCATGCCCAATTAGACAGGAAGTTTCCAGGAGTCACAAGCCTGAGTGGCATCTTACTGATGCACCCAAGTAAGACCCCCCCCCCCCCCCCCCCCCACCCCCACACATGTGATTGGGCAGGTGGCTGGATGATTTCCAGGTGTGGTATTTAGCTGTAATTCATTATGACATCCCCGTTCTGCTCATGAGAGCCACACTCTGGACATCTCCGGTGTTTCGGCAGCGCTCTGACATTGCCGCCCCATTTGCTGTGCCGCAGTAGGAATGGTAGGACATTAGCTTGCCTTTCCACTGGGCTGCTCTGGGCCCACAGTGGCAGGTGAGAGTGTAACGCTCCCCTCTCTGTCCGCATCAGTGCCTTGGAGCGGCTCCAATGGACATGAGCACATAACTGCAGTGGAGCCCTAGTGTTCCTATGGGAGTCTTCACTCTCACCTTCCCAGAATGCAACTCTGAGGCTAGAGGCTCACTCAGACATGCATACATATTCTGTACACACACACACACACAGATATTCACGCATGCACACACACACCCATGGACATACACAAAAACTCTTTCTCACTTACAGACACACAAAAAACCAACACATAATCATCATTTTATGTATTTCCAACTGTAATGCAGTGCAGTCCTGCAGTGCAGCTCATGCCTTTTTCTTTTGCTTTCTTGTTTTCCAAATTTTCATAGACCTTACTTGTAATAGTGCTTTAAATGTTGTTCAGGGACATACATTCATCTGTAAATTTTGGTAAAAATTACATGATTATGAAAGAATGCAATCAGAACTGAACCATTACAACCATGTCCTTGCAAAAGCAATGTAGCTTGTCTGTATGTCGCTGAATATTACTGTACAGAATGGGTAGGTAAGTGTCTCACCGTGTTGTGCCCAAAGCTCTTCCTTTCTAGGAATGCCGTTCTGTTGTTATCTCCTTACTTACAGACAATAGCCATAAAAAAGCTTGATTTTGAATGTACCATTAAAAAAGTAAAAGGTAGATTTAGACTACCTACGAGGTTGGTGTTTACAAAAACACATCTGAAACTGTTACCATGTACAAAAAGTGCCTGATGTGATCAGCTACCTGTCTCTCTTGTGTCTGTAACCTAATTTTGCAGTCTCACCAAATGCTTTCAAATTATTGGCTACAACTAAAACGAAACTAAGGCATATGTGACTTACTTAAGTGAAGATGTAAGCCAAAATCAATGTTGAAACCACTCTGATAAAAACCTTTTTCCACAGGATGTAACAATAACCTCAATTTAAAAGAATTGTGAGATGAGCAAATCGATGATGTGTTACCACCTTGTGCTTGTTTCTCATCATATAGACCCTGGCTCTCCTAAGGACCACACATCACATGGTCCCCATCCAGCCGAAACACGATACTTATTTTCATCATAAATAAACAACTGAAGGCTGCCGACTATTTAGATGGCAAGAGGCAGCTTGAACAAAACAAGAAAGGAAAAGTAGAAGGTCAAGGAGAATGAAGGGAGGGAACCTCAAGACAGTGACAGCAAACATGGCGTGCTACTGTATTTTTCAGCTAGTAGCCCACACATTGGCTTGGAAGCATTTGAGGGGGATGGGGGAACTTAACTGCCAGCTGCCATGTTGGGGAGAGCCAGGGCAGATGGGAAAGCAGCAGGAAGCATTCTGGGAGTGTAAAGAAGAAAAACGCAACATGGCGACTGGCGAGGAATCTCAAAGTCCCCTGCCTCGCTCCCCTCCTCTTCACAGTCTGTGTTGCTTTATCCGCATCTGTTAAAATCTGTTATAATCTGTTTCTTTTATTCTAACAACTTGTTAAATTCAACCAAGGTCACCGTGTTCCTCATTCGGTAGATCGGAAGCACAAGTCATTCGCCAACTCTGCGTGTCTGTGTGTGTGTGCGCGAGCGTGTGCGTGTTTATGTGTGTATGAGTAAATGTTCCTTTCCATAGCAAACTTCCTGATCAAACGGAGATTTCCCTTTGTTGCTACTGGAGGCGCAGGATTCGCAAAGTGCTCGCTTCGCGCCTCGCGTGTAAATCCACGGAGAGGCAGGTAAACGGGTGAAAAGAACTGCCGCATCTTTCAGGAGATCTTATGTGATGAAAGTGTTGCCCCAGGATAGGAGCGATGCTTCAGGTTTAAGGAGTCAATCGGCATAATTCGACGTCTATTACAGCGGCAGCCGTGGCTCACCTGCGGGGTGAGGCTGTCACAAACAGAACGCCATCATCAACGCCGCACCTGTCAACCCAAAATAGACTCCGCACCTCTGGGAGCATTGGTTCCAAAGTCAAAAAAAAAAAAACACAGTCTCATCCCCCCTAAACCAAAACCTGGAGTTTTGCAGATCCACACACTTGGAAGATGGTGCTTGCTTTTCATTTGCAGAATGGGGAAGATGAAAGGGTTTACCGCGGTAAAGCTGGCCCCGGCGGCTTCATTTACAGAAGTTATTCATTCATGACAAAACCCATTCACACTCTGACAGGCTGCCAGCCTATGATGTATTGTAATGGCTCCCAACGACGCTACGCTGAAATCATCAGTAAGCTCATACGTGGCCCACGTCACCGCCGCTGCTCTCAAAGTGTGACTGGAGAAGCCAGGCACAAAGACCGACATTACGCAACACCGTGTGTGAAAAAGATACAAATATATGTAGTGATGAGATGAATGCACTAGAAATAGATCACACAGCCTGTTTAAGGACTCAGGAGTGATGCCTGGGCTGACTCCATATGACTTACTATGTTTTATAAACCATATTTACTAGCCTTATTTGCACACTACAGGCATGTGCAAGAGAATGTGCTATCCATCGTAGATATGTGATACTTCAATGCAACAAGACTTGAGCATAAATTCAGTTAAAATGGCTTTGCCGAGGGAGACAAACATACAGGGCTTTGATGGCACCTGATAAATTGACAAAAACTCAAAAAGGCAGAGAAATGCTGAATCAGATTCTAAAGGTGAAATGCAATCCAGCTTGTGTGTGGGAGGCCATACACCACTGAAATCACAGATACTTGCTGAACAAACTGATTTTTTGTTCTGTGTTTTTGTTTTGTTTCCCAGAGAGGAGAAGCTAGTCTAAATCATTTCTGTCTCAGTCAGGCCAGTTTCTCTCATTCATGGGAATGACAAGCGCTCACCCCACTTTTTCATATTTGTCACAGGGAGAGAAAGTACATTCCAACTTCCCAGAATCCTCCAGTCCTTCCCTTGGCCGGAAAACAAAGCCCCCAAGTAAACACGCTCGGCAGTGGAGAGATCCTCAGATCGTGTGTGGCGCAGTTAAAATGCAATCAAAGTATCACTCTCCTGAAGACGAGCATTAGAGGCTAATTGCTTCACAATGAAAGACATTTTTCGTGGTAATCTTCAAATAGAAGCTCAACAAATGGAAAATGGCACTCATTGTCAGTCATAAAAATGCGTAATAATCCGCTGCAAGCTGAAACATTAATTCAATTAAGTTGTTTTTCTTCTGGTTGCATCAAAAAAGGCAACTCATCTGCTTGCAGCGGTGGTACTTTTTGAGCTACAAATGGATATTTATGGTAGGGGTTAGGCATATAGAGACTGGGGCTTGGGTTACTGCATGCTGGCTCTATGAGGCTGATATTTCCCTGTGGTCAAGAAACAATGGAGAGGGATGCTGTCTGTCTAATCTGCTGTGTGTTCACAGTCATCAAGAGGGTTGTCTCACCACACAAGCACTTCCAAACTTCTGTATGTATGCTGGTTACAAGAAAGAACAACAGCCACAACAACAACAATAATATCGATAATAATAATAATACTCAAATCCTTACCTTCATTTGAGCATGAACCAAAAGAGTGCATCACCCAGTCAACGCGATCCCAAGTGTCAGGTGGGCCGGTAACAGCATCACCTCCTGGGTATGGCTGTCATCATCAGGGAAGCATATCAGGTTGAAGGGGGAGATGGACGGAGTAAAGTGCGGGTGAATCCTAGAGGGAAACCTGCTTGAGTGAGGCACGAATGTAAAACTGGGTCAAAACGCGCTGGACGCAGACTACAAGCGCATTTTAAAGTCTTACTGGAACAGTTTAAATAGAGAGACTGTCCTTGAGTGGCCCAGTCAAAGCCCAGACTTCAGCTCTGCTGTGTGAAAATGTTGTATCTATTAGCAGAACCCAAGGAGGTTGAATGGTATATTTGCCACCAAAACCTACTTGTGTGTGATTTATGATCTTATACACTTACATGGCGCTGTTGTGTAAAACGTCCCCTTAAATTGTTCTTCAAATGACCTCTGTTATATGGAGCATCAATTCAGAGATATGCAAATCTGAGATGAGAAGAGATCAGAACATCAGCATTTGAACTGAGAACCAGTCAACAAAAATGATAGATAGAGAAGAAAAACAGAAGTAAAAAGCAAAAAGCATAAATGTATATGGAGGGGAGAGTGAGAAGGAAGACAAAATGAGAGAACAGCCGTAAAGAGGGAGCATTTCATAGCACTGTTAACTGAAGTGAAGTGAAGAAAACAGACGAGAAAAGAACACTGCACTGAAAGTCAGACTGAGGTCATATACTTGTTTGAACTACTTTAACTTTTTAAAAATGCTGACAAACTAAAAGACAATTCTACAGATCTCTGAGAATTTCCAAAGAACATTACTTCAATGTATGATCATATCAAATAAAATTTTTGTTCTCAATATTGGTCAAAATATGTGGTGTTAGTGATCTGCTGGATTTTTTGAAGGATTGGAGTATTTCAAATAATTATTTGACCCAGTTCTGTCAACTGTACATCACGTTTTCAGGAGAATGCATGGGAAATACACAGAAGTCCTGTGAGCTGAAGCATGTTTCCTAAAGGGAAAAGTCTTGCGTGATATATGGGTATGCTTTTACCTGTCACCTGGTGCAACACCATTGTCCATCTTCATACAGCATATTAGAGTATGATTGTGGATCTAAAGGTCACAGGTTATGTAAGGACAATGGATTTTAAATTGTAGTTCCTGCTCTGAGACACTGAGATACCGGACCTCAATCAACATTCATCCTTAACTTTGGCTCACAATTCAGTGCAAGTCTTCATTTTTATCTTCAGTGGCTGAATTTGGCAAACTCAGCCATTTTAAAAATGAACAGATTACTAAACTGTTATTGTGAAGAAAAAGCACAACGCTCTTTCAAGTGTAGGTAAAAGTTGGGGTCAAAAGTTGATTGAATCCAGGCCTTTGTGAGTTAAGATCCTGGAGTATGCGTAGTACACGTATTTTCTCCAAAATGTGGCTTTGGGAGTTAGGGATAGTAACTGGGGTCAGGGTTCGTTCCTCAAGGGTGTATGAAAAGGCCCCGTTTCTGGGCGGGATTCGTTTTGTACCGTCACCTGATCAAAGGCACTATAGTCCTGATTGAGCCACCCATAGTGCAGCATAGTGAATGCTTTAAAAATATGTAGATGAAGAGAGGGGGCTTTGAGTCACTGCAGCCGTGGGACTGTGCCACAGGGAGACGGTAATGTGAAAAGCTCAGCTGAAGCAGGCTTGTATGTTTAATTCTTAATCACAATGGCGTCACCAGTTCAGATACAGAAAGATGACACAAGCTTACCTTACACAGGAGGGCGTTGTCGTCGTGTAACAGATCTCAGGTGAATTGTCTCTTTGATGACTTTTGTGAATGGATGACTGGAGCCCGGCAGGCTCTACACTACCCTCCACCCCCCACCCCCCACTTTTCTTCATGACCTAATTCCAGTGTTGGAGTGATTTTATAACTCGGAAATGGTGCAGCTGAGGTTTTTTTCTATTGTCATTAATAATAAAAGATAAAATAATTAGGGATGATGATGTGATTAAGATAGATGAAAATGTGTTCTTCAAACAATACAACAAATGCAATGGAAATGCTACACATTTACATTTTCTTCATGCCATCCATGCACACACACACACACTGTCCCAATTGCTTGAGAAAATCTCAAAATTAGGTTCTGACCCAAGGGTGTGGAAACCCTTTTTTGACCTTCACTCCCATATCTTATGTGGGTCAGATCTGCCTCACCATCCAAACAACAGATAGTGTAAGAGTGTACATGCTTTGTGTGTGTGTGTGCACGTATGCGCATGTGCGTGTGTGTGTGCGTGTGTGTGTGCGAGTGTGTGTGTGTGTGTGCGCATGTGTGCGAGTGTGTGTGTGTGTGTGTGTGTGTGCGTGCGTGTGTGCAAGTGTGTGTGTGTGTGTGTGTTTGTATAAGACTAAACAGGAACATGACCCAGTGGCCTTTTGGCTTCCATGAGCTCACTTTGCCACTTACCTCATTCAAGTCCTCCAGGATCCCAGAAGGCAGCAATGCCAACCACAGTATGCTTTCTTACATTTTTAGCTATTCTCATGGCCTGGTTTTTATCTCACATGCATTCATTTTCTTCTTGTCCCAATTCTCAGTCAGTGGGACATGAGCGAGTCTTGGCTTTTAAGTCTCAATGTTTATTGGAGATTGGATGATGTCATTGTTTCATTATGCTGGGTCAAAGCAGGGCTGTTCAAAACTACATTTCCCAAGGTGCAGTCTCAGGGAATATTCAGTTGGGTTAGGGGGCTACAACATATTGGGAAGGTTTCTTTTTTTAATTCTCAGGCAGACTGACATCATCATAATGTCATAATTTCAAAGAATACCTCTGTCATCACTCAGCTTAAAATACTCAATGAAATAAAGACCCCGATGAATGATTCATTCAGGCTTACGTTCTCTAAAAGAAGTAGAATCATCTCATAATTAATGAGGTCTGGAGCTCCATGCAGATAAGATCCAATCCAGACTTAATTATATGGCAAAATTTCAAATGCCATACTGTCATAAATCAAAAATACAACCCTCATGATTTAAATCCATAAAGGCCCCAGTTATCATTTAACACAAAAGAGCAGTTTTTCATATTATTAGCCTCTTGTTTTAAATGCTCTCATAACACTTATTCATTTATTTCGGCTTGAAAATACCCTCATAAAAATCCCCCTTAGGGAGGAATTTAAGTGAGAAATTGAGAAATATGCAAATAGCAAGAAATTGAAAACATTAAAACTTCATTTGGTTCTAGGATCAAAGCTTTTGTTTGTACAAAGCAGAAGATCACTTTTTGATGACACTTTTCAATTCCCTTTATTGTTTCCTTGTCTGTGACCGTTTTACACCGACACGTACCATAAAACCGTGTACAGATACATTAGTGCTTCACCCTCCACTTCCTGGGGGTGAGGGACTAATGTATTCAAATCACTGCACATGAGCAAGGTGATTCTTTAAAAGCTTCCTCTCACAAAGCAAAAATGTCATTTTCCCAGGATGCAACGCCAGGATAATCCATGCCCTCATCACTAAATGTATAAAAAGGAAGTGATGAAAGAGGCATGGTTTGGCATTTATGAGTCTGCCATCCCATAGTAGAAGCTGAGGCCAAACATCAAGTAAAAGCTTGCTGTTTGTACCAGTTTTCATGGTGTAATACATCTGCTTATGGGCCGGATTGCTCTCTTTAAACATTCTCATCAAGGCTTCATGTGATACAGACCTTTATTGAAATTCATTGGGAGCTATCACCAAGAATGTGCTACACAATTCACGTAGGCAGATTTTCTACATGATGAAGCTGCATGATACAAGACATTTAACTGAACATTAAAATCACTCTTTTCATGTTTATATGTTTTCATCTCTAAATTAGCCATGCTATTGCTTTTTTCCTCAAGACGTTTCTCTTTGTGGATGATTGCAAGTAAGGAAAGACCAAAAACACTTTGAATTTATATGTCTATATGAAGACAGAATCTTTCACTACAGCACAGCTGGTGGCACACGGCTGCTTGCTTGCGTGACTTGTTCTATCTTTGTCTTCAGCATTATCAACACCCCATGCATACTTCATGGAGGTAAACGACTGTTTAAATAAGTTGGAACAGTATGTTACAAAACAATTTTTTTCCCCGCACGTTTACCACCCAACCCCAACCCAGGGACACAGACATGGATTCCAGGAGTGAAATGGGGCGCTGTTTTTTCACTGAAGCTCATTCTCTGTGGGTTTTAAACATACTTGTTTCCATTCATTGTTTCTTGGCCTGGCGTTCCCACAAAATGTCTTTTTTTAATCAATGAATCCTGCATTTTGTTGCCAGTCATTTAAGTGCCGTTCACAAGGCTTCCATACACGTACTTAGCCCTCAAAAGGAAAATTCTGTCCGATTTTCTTTGTTTGGACTAAGAGATTTCACAGGCTAGAGGAAAGTGAGAAGTTGAGAAAATTAATATCATCATAATTTTTGTTTCTTTCCTGGCACAGGCACACAATAATTAAGGCATCCTTCTAAGTGAATCTCGGGGTGCTTTTTGTCTTCTCAAGCAGAGCGTACTCCGATCTGCAGATAGGTGTCCATTGGTGCATGAATCAACATTACTTACAGTGTTCCTCAATTATTACTGTGGATGTTATCTTGTTATTTCTGCTCTACTGTATACCCCTCTATATTCATGATCCTGTGAGGGAAAGAAAGCAGTGAAGAGAATAACACATAATGAAAGCGATACACTGCTGTGCCTCTTTGCTGCTTTCAGAAAAAAATACACTACAAAGAGAGATTTAGGTAAAGCTGAGGGCTACCTTTTAGAAAGAGACGGACTGAAAATATTCACAGAATATCTGTTTTCTTTGAAATAAAGACTCACTTGACTTATCCTGATGGCTGTATATGACATCCTGTAGCTTGAAAATGGCATTGCAGAAAGTTCCAAGTCTGAAAAACTGACACATCAATTTTAAGGTATTTGTAGTTTATACGGTAAAAGTCAGTAAAATGACTTCCTCCGAAAACGTTCCATTACGTTTCGATTTTGCATATATCACAGATGTGACATCGTGTTACTGATGAAATGAAAGGGCACTGTGTTACCTGGCAAAGTCCTGCATTATCATTCTCTCTTTCCATTTTTACAGTATGGCTTCATGTGAAGTAAGTTAGGCTGGAGTGAGTGTTTAACACAGCTACTGCATGTGCTAATATGGAACAAGCTCCCTAAGGTGGGCAATCTGACCGTAAATAAAACATCACTGCTATCTCACCCTCCAAACACCCTCTCCTGTGCCTCCTGTGAATAGTGGTCTTCATGTCCCACAAACATACCTGTGAATAGCTCATTGACTGTTATTTATGTGTGATCTTCTCACTGCTTTCAATTCTTTGTTCAACTCTACAAACTTATCGTTTGGACAACATTGTTTTGTTTGTTTTGTTTTTGATTTATTACAGCATTAACAATGACACAGCATTTTATGCACTGACAATGTACCCACTAGTGTTTGAACAGTAGTAATTCTCATATCCTGTGATATGTAATAACTTTAATTAAAGGGGTAAAATGTTGAGAATTTTTTTTATGTATAAGTCAGTTGCTGTCCATTTATTTCACTGCCTCCCATCTCTATAACAAGTCTTTAAAATGGCTATCCTGATTGTTTTTATCGATCCTATTCTTGCAACTTGGTGACAAATTCTGCTTTGTAATTGAATCTTTGTATCAGAATGCATGCAGTCTGTTATTTTCTTTATTGTTATTTTTACAAACAGAACTGCTAAGCTGAACGAATTTGTTCTGTTTCAGAAGGAGAGATGACTGCTCCAGCTGGATAAATATTCAGGTTCTCACACAAGGATCCATTGTGGTTTATGTCTGACTGGGAAACCTGCTTCAGCATTAATACTGTTTGCTAGGTTGTTTAGCTACCCCATTTCACCACTGAAATTATGGACAACATAACAGACAATCTCCATTCCCTTCACCTTAAAGCTCCAACAGGAAATATGTCTTAGAGATGCATGCTGTGTTGTCAGCCTCTGTAATGTAATGGACGCAGTCATCCACTGTATATTTTACATATGCATATCTTCTTTTTCCAGATGAAAACACTTTCATCAAATTCTGAGGGATTCCTTTAGCTGAAATGAGCGCCATCTTAATGTGGTGACAGAATGAATCATGGATCTTTCTCTCTGAGGTGCAGGGACTGAATCTGAATCAGCCCTGGTGAGGTGGAGGTTTCCCAGCTGTGGAGATCCCACCCTGGCTGTCTGAATGGAGCCCTTTCTTTGCAAAGGTGAGACAATTATTCATGTTCTTCTGAGTGCCCGGTGGTTTCGGTCTTGTTATTTTGTTGTGAATCCCATTTTTGGCCAGTTTATTTCTGATGCTGAAGTCACAAACACTGGTTTTAACCCAGGTGAGAACAGTTTGCAGGTCTTTTTGTGGCTTCCAGAATGGTTTTATACCAGAATGGTTTCATACCTTACTCTTCGAAATATTTTGGCAAATAAATCTGTGGAATTTCATGAAAATCCATTCAGAAAAAGGACTGAAAGAACTACAGAGCAAATTGAACATTTTCATCACATCTTTTCAATATAAGCTAGCAAACTGATTCTCGTGAACATAGAGGGTACACTGCCCTGAGTTCACATGGTTTTGTCAACATTAGTTCAGAAATGGCTGAGATATGACACTCTGAAATATCATGTTTTTAATGAAAGTGATGCATGACTCTAAAATGAATCCTGGCACAGTACAAACATACGCATAAAAAGGCTAGTGCATATGTTAATTTCATCCCGTATATGCATGGAGTGCTTCCACGTGCATATGCCTGGTGGGAAGCTGTGAATGCACACCTAGCCAAGGACGGCTCCTTCCCACACACCCCACCAAACAGTACAGCTTGTGGCAAGGTAGAGAAAATGCAAACACAGTGAGAGAGCAGATAGCGCCAAACCCAGGAAGCACACACCACCAGAGCACTGTAAACCAGAGTGAGAGACTGACAGTAACAAATGAACGCAGCCAGCTACTGCACGGGAATAAGAGGCTCAGTTTAGATCTGTGTCATACTGACGGATATTTTTGTCACTCTTGCTTTTTTTCAGGATTATAAGACAATAAGCTGAAGGTGAAGAGTAGCTGGATAGTTTTATCAGGGGGGTGGGAGTGTTATATTTTGCTGTCCTCTCTAAGATGAGTGCCAGAATCATTATCCATGTGTGACAGATAGCAGCTGCACAGATGAGCTCTACACGGTAAGACATGGCTTGGCACCTCAATGAAATGTGACTGAGTGTTGCATGAGCAGAGGAAAAGAGCTGCACACAAACACAAGGAGCAGTCAATCAGGAGGGGTCAAAATATTTTGACAGAGAAACTGCACAGCTTATATGTAATGTTCAATTGACTTGCCTGAAGCATTAGCAAAAGACTCTGTGTATGTTTTATAGGAGCAATAGTACTGTGCAGGTTTTGGAACAAAGAAATCACCTTTTGCCTTAAAAACACAGACAATACAATTCAATTCTGTCAACTGCAACATAATTGATTAGTAATTACAATGTAATATACAAAAGTCCTGCAACCACAATGTAAATTTGTTGAATTATCTGAGTACATTAAATTATGTATGAGAGGCTTATAATATGTAGTTTCTCTTTAAAGATAAGATTTATCATCACTGTCATCATCATCATCACCATCATTATCATAATCATCATGACAACAAAACACGCTATTACAAAATGCTTCTATACAGTATTTAAATAGTATATATGCCTGTGTGATGCACTCGATATCACCAATGTAATGTACCACATGAACAACCTACAAAATGAAGGTGTTCCTCTGGCAGTAATGATGCACTAAAAGAAAAACAATTAACTGTTCCTTTAGCGTTCGCAGCTCTCACTCCATCTTGTCCCAGCAGGGTGCTTTCTTCAGGGTGTGCCAATCTTATTAGCCCCTTCTCAGCAGCAACACCACCCACGTTCTTCAAAATTCCCAATTGTCCATGTACACACCCACAAACGTGAGTACACACACGTTCCCATATACTGTCATGTCAGGCACAGAGGGGAGATCATGTGAGCTGGTTGGCATGTACCTGCCCTTATCCTGCAGGTAGCTGGTTCCAGTGGAGCTTCATCCCTTAACCAGTGCTTCCTGCTGGCCACGGCACCTGCCTGCCGACCTGCTTCAGCATGTGACTTTCTTTTTCTTTTTTGATCTTACAGCATATTTTGACTTAAGCATTCAGATGGAAAGCGGAGAATCATGGCTCTTAAACAATATCAGCTTTAAGAGCGATACCATATATTAAGCAAATGATACATTGTTAAACCTGGGAGTTATGGGACAGATTTGGAAGAAACCATAAAAATCTTCATGGACTGGCCCATTCAGTTTCACTGAGAAAATGATAGCTGCTGTTGTGAGGAATACCATCAATGTTTACAGCAATTTTTAGACATTTACTGAACATCGTTACCCAGAGATCCTTAGCCAGCTTACTTTTTACACACTATCCACTATACGGCTGGATGTTTATTAAAGGTTTCTGATGAAGGACATTGCTCAAGGGTACAGAGCTGAAATACCACTCAGCAGGTACCATATTGTGATATTTTATAAACAGTGTCATACATTACGTTCTGCATTGCCATAAGAGAAGGGGAATGTTGATAATCTCCGTAGCATGCAATGAAACAGTGGACTGTGTGCCGAGGACAGATGCCTTGCCTGAATAACAAAGAGTGTGCCTGGGTGTGATGGAATAGTACTGGTCAGCAGGTAAGCTGGTCTGATGTAGCTGGTAGAGTATAGAGTATAATGTATTGTTTTACACCAAACTCTGAATAAATATGGCTTCGTACCACAGCCAAGATGGGACTACTGTGTGTTTTTTTTATTTTCACCCGGTTATATCGTACTATCGGTTATATCATACTCCCTTTTCCCCAATTAGTCTGGCTTAACGAGGGTTCAGTGAACATTCTGCATTGCCATAAGAGAAAGGGAATGTTGATAATCTCCTCAGCATGCAATGAAACAGCAGCTCATCAGCTTCACATGAGAGAGGGCTGAAGTCATGAGATGAAGAGAATGTGAGAGATGTTGGCTGTAGCAGCCAGTCTCGGTCTGGAGTCTAACTTCCATGATCTGAGCTGTTTTTAGTGCGGCATTAAGGAAAAAATCTGAGAAAATGCTTCTTATTTCTTCAAAGCTCAGTACATATCTTGCAGCGTGAAAGATTAATAAGGATAATTTCAAATAAAAAGGAGGTTGTTTTCTTTCTCTTTCCCAGCCCATATCAAAGGGAATCTCCAGTTGAGAGAGAAATGCGGCTGGGGGAATATGTCGGTTCGATGAATCATTTCCTGTCTTCTGTAAGCACTGCTCTGGTGGATAAACACGTTAGCCAGAGTCTAGCAGAAGGATTTGGAACTGATGAGGGGTTCACATGCCATGGAGGAGAATCACAGGGTTGTGACACAGCAAAACAGGCCATCTCTTGGTTTCGTAAGTTACTCTTTAGTTATGAAAGTAAATACTCGTGTGCCTTGTGGAAGCCAGCAGACAGTATCATGAATAAACGTCTTGAAAATAGGCATCACATAATTCCCCACATATCCATCCGTTTTATGCTTAAATATAATTCACCCCTGTGGATGTTTGTACATTATTTAGTCAACACAGCGCAGCGTCTGAATGTTTGAAGAGTGATATATTGTATATTAAATAGTGACATACATGGAAAAATGATACGCATCAGCATGGTGCATTTGTGTACTTGTGTTTGTGCAATGGAGAAGCGTTCTGTGAAGAGTGAAACTGCTGAAGATTGACAAAGATAAGAAATCGCTCCATAATTGCACCCTGCTGGTGATCTGATTTGTCTGTTTTATACTGTAATAGTGTCAGGATATTAAATATATACTCCTTTTGAACTGTATTTTGGCTTTGGACAATATTTAATCTCAGAGAAAAAAACCACGAAAACTAATTTACGGACTGTACAACTGATCTAAATTGGATATGAAACCGGAACAAGTATATGCAGATATGTCTTACTATCACTGAGGCAAAAAAGTGACCAGTGAAACACAGCACTTACAACTGGCAAAAAAGTAATATTGCTGTCCAGAAATTAATTGTATGAAAACAAATTTACCAAGCAAGATGTCTTTTCTAAGGAGTACAATGTGGAAAAATCAAATATCTGTTGAAAAGAGATGGATTTTCTGTTTTACTCAATACAGACCTCACACACATCTTTACATCACATTTAATATTTTAATGTTTGATTTACCTTTTCAAAGAAAACAGTCATCGCCATTTCATGAGTGAGAATACACAAAGGGGAATACAAACCAGACACTGTCCCCCTAAAGGTAAGAGAAAGGAGAACCAGCCCTACCTTGAGTAACTGTTTCTTATGTCAATTTCAAAATCAGAATTAGTGATATTAACTTTGCATGGACACACATGTCCTGCAAATCTGTTTGTTTTCAAGTATACAAGAGTCAACACAAAGTCAGCGTACACTCATGAATTGTTTAACCTCTGACAAGGACGGACAGCATCAGGTATTTCAGAAACCAACAAATACATTCTTCAAGGTGAGTTCCCAGAAACATTCTCCTTATATTTTTCTGCCTGCAAAGGTTAAAAAAAAGGTTGAGAGAAGCCATCAGAGTTAAAGCAGGTTTCCTAGCCTGTCAGGAACAGCTTACTGAGAAACTAAATCCATAAACCCAGGAAGCCAAATCTTGGGGGGAAAAAAGGATGCTCCCAGAGAATCCAACTTTGATGCGGAATTGCTGACACGAGAAAGTGGCCCTAATTCCACAGGAAGCTGGGCGCATTACCCATATGCCCCGGAGCTGGTCAGGATCTCACACAGAGACACATGTGAGCGACGACAGTAATGACGCCTCAGCTGAGATCAGAGGAAAGGAAATATAAAAAGATCCATGGTGCCATCACGTTTGTTCCTAACTCGACCTCACCCATTCACTCAGCAGGGGATATGCTCACAGTGAATCCCGGTTGATTAAACCAACCCCTTTATATATCTCCTGTATATACTAACAGTGTGTAAACCTTAGGGAGGCCTTTCTTCTATACTACTTAAATGAACATGCGGCAGAAAGGGAACATGGAGAAGTATTGCGAGAAAGCTTCCAATTATTATAGCTGTGTTGTCTGAGGGTAAAATCTGAGGTATGGGATGGATAGCTTCAGTCTTCCATCTCTAGCAGTGGATGGTCTCACTGGGTTACCAAGCAGAGGTTATCATAAGTTTCAGGCATTTTTAATTCATCTTAAAGAAGATGGCTGACAATATATGCAGCTCTCAATGCACACCAAAAATATATTCTAACAGGAAGAAGAAGAAGAAGAAGAAGAAATAAATTTCTGAAAAGCTGCAGCTGCCACTCAAAAGAAAAAAAGGGCCTTTTCAAGGCTGCTTCCCTCTTCAGCAGCAGGGCCCGGAAAGTAATGACAGTAATAAATGAAAAGCAAAAATGGCTGCCACTCAAAACCCTCCACTTTATCCCGGACTCATCGCTGGACACTTTACCCCACTGAATCAGCCCACATTTGTTGAAGATCACAATTCCATTGTGTGGCCTTTCTTTCCTGTCCTCCCTTACGGGGCCTGTCTACGGAGCAGCTGTAAACGCAGAGCAAAGGAGACAGTAAAAAGTGCCACTGAAGAGGCAAACATTGTCAAAATGATTAAGTGTTGGCACAAAAAACAGCCCCATAATTGAAAGCTCTAACAAATATATTTTCAAGTGCTGTCTGCTTTACAAACAAAAATAAAACTATTGTGGAACTGTACAAAATTATACAACTGTGCAAATAAGTATAACAGATACGTATAATCGCTGTCAGTTGTATTGTACATTTTTTCTTTGCCGTTCCTGGGGTAGAAGACCTGTACTGATTCTCATCATTAGCATGTCCTTGAGATGGCTGTGTTTTTGTCAGCAGCCAAACCTTGGGGACAAACTAAGTGTGACGGACACATTAACACACAGCGCACCAGTGCTGTTGGAATGACAGTCCCTATGTGGCCGGAGCTTCAGCTCTGTCCTATCGCCTGTGCACGCAGTCATGTCTACCAAATGCAAGAGCTGCCATAAAACAAAAGCAGCTTTTTTTTGGCTTTGCAAATCAATGGCTGTGCATAAGACATCATTATAACACACATATAATTATGAATCCCTTCCAAGGAGTGAAGCGTACTGAGGGATTCACTCAGCTTCAAATCGAAACGAAGTCATCCGTGACTTAAAATGCATGACTGACGGTTTGAGAGTTGAGAAAGTGATGTACTTGGGTGGTTGGAACATTGCTCATCCGCTGTGTTCTGTGCACTACCCAGTTTTGGATTTCACATGTCTTTTAATTTTGGAGTTTTGCAAGAAAGGACCTGTAAACATCAGCCCACTGTTTTTATATATGATTCTCTGTACCTGGTGGTATGGCTCCTTGTTCAACAATCACCTTCCGCTTATCTGCTCTGTAGATTTACAAGACAAACCCTCTCAGTCCGATTTCATGCTGGCCTCCGGTTGTCATATAAATCTCTTCTGTTGAGGACCGTCAGTGTTGGCTGGCACAACCGTGGCCGTTAAAATTAATTTTGCCTGCCTGCAGATAAATATTTATTGTGAGGAGTAAGCTTTCTTATGTGTCGCTCCTAGCAACGGAATGAGATGTAGGCTTCAGAGCTACCTGTCAGGAAAGTTAAAGGAATCTACTCAAAAATGCGATGAAATATGTGTGTAGTTGTGTGGGAGTTGTCATTAAACATTTACCATGTTTGCAATATGTGCCCGCTAACTGTGAATCTGCTATCTTTCACACAAACCAGTGGAAATGTTTGAGGAGGAAGCAGCCATTGAGAACTCCTCCACATAAGTGGGTCTTTCAGTATGACCTTTGACCCCAGGTAAAACTGCACAGCAGTCAAATCTTTCACATATCTCCCAAACCAGAGTTCAACTGCAATGATTTAGTTATGATAGATACAACTTCTGCAACATGTTCATCCCCTAACCACAGAGCATAAGTAGTTTTGCCTAAGGGTTGTTTGTTGGTCTGGACTGAAGCAGGAATGGGGAACTCCATTACCGGACTGCCATTGTTTGGCTGAAAAGTGTTTCCTCTAATGACCCTGAGTAGGTGGTTAGGGTACCCTGAGGTAGGTGTGGGAATTGAACTTAATAATATCACAAGCCAATGGATACCATTCACACAAAGTGAGAAATGAGAAAAGTGAATGCTTGGATATAAACTAATTAAGATTCTCCTCAATGAACAGCTTTTTATGTTTTAATGACCAGGCGGGGCGGTTGTGGGCACTCCTTGCTCTACCATGCGTTTGAGTCTCATCAGAATCACAGCAGGTACCACAAACAAGTGCTGTGCGTTCATTACACCAAATTGATTTAGGCGTTGTTGTTGTCAGTGTTATGAATGGATACAGGAGAAAGTAAACCGCTTTGCAAGGGCTGTGCTGGGCACAACAAACCCCCCAAGGGGGAATTGGAATGTGCCAGTGTGCCATGTCAGGCTCTATTACATGTAACTATTAACAAACCTGTGCACCAAGCACCGAAGGATCTCTGGTCCCCCTTTATATTAAGAGGCCATTAACTACTATGTACTTATATGGTAGTGGGTACAGTTCAAGTACAGTGTAACACATTTGTAGGTACAAGGTACTAACTGGGGGAGTACAAAGACTCCATTCAGAGAACACAAGAATTAATACCTGGATGGTTTATAGTATTTATACTTAAGTTCATGACATCAGAGAGTTGCATCATCACGTAGCCTAGTATCTGTCAGTATTCTGCATGCTTAACAATGTTAGATCCACTGTGGCTAAAGATATCTTTGCTTCCTTGATACTATAAAAATATGTTTGTTTCCTTCATACTATAAACTCTTTATTCTCTTCAGGAATAGAATCAAATAAACACAGATACAGGTTGAGTGCTGAAGTGTTGGAAATTAGCTGAACTTACACCTAACACTGCAATTTTCTCAATGCAGCAATTTGACTTGAAATAAAATGGAATCTTTATTTAATCAAGCTGAGATGAAAGAATCTCTTATAGAGAGTATACACATGCAGGCAGTGGTGAAAAAGGTGGAAGCAGTATTGTGCATACAAAGCACATTCCCTGAATCAGACACATGCACATGGCTTGTATGATGCTCCATTGGTACATGACACATCCAACTTCAAAATTCAGCAAGATATCCAAATATCCAGTCTTTAGAAAAGCCAAACACGGTTGGCAGCTCACACGCCAAACTCTGCCACTTAGACTCTGGAGTACAGAGCACACCACCCAGCCGGCCCCAATGCCTCTTCACCATTACAGCAGCTCACCATTACTGCAGCTGATCATCATAACTGCAGATCACCATTACTGCAACTCACCATCACAACAGACCACCATTACTGCAGATCACCATCAAGCAGCTTACCATTACTGCAGATCACCATTACTGCAGCTCACCATCACAGCAGATCACCATTACTGCAGCTCACCATCACAGCAGATCACCATTACTGCAACTGACCATCACAGCAGATCACCATCACAGCAGATCACCATTACTGCAGCTCACCATCACAGCAGATCACCATTACTGCAACTGACCATCACAGCAGATCACCATCACAGCAGATCACCATTACTGCAGCTCACCATCACAGCAGATCACCATTACTGCAACTGACCATCACAGCAGATCACCATCACAGCAGATCACCATTACTGCAACTCACCATTACTGCAGCTCACCATTACTGCAACTCACCATTACTGCAACTCATCATCACAGCAGATCACCATCACAGCAGATCACCATTACTGCAGCTGCCTTCCGTCCAAATCAGAGGTCTCCATAATTAATTACGGTGTGTTAAAGAATAAACAAGCATGGCTGATATCACTCCGGAAAGGGATGCGGGGGGCTGAGATGGCCTTAACGCCTTTCAGACATCAAGCCCTGATTAACAATGTGACAGCTTGTCTGGGTGAATGCATTAGGCACTCCATCCACCGGGCCAAAAAATCAAAGGGGTTCATTTTTAGGCACATAACTGACATGAAATAAAGCCCAGAGAAAGGTAGTGGGGGATGTTTTGGTGGAATTGAACATCTTTTTCCAACAAAGCGTATGGAGCAGAGTTACATCCTGGCTGCCTGGGAGCCTGAGAGGTGTAAGATATCCCCAGGGTCCTTGTTATAAACATAAAAAGTTCAATAAAAAATGTGTATCTCCAAACCCACTGAACTTTACCGTGAATTATGTTAATAACATATTAAAGCATTTTTAAGTCTGTTTATGCTGAGTCTGAAGGTATTTAGCTTCCACTGTAAGTAATAAATAATGAATTCCCTCTATTATTAATTAGCGAATGTAAGCGCGTCCCCGTATGGAAGATATTGGTTTGGATGAGCTGTTGAAATGGAGGCTAATGGTGAAAAACACATGTGGTGGCGAAATCCTTGAAGTGCAGTCTTTCAAAGGCCGAGCTGCCCCTACTGGAGTCCAGTGCTGAAAAAGAACTTCAAAAGGCACTCGAAGGGAAAATCTGATAAAATGTGCATGAAGATAGCAAAGCATTGGAAAGAACAGGGACAGGATCTATACCCTTTGGGTCTGAATCAATTAGAATTTGAAAATTGTAATGTTGTTTTCTTTGTTTCTGCCTTCCTAACAACATTCTGCATGATATGAATAGTCAGTGTAAGTACAGTGAGCAGCTGGAGCAGATTAAAAGGTTTAAACTACAACGTTGCAAAAAATTAGTACATGCACACCCACACACATATGCATGCACAAACACTATAATTCCTTTGATATATTTCATATCGAAAGCAAGCTGGTCCCTGACCACAAAATTTAAAGCTCAATGGTAATACACTGACAAGGAGGTCTTTTATTATCACTTTATAGATATCTTATACATTAATGAAAAGTTTACTGATGTAAAGATTATTTTGTGCTCAGTTTTCTGCCAAAGGAATAAAGAGGAACTCGCTATCGTATTGATATATGCATCCCTCCCCCACCCCCCACCCAATTATCAAACTGCATCCAGAAAAAACCTGCATCCATATTTATATAATCTATAAGAGCACTGATCTAGGATCAGGTTTCCCCTGTTGATTTCATATCCCAATACACAATAAGCTACAAGTCAATACTGATCCTAGATTAGTGCTCTTACTCTCTGATGTGGATTCTAAACTGTGCTATGCGAGGGAGAGATATAGGGAACCATGGGACTTCAGGGTGGCAGGGTGCTGTTAGTCATTACAGTAAAAGTGTCCCATCTCAAAGGCAGTTTGAGCCCATCTCACCCCCCCTGCTTTCTGGATCCACTCTTCACGCTCACCACCCACGCAGTGACATTTAAATAACGCAGGAGGGACCCTCCATTTCAAGTGTGTTTCAGCTGCAAAACCCGCAAAACCTCACTCCTGAAGACGTGGAGGAGCCATTCACTGGATGAACGCTGTGACTGGTGTCGTTCAGATGCAATAGCTCCCCCTGCTGGTGTCAGTGAGTACAACAAGCCGGAATTCACAGCAGGAATTCAAGGGAGATTGGAAGGGGAACAGAGACTTTTTATAGTGCCGACCCACTGGTGTTCATTTTCAGTTAATTACCGCTTTATAGATGGATTTTACAATGCATAGTAACTCTGAGGAGTTTTATGAACTCCTCTGAATCAGAATCACATATTATAAGTGGCTGAAAATAGCTAAGGTTATCGCATAGCAAACAACTGTCTGAGGTATTACAGAGGATGCAAATCATCTGATAAATAAATCAATCAATCAGTCAGGCAGCCAATTAAGCTTTATTTATATGGAATGATTTACAGCAAACCACCCATAAACACTGTAAATCATTAACAGAAGCCTTACAGAAGCAAAACAGACAGAATCCTGCCCCACAAGCCTTGACTATGGTGCTGAAAAATGTGTTATAAGAGGTTATTTAATGTTTTCAATCTTTTGTTCACTTTGTTTTGACTTTGATTTTTTTAAAGGACAGAATGAGTATGGCCTTATTTCCCTATCAAAAAAAAGCACAGTAGATGTATTGCAGAATAACAGAGATGGCACTATGACCTCAGTCAGCCCTGAAAAATAAGATAGCTCACTTTTAATTTGCATCCTCTCAGCTCCAGCATCTCTCCCCTTCATTATGTAACTCTGTCTGTCACTTACGTTGGAGGACTGCAGCTGCCAGCACTGCACCCAGTCCTGTGCTAATGACCCATGATTAGAGTCAGACTTGTGCGGACTGAGTCATCAATTAGCCAATCAGGAGTCTTGCATACATCACATGGCCAGGGAAAACACCTGGTCCCCTGCCTATTGACCGATTGACCGTTTTCAGATACATTTCTTACGTCCTGCAGTTTGAGAGAGTATCTGGTAGTTTAAAATCATAAACACAATGACCAAATCCAAAGATGGATGTCAGTGAAAGTATGAGTGTTTTTCCTGTTAAATTACATTTTCTGATTTCCTCCACCAACAAAAGTTGGTGCAATGATATACATCCTTGAATATGTTATAGATCTGTTGTAGTTACACGGTTCATGAAGTTACAGAGAAATGCATCAATTTTCCAAGGCATTCCCTCAACTCAAACAACACCACCCTCTGATGAATATGTATTTTAATAAAATCAGAATGTAATTTGGCTGGAGTAAAATAATAAAAAAAATGAATTTCCACCAGGCTAATAACTAGCCTATTCTCCAGTCAGTGGATTTCATCAATTTGTTTTTATCATTATGGTTATTGCTGATTCATAAATTGCTTTACTTACTTATTTAGCATAAACAACAATAAACCTTGAATAAGTAACTTTTTACTTTACTTTCTGAATGCATATCTGGATATTTAATTTATGTAATCTGTTTAAATGACCTTGCCGAATGAAATAGAAGGCCCACCATGAAAATACATACTGTACTACCTTGTGGTAAAAGTCCTACAACCAGCATTCTTATTAGCCTAGACATATGGAGCTTTTGATAACATTTAAAGTCAATGGTATGTTTGAATATTTAATAGAGATACAGTGTAGCCGATCTGCATACAACTGGGGAAGAGACTGAGACATCCCGAACTGGGACTGGGCTGAAAGGGTTAACTTGTATTGTAAGAGGAGGGCTTGAAAGGGAGGAGCAGTGGCCACTGGGGTTTTCAATGCAGTGCATTATTTCACTCCGTGTTGGGTGGACTTATGTTGGATTTAAGCATCGGCACCAGAGCTTGTCAATTAGTCAATAACTTCACATAATTAAACCATCAAGTCAATTTCCATTCCACTCCAGGACCCTGGCAGCCGCTGTGGAAAGCATTTGGACTGATTGGTGATTAACTCCGTCAAACAATTAAGCAGCTGGATGTCGCAGTGCGCCGTGTTTCTGCGCCGCGGGTCTGGTTGCAGAGCTGCAGTTTAGCGTCCTTGGCAGTGCGCCGTGAATGAACACTACATTCACAAGCATTACAGGTAGGAGCATTCAGTAATGCTCCTCTGTATATTATATTTAACATGACTCCATTCACCACTACATCTGTGTGCATTCACCTGTTTATGTATATGACTTATGGCATTGTTAAGAAATCAGTATTATAAAATAATGGTTTTCAGATTACATCTTGTGCATATATTCATACCTACTGCAATAAATACCTAGCTCCCCATATCTGGCCACCAAATCGTCCTTTAAAACTTAGGCTTTAAAACTTTGGCTCCTCAAACCCTAGCATGCCTGACTCATTCTGGCTCCTTAGATCATCACTGAAAAATGAGAAATGTCAGGTTAGTTTTCAGATGACCTACCCAGTTAAAATAAATGTATAAATACAGTTTTCTGCTATTGTTTTTCTGTAGTCTTGAGGATTCTTTCATTGAAAAAGGCAGGCTGAATAGAAAAATCTCAGTAACAGGAGTGATTTTACATCAAAACGACAAAACCCTTAAACAATATGTGTTTTTTTTCTTAATGGTAATGTCATTCACATATCAATTTATCAGAATCAGAGGAAAAAAATCCAATGTGAAAAAAAATCACAGGTTGGAGGAAGGTTTGGAAAGTGGGGTTCTCACTGAGAGAGACGTCTCACTGAGGTAGCGGAGGTGTCTTTATGGGGAGAGCGGGACTGAGAAAAACAGAAGGCTTGGAGTATTCACGTGGGCCACTGTGCAACATTGCTTTGGCAACATGACAGTGATGCGTGAAGTGTGCTGGGCTGGGGGGGGGCCGGGGGTGTGAGGAGAGGGGTGTTTGGTTGGGTGTATGTGATATGGGTGACTGCCAGAAATAATCACCCAGTAGCAGACCACAGCCATAAACAATGGGGGCCAATTTGTCACGAAAATATAAGAGTGCATCTTGAGAACAAAGGAGAGAGAGGACAGAAGACGACTGGCTTCTGGCAGCTGAACAAAACCAGGCCAGGGAGTTTGTGAGAACTTAATATACAGCAGGCTTTTCTACACAGCTGTCAGTGGGGCATTGCGAAGAAAAGCTTGCCAAACTGGACACTCGCTTGACAAGTTAGTGCACCTGAGTGTCGGGATCCAGGAGCAAAAAGCAGACATCTTTACCTGGGTCTGTATCATGGCCTAAGGGAGTGTTTTGATATAGTAGTGGTTTCAGTTCTTTTGAGCAAGAATTCTGGAATTTACAGGCTGCTGCTAATATGAATCATCGCTTCCATGTAGGCTCAGATTCTTTGAACAGATCCAAGATGGCTGCTGGGAACACTTTGATTCCACAGTTGATCCTTCAAGGTTTCATAAATGTCAAGACCTGGTTTGTGTATAGTGAAGTTAGAAAGAGGGTGTTGTAATGGAATTATTTAGGTAGATTACTGTTCACATTAATTTGAAAAACTTTGTGATTTAGCAAGATTAAAAATCAGTCCTTTTACCCTCAGTGTTTCCATTATTTTGTCTCCAATTTGTATTGTCTAATACATCCTTACATTAAGTTAGAAGTCATGAAAGAGAAGAAAAAAAGAAGTACAGAGTGTAGACAGAAGGGTGTGCAATTTGCAGCCAAGCAGAGTATATCAAGTTATCTTTTTTTTCAATTGATCTTTTAATTGATCTTGGGGGGAAAAAGTCCAGCTGCATTAATGGGGCACTGAATTTGTATATGACCTGAGACATGGAAACCAGACAGGATGAGGACAAATAAAGTTACTTAAACAAACAACTCGCTGTGTTGTGCTTACAGTGGCTCATTTTAAACGGCTGCAGCTGGGCTTGTGGTGACACTGACTGTAATTGGCCATCGGTTATTGGTGCACATCAGCAGGGGTGCAAACCTCATGGGAGGCAGGTGTATCCTCATTTAATTCTATTCCACACCCCGGGTCTTTGGGACTCAGGGAGAACCCTGCTCGGAAATCATGAATTGGTTCCGGACAGATTACCGGCGCTTTGTTCCGAAGCGTAACCAATGTCAGAGACGAGGGAGAATAATTCTGCCTAATGGTGGGACAGACTCGAGACCGTCGCATTCTGGTAATGAATACCGCGACTACGTGCTGAGGGCCGGGATTCGTGACGCGCCTTTAAAAACCAAAGCGACGCATGTCACATCCATGCTGTTTGCTATGTAATGTGGGCTGTATGTTCTGAATTTCCCACAGACATTAAATTACTAGACTGGTTGACGTATTAATGAGTGCCACTCAGGGCTAAAAAGTATGGTGCTTTCAATGTATACATTTCCTTTCCTACCATAGGTGCACAACATGAATATTCTGAAATAACCATAAACATATGTTTTTAATGACAGGAATTTTGATGCACAATTAAATACAGCTCTCAGTAATAATATAATATGGACAGAATTCAACTTTTTTTTTTTTTTTGACATTCCCCTCTCCATATGCCTGTCACCCCCCCATTCACTCTGTCCCAGCAGTCCAGCATGTGAGCCTGTGTTTCCAAAGCCAATTTCCTGTAGCTGACGCTTCACACTTGGTGAGCAAAAATATAGAATTCAGCTGCTTGTGGCAACACTTGAGTTTAAGCAGCCACACAAATGAAGTCAAAAATATGCAAATAAAGGTTGCAGGATATGGTTTTCTATTGAGCATAAAATTCATGTAATAGCATAATTATAAAGGCTATTTTCATAGAAATCCATTGCTGGAGAAAAATGGTGACTTTGTCAAAGGTAATAGAAAACTATTTTACCCAGTGAAACATTTATAATCCCATTTTAATTAGACAGTTCCACTGCCAGTCGATACATGAGCACTGTCAATGAAGTGTAGAAGAAGAGGAAGAGAGAAAGAAGGAAGTGAAGGAGACAAACACAAACCTTGTTGAAGTATGAAGTGCAGTGTGTGAGTAGGTAATATACCCGTTTTATTGTATGCTGTAGAATATTTAGAGAGGGGATTTGGTAAGAAATAAAGTATGACTAATACAAACACATGTATTTAAACACACATGTATGCAAACATATGCTCAAATTCATACACACTCACTCGCACACACCCTCCATTGCTGGACACAGGTAGGGAATATGAATTAGCTAGCTTGCAGGCACCGTTCTGCTTGGCTGATGGCTGTCAGAAGAGGCAGAATGAATGGAGAGAGACAGAGAGGAATGGGGCTATGGGGCTGCAAGGACCCCACCCTCACCACCCCTCCTCCCAACCTGTCCCAATCAACCAACCTTTACATAATGCATTTTGAGCTCCTTCGGCATTCCCTCGGGCTCAGAGGGGTGCTGCAGAAATGAACAATAAATATATTTTCTTTACAATGTTGCTGTGTTAGTTGCCACTATAAATATTGTGTTTGCATGTACAATGAAATTGTGTGTGTGTGTGTGTGTGTGTGTGTGTGTGTGTGTGTGTGTGTGTGTGTGTGTGTGTGTGTGTGTGTGTGTGTGTGTGTGTGTGTGTGTGTGTGTGTGTGCACGCACATGTGCTGTCACATTGTCAGCTCTACCTTGGTGGGTAACTGTGGCTTATTACAGAATATAAAAGTCAGAGTGTTTGGTGACTCATCCTGTGAAGGCACTGTTCTCATGCGTGAATGTGAATCCAGAATGCCACAGCCAGCAGCCTCACCAGGAAATGTGTAACTGGCCCTAGTAACACCCATGGAGGCATGGATTTCTCATTAACTTCCACCACTGGTCATCTGGGTACCCCTGGCCCGCCAGAAAAAAAACTGCACATGATGCTATCGTCTGATTCCTCTGAGTGCATTCCTTACAGAGCACCTCACGCGCTGTGCTGCACTCTCCCAAAGTGACAGTGAAGGCTGAACTAATGAGCTCAGCTTTAGAATGTGATTGGGTGTTTCAGCTCTGGAGGAAAAAACACACCAGCACAGGTATAGATCCACACACAAAAAGGTCAAAAGATCCACGGTGCAAAGGCGAGGTGTGATAACGTCAAGAAGTATGATTCACCAAACCCAGCGGAATCATAAAGCAGCAGTAAAGATTTGTTCCATTTGTTCTAGGACATATATTTTATAATATTCTTCATTTTTATGTATGAGACACCTTTATGTTTTCAGGTATATCATGTCATAAAACCATGAAATAATAGGACATATGTATATACAGTGTATAATGTAATAAGAAACATAAGAAATATGTGTGCGTGTATATGTTAAAATAATGGTTAAAAAAAAAACACATCTCTTGGGTGAAAATTCATCTCTAGCAAAAAACATTACATCTCAGAGACAGAGTGTTCATATCCAACTTCTCATTTTATTTTGAACAGAAGACAGAACGGAGAACATCTTAACATTGGCATGTCGATGCAGCCAGTAAAATCCTCTGATCTTTCTGACTGATTATATGATGCCAGGCTGGTCTCACAGCTCACACCGCTACCTGTATTAACTAAGAATCCCACCTCCAGCAGGGCGCATTGCCATTATCATCTGTATTCCTGTCTGAGAGTGAGCTGCACTATACATTTAACCCCCCTGGCTCAAACTTGGTAGAGGAGTGAATATCAATGGCATACAGGCCATGGAATATCATTTTCATTCACAGTCAACCTGAGCCCTTAATTCATGGATATTATCATGGTCTTTGAATGGCGATGCATTCTAGTGTTGGAGTCTCTATTAAATCAGCATCACCATTTCCTATCTTTCCGAACTCCCTTCTCTTCTTCTGTTTATATAGCCGCAGGTCATTTAGGAGGTTTCAAGTCATAAACAGCATTCCGCAGATGTCAGCAATAGTCAACCGGATGTTTATTTCAAAATAAAAGTTCAGTAAAACTATGTATATATAGCAATGCCAGCAAAGGCAGTAAATATGAAGGAAGACAAATTAGCTGTATGATTTTTATAATTTAATAATCATACAGTTAAAAAAGATTAAAAATAAAAGCTTTTTCTTACTTACTCTCAGTTAGGACAGCACCACCATACAAGTTCTTCATTTACAAACTCACATTTTTTTCTTAAACCTCAACATGCATTTTTTCAGTTTAATTTTACCTCTGAGAGTAATTGTTTTATGTTTTTTGTAATATTAGGAACATGTAGGATTGGTCCGCCTGAATCCAACATGGTGTTAGCATCAGATATACTATACAACCAGAATTAAAATGGTGAGGAATTTGAAACCGCTGGAAAACTGTTTCACAGAAAGGGGAAACCTGGCATAATAAGATGACTCCATGCATTTAGTCATAACTACCAGTACAAATTATGTAGCATATTCATTGCTTGTTATTCAGGTTGTATGAATGGCATGTTGTCCATTTCTGCATACTACTCCATCATTCCTTCTGGGACACTAGGTCAGTTGGGGGCTGTGAAACTGTGTGTATCATGTTCATTAGCTAGAACTCTGGGAAAGCATTTTTGACTGGAGAAACCCATAGCAGCTTTCACCATATATGGCTGTTAACTTGTATGAGAGCATTGAGGCAGACGTGTTCTAATAGCCTTGAACCTGTACAAAGATATGGAGTCTGCACAATATTAAGAGTCACTAGATTATTCAATATACATGATTTCTGGGAAGCTATCCTTTGTGAATTGTAATCCTGAAAGAAATTTTCATTTTGAATTGCTGCAGATATACTTACAGCACCCATTCGGTATGGGTGGAATTTCAGCTGTGCTATTTCTGTGAGACCAGATGTGAGGTGGTGGGAGGGGCACCGGTGTCGACTGACATGAAGCCGTTTAGGGGCGAGGCTCAGAATAGCTTCTGTCAGATTGGCAAATTCCATCAAGGGAGTGTTAGTCTTGCCCAAGCAGTGGCACTGCTATAATTGCTGTCAGCGTCCATCTTTAGATCCGAGCCCATGCTGTCGCAGTTCATCTGTGCCCGTCAGGTCCAATCAGTCAGGCCCTCCCACTGTCCACATGGGGCCAGCGCTCCCCTGGAGAGCCCAGGGCCTTGATGCTCTTCAAACATTTTTAACCCACGGGGTGAGATAACATAGAAAGTTCTCATGGTTCATGGCTGTGTTGCGCAAATGCAAAGAAGTTCACATTTAGCAGATTCCAGAACATTTTCCTGAAACTAGCCCCCTCCACTCAAAAAAAAACTCTTAACTTCTGTATTAGTTAGTATCTTTATTTAATTAAGGATTACCCTATGTGTCCTCTGAGTCCATTTAAAACATGAAAACATGATATGAGAATTCACATAAATAAAATGGAGCTAATTTTCAGATCTTATTAGTAAATTATTGTCATATATTGTAGTATGATTTGATGTTATTTGTATGAGTGTTTGAACAGCTATATTCTAAATTATAATGGCAAGGCAGGGTTGTCAGGCTTATTCACTTACCTTGCATGGGTTCTCAGCAGGGGTATCAGACCCCAGGGGGCACTGAAAGAGCCTCTGCATAATGTGCTAGTCCCACTGGCCTGCAGAGCCCGCAGGTTTCTGGTGTGTTTCAGCACTGAAGAGATTAAGTCATTGACTGGCTAAGCAGCCCAAACACCTTGTTTCCACAGTCTAAATTGGCTGCTGATTGAAAGCACAGCAGACGCTGTGGTCCTCTGAGACTTGAATTTGACACTCCCGTCTTTCACAGTGGATGGCCAAAGTTTCATCAAAAGTTCCCTTTATTTACCTGGGTTTCAATCATGCTTCATGGAGGTTTCATGTTTTTGAATAAGCACAGCACAGCACACCTTAAAAAGTTGTACTTTCAATGCTTTCAAACAACAAATGGAGTCCACCAGATTTGACATTAATGTATGATAAGTACATATGTATGGAGGGCAGGAGATAGTGAAATTACTTTCCCACGACAGTTTACAGTGCGCTCCGCGGTTCTGCCTGCCTGTGTGAGAGCACACGTATGCATCCCATTTACCCACTTAATCTGAACTAACCATCTGAGCCAGTGAAAATGGAGGGCCGCATTCTCGCGCTGACATCCCCAGCGCGGTGAAATGGGCTGTCTTCATAATCAGAGCCATATCCAATTATTGCTTAATGTAGCACGTCCTCCATCTCCATGTTCTTTTGCAACGGGTCCCATGCCTTTCCCAGGATCCATTTCACCGTCGCAGCGCACCGGGCTCCCCGTCGCCTGCATTAACTGGCTGATTTGGTCTCTGCCGATGCGAGGAGCTTGATAGAGTTGCCGAGCTGCTCACTCCTGCCTTAAACATTATTGAATCCCTGCCTTTTTTAGGCCAGCTGTAGTCACACTCCTCAGGCACTGACCACGCCATCTGAGAGCATGAATCTCAACACAGTTTTGCTGAGAATTTTTTTTTTTTTTTAAATACTATTTACTGGGTGCAGTTAGTAGATTTAAATAAACCATTTGAAGTCACCTACTTAAGTAAACAGGCTACAAAGTGTTTATCCAAATACTTCCTCTGGGATTAATCCTTACATATACACTGTAATTTTCCTCTAACACTTGGAATTAATTTCAGACTCCAAATTAGAAACAGAATGGCCTCTTATATCCAGGATAGCTCTCAAAGGGGTCAGATCTCACACACACACACACACACACACACACACACACATACACACATTAAGGGAGAGACAAACACCTAATGTCATCTAACTATGGGACCAAATTACACAAATTGATTTGCTTGCCAAATGGAAAAAGGAGGGAAAAGAATCATTAGCTGTTCCATAGAAACAAATTATAGCTTTGAGTACTGGACTATGACAAAGTCCTCTTATTCCGTCAGACGGACACCGTTCTGTGTCTGTCCATGAGTGTTTCTTGGCTCTTCTCTTCCACTGGTCGTGTGAGGGGTGACTTTGCAGGATTACGCTGTATGGGGAACGCACCCAGGCACAGAGACATTAGGCCAAAACCAATTTCACACAGAACCAATTCCATAAATATTCAACATGAACCTGCATTTCACCAGACCCGAGAGGCAATAGAGAGGATATACAAAACCATAAACAACAAACCCAACTTCACTGCATTTTATTTACATGATATATTTCATTACATGTTCTCCGAGGAGCTCACAAAGGCCTCTATCATCAAGACAGTGACTTTCCCCAGCGAAGAGCAAATCCCGCTGGGAGAAGTGGAACTGATACTTTTACAATTCCTCATATCAAGGAAAGTTTGGTCACAATTTATATTAATCAAAGAATTACACTTTACACTGTACACACGCACAGTCTTGCTATTGCTTCTCTTGTTGAAAATGGTTTACCATGGGACTGGATCTCCATGGATACCCATTTATGCAATGCATTAATAAATCGCTTTAATATAAAGCAAGCCCTTACAGTCACAGAGCTAAATGTTAGTTTCTCTAATTGCCAAACAAACACAGCTCTGCCTGTAAATAAGATGTAAATTTTTTACTTTGTCAGCAAAACTACCAACGACCTCCTTTCATCCAACTTTGGGGAAATTGAGGTCAACTGAGAAGGCGTTTTGATCTCCCACACTGAAATGGGAGCCATCTTCCCCCCAGCCATCCAAACGGGGGAGTAAACCTGATGGTGAGGAGAAAAATCAATGCGCCCCAATCCCAAGCTAGTATCTGCTGAGACCAGGGCTACGAACAGCCTGCAGTGTGGTCCATGTTCACTTTGTCTTTCTTGCACCCCTCACCACCCCTGAAGCACAGTTACCTCCATCGCTGTTACACGATGGAGAACTGCCCTAAGCTTAGAGAAATCTGTGCAGTTTTATTTCTGTAACAGTGTTTGTTCTATTTTTGTTTAGTTGTTCCTTTCTTCCTTTCTTTTTTTTTTTTTTCTTTCTTTCTTTCTTTCTGTCTTTCTTTCTTTCCCCTCTCTCTCTCTATCTCTCTCTCTCTCACTCGTGGAAAAAAACAAAGCTTTTAGTCTATTTGTCCTCAGGGTGAATACCTCGGATGGTTTGTCTATGTATCTCTCCTGACATTTCTACGTTTGTTTCTGAAAATTGTCTCCATTGTTCATATTCGCCTCTTGCATTATGCGTTTGTGTCGCTGGTTTAGAACATTGCTTTGTGGAAGTTATTGCTATTGTCTCCCAGACTCGGTACATTTTCACGTCCTTAATTAAAGATGAAGAAAATCCGCTCATTGATCTCATTGCAGCAAGCGTTTTCAGGCTTTGATCATTTTGTTTTCAAACCGGACAAAGTGTATGAATTTTGCAAGGCTGACATTTTTATTTCAATTAATATATACAGTCTAATATCATAGGGCTTCCCATTGTTGAAAATGTAGCGGAATTATGATAATGCGCTCTCAATAAGGGATTCACAGCCCATAGCTAGGAAATTACACTGCAGCAAAGTAATTAAAAGCCATGTCTAATTTAAATACATGCCTCAGTTCTCCAAAATATCTATAAAACCGGGTGAGCTGGCAAAGCAGCCCTGCCACAGCTTTTGATGCCAGACTACCTCAGGGGGTATGTGATTGCTGTGAACAATTGAGCTTCGGTTTGATTTCATAAGCGAGATGAAGTAATGCACTAATGGAAGGTCTGGAAGGTGGGTGTGTGTTTTTTTACTTTGTATTTTTTTATCACTTGTTTTGGTGTAACAAAAGGCAGACTACCAACACAATAAAAAGGGCTCGGTTTTGAGCCATTCTAATCTATTGTCATTGAAAACACAGTATTGGTTTTCCATGCCAAAACCTGAACTTTATTATACAAAATGCTGGTTTTTGCAAGTTAACTGATTCTAGAAAACAGTAAATGTAATTTGCAAATGAAATAAGCTAATTAAAAAGGCAGACCCCAAAGCACTTTTTAATGCAGAGGGGTAAAAAGAACTTGGTTGCTGCTAATATGAGATATTCCGAAGCTGGGCCTAGAATAATACGATAAGTGCTGAATGCAATCAATACACAAGAATGTATATCTGATATGCAGGTATAAACTGCTGCTAATTAGACCCCTGTCAATCATTTAAACCAAGAGAGGCGGGGCAATCTAAGTCAACGAAGCTGAGTCTCCCATATTGATGTTGAGGTATCGAATGCTCATTCAGTGGTGGCCAATCAGATGTTGGAGCCCATCGGTGAAGGATCTGCACTGGGTGGAGAATGCTTTGGCGAGGGAAAAGATGAATGAAAATGAATTAAATGAACTGTATTAGGTAAAGGCAGGGGGATTGTTTGAGCCAAAAGGATTGAGGATTGTTTCATCTTCTGAGATGAAAACTTCGTTGAAAAATGACTGTATTTATAAGAGTTAATAAAATGCTCCCATTGCGCTGCCTGAAACCTGGTCAATGCGGCAGTAGAGCTCAACCAACTGTACGAGCACAGGCACTTGCTCAGACATGCCGATCTGCTCGTGCTGAGAAGGTGGGGCAGCTGAGCGCCCATGCCATGGTGGCGCAGAGTGTGCCATCGGCAGGAGAATGTGGTGCCACACTGGGGGTGACTGATGAGGATCCAGGAGTGCAGGCGTGGGGTGCTGACTCCCCGCTTTCTGAGAGCAAGGGAGGGGAAGGAGGGGTGAGCTGAGGGGGCCCCAGCGTGTCTCATCCGTATTGTCTGCCACAGGTAATCAATGAGTGCTCACCATCCCATTATCACACTCACGCGCATTGTCTCTGCCGGCGGCCATCGTTCTTTTGGGCGAAACGAGGCATCGCCGCCCCCAGTTGTCAGCTTGTCAAGGGGCCATGCGCCAGCTCATCAGGGTAACGAATGTTAACTTTCCTCATAGATGCAGCGTGCAAAATTAAAAGTGTCTGCAGGGATCCTCTGGATTGTAATTCAAAAGATGGAGGCTGCATTTCTCTTGCTGGCCATCTCATTCTTTTATTTTACGCCTTCTATCGCCACTTTCCGTGGTGTGCCAAACCTGGCCCCCGGCAGCTCTTTAATACGTCACGCCACACTGTGACAGTTTACACTAATGTGTAGCTTTGCCGTTCTCAAGTGTTCTCTCTGCACTGCGGTACGAAATCTGACCCACTGGATGGCGATAAGTGTTTTAAACCAATCCATCTGTAAAACGTGCCACCAAATCATACTGTTCAATCAGTGTTTTGTTGATAACTAAATCCTCTCAGGAGATTTCAGAAGAATACCACACAGAAAATATCAACTCTGGAACCGCTTAACTTTCATTGTTTATCATTGAAACTTTACAAAAAGGACATCATGGACTTAAGAAGTTTGGTGCCCAGAGTCAGGGGGACTATGTGAGCAGACTTAAAGAGAGTTGTGGCCCTACTGAAGCCCCACTGTGTGGAGTAACAAACAGACTACAGATACCTTGAAAGATAAACCCCGTACATGTACAGAAACTCTTCCTCTGAGGTTCATATGGTGTAAAAAAAAAAAAAAAAACAAGCGTGAAAGCCAGCAGCAGAGGCAGGCAATTTGCTGTGATAGCTCCTGAGTATTTAATTTTCCACAGTGTACTGGTAATGCAAAACAAGGACAGCATATATACAAAAAAAATATAATAACCCGCCATACATCAGCCCTCCCAAGGACATGGGTTTGATTAATTCAGTAAATCCTGAAAATCAGCACAAACACCCTTGCATAAAAGCAGAATAGACAAAAATATGATAGAGGATGAATGGCTTGCCTTTCTCTCCAAATACATAATATGTTTTTTTTTTTGTCAATTTTTTGTTTTGTTTCTTCAGTGATTGCTTGTGTGGTCTGTTGCCTGTGAGTTGGTGGGGGTGAAGGGGGAGGGGGAGGCTTTGAATGAAAGTAAATAGTCACTGATCTTCTTATGGGTCTTGGGAAAATGAGGCTGGACTCGGTGTTGTATTACCCCCCTCTTCCTCCGAAACCATCTCTCAGTATTTGCAGAGCAGCCACTCCAGAATGTGAGAGGACTCATAACTCACACCCAGCATTACAGCCCTATTTCAGACCCGCTTGACTGGCCACCACAATCGAAGCCATATTTTTCCTTTTTCTTCAGGAGCTCTTTCTTTGTGACTAATTACATCCGATAAATATGAATGTGCTTTCTAATGCTCAGGTCAGCAATATACACCCCCCCACACACACACACACACACACACACACACACAGAAAGAAGGATCATCCAACTGTTTATTACAGCAGTTTGGGGGGGTAGAAGATGGATTTAAGGGGTGAGTGTACCACCCACCCTATTGAGAATTGTCCAACACAACAGGGGCGGCTTAGAGTGCAAAAGCAGCCGAGTTGTTAGTGTGACTTGGTTTGTGTCTAAAGTTTTGGTGGAATGTATCCTTGTGTGTAAGGTGCAGTAGAGCTACATGTTCATGCTGGAGGGGGTGGAGGGGGTTGAGCAATGGGACACTGCGGAGACGACATCAGGGTTCTGTTCCTTGGGACGTTCTCTGATAGCCATCACTCTAAATGGCATCGGTAAATGGCAAGTCCCCCACCAGCCTTGCAATTCAAGCAGCATTCAGACCACCCTGCTGCAGTTTACTAAAGGGTGGAGAACAACAGAGGCTACATCATATCAGAGCAGGGCTTTGCTAAAAAAAGACCTTCGTAGACCAGGAACACAGCAGAGAATGACTACATGTGTAAACGCTCCTGAAACTGTGCATTAGTGGGTCGTTTTAGGTTCCTGGATGAGATGTTTCCCAGAATGGGACAAAATGATTCATGAAACTGTGTGTGTGTGTGTGTGTGTGTGTGTGTGTGTGTGTGTGTGTGTGTGTGTGTGTGTGTGTGTGTGTGTGTGTGTGTGTGTGTGTGTATGTGTGTGTGCGTGAGTGAGTGAGTGAGAGAGAGACAGAGGGAGAAAACATCCCCATTTCAGACTACTGAAGCGGCGAAGCTTTTAACCTGAGATGGCTGACAAGTTGTAATGTATAGGGCCTGAGCCACCTGGGCTGGGATTCAATTATATTTTCAGACAGGTCCACATAAAGGAGACAGGACAGCTGAGCAAAGTCTTACCATACAGGAAAGTGGGAGGTGGAAGTTAGCACTTTGTCTGCACTTTACAAGCTTGACCATGACACATGAGAATGGGTGGGGTCTTGGAGACGGGCATGTTTATGGTGGAGCAGAGAGGGCTCCTTCACCAGTCGAAAAGGAGGGGTGACTGCATGCCACAGGGTCCCTGGGTAGCGGCGGGTAATTTAGATACACGGGCTGGAGAGTGCAAAGCTGTGTTCTGGAGAGGTTTTGAGGAATCAGATCAGAAATATCCATCTATGTGATGCCAAGAATGGTGTTTCCAACTTTTTTAAGGTCATCAAATTACTAGTACAGAAATGAATCATTCATACATACTGAATTCAGACTGTATTTTCAGCATGTTCGTGAAGTCAAACAATATTTCAAAAAGCAGAACTATCACACCTTAAGTCCGAATATATTGAGACAATTTTATGAACAAGAACTGAAAAGAGCTTTATTTTTAGAAGGTATTGGACTTTGCAATAACACTGCCTTTAAGCTAGGAAGTTTTGCAAGGAAGAGTATACAAAAATGAAGCACACTAAATCAAGTGCAAACCATTTTACTGAATCCTCAGACAAAAGAACGACGTATCAGATGAAATCTGAACCAATAAGAATGGAGGTCAGGGTCGACTCTCATAAACACACAGCGCCCCCAGCAGGGTGTCCAGGCAGAAAAAAGAATCAAATCTTGTCTTTTGTCAGACATGCATCACAGAAATACATTCCCCACCCCAGCTACTCCGGAGCCGATCACATTTTCCGACCTTATTTATTTCTCCTTTAGCGGTGGTGACTAACAATTTATTGATTCCCTGCACCTTGCTGGATAATAAATACAATTTGTCTTTTCTATTTTATTTTATTTTTTTTGCCAGGGATAGATATCAAGCTGGCCCCAGCCATTCTGTACAGACAGCACAAAATCACCTCGTTTCTCCCATCACTGTGGATTTACTGTCCCAGCCGGCCCTGGCTGACAGGATCTGGTGGAGCCCAGTAACCGAGTGCGCAGGGTGACCTTTCTTCAAGGTGCAGTCCCCGATGATGCCAAACCTGGCGTGTGACCTTGTGCTGTTAGCCCCTCCCACCTGTCTGATTGGCTTGTGTTGATCAGCTGACAGTCAGAGGCTGTTGGTCATTTTGATGGGTCAGCACTGCTGGCTGGTTCAAGTTCTCAAGTGTTCGTTGAATTCTAAACAGGAGGCACTGATATGCTGTGTTCTTGACCACTGCGCCCTGCTTTCCATGTAGTAGAATTGTTTGGGTGAGTGTTAACCTCCCTTTGGGGGAGTAAGGAATATACAATATGCAAGCGCCTCAGGATTATGGTGTTTAACGAAAACCTAAAATGTAAAACATGCATGAAACATAAACATTTAATTGAATAATGAAGATCATTACATTACAATGAATTAAACACAGAATGGCAGCTGCTCTTGAGGTAGTGGTGTTCATACTAGAGGTTTTTTTTTTTTTATCGGCTCAGGAAAAATCCACCTGAGATTGAAGTCAATACGTTACACAATCAAAGCATCTCTTCCATCTCCAGCACAAACAAGCTGAAAAACAACAGGCCTCAGGTTTAAAAAATTTGGAGCCATTTCTACTATTTCAGACACCATCTGTCTAAGCACCACTGGCTGAGCCAAACTGAACAAGCGGACCGCAGGGTGGCGGCTGGGCCGTCGGCGGGCCTGCGGGGGGTCGTGGGATTGTCACCCCCTGGCCAAAGCCTACCCAGCAAAGCAATCACTCTCCGATTACCTGCGCAAGGAGACCTGGGTCCCCCTAACCAGCACTGATGAAAGACAATCAAGCAGAAGACGGTTGTGGACTGGGTGCTGGGGAGGGATGGGGGCAGACAAACACATGGAGAAAATGCAGACCTGTCTTTCACACACACGCTGACAGAAACCCTCTCTGGAGAAAGCTTAAAGGTGTTCGAGGGCTTTGCGATTAGGCGAGTCATATCCAAAGGCTGAACTGAGAATTCAGGTTTGAATTGAGTGTCTGTCAGTAGAACCAAAATTCATGTAAATTAGTTAAACGTAAATTCTACACTCATATAAGGAAGTATCTGCTAACACAGACATCCTGGGTCATCTAACCAGGTCATGTAGCAGAGCCAGAGAGCCTGCAGCTGGACCACTCTATGATTGACACAGGGCTGGACACCCTCTGGAGAATGGAGTGTTGGTAAACCAAATGGGCTGAACAGAATGTTCTCATTATTATTTATTTTTTTATGCAATTAAGTTTGATATAGAAGAAACAAACCTTTCAGGACACATATTATGAAACACAATGGCTTATTGCGAAGGTGTTCCTGGCATTTCTTTTTTTTTTTTTTTTTTAAATTCTTCCTTGCAAATGAAAATATTCATAATTCTTCCAGATATCCTGAACAAAGAGAAAGGCAGTTTGGAGTGTGTCTTCACCAGAACAGGACTATTATCCATATGGGCCACAGCTTAAAATCTCATACACATTAAAAAAGCTTTCTTTTCAGAAGAAATTTTCAATGAGAGCAGGCTGCATCTTTTGAATTCCAGTGGTGGCCCAAGATAAATCCAGCCAGACCCGAGGAAGCAATCTTTCTGTAATCCACACACGAGCCCGAATCTTCTATTGGGTTTAATTGCATCTCATTCTACTGAACAAGGGTGCTGATAAGAAGTGTGTGCTTTTTTGTTATGCTGATCATGGAACGTATCAGTTTAAGCACATCAACTCCCACATGAAATCTGAAAAACAACAAAAGGAAAACTGCAGAAACACATCGCACAGAATTATTTTCAGAGCAGTACTAATTAAAAATACAAATACCCATAAAGACAGCAGAAAATTTTAAGTAAGGTAAGCGGAGGGAATTTACTAAAAGCATCGGGTGTCTCTTTTGATGAGAAAAATAAAAGCAATTAAAAGACATTCTTAAGAGTCAAGCGCATTCTTACTGATACGCCCCATCAAAATCAATTCAGTGTGCAGCAAAGGATGGATCCTAAAAAATCAGATGATACAGCTGTCCACTGGTTAGAAGCATTACTGTCTCTTGTTTGTGAAACTGGATTTTGCTTGGAGAATGCACACTGGTTGACCGGACATTTGGTTATAGATGCAGCAGATTTAATTCACATTGACTTAACTTGTGAGCATCTGACCTCCTCTGTCAGCCGTGTGGCAGACATAACCTCTTGAGGAGAGAACAAGAGGTGCACAATACAACAGCTGGCAAGAGGATGTTTAAACATGATGCATGTGGCCTTTTTGCATTTCATTCTGAAGATCAAGGCCAAAATTTGGTCAACATTTCCCTTTAACTTTTATTCAAAATTGAGTAGGATTTTTGTGCTTTTTTTTTCTCTACAGTAACAGCTTGACAAGTTAATTTTCAGTATTACTGACCTTGCCAAACTGTAATATAAATGTAATATAAATTTACCAACTAGTTATAAAATAATAAAGTGGTTATGACTATGGGCGATGTTCATGCATTTGTTTTTGGAGAAATCAAAAACTGTGGAGAATTTTTAAGACAGCAGTACTACTTCTAATCAATACATGTGCTCCAATTAAACTAGAACTAAAAGCACTGTATTTTCGCATATGTCCTGTTTTTCTGATCTGACTATCTTAAGAATGGCTCAAATTGTAGCAATGACACTATGTATTATATTTGAAGAGACGAGATATATACATTATCTGTAATACACAGACATGGTGGCTTTAGTGTCACTCCTGAGTGAAACATAATCTTTCTCTCCAGTGTAGCGAGGTTAGGCAGTGAGGTAGCTGATAATTTTATTTTCCATGCTCCCCCTGAGTCAGGTCGCTGGAGCAGCGCGAGTTGAAAGAGGAGAGGGATGAAGTACCTCTCATCCGCCTCCAGGGGGCTGTTTCCCCCGGACCTCGGGCGCGGCGATGACAGCAGCGGGGACACGTCGCAGGCGACAGCCACGGTAAGCAGAGGGGACCGCCATGACATCTGCCACACGCTGGCTGACAGATCGCATCAGCGCCGCTTCACCTGCCTGTGTCGCAGTGACAGCGGTCGTCACTGTCAACGGTTTCCACTCCCCCCAACCCCATCCTCACCCCACCGCCCCTCTTCTTCCGGCAGCCTCTGCACAGAAGCCCTCCGGCCTGACATGAATCAACCTCAGCTATCCCAACCAGCCCCTGGTACCAGTAATGATGTATGGATGCTTATTGACCCTTTACTTGCCAGTTTCATAACCTGTACCTCTCTATCAGTACAGCATGAAATGAGCTGTTAAAATAACCATAATGCATACCGGTCATTGCGGGCTCTTGCCTCTTTCCAGCTGGCATGTGTGTTTTGAACAGAGCTCTGTGCCTTATTAGCGATATGAAAGGCCCTCCGCCCACGCAGATAATGAATATACAAGCTCAGGGGCTGGAATGACTCATGGATGTATATGGGACAGCCAAACTCTACTCAGTAACCCAGAGAGAGGTCCACTGGGTATGTCATGGCAAGCACACAGCTTCGATGAACCCTCTTAAAAATTCATATCTTGCCTCCCGGCGAGTGTTGCTTGCCGTTACAGTTGTCTCTTCCTGGCTCCGGGCAAAACCCATGTCCACATCTAGAATAGTAATTTGTTGCAGTCTTTGCTTTTTTCCCTGCCTCGCAATTAATTCTCCTTAATAGACTTCACCATCCATGAGTTCTTGTCCATGCTGAATTGCTCTACTGCCCGGTGATCTGTAGGTCCCATTAGTATGCATTTATTGGGGAAATAAAGAGAACAGGAGCTATCCTAGAGCAAGGTAATTCTGCAAACTTTGGAGCCTAAAACCAGTAATACATTTCATTATTATGTTTATGGAAAAGATATCAAATAAAGCCAAAATAAAATAAGCCTGCATTAATTACATTGGTGGTGGAATAAAAGTTTATACTTCATTATTAAGCAGAATAGAAACTAAAAGAAGTACTTGAAATAAAATTCAAATGCAACATAATGGCATTTGACACAGAGCTCTGAATTCCAGATGAAGTGATTCACTCCTACAGTACTGGAATTTTTGCTGCTTCCGGTTTTGTCGGAGCTAGCACCCATCATCTCCAGCTTTCTGTCGTTTCTTTAAGTATTTCCTTTTACTCTGTCAGCAGCCCAGAGAGCTTGGAAGTATTTCTTTGCTGGGAGAGAACACAGACGCGGCTGGGGAGGGAAGAGTGCTGAGAAACGTTGGCGAGTCATCCACGGAATACTGATGCGCAGCGCTGGGGGAAGAAACAACTACTGCAAGACCTCACAAAACCCACTACCGCCAGGAGGAAGGAGTGGATTGGGGGGGATCACCACCAATGAGGGCAGGATACTTCAAAAGAGAGGGACACGCCGGCCGATGTCACTTCTGATGTCTGTCTGCTGTGTGTCATTTTATTTTTTTTTTAAACTGAGAGACCCTCAAGGCCTTTAATAATATTATGTTACTCTAAGTGGGAAAGTAGTAAACATTGTCCTTTCATCTATGCTGAATATGTAAAGAGATGAAGGCCCTCTAATGACAGGGATCTTGAATATAAATAGCTTTCAGACAAACTGAACAAACTGCTGCTGCGGGCTTTGAGGAGACAGAAATCGGCAGTAAGACAGGTAGACGGACCACCTTTAAATCTGGGTTTCCTGGCTGAATGCGCCAGGGAATTCTTTCAAACTTTCTCTCTTTCAAGTCTTCAAAGGCAGGAAAGTCCTTCCTGAGCTGGGGGGTCATGAGGAAGGGCTGTTTGATGGTTGAACGGTGTATTCGAGGAGGGATTTTGGTCCACACCGCTGGGGTCACACCTGCAGAGCATGTGGAGGAGCTAAGGCTTCCCTGAGGCGGGACAGGTTTCATGTGCCCCCCTCCTTCCCCCTCACAAAATCATGGCCCATATTTTTCATGTTTTTCTTTCTTCAAGCTGATGTGGCATGCAGCAGGGTGTTCTTTATAATGAAGTGATATGGCAATTTATGTGTTTTGCTTTCAGTAAGTGAACTAATATTCCTATCATTACACTTAAACAGGCCTAGAAAAAGGCATGGCTGGATGCAACAGAACAGGTCTGAGCCCTGATAGTTGCATTTGAAACAAAGAGAGGTCAAATTACAATATGTGTCAAAGTTGTACAGATATCTTAAACAGTATATACAGTATCTGACCCTCTTAGCCTTCCCCTTTTGATATGTAAGATCATATCCCTCATGGAACGAGTACCTGAAGTTTATTGGTTCAAATCCCTTACAAAGTATCGGTGACACAGTATCAATGAAAACTCTGATCACTGCAATCTGCTCTGAAAAAAGAGGAGGTCAATAGAAAATGCTCCGGAGGACTTGGATCCCAAAGGACCAAGATGTGTAATTACCACATCTATTACCTCTGTACTGATACCAGCACAGTTTTACAGCTGTCATCTTCTGTGTGTCAGGGAATGTTCAATTTGAATACCCTATCAAAAATATGGAGACAAAACTCCAATGGCAGCAATAAACTAACATAAAATGACAGCAATCAAATGGACATTGCTGCAGATTTCAAAACAGAATATTTGCAATATCCATAGCTATTTAGTTTGTGAAAAGCAAACTCTGACAGACTGGCTCAGGATAGGGGGAAAACGCTAATATTTTCCCACTGATGTTTTTTTTTTTTTTGATATGAAGCACTGTCACTAACCAACATTAATAATAATTTTTGGAATATAAAGTGAATTATTCATGAAAATAATGAATGTATATTTACAGTCACTAGTTGCTTTTATTTCTATATGTATGTATGTATGTATGTATGTATGCGGCAAGATTTATACAGGTCTACAAGCAGGTTGGACTTGCAATCCTGGCTTAGACTTGTTTTTTTTTATTGGATAAGGACATCCTTAAATGAGGATAAACCAGAAAGAATTCAGTGTCCAATTACATTATGACTCAACAGATTTGGTATCTTCTCCCTCTTTGTCCTTATTATTTCTTTTACAACAGAGTTAACCAGGTGTTTTTATTGGGGTATAATGTGGTTGAGTGAGGGCAGGGTTAATTGCATAATGGTTCTGCCATCATCTAATGTGCAGGCTGTTAATTGGAAAGCTTAAATGGCTTTTTAAATATGTGAGGTTCTTATTGTCTTGAGTATATTGGAGTCATGCAACAAATGTGACAAGGTGTGGGATTTATCCATTTACTTGTCACAATTCATATATAATATTTTAAACTGTGTTGAGTAAAATTATGTTGCTATAAAGAGGACCTGAGCAGGTGTGTGTTTCAATTCAGAATACACTTATCATAGACGTGTGTACGTTCTGCATATCTAAGAACGCATAAAAAAGCACTTATGATCCTCAAGTCAGTATTGAACCCATAATGCATTGTTTTGCCATCTGTGCAGTATGTTTTTTTTTTTTGACTGTTGTTTCCAGAAATCCCAATTAGAAGTAGACTGCAATTACTTGTCAGTGCGATCAGCCAGACTTGACACCACAGAGTGGGCTGTTTGCATCTGCTTTAGCCACAGGGCGTTTCATAACAGTCTGTGTCAATAGTGATTCCTATTGAGATGCTGCCTCTCACATGTTGCCCAGACAGAAAGAGGCTGATCTAATGATATATTTATAATGTGGCAAACAGCCTCAGTAAACAGCTCAAAAATGCATCGACTCAGGGGCGCTGAGTTTGAAGTCTGAAACTCTCAATAGCCATATTTCCACTGTCAGGCCAGCCAGTTTGAGGAAAAAGCTGCAGCGGGTTTGTGCCTGAAGCCTTGTACCAAACAGCTGAACTGTTTTCCTCTCCACCGTTGGGCCTCGGAGATGCTAACGTCACTTTAAGTCATGCTCATACAGCCCTTTCTTGGTGTTTACAGAATAGGGAGATAGAGAGAGAGAGAGAGAGAGAGAGAGAGAGAGAGAGAGAGAGAGGAAAAGGAAGGGAGAAAATGAGGAGAGTATTTGAAACAGTAAAGTGAAATGTATGTTTAACTCATGTTGATTTGTGGGCATTAAAGAGCAAGGCAGCCTGTATTAGTAGTTTTTGTAGTCTTAAAATCTTCACTCAGCAACTGAGCTGCCACTGATTAATAGGATTTCTTTTAAAATCACAGCCTGGATGCTGAAATGCCATTTTAAAATCTAAATGGTTAAAAAAAGAAATACTATACTTCACAAACTTTTTTTTTTTTTTTTTTTTGGGGGTTGTTACCAAGCAACCACAGAATTGCTACTTAAATGTTATCATAATGTTAGTATGAACTCTATCTCACCTTTTTTTCACAATCCACATTGTAAATCTGAGCTTAAAAAAATGAATAATAAGTATTGAATTGAATCTACCATCACACAACTTATTCCAAGTATGCCCTAGTTACTTCCTGTCCCTATGGGAACCAGAAGACTGCATGTGGAATGCGCCATCCCGGGCTGTTGTAGTCGCTGGGGATTATGATCTGGACTGTGTATTTTGTTCTGGGAGAACTAAATGAAAACAGCAGGTCTCACATGTGGGTGTGGAGCGCATCCTGTTGAGAAGAGATGGCAGAATCATCACCCATTTCATGTGGTTAACCATCTTACTTGTGGCCAGTTTAATAATTTGTCAGTTAAAAATGGAAGAAGATGCTTGGCAGTTGCATCTGCTCTGGTGAACTTCAGCTATAAAAGTATTTATGAATAGGGATGGATCAGCTTTCATTTGGTGATTGCATATTCTACAAATCGTTCATACTTGCTATTTTTGAATATGATAGGGATATTAAATTTTGATAAACCAGATCAGCAGATGGGGAGAGAAAATATAATTTGCAAAAATAACTAATGCAGCATTTTTTTCACTGATCACAATCACTCCCTTTGAACAAAAATTAAATTGATTATTATTATTTGAAATATTACTTACTTTTCATTGTACATTATGGTATGCTGTAATATTGAAATTGTGTACTGTGCCTTATATTTTATCCAGAAATTTCAGAATCATATATAACATTGTTACTGTATCTGAGTGTTTGCTGTGAGTGAACGCAGCGTCATCTGGTTCCTTGGATCTAAGTCGTTTTCAGATTTGAAGGTAAAAAAGAATAAAACAGCAGACTGGACAGCTGTCAAGGTCCTGCTGTAGGTCCCCTGGACCCTCTCGCAATTCTCATAAATCTGCTTAAATCTCAGCCCCTGCCATTTCCGGTATGTGCTGAAAGACCACAGTGTCTGTGGGTGTTTGTGGCTTTCTTTCAAACAGTGACCGATTTTGGATTTTTAACCGAGGTGTGTGAACGCTTCAGTTAATCAGGTGTGTCACCGTAAGTGCGGACACATACCAAAGACTGGTAGACACTGCAGCCCTGTAGAAATGGAGTTTGACACCAATGGACTATCACATAGACAGCCTTGTTTAAATTGTATCTGTGATACTGGTGTCCTTAGCACTTTTCTTCCAGGTGCTATGGAGACTTTTTAAGTGGAAATAAACTGTGCAGCACACTTTGATTTCACTGGTTCATCATTTATTCAACGTTTGTTGCTATGGTGCTCATTATCAGGATAATCAGCTAATTTTTCAGTGTATTGCAGGTTATAAAGTGGACATAAATTAGACATTAAATGCAAATCCTTTCTGCACAGCATAAAATGGTACTAGAGCTCCGATAAAAATTAATGATCTGAAATTGGTCTCAGCCAAGTTTTTCGGCCTCATTCGGGTCATGGTGTCCATTCTCACTTTCAGTGCTTTTCTAAAGTTTATCAAGTGATTTGCATGAATGACCCCAAGCTTCGAAAGGTCAATTTCAACAAAAAAACCTGTGTGTGTGTGTGTGTGTGTGTGTGTGTGTGTGTGTGTGTGTGTGTGTGTGTGTGTGTGTGTGTGTGTGTGTGTGTGTGTGTGTGTGTGATCCTTGGACATTAGGGATTGCTCAAACAATTGGACGCAGTGTTGTTTACAGCTGACATATGTAAAGACACCTGCTGTGGTTTACTGTGGAAAACAGTGGCAGTGCCAGCCTACCTGTGCCCAAGCACTCCATTACCTGCCTGCTCCTGAATGGTTCTGCATTCAGAGTGAATGTCTCTGGGCTGTGAGGATGGCACAGGGAAGAATCACAAAGTACATAGACTATGTCATTTGCTAATGTTTACAAGCATATCAGCTAGTCATATATAAATGGTGAATAAAGAGATAACTAATGATTATAAACTACTTATTAACATATTTATGAGTGTTTTTTTGTTGCAAATCTACTATGTACTATCAGTATATTTATGCACCTTTGCCTGGAGACATGAAAATGCTGTACAAACCACAGCAGGGTCGCCTGAGATCACGTTGCAGCCTTAAAGATGGGCTTCCTGTTCAAGCAATCCATAACCTATTTACACAACTATGTGGTGTATTTACCATGACAGTTTAGCTTTCGTATTGAGCTCAATGTGTTCACATCTCTAGTACATAATAACATGTTTTTAGTTTTCTGGATTCAAAGTTATTTATGGTTTAAGAAATTAAACCAAATGAAATACCATCATTCCTAATACAAGAAAAGCAGTTCACTGGAGTAGATCAACTCGTGCCATGTTCAATCAGTGCTGTAATTAATTAACTACAACCACCTATGCAGGTTAAAAGGGTCCTTAGCAGTACATTTTTCAATACTTTTTGTTCTTTTTACTGCATTATTCATGGTATGTAAAATAGCCTTCCATTCCCTCTCTCTCTCTCTTTCATATCTCTGTACAAATATAGATGTTGTTTCAGGTGGAGTGATTGAGTGATTGCTGAATTACGCGTCACTGTGGAAAGAGGTGATCTGGGTACAGCGCCCTCTCCGTGACATTGGCGAGGGTCGAGTCCCGTCTGGCTGCCACATTCAGCCATCTGTCCAATGGTGCCATTCATTATACCAAAGAGCTCCCGCCCTGATGCCCACATGCTGAATAGCTGTTCTATAGACCACTGACCTTGGGTGGCCATGTGAAAGGGAGAGAGAGAACAGAGAACAGAGACCGAGGGAGAGAGAGAGAGGGAGACCCTTATGGAAAAAAAAAAATCACATTAATTTTACAATGTGGCAATATGTGATCGTCTGATAGCCAAGTGGGGGCATATATATGAATATGTGTGGTAAATGTATAAATCACATATGATATTTCAAATGAAAATATGAGAGTGAGCTACATACACACACATTCAGACAGAAATATAACACCAACACTGCCAACCTACTTTAGAGTATCAATGCCCTTTCCCTACAGATAACTTAACCAAATGCATGTTGGATTGATGATGTCACAGCAGTACCCCAGCGATGCCCTATAGTTCCTTGCATGGCTCAGCCTGAGACCACACCCAGTTCACAGGCCACAACTGTCTGCATAAAACAAGGGAAACATTCTCTCACCCTCCACTGACATACTTCCATATATTAATAGATTTTATCTGGTAATCAAGCCCAAGACAAAAGCTCTGGGATGCATTGCTGATCGATTCCTCCCTTATTCCTATTGACACACAGCAGTAGCAGCGACGCCTGATTTAAACCTAAATTCATTAGCTGTTAACGGAGAGAGCATTCACCCGGCAAAATTCATTAATCTGGGGGATTTTAGTGCCTACTCAATATCCCTTTATTTCCTCCACATGCTCCTAGGCTATCATTCTCGCCTCTGCTGCCTGCGTTTTTACAGAAGATTACTCCCTGGAAAAAAAAAAAAAAAAACTTATAGCACATTCTCTTTTTTGTCCTGGGAAAAAGACAGAAGGCAATTCTGTGAGTGAGAGGACATGACTCTTCAGCTAAGACACAACGCACTAACAGTGTTACTGTAAAATTGTAAAAAGGCCATCCCAACTCGGCTGAGGGAATAGTATTAACCAGGTCTGTGGTACGTCAGGCAGCAGGGGATTGTGGGTACGTGTAGCAGTAAACAATGAGGCACTGCGTGTGTGACAGATGTTGCTTCACAAAAGTGGCAGCAGCCTAATGACGAGGACAATGATGGCTTGATGACAATTTCACAGTCTGTTGATAATCGTGCTGCCTTGGCAGTCCTGATACAGAATAATGTGCTGTAATTGGGCCAGACAGAACCTGCCTCTATTCTCCATCCCATAACCCAAAACATCCACACAATGTCACAAATGTCACAGTTAACCCACTCGGAAATATTCACATATCCATACAATGCCTCCCCCCCCCCACTCATCTCTCCCTCCCCTTCCCGACCTTCCTCCCTAGTCAGCAATAGCACAGCCCGATCGTGCTTTATTAGCCTATTAAAGTGGCCATGACATTTCCTCCCCATCACCATCATTAAAGGGGCTATTTCTGTCCTGGGATGGAAAATGAGGCTTCCACAATATCTAGCGGCTAAATAAATAGCTGCAGTTAAACAGCACTGAGCCGTAAGCAAACGTGACAGAGCAGCAGAGGCGGGAAGATAAGCTGCTTCCTGAACTCACGCCAGGGGCTCAAAAGGGGAAGTCAGAAATTTGGTGCAGGGATGGAGGACCTGTTGCCAGGTTGGGTCAACAAGATGGACATGTGCAGCTATATGGACCAGAACTGGAGCGGAAATTAAGAAGAGTAGGGCTTCATGTCGCTTAGCAGTGGGGTCAAATTTGAACAAGAGGCTGGAGTCCTATTTATGGGACGTTGAGCCAAAATGGAGATAAAATGCAGAACATCAAAGAAGCAGTCCTAAGATGTGGAGCCAAAATTGAGACTGAGAAAAAGAGCTTGTTTTACCAATGCTATCAATCAGATTAGAGTCTCATTGTTGTAACTGTATCAACACCAAAAGCTCATGTTACAAACTGAGGCCAAAATGAGACTGGAGCAGAATCTCCGGAGACAGAATACTAAGCCTGAAGCCCTGCCAACGCTTATGCTGCCTAAAAAAGGACAAGTCGGTATTTTAATATTTAAATTAAGGGCTCATATTCAGCAACGTCAACAGATATCAAGTGGTACGTTGAGTAGTATGAATATGTCAAAATGTACAGCATAATCAGTTCTCGTGTTATATATTTGTGTCATTGTATTTGTATCTGTATCAGTGCTTTCTCATGTGAAGCTTTAAGTGAAGTTTTTCATATTGGAACATTAAGAACGAAAGGAATACACCAATACAGAATAAGTGTGACATTTACCTACACTTTGTTAATTCATGCCTTTAATTGAAAAACAAATCTCCCCCTAGATTAAGTCGTCATCTAAATGTGGCTCATTACTGAGGTTGACACACAGGAATGTCTATATCCTGGTAGACTTTGATCAACTCATGTAGTAGCTGTGGTCACAGCACAATTATTTTTATTTCCAGTGCGAGGAAATGTACATTTACCAATATTAAATGTCATTTGTCAGGTTTCCACCCACTTATAGAATCTGTTTAAATGTTCTTCGATTATTTAGGTACATTCCAAAATGTTTGCTAAACCACTGGGTTTGTGCCATCTGCAAATGTCACTTGCCACTTAGTGTCCGGACATGATTTTGTCACCATTTTTACCACGTGCTTAAGTCACATCCTAACAGAACAGTTTAGCTGAGTCAGAGCGGGATGATGATGACAATAGAGCCCACAGCAGCGAGTGATGAACGTCGGATGGCATTACTTTATTCATTTGCTCAGCACACTCACTCACCTGAGATAACTCTCAGTGCTTATAAGTCATTAGTCATGTTGTGTGAACGGTGGGCAAGATTGGATCAAATTGACTTAGCCTCTTTCATGGCTGATGCAATTCAATCAAAACAGACTTCTGTCTCTTTGAGGGCGTGTGCTATTCTATTTTTAAAATGAAAAGACACATTCGAAAGGATGTTTGCTGGTCTCCAATACAATTCAATATGTTCAAAATATATGTTGTGAGGTACAACCTGTTCTGATTGAATTGTGTATACACTTAAACAGATTAATGTTTTACTGATCCAGCCCTAACACTTTGGTGGATCCGACCTAACAGGACTGTGGCATATCCTGAAGTCATGAGCCAGGTGTCCTGACTAGTGTTCCACATACCTGCCTACTATATCCCTTTGACCTTGTGAAAGACGATGTATGGCCTTGATATCAGAAACAGGGACCTCCTGTCCTAAGTAGACCAGTGCTGGTCACAACCACAGAGAGACGGGCTGACCTTCACTGTGCTTATAACTGTCACCTAATGGACGGTCTACATCTCTAGCGGAGTGTCACAGGAATAATACATATTCTACACTCCATTAACAGGGAAACTGCGACCTGAAAGTTCAGTTTCTACTGCCTTATGTTAACGCCCACTCTGAGGGGATGAGAGCCCTTAATGGGGGCTACCATGACAGCGCGATGAGGGCCTCATTTGTATGTGTGACAGGCACTACACTGTGCATTAATATTAAGTGTCATAAGAGTAATAAGGGGAGAAGTGTTGAACCATCACTGGCTTCCTGGCTGTATAAGTGGGGTAAATGTGTTAAGAGAGGTGCAATGTGAGAGTTAAGCAATAGGCTGCATCTAATGGCATATCATTGGTTAATGGACTTGTTGGGCTCTGTGTGCGAGAGATAGTGGGGAATATTGTAATGTGACACTAGTTCCCCGGTGATATATTTCCTCATGTTCTGTCTACTGTGCGTGAATCTATATTACTGCACTGGACAGGGTGTGCTTTTGTTTATAAGCAATATTTAAGCTACCATGAGGCTTGCTAAACATGTATGTTGCAGCTATCTAGCAATAATTTATAATTCCTCACATGATTACTCTGGAAAACTTTAATATGTCCTGGTTGTGAGGAAGCTCCTCCAGGCTTTTTTTTTAATTAAAACTTGCTCAACCACAGACGCAATGACACAAAAGACACAGAAATGTGCACAACTGGCCTTTTTTATCCTAGAGCTCTCATTTTTAGACAAGGATTTTTTTTTTCAAAGCCATGGGGAAAAGCAATAAAATTTATAGCACACTATGCTGTAGATGTGGGAGAACATGGGAGACATGTCACAACACCAAAATAAAAAAATAAATGGACTGAGCAAACATAAGCTTTCCACTTATTTTAACCAATCATTGAATTTCATTCAAACATTCTTTTCATTGGTTCAGACAAGTCAATGATTGACAGCTCATTGTGCAGAGCTTCAATTACAGGGTTCCTTTCACCTCACTGCCCCATCACTACTAGGCTGATGACCACAACTAGCTATTTAACTGACTTTTATGAAAGCTAGCAATGCAAGTTCTTCAGTGACGCTACAGGAGGGAATGATTCAATATCCTAAAGATTTCTGTGGCCAGGACATGAATCTGAGCGTCTGGTGTAATGAAGAATCGACTCATTTACTGTAGAGCGACATTAATGATTCACACGTTCCTCTTTCACAGTTATGTTGAAATAGTGGGTCTGCATGGCATACAACAAGCTTCTAAACTGTGCAATGAATAACAGCTGATTCATGTCCAATAAAATACTTCATCCAGTGAAAAGCCCCCAAAGATGAATTAGTGTGATTTATCAGAAACATTAAAAAACTGAAAGATATGCAGGTGTCAGGGGTTTGCATGTATTCCTATATTCCAAAACTATAAGAGTGCCTTTGTCTTTTATGTCATTACCAGTACTGGGTCAGGAATGTCATAGCTCTCCCCTGCATTGCAATCTTGTAATCTCACACATTAACTTTCTGCATGAGCTTTTGGGAACCTTGGGTCATTTACGTTTATTCCTCTCTTTCTTGGATAGAAAATATAACTTAGACTGCCCTTCTTTGTTACTGGTCCCCAAGAGGCAGAATGACTTAAGGGCTCATGTCGGTCTGACATTGCCTGTAAAGACACTAAAGTCCTGTCCCCAAATTGTACATTTTCTTCACCCATAACCTAATCATAAACAAAAGTGTCTTCTCTGATGCAACTTGGGCTTGAATATTTAACATACACCATATGAGAATAATGCATGGTTATATTGGTGTCTTAGATAATTGCTTGGCATCATGTGAATAAATGTATTTAATATACATCTTCTTCTTTACCATACTCCTTAAACAGATAAACAAAACAACAAAAATTTTAGGCATTATATTTTTTTAAAATATGGTATTTAATGCATGTGCATGCATGCACACACACACACACACACACACACACACACACACACACAAAACACACATTTTAAAGTGTATGTATTCCCATGTCTTATGTCTTTAGTCAGTTAAGTTATGCCTTCAATTAGTCAGCCAGTGATGATAACAAAAACGCAAATGAAAAACAAAACAAACAAGATGACTCAAAAGGACATTACAACAAGGACTCAGATGATAAAGTTATCACTCAAAACATAATTGAATTCTCTGCTTATTTTTCTAAATATTCACACATTGCAGACAGAGATAGGTAAAACCTTCAAATAAGAGAGAGCTGTCTATTTGAATCTTGACAAAACCAATTTTCTATTAGATTCAAAAGAATTACTCTGGGGGGAATGAGAGTGACACAACTGCAGCACATGTCCTTGTCCTATATGAAGAGTGCTCTATGGATCACAACATTCCAGCTCTGTCAGAAACCTGTACATGGTAACACAAAAGATAACTATGCCCTCGAAGCTCATGTCTTCATCTTTAAAGCTACAAAAGAAGACCTTTGGAACAGACCCAGCAGAAGAGAGAGTCTATCAGGAGCTTACTTTAAACTCAGGAACCCCCAACCCCACCCCCAACCCCAAGCCACTTCTCTGCAGCACACAAAGTTGTGCATTCGCCACCTGAGGCCCACATAATATTGAAAGAACAAAAGAGTGGGTATGGGAACAGAATCCACAAAACCAAAAATAAGTCAGACTAATCATTCATTTGGAGTGGCCCTGTCTGATTGGGTGTGGGGGGGGGGGGGTGCATCTCGCCTGGAGCCTCCTGCTGGGAGCTGCTTTCCATTCGGCAGGCGTTGCTTTTCTGCTGGATTACTCTTCATCAGCCGCACAGCTCAGAGAGCACGGCGACACGGGGCAAAACCGCAGGTGCTGGTCGCCTGGCACCCAGAGACACGACCAGGAGTGGCGTACTGGCGGGGTGGGCGCTGCTGGCTGATACAATGACAGGACAAAGATAAGGGATGCAGGAATAGACCGCAGGTGTGGAGGGAAAAGAGAAGGAAAGTGGAAAAGTGCTGAAGAGATGAACAAAGAATATCTAATATGGACCAGACCACTGACCTTGGAGGGAGGGAGAGATGAAGAAAGAGGCAGGCTCGACTCCTCTCAATCGGAACAGAGCACAAAACGACAGACAAATTCATGTTGGTTGCCTCACTACACTTCACAATATTTATTTTCATAGCTTTTCCATTGAAATTAGCCTTTATGGGCCATCGAATTACTATACCGGTAGCAGTAAAAGTTAGCCAGTGATCAATCAGTGAGCTTACCTTGGCCAGAAAAACAAGCAGCCATTACAAGTTTATAAAGTGTGGTCTGCACTTCCTCTTGTGCCGGACTGACTCAGTATGCCCCAGATGCATTGCCATTTGTTTCCCTGCACTGTATGTACACAGTGTAAAGCATTCATGAAAGATTGATGCAGCACTCCATACATAAAAGGACATCATCACCTTCAGGAAAGAGCACTGAATCAAATCTTACCTGGGCTCTGGCATGCCAGAGCTTGAGAATCTCTATTATAGTGGATAGAAACATGAGTGCAAGGAAGTACACACACACACACATACACACACACAGTTTCACAAGAACTTCCAGGTATGCATGTATTTGTATTTGAATACATAAATGTAAATAAGCAGTACAACAGTTTTTGTAATGTAAAGGATCGTGGGGATTATGGGATGTCTGCTAATAAACTCACTGCCACCTGTTGTCTGTAATCACAGCCAACTAGGGTGCAATGGCAGGTCTGGTGCTCTCTGAGTCATTTACCGCTTACATGTAATGAGTCATCTTTCCCTTCTGCTACTCTATTGGTCGGTAATTTACCTAGCACCACACACAAACCAGCCGGCAACAAAAACCCATTCTAAGTCAGATTCATTGTAGGGCATTATCTGTAACTACCCTGCTTAACTCATGAGTCATTTTGGTTTTACTGGATGGCAACACGATATCTACAGGTGTCACCAACAACATTAACAAGAGGTTGAAGCAGAGACGTGTGAAAAAGGTAAAGGAGACACATGTGCTGTTCTTTGGCAATGGGTTTTTTACTTGAACAAGAGGATTATAGAGAGCAGAACATTTGGAAATCAGTCCTGTAGTTTTCCTGACATATGTACACAAATATATGGTGATGAAAAAAAATCATATCATACCATAAACTGATATACACTATATGGCTAGAAGTATCATTGACTTTCTGTAAACACGTAGCCTGGGGCTTTTGAACAGAAATTCACTCTGATAAAGCAATCTTGGACTGAAAGCATTTCAGGCACCACTAAAATATTACTCTCCCTCTCTCTCTCTCTCTTTCTCACACACACACACACACACACACACACACACACACACACACACACACACACACACACACACACACACGCACACATATGCATGCAAAGACACACATTCCAATCACATCATCCATTCTAATACATGTACAAATAACAGAAAAAAGGAAAAAGAAAAGGCTAATGGCTGATGGTATTAAAAGACCCATTTTTCCCTATAATTAATTCAATTAGCTCTCAGTCTTTGCAAAATAGATGCTGTTTGCCTTTTGCAGTGGGCACCATTTGTATCTGCTGACAAGAAAGGCCACAGAAAAGGCTACTGAACTGATCAATACAAATGTAAACAAGAGAGAGCGTGGACCTTCAGCAGGATAACACTGTGTCAGGAAGGACAGGCTGTGGTATTTCAAGATCCTCGAACCAAGATTCATCTATTAACTACTCCAACATTGGGGGAAAAAAAACACATTAAGAACAAAATAGAATGTAAACTTGAACAATTTCCTTCTCATAATGACTTCAAATGAGATCAGAAGGGCAGGAGCTGAAGCTATCTCTATACCTCAACAGGAATGGTTTGAGAACACTTGATGGCAGTGACAGGCAGACAGGGCTATACGATGCACTGCACCACTTTTTAACCTTTAAACACTTTCAATCCATTCATTTGCTCTCCTCTGGTCATCGGTACCCACACTCAGTTTGGCTAGGGCACAAGGCTCTTTTATCCAACAAGCTATTGCTAATGTAAATTTGTATGTAGAATAGGTCATTTTAGTATCCCACTTCTCATCCAGGTGCTTCTATCTATCCATTCATATTTTCACTTGTCCAAGTATGCTTAAGCATTACACTGAAGCAATTTCTCCAGTCAGGTTTTCACTGGTTTTATTTGTATCTGGTTTGATATCTTGTTCTATGCCTGTTGTGTGATTTCTTGTTGTCATGTTATATAAAACTGTAAATTTTAGTCTGTATATAAATTGCCCCTCAGGGATAAAACAAAGAATTGATACTGTTAATGGGGGACTGAACTAGACCAGTTAGAGCCTTTTGCTACCCAAAGGTGTATGGCACAGATGGTCGAGCTGGGGCCTGGCATTTGAGAAGCCCTGCTTGGTTATCCTTAATTTCTGCAGTCTCCTACTTGAAGAAAAAGTAAAAATGTTATCACAGAAACGTTGGAAAAATGCTGGAAAAAAGTGCCACGATCCCGTTTGACAGCTTTGATGTGTTGTGATAGGTCCTTGCCAGCTCAGTGTGCCCACTCCTGAGGAGGGCGGGGCCAGTGAGGCCACTACCCATGAAGCCACGCTTTACCCCTGCTGACTGTAATCTCGCTGGCGGTAGTGGAACAGGCTGGTTGTGTCCAATGTGCTGGCGTACTGGATAGCCTCAGCAAATAGCTTGACCACCTACAGACCCAATGTGAGGAAAAAATGAGAATTTCCTATTCATATACACATAAAAAAATACACTTCCAAAACTATTTTGTGTCAATTTCACTTAACTTGGGAATCATAAATTCATGTGCTATTTTACTTCATCAGGGTTATCCGGTTATTGACTATCACATAAACGGTGGAGATACAGAACAGACCCCTCATTCCCATATGAATGAGGGCTCTACGTGTTTCTGAAATTCAGACAAACTTCTGTTTCTTAATTTTTGAGTTAGCACAAGTAATTAATGTAAAATTACATTTTAGCTGAATGTTTATTTTGATAAGAACATGAATGACAGCCAAAGGCTATTCTCCTGTGCTCCTTTCTGCCTTCGAAATGTAGTACCATGGCCTGATCTATAAGTGAGTCAGATGAGGTGTACGCAGGTTACATTTAGCTAACTGAACCAGGGCAAAAAGCTGCAAACACACTGGCCCCCGAGGACTGAGTTTGCCCAATCCACAGTTAAAACACATTGAGCTGAATCTGAATTACTGAAGGGGGTAGAGCAGACATACTGTCAACTTTAAATCATACCCACTACAGTAAGATGTTCTGTGATGAGATGGTCTCAGGCTAAGGGAAACATAAGCAGATCTAAAGGGGTGTGGAGAAACAGGGCTGGACACCTGAGCTGAATAAAGCTTCAGAACATCAGCGCAGTGTTGGCAATCACACATTCGAAAGTGATTTAGCTACTAGATTGGGCCCACCAGTGCTCTTTGATTGGCCAGTGGGGGGTTATGACCCATGTGGGCATGAGGGTATCAGGAGACAGACCTGGTAGTTAGTGAGGAGGGGCACCCCGTGGTCCACTGCCATCCGGCGGATCAGGAAGTTGTCCTTGATGAACCTGGTGTTACTGTTGGGGAGGTTGATCACAAGGTCTATCTGGCCCTCATTAATGAGCCTGCAGGGAGAGACTGGGATTTTTAATGACAGATAACCAGTACCACATATATGGACAGCAGTGTCATACATTTGAAAGCAATTTCTGTTCAGTTTGGGTAAACAGTGTAGTATCTAACTCTGATGCATACAAGCTATGTCTCTTATATATAAAATGCATATATATTGGGTGTTGGAGAGGAGAAATGACACTGTGGAAAGAATTTACTCTGATTGGACTTTGACCCACAATTACCATGACCATTAAGTAATTATTATTATTATTATTATTATTAGATAATTAGTAACTAATAACGTTGCACCACTATTAGAATATATTTTATAAAAACTCACTATATTCCAGGAGAATGAAGCGGTCATTGATCTTAAAATTCATTCATTCAATGTATAAACGAATTCAGTGTACCATAGAATTAAACCGAAGATGAATCTTTGATTGGCTGTACTTCACACAAGAGAAGCCGGCGCACTGCCTACCAAAATATTACCAGTTCACTGTTTGGCTTTAAAATGCACATTGACTTTTTGCAGAAATCTAATAAGCAAGTGCAAACATTAATCAGATTGAAGTATGTTCAAAGATAACATTAAAGCTACATTTTCTTTTTTTTTAAAATGGCATAACCGCAGATATCCTTTAAATAACTGATTTTCTGACACTTTGTAATAGACCATGCTGCAGAGAAAGTTGGCAGTGCTTTGAGGTTCAGGATTCGGGGTGTTAGTGTAAACCCACCGCCCTGAATGTAAACTAATTCCTATGCCCAGACCGCCCTTTTCATCCACACACTCCAGCAGACACTGTGGCATTAGGATTGAATGCCAACTCAAACAAGCTGGATAGGACACAGGCAAGGACCAGGGTGCAGATGAAGGTCCCATTAAGTCCTGTATTCACAGAGATGGCAGACATGGATTTTTTGGCGCTGACAGCAGGCCAGGGGGCGCCCGCCCACACGTCATACCTGTCAGGTGGAGCACCGCCTCACAACACTCTCACACCCTGCATACCAGACTTGCCCCGCAGGTGTCAGGGCCAAAACCCTCTGATACACGACTCTGTTTGGGTTTGACACCTGTCCGCAAACCGCCAGCCATGTTCAACAGATGAACACTGATATCTCAGTGTACTAGAATGTGAACAGACACCTGTGTTCTCTCAGAATACGATCACTGGGAAGTCACCTGGGAGCTGGTCAGCGTGATAATAAAACTCATGACCAAAACACAAGACAGCTACTACATAGAGAGGAAGATTGCTTTTCTTTACTCCAGTGACATAGCTGTCTGTAGATGGCTCTCAAACGGGCATGAGACAGGCAGGGCATGCATCTAAAACACTTTGTTTCTAAACTGTATGCCAACACTATTATAGTGCTGTTATCACAAACCATTTGTATTCTCCCATACTGTCTTAGAATCACAGATAATGTTTTGGAACATTTTATCATTTCAACTTCTGAGAGAAAAAAAAAGATGAGGGAGAGCAGTTTTCAGACGATCCCTGTGCAATTGGCCCAAACCGGCTGCGGCTGATGATTTCTAAGCGTGTATAAATATCCGACACACCTGCACTCTCTCTTGTCAGCTGTTTCCAGCATCATCTTCCCCTCTCTCATCTGCACTTTCATGCTCTGTGGAGGGCAGGCTATCAAACTTGTTTTGATGGCCAGGTGTGCTCCCTTTGGCCTGAGACCAAGGGTGATCCAGCTACTCCTGTCTGTGTCTCCTGTCCTGCTTTAGTTATCCTTACATGAGCTCCATACCTGCGTCTTTCTTTGTGAGGATATGTCTTTCTGTCAGTGAAGAAAATGACGAAAGTGACAGCCACCAGCTCACTGTGATGTATGTGTGGAAGAGGAAATACATCTATCCACCAATTTATTATGGTTTATACTTGTTGGTGGAATTGATTTCAGACAAGGACCCTTATTTCCTGGGTGTATAGTAGTGGTTCCAGGACTATGAATCAGGGGAAACTGGTGGCGGGTCATTGGAAGGGTTGAGGCACAATGGAATACCAACACATACACACAAATGCATACACAAATTGATAACTTCTTGGATGTCAATAACTTCTCATTGACCTTTGGCCCAGTCAAATTAAGAACTGTACTTGTTACACAAAATCCAGTAGTGAGCATACATGCAAAAGTTCTGACAGGTGTCTAAAAAAGTTCATCCATAGTTTGGACTTAAGTTTGTCCACATTTTGCAAACAGCTGGGTCACAGAGAATAGAATATATCTGCTAACTAAGTGGGTCGTGAGCTCAGCAATTTTGGGAACCCCAGTGTATAAAATTCATCCAAAGAGAGCCGCGTTGTGCGTCATGAGTGCGCTCACCTGTTGATGTTGGGTAGGGGGGACTCATCGCCCTCCTGGCTGGGCCACGCCACTGGTATGGAGGGGACATCATTGGCGTTGAGCCAGGCAGAGGTAGCTTCTGTGGCGTAGACCTGCACAAATACGGACAGACAGATGGGCACGAGGACAAAAGGACGAGGCAATCAGAGTGATGGCTAGTTTCAGTCTGATTTCTTTCCCGATTGGACATAATTAGCTTCACAATCACAAAATCAGCTATTTATCAGCCAATTACAGGGCATCACAGAGATCTGAGATTAAATAACACTCTTTTGCATACTGTAGATGTCCATGTAAATGGTCCATGCTACTCCGTTTCTCATATATCTATTACAGCTAGTCATATGATCCCAGAGTATGATGGTACAACACAGCATACTATGGGTTTCATAATAACATGAATTTAATGTTTTCTTTTTGTGCTTGCTGCAGCTGCATCAGTGCTTGTCCCCCCATGAAAAGAAATGCAAATGTAATGTAGAATGTAATGGAAAACTCTTGGGACTCACCTTGAACCCCTCCTCATTCAGCTGATGCGCGGTTGCCAGGAACTTGGGCCGGAAAGAGTGCTGAGGAGGGACAAACAGTGCGAAGACATTTAACACCTTTTTTTGTTTTCTGCATCTCACAGATCAATGATGTGTCTTTGGGGTGGGGGGGCAGCGCGTAGTTGTCACTGACATGACCAAAGTGGAACAGCTTGTGATCTGAGCACACGACAGATCTCTGGTCGTCTCACGCGGTTGTTAGCCAGGCACCCTGACAACCAGGGCTTCTGTCTGCACCTGAAGAAGACTTGAAAACACAGCTTCTGTGACTCACAGCCAGGCTGTGAGGACATGTTATATCTTCCTGCTCAGGCACTCAACATGCATCATAAGTTGTCTCTTCATGTGTACGCGGGTGAAAATGGGAACTTGCATGGAATAAGTTTAATGCACTGTCCCTCTAAAGCACCTTATTTGAGAGGAGTACTAGGAAGGGAGGGGGAGATAAAAAAAAAACACTACAGGGCAAAAATAAAACAACAATCAGCAGAATGTATCTTTAAATAACCCCTCAGAGTATGACTAAGTGAGTGCCGTCTGTGAGTATCGTTGGGTTTAGGGGACGGCCACACACGCTGCTCTGGAAAGGGGAAGTGCTGGAGGGGTTGGGATGCTGGGATGACCTTGGTAGCACCGGAGGCTCAGGATGAGGTTCTGCCTCAGGTCCTGCGGTGGGGTTCAGCCTCTACAGACAGTGGGCTGATCGCATTAGTTCTTAAAGGACCAGTCAGGCTTCAATAAAGGCATGCAGAAAGCATGCGAACACTGCCTTAAGCAGCACTGCCACAAACACACCTCTTCTGTGAGGCTAATCAGTAAGGAAAGCCCTGTCTCATACTCTCATTCAGCCTGCCATTAAGGACTCCCCCCAACCCCTTCCAGGACTGCAAAGACCACCCAGTTCCTAGCATAGCAACGCTAGCACGCTGTTGGTTTTATCCTCCTGAAAAAGGCTCATTTCAAATAAAAGAAATTTCTTAACTTTGCAACCCTAATCACCGTTGTTCAGTGATACTAAAATCTGCAGGCCTGGGGGTTTTTGGCAAGAAGGATGACGAGGCTCAACAGAGCCTACCTCTCACCCCACCCCCCGACTAAATATCAGCATTTTCTATTTGCCGAATTTGCAGATTTCTGGCCCTTGTCTGTTCCCGATGACTTAATTGATCTAATTATCTACTCAATTTAACATTTCCAACGTAGCGAGGTGATGAATTCGCAGCTGATGATTTAAACAGCGCCCTCAGCTCAGTAAATATTTTGCTTGCAAAATGTTTGGGGTTTGCGGAGAGGGTTTAATGTATCCGGCTAATTAGATAATTAGACCGCCGGAGCCCTGGGGGAAACGGTTGGCAGGGAGTCCGCCGAGCCGCAGCGGCTCCCTTCCCTGCTGCAGAGGTGATCAAACAAACCCACCCTTCATATAGCCAGAGATATAGGGGACCGCTGCCAACAGACAGTGAAAATTTGCCGTGGGATTAGCAAGGGTTGCGCCAGGATTTTTAGTCGGTCTATTGGATAGTGTGGGAAATACCTGTATGAGTGTGCGTGTGCTGGCGGTGGGGTGGGTTGCCGAAATCTGATATATGTTAAGGCAATTCAATCTTTCACGTATTCCTTTATTGGTTACCCACCATGCACCTGATCTGTTACACCTTCCTCTACAGGACAGACAAACACTCTCTAATGCAGTCCAGTTCTTCTGAAAGCAGGGACAAGCCGAGAGAACATAACAACTGATACATTTAATAACAAAAGCCAGAGGCACAACAGCAGTGGGGGTGCCTGCCTCCGACCTGCCCCCAACCAAGCCTGCGTGTTGTTACAGTGAAACCCCAACTTTTCAGCCGCAGGTCTGCAATACCAATAAAGCAATGTGAGGCGTCTTAAATCCCATCTGTGTCCGTGTGCTCTTTGTTAACGGGAAGAATGGAAGTGTCCTCAGATTTTGGAGGATAACAGTAGCCATTCCCCAGCCTTTCTAGCCTAAGTCTGAAACACCAGTGTCAGCCACAAAGCTTGCTCTCTCTCCTTAGCCCCCATCCTGTGGGAGGGGGGAGATGGGGCGTGGGGCATGTATGAAACATGACATTATTGACAGTTTCCCGGAGAGCTAAGTGCTCGGCTGTCTGGGAGGTGCTTGGTTTCAGAACGGAGCGACGCGCTTCCATCAAACCCGCTGAGTGGCTGTGACACGCGAAACTGCCTCCCGTGATGAGAAATAACGACTGTCAACTTCCATCTGGGCTTCAAAGGATAAGAGCAGAGCAGAGGGGTGAGAGTGAGAGCGAGGAGCTGCCCAGAGAGAGTGAGAGAGAATTATGGAGGGAGGGAGAGAGAGGAGGGGGAGAGAGAATAATGGAGGGGGGGGTGAGGGAATGATATAGAGAGAGAGAAAGAGAGGAGGAGAATGGGAGAGAGAACGATGGAGGGAGAAACTGAGGGAGGGAGAGAGATAGAGAGAGGTGTACATATGGACACATACACACACTAGGCATCACATGCATGCACACACCACACACATACATATATGCATATAGTCACACGCCCACAGACAAACATACACACACACACACACACACACACATACATACACATACCCGCATACTCACACACATATACATGCACACACTTGCATACAAATACGCATAAAAACAGGCCCAGAGTGGAAAATGCAATAATCAATTCCAATACAAGGTGTAACACACTGGCATTTCAGCTACAGCGATTCAGCAAGAAAGCAGCAGTAAAAAGTTAACTGCGGTTATTCATTTATGACTGCCACAGTTCCTTGAAGAGCACAACACTCTCAAAACCATAATGGCATGCATCCTAAGTGTGGACAAACATGTCTACATGTGTTGAAAATGACTTTTATTCACTTAACTTCCCTGGGGAAAATGTCTTTCTGTCTGTTTGGTTCAAACTGTGTGGTCATCATCTTGTAAATCAGCCCTGGGTTATTGCTTCTAATGTGAACTTTTGAATGGCTTTATCCTAGATTTCTGAAGCCAGACTGACTACCTGACAAAACTGTAAGTGGCCCATGGCAATACAAATAATATACTACAATTTCAACAAAAAACATCACTACTCCTTTTCTGATTGGATGAGATTCAGGGAGAGGATTTGGTGGCAAAGAGTGAATCTACTGTCTCAATGTTTTTCTTGAATAAACAGTCGTATATTTATAGCTGTAGAGGAAAAATGCAAGAGAAGGAAAACAGTTTTTCTGCAATTTTTTTACACATTTGAAACTTAATAAATAAAATAATGTTCAACACTTGGGGAAAATACCAGCATATTAGCATTTTAATTTACTCTCGCTGAGATCATGGGGATGTAGTTATACCACAGACATGAACATCTTAGTCTTGCTTTAAATGTCATTTGATAAGTAGCAGCACAACTTCCAAAAATTGTTCAGCTCAAAACTTCACTGGCTCTGAAGCTAATATTGACAAACCATACATGCATTTACTGGCAGATAGATAGCTGAGAGCCTGATACACAGAGGGACCACTGGATTTCCAGCACAGAGCTTGTGGTGTGACTAGAGTGACAAATATCAGCTAGTGACTGCAGTATGATTCTTCATGAAACTGACTATGGGAAGGGCTATCACATATTCACTAATGTGGTCCAATCATTGTGTTTTGCTAAGGTTCAAATAAGGTTCAAATAAGCCTTTGGCTGGCGGTTCACCATGGCTCCACTCATTAGGAGGTTCGTGAAATCTTGCTCACGTTTCACCAGAGACAGCTGCCTTAGGACTGCGCTTAATGGCGCCCTCACCTGGATACCGATGAGAATGCCTTTTTGGGGCAGCTTGAAGCCTGTGGACAGCATGGCCTTCAAGAAGGCAGAGTATATGTTTGGTCCGAAGCAGGCTACCTGCAGTGACAGGAAGGGAGGGAGGGGCAAAGGGGAAAGGAGAAGGGAGGGAGGTTATGGAGAAAATAAAAAAGAGTCAGAGGAGAGAGACTTTCAGGTCAGCTGCCACTCCAGGCTTCACAAAATGACTTAGTTTTCACACTTTCTGCCATTAAAACAAGCTTTCAGGGTAAACCCTCTGTTATTTTTGGAGAGAACATGAAGTGCCCACCTGGATCGCTGTGGGTCTTCAGGACATGCGGCAGACGGGAAAGCTGCTTCAGCGCGAGGTTTGAAGGTGAATAAGCTGTTCCCTGATTCTGTTCAGTTTGGTATCAATACTAATTAAGTGGCAATTATTTCAGTCTTGGCAATTAATTCTGTTCATGAGTAATGATTGATCTGATTTATATTTATGACAGACTCCTTAAAGATAGACATGCTACAACAAATTACTAATATTTCTGACAAAGATGATTTTGAACGACATCGAAGCTATATCTCCATTCTGTCTGATCACCCTTGATCCAGTGAGGAGGCACACAGACCAGCCTTCTATAAGAGCAGGGGATGTGGATCAGGCTTTGAGAGTGTGCTGCCTGACTCTGAACACACGACGCAGATTCCCAACGCAGATCCAAAGTTAAACCACTAAACTGCAGGAGAAATCATAGGCGGAATATGCAAACGGCGGTCTCTCTCTCTCTCTTTGTCTTGGTCCTGAAAGAGGTGGGGGCTGGGCTGTGATCAGGCTGCCAAAGAGAGCAGGTGTGGAAAGCTGCCGTGGAAATGAAACGGAAAAAAAACTGCGTCTCCATCCGGATACCCGGCGGGGGAGCGCGCCAGGCCCGGGGCCGGTGTCTGAGCCCAGGCGGCTGGAGAATTCGGCAACCGCACGGAGCCGAGACGAGCTGCCCCACCCCATCCCACACCCCCCACCGCACCCGGCCTCCGGATTCTGGCTCGGCTTTTTCTGTGGCTGAGACGGCCGCCCTGAGTCCTGAGAGGGGCCAGAAGGGAGAGGGGAAGGAAGGGGAGGAGGGGGGATGCGCGGGGCATGGAGGTTTCAGAGCTCCCCCACGCAATTACACAAAGCCCTTTTTAATGAGGAGTGGGTTTATTAAGTCGGAGCAGGGACTTCACTGGTGGAATCTGCTAGCATTTGCTCTCTGATTAGGGAAACTAAACAGTCTATTTTGCTGGAGATTAATGGAAAAGGGGGGAGAGTAGAGGGGGCTTGTGGGTAGAGAGCAGAAACAAAGGTGGGGAATGCCAACCTCTCCGGTGGATGCCATCTCACAGCGGAGGATGGGGTCTGCGTCCCGGAGCCGGGGCCAGGAAAACATGGGAGCCTGTAGGAGAGAGGGGAGAGAGAGAGAGAGAGAGAGAGAGGATTAAAGCCTCCAGAGGAAGAGAACAGGTTTGGGCGTGTCGCAGGCTGTCATAAACACACAGGTTGTTGCCCGATCCACAAGAGCACTGATAAGACATCAATGGTGCCGGCGCAGGGTTCTATAAGTCAGGAGGCACGCCCAGCACCTCCCTTTTGAAGCAAGAGTGGCCGAGCCTGTCTGATGTTTCGTCAGCCTGTGGCAACACTGCCACCTAGAGGTGGAGTGCGTGCTTACAAAACAATTCCTCAGGAGCTGGGGAATACAGACGAATCACAATGCGTATTCCACACCTTGCCTCACATACTAGCGAGGGTTGTGTGTGTAGGTGTGGGGATGGGAGGGGTGATGCAGAGGAACCACACAGAATGTTTCCACTCAAAAGTTAGCAACACGTTCCAGTTAATGTTGTGGAGTTCAGGCATCCCGTGTCGCCTACGGCTGTCTCCGAGGGTGAGCGTTCGCCCCACATCGGAATCGCGCCGGCCGTGTTTTCCGACGGCCTTACATGGCAAAGGGTCCTTATCTCTCCAATTAAACCCAGACAGCTCGCATTACCCCGTTCGGGGAGATGGGGGCCAGATTAGTGCTCTGAGCCTCTCCCTCCAATCCAGACACTTCATGGCGGAGAGGATGAATCTGGGGCACAGGGGAGAAAACATCCTTGAAGCTAGCTAATCAGGGCTGGATACAACAGGGCTCACGCTTGCATTTTAATACACACGTTCAACAAGGTTACATGATATGAGCCCAGAGCACTACTGAAAGACACCTGCTGTTGTTCTACGAGGAAGTCAAACTCATAACAAAGGAAAAGTGTTCATTTAGTCATTCCGAGGTTACAGTCATAAGTCAGTCAACAGTAAGGCAGCCCAAGTCCAAACACTCTGAAATAGCATACCCCCCTCATCCCCCCAACCCCCCCGTGTCATTTTACTGATCTCAAGTGACAACTGATTGACTTAGTGAGGTTTCTGCCATATTGCTTTCACCTGCCACTGCCTCACGGATGAGATGAAGGAAGATAGGTTGCGATTTTAGGGTGTTCGTGCGATTGCGCTTAGTGCTTTCAACTTTAAATGATCTGTCCTTCTTGGTACTTGAGATAAAAAATGTTCCTAATACTTGAAGCTGTGATTAATACATGGGATCATATAACTAATAAATTTACATATTTAATAAAACTCTAGCATTGCTGATGGGTTAGCCTCCTCTCTGCTGTGTGGATGAGGATGATCTATGTGCAAATATTGTGAAATCCATGAATAACTGCACAAACAGATAGCTAATTAAATAGATGATACAGAAAAGTAAAACATCAACAAAATCACACACCAAACTAACAAAAATCAAGCAAAAAACACACTGTCATATGCATCTGTTTATCAATTTAACAACGTTTTACCAATACTGGTGCATCATCAAAATGACTGGTGATTGTTTTAACATACAATTATACTGTCCACCCATAACATGCAGAGTTTGCTTCCCTAAAATGTAAACATATAACTTAATGGTTGGTGCGTTACACTGGATGTAAAGTAATAACTGGGAAGCAGCCAATCTGAGCCTTCCAACCATAGAAAAGCGGGAGCTGAGTGTTTGATGGAATTTGATGTCCATACATGTACTGTGATATAATGAGGGGAAGCAATGGTGGTCACCGTGGAAACCAATCCCAACATGCCAATACCACTTAAAGCATTATGCTGTAATTGTGAAGCCTGGCTTGGGATTAAGGTGAACGATACGAGAGAAGCTGGGACACAAACAATCGTGCCTGAAGTTTAGATTAGATATTTATATGCAACGTATGCCTGCAACAGCAAGTGTTAAATAGCAAACGACTGCTGTTTGCTCTTGCAGAAACCTAGGACTGTCTCCTTTGTGTACTGTTCCGATCTCGAGCTGGGTTTGTCCAGAGTACCTTCTCTGTGTCCAGTTTTAACTACATTACAGTGACATTTCAGGAAAAAAGCAGTAGTAAACTCAGCGGGGACTTGTTAACGGGAGAAATGCGCAATTTCATGATGTTCACGGGGCTTGAAAGGTGGAGGGAAAGAAACTAGACGTGGCGCCAGTCTCCGGGCTGTCAGAGTTTTGAAGCCACGCTGTCTGTTCTGCCAGGCACCGGTAGATGGACTGCCTTGGAGTGGAGAGGCGCGCATGCTGGGGGGGGGGGGTTCCTAATTTATTCATGCATTTCAATTTGTTTACAGCCCAGCGTCCCGCCGAGATGGCGGCATATGTTAACATGCCGATCGTTTAGAGTGTTTACAGAGTTTTTGAGCATGAACGTGTGTGTGGAGGGTGGGGGGGGGGGGGATGAGAGCCTTGTTAGGGCCAGGGCATGCACCAGCTGGAAAACGCTGGAAAACGCTGAGGGAGACGAGAGGGAGAGGCTTTGAAGATTCGCGAATCAACTTCGCTTGTGTTTCTCGTGAAGGAGGCAAGCGAGGGAAACGATGAGACGGAATGCAAAATTTGCCAACGGTTTGTGCGTAAGAGCATGCTTGTGATTGTGTGCGTGCTAATGTTCATTCCGATGGTAAGAATTACATTAGATGTCTTTTTTTGAATAAGTGTAAGTGAGGAATTACCTACATCCACCTAGTGTGCTGGTTTGTGTGCGTCTGGCAGTCACTAAGGACAGTGGTCTCTGGCGTTTGGTTTTGGGAGGAGAGCCGTAGACTCAAAGGGCCGCCTTCTGCATTCTCGGGCACACTTAATATTCACCTCCACGGCAAACTGGATATTGAAAAGTTTGAGAGTGGAGGGAGACGGGGATTATACCTGCACGATTGCCTCCCCCTAACCGCCATTGTGCGGTAACGCTTCGGTAATTACACAGGAAATTACTTTGGGAGAAATTGCATTGTTAAAGTGTTACGGTGTGCTTATGCTCTCCGAAAGCAGCGGCGGAGTTTTGAGGAGAAGCCAGCGGTAATCACATCTCTAACCCAGCATAAACGTGACGGTTATGCTTGGTAATTAGTCACACAGCCGCTACCGTGAGCATAATGACTGCCTATAAGCCTTACCATTAGAGCTCTTTCTATTGCGTATCTATTGTCACACACCCTTATATATATCCCAGATCGGAAGCGTCAATGGCAGGGATGAAGGGCTGGGATATGTAACTCAAAAATAAAGCAAAAGAAAGCTGCGTATTCGCACCATCATTCATCCAATCCTCTGTTAGCCCCTGCTGGCACTGTAACGGAGAGGGCGTGGGGGAGTGGCCGGAAGCCAGTGCAGGTTTTGAAATTTATGTCCTGAATGATTTCACCCAGATTCACATAAGCTCTCTGCTATAAACCCGGAGAAAACAGTGCGGTTCAGAGCCTTTGAGTTCTGTAATCCATCGCATAACATGACATGTACAGAGAGAGGCATATGTTGAATATGTCACCCCTTACCAAACCACACTGGTGTGCCTGTTCCCGGGAAAGCAGATGCTGCCCACAGACAGGTAGGGGAAGAATGTACTCAGATCTGACCATTTGGGTCAAGCAAAACTAAGGTCTCACTTCAACGTGTGGCCACTAACATACAAACAATTGCATGTTTTGTTTGCATTACAGGAAGTTTAGTTTTGGTTTGGTGATTGCTTGAACATTGTTAACAGTACGATTTAAGAGTGAATGCTGCCAATAAACATTGACAGAATGACTTTCATTTGGAGGACTGGCATAAGATTCTGCTGCTTTTTGAACCCAGTTAGATCTCTCACCTTGCTGTCTGCAGACAGCACATATTGTAGCAGCAGAAGGCGCACAAGGTACTTGCCAACACAGACACTGGTCAGATCCAGGCTGGTGCATGGATATATATTATGTAGCTGACACAAACGTCTCTGCAGTAATCACTAACCCCGTTTCTTGTAGTTATCTTAAATGCTGCATTCACCCTTGATCTGCCATGACTGAGTTTATTTGACTAATTGGAACATCTGGGTTATATGGTAAAAGCCGAGTTGGTTCATTGTTCTGAGGCTTGGAGCAGAGCGTAAAGCCTGGCTAACCTTGATGCCGACGTAGTCGATGGGGATGAAGGGGTTCTCCAGCGAGGGTAGGCTCGACTCCTCCAGAGGCTCTCCCACCATCACCCTGGTGGCCACATTGATGAAGTCCACACCAATCGTCTTGGAGACAAACGGGAAGGAGCGCGAGGCCCGGAGGTTGCACTCAATCACCTGAGGGATGGGAGGGACACTCAGATCACAAGACAGGGGTACAAAGAGTCTTATGATACAGGTCATAGTACATAGCTAAATCCATTGGTCACATGATAAACGTGATGCAACTCCAAACCACACAACAACTTTTTGCAATTTGCAATTGTTATATACAGCTTAATTCAATTGACAGACCAGCTTAACCATCCATATTAAGCATGTCCCGCCGAACAACAAGCATGCTACTAGTTTCCCACATTATAATTACAATGAAATATCAAAACAACTAAACAAAGAAATGAAAATAAAAAGGCTGATGAGGATGCATAATGTGCTTTTATGAATAGCAACCAATACTAACCACGGTAATATGTATAATTTGTTTATTACATTTATATATTAACTTATTACAGCTGTCCCATCATTTATGCTAGCCTGCACACATCTGTTCTGCTGTCCATTTGTATGGATGTGTGCTCTCATTTCACATGCATTTGGGATGCTATCATACCATGACATCATTGCCCTTCACCAAGAACTGGGTGTTGAATGGCCCTGATATCTCAAACGCCTTGGCGATTTTTCGGGTGGCAGTCTTCACCTGAAAGTTAAGAGGCAAAAGTTTTACAACATAGGTAAATCAGAGTTCAGTAACAACTTCAGTTCATATATTCCATGGCTCATTGTTTTGAGTGGCTTTTGAAGGAATGTAGAATGAATGAGATTCAACTTGATTGACAGACACATAATGGTAGATACAAGAAATACTGTATACCCAGCAATAACTGGCATTTACTTGTCCTAAAATAATGCATATAAAGCTAGATAAATGTATGAATATAATGTATACAAAGTTAGCTCAGTTGTGAAAAGTAAATGCCTAGACACTATAATAGGTCACCATGTGCTTTAGGAAGCAGTGTTGAAGACAGCCAGTCACGGTGGACTCCACCCAGGGTCAACGGCCTCTATTGCAGCTTTAAAGCTTCATCGACATCAAACCCAATATTATCGAAACATCCTCACACAGACAGGAGCAGACAGTTACCAAACACAAACTGTTTTTGTTTTGCTTTTATGGAACAAATGTCCTTGTCCGTTTTCAGTTTTAACTTGCATTGTGGTGTGTCCCCTGTCCTTGACCCTTGCCCGGCATGCACAGTGACACATCCCAGAATGTTTCCCCCTCTTTCTCTTCCCTTAAGCCTCTGTCCCTTCCTCATTTTACATTCTAGTCTTTTGGAGATTTCAGGAGGAGATCTCAGGATTCATTCCAATGAATAAGAATTTCCCCATAATGAATCATTCTCGCATTTAACATCTGTGGTTCACATGCAAATTTTTCTACCCGCCGCTCCAATCTCAGACCTCAGGAAGGAGCATTGAGACTGCATATGAACTGCATGTAGTTTCATACAATGGGTTCTGATTATATACAGGTTTTTAAAGGTATCTCATTACAGGTCAAGGTCTGACGTCAATTGCTTCAGTTCATATATTCCATGGCTCATTGTTTTGAGTGGCTTTTGAAGGAATGTAAAATGAATGAGATTCAACTTGATTGACAGACACATAATGGTAGATACAAGAAAGAAGTTGGTAGGTTAGCAACAGTATGGATTAGTGGTGAAATTAAATAAGACTAGATTGTAGTGACAGGCGTTCACATCCTAGATGGGGTGAAACTGTTTCTCCCTTCACCTCCATTGCCTCTGCCAGGATTTAGCTGTCTGGTGGGGGTTTTTATAATATAATATAATATAATATAATATAATATAATATAATATAATATAATAATGTTCTTTTGTATGTAAAGTGACACATAGCTGGTTTTGAGGTACTCACCTTCTCTAGCGCCCCCTGGCTGATAGACTGAGTGGGTAGCATGAGGGTGGCGTCACCAGAGTGGACCCCAGCGTCCTCCACATGCTCTGTGATGGCGTGGACCAGCACCTGATGACACAATACAGAGATGCCGTATCAGAACACTGCGCAGAACCACCCAATCAGAGCACGGCACCAACCAACAGCTAGTTAAGCTGTCCGGTCAAAACACTGCACCAACTTGACGGCTGAAACGGTTACTGAACTAGAACGCTGCAGAGTCAAAAGCTGAATCATTGCACAGCTCATGTGGTACTTATGGAAGGCTGTGAACTTCGTAATGGGTAGGCTTACCTTGTTCTGTCGGTCAATGCCTCCAATTAACTAATTAAATGTAGTTCACCTTAGTCAGTCACAGGTTATAAATGATACCCACAAATGATACACTTGTGATTGGCTTCTAGGTTGAGTACGACAGAACTTTCACAACTCAGGCAACCCTACTATATCATATAGAGGAAGTCCCAAGATTCCTTTCTGGAACCACAAGCATGGCTCAAGTTCAAGCATGGCTAAATGCAGCATTGTCTATCTAAAGTGAAAAGCTTATTTTGCAGGTAACATGGGAAGACAATGCTGCTCCTCCAGATCCAGAAGGCCTAGTTTATTCTGGATTGTGGGCCTTACATGCAGTATCTGTTCTTATCTTCATTCTCCTGTTTGCTCGGGAGATGCTGTCATCCAGGGTGGCTTAAAATTCTCACACTTTATATATAATCCAATTATACAGCTGAATGTCACAGCCATTTAGGACGGGAACTTTAGAAAAGGATGCAACAGCAGTGTCCAAGACTAAGCCGGAGATCTTTGAACCATAATGCAGCAGGAATCTTCCTACAGGGCTACACCATCCCTTAGGGGGCCAAAAACCATAACTGGAACGGTAACAGCCCTCTCCGCATGCTCGCAATGAGCACAGACAAGCTGCTTTGTGATTTTAACCAGACAGCGATGTACCCCGCCGTGTGAATTATTTATCAATTTTATGTGCAGCGGGTCAAAGTTGCGCAGGTGGGAAATTACATTTTCGAACATGAGGTATAACTGAAGCAACAATCCCGGCCTAACCCAGATGAACCGTGAGCGGCAGACAGAACGGAACGGAATTGGGAGAAAACCGAAGGAGAATTTATCCTTGTCACAAAGCCATCTCCCTTCCCCCTCTGGATATATTCCAGCACCGCATAAAGGATTAATTTGATAATGATGATCCATTTGGGCGGAAATCGTGAATGAAGGCATCGGCATATAAATTGCAAGGATGTTTGTTTAATAGTAAATAAATTAAAGGACACATTCTCTCAGGTAATAAAGGGACAATTAATTCCAATTGCGCTAAATACCGAGAGTGTGCCCCCCCCCAACACTACCCGCCACCCCCCGACACCTCCGCCCGCCTGCCGTTCAAATACCAACCCCTCTGGCCCTGGGGGAGAGGAGCGGAATTTCATGAACTGCAATGTCATTAGCGCCTTTAAACACTCGATAACCGTATCGTTCATTAGCACACTTCAGACGAAGCCTGTGATTAATATGGAGGAGGCACACAAAGTGTTCCCTGATCTCCCGCACCGGCTGCCATGAATAATGCATTCTGTTTGGCATTCTGTCAATGCCCACGATGGAGGCTGGGGCAGGAGAGGGGAAGACGGAAAGAGACAGAGAGACTGACAGGAAAGAAAGAGACAGACAGAGACTGGGAGACTGGGAGAGAGAGGAGGGAGAGAGACAGAAAAAGAAATGTGTGTGTATTAAAAAAAAATCTTTCCTTTCATTTCCTTTCTCCCTCAAATTAAACTTCCTGTGTGTTACCTCCGCAATGTGACCTTCAACTACAGAGATGGGGCCCTCTATTGACACGGAGGAGGATAAACACTCACTGACAATAACTAACAGTTACTGAACAGTCAGTGAAGTAACAGAGCTGCAGAATAACAGAGGCACACTGCAGCTCTGTACTTCTCAGCAAAGCAAATGTTCATGAACGAGCTGAGAGTTATGGTTGGTACATGGTCAACAATTATCCTGTTCGGCCCGCACTGCCACCACAGCCACTACTGCTACAACTACAACTCACAGCCACGTTCAAAATCCTTAAAGTGGACCACAATTGGGCCCTGTCACAGGGAGTTTACTTGGGGCTTTATTACTACGGTACACTGTATAACAGCAACCCGCTGTGAACAGGCTCCTACTGAACTGCAGCCATATGAAACAGGGCAGAGACTCCCAGCACAGTCAGACTATTGTCCACAATAGTGAGGCCAAACAAGGCCAGTCCATGGGGTGCAGGGCTTTTGGAGTCAAGCTAGGGGTCAAGGGTCATGGGTCAGCAAAGGCTTGACGGTAATATGGTCAGAAGTGAGACAGGGATATCGGATTGTATTAATTTTTAAGACTTTGTTTTCCTCCTCTTCCCCATGTCCCCTTTTTCAAGTGATGGCCTTGGAGGGGTGTCTGAATGTATTACATTAAAATCAGTTTTTTTAAAACATTATTCATGGAAAAAAATGTTTGGTGTTGCTTTTTAGTACTTTCTGAGTCTGAGACTTATATAACCAAAGAAACTTTTCTCAACTGAAAATGAGGTCACTCTCCAGACTTATACATTAAGATCTAATCACACAGATAAAATAACTGTAACCATGCAAAAAAGCATTTCAAACAATTACTGTATAAAACATACATTGATGAAGGGGTTAATCACACTTCATATTTAGAATACACAACTGAGGAAATTGATATGAAATTCAAGTGCAAGATTCTGCTGAAATTAAATACAGTTTGTTAAATACATGGTTCCCATGAAGGGTACCACCTGCTGGCTCACCTTGCCCGCCTTGGCAACAGCATCCACCTCCACCTCCCTGGCACCACAGATGAACTTGGTGATGACCACTGGATGCTCCTGGAGGACAAATATGAAGGTGAGGATAGCATTGAGGTTGGGAGGTCAAAGGTTACTAACAGCTGGTGTATGTTCATTATGTTGAAGCCTAAGTCACGGACAGGACTGCAGCTGGCGATCGGTGCTGTTTACAACTGTTTGCTCTCAGTCCAGTCAATAAGCCAGCAGAAGTCTGAAACAAATATGATGTATGTGATTTGGAGTTGAGATTAAGGACTCGAGACAGGCTGTCTGGTTTTCCTGACGAAGTGCAGGATTGAGATGCCAGACACACGAGTATGATACTGTGAGAAGTGCGTAAAAGAACTCATCTCATGCCTTCAAACCAGTGGACTGAAGCCAATGGGCATAAAAGGAGTTGTAGAAGGTTGTGTCTGTGTGTATGCGTGTATGTGTCACGTGTATGTGTATGCATATGCAGGTTTGTGAGCGTGCGTGCTACGTCTTTTTCCGAAGACAAATTGAAAGCGAAGTCAGACCATGGCCAAAAGCCTTGGCCTGTTCTAAAGTGCAGAACCAATAATGACGAAGACAGCCAGCACTTAATCAGGTCGCCTCGCTGTCCCCAGACTGGCAGCAAAATGAAGGATCAGAGGCAACTAAGTCCCTTTTTCACACATGGCCTTCTCAGACTGAGGCACATATGTGAACGCAGACCAGACCGTGAGGTAGCCTTAGAACCCAGATGGTGCTTTGTGCAAAGAAATTGCGTCTCTATTTTTCAGTTTAGTTTGATACTTAAACAGAAAGCTTGTATTAGTGTGGTGTCAAACATTTAGTCACTCTGTGAGCAACTATATTTTTCTTAAAATCAAAACAAAATTAAATAACAATACAATTTTTTACAGTATTACGTTATTTTACTATATTTTATTGTATTCACTTTAATTATTTGAAGAATGCATTAAATTACGATCTGGTTTTTCATTTTTGAAAAGTGATTGCTTGTGACTCTCGTTGTGTCATCTAGTTTGATACCTGCTATACAAATAAATGAAATAAAGGTATGAACAATGAGACAGGTCTTCATCCTTTTTGAGAAGCTGTCATTTTACAAGGTGGGATGAGTGAGGCAGGCCTGGTTGTCGGCTGTGCAAAACCAACAACAAGAAAACCAAGTGGCCTCCCCTGGCACCCAGGGTTTTGGCTGGAGAGGTACTGTCCACTGCTGGGGACCATGTGGGGTGCCTCCAACACCCCGGCAGCTGCACTGGGGTCAGGGGTCATCTCTGAGACTTCTCATTGGCTGTCTGTGGAGGTCTGAAGAGACACCAGCTGTGAAGGGTTGAAGGCCCCTCTGTACTGCAAGGCGTCTGAACATCCTTCCCCCAGGCTTCTAGCAGCATAACCCCTTTAGCTGAATAACAGCTTCAGGTGAATAACATCTACAGGTGAACAGCTCTGGGTAAAAGGGGGTTTTCAAAGTTTGCAGGGAAAACAATCGGGGAGAAGATCGTAACCCTTATACACGCAGGACTCCTGTGGTTTCGTCTTTGGGTTCAATCACGTGAGCTTTTGTACAGAAATGACCTTAGAGAAGACTGAAGAGAGGCAAGAGATGTCAGATTTACTTTAGTGACAGTGAAGCCTGCACCAGACATCTCATCCAAGAACATTATGAAATTGTTTCTGCAGCACATTTGTGTGTATTCAGATTAATATTGATGAAATTGCAAGGCTTCCAGTGACACCGAGATCTCCGTGAAGAATTCAAATGCAATTTTAAAGCGGTTGCACTAGCACTAGCAATACACAAAGATGAGCGAAAACTAAATGGAAAAAAAAAGTGTGTGGATATATTCACTTCGAGGCATATACTACCTAAACATTATCTATGTGTACACTCAAGTCAAAAACTAACTCAGCTAACATCAGTCATTTAATAACATGGCTAGAGTTATATCATAGCTTTCTCCCACCCTGGTCTGACCTCCACTAGTTCTTACTTTGCATTTTAAAAGGACACAGGCTTTTTTTAAAAGGCAAACTGGGTTTAAAATTCTGCATGCTATTATTCTGCCCTTCATTTGACCCAAAATCCATTTACAAGTGTGCAAATTGTTTTTATCCTTACACAGGCTAGGTTCACGGCACTGTATTTCCCATCACTCAAGAGCCACCCAGCCCACATTCAGGCTCATTTGGAACATATGAAAACATTTGTACAGAGCGCCGCCTTTCAGATTATGATGAAAAACCATTTCAATAAGAAAGCTGCTCTCCCTCCATGGCTCAAGGTAAATGGGGCCCAGGAGACCGATGGAGCGTGGTGTTCCGCACAAACAACTCAACCCTCTGGAGAAGCCTGGCTGCGGAGAGCGCGTTTCGCTCAAATAAAAGCGCATGACAAAAACAAAGATACTAAGAAGGGAGAGAAGAGAGAGGGAGAAATCAATTGAGCCCTGGAGCTACAGGAGGGCTTTGTGCATGTGTGTGTGTGTGTGTGTGTGTGTGTGTAGTAGGAGGACTAATGACAGAAAGCAGGTTTTGGGGAGGTGGCTCCATTAATGGGGTGACATGTATGGAAAGCATAAAGGAAAGAGAAAGGATGGATGGATGGTCAGGTGCCTGGCTCACCTGTGACACCTGTGTAGCCTCTTCCAAGAAGCGTTTCATTTCCTCCTCACCGTACGCCACATTCATCGCTGAGCCACTAAGAGCGGGAAAGAAACAAAGAGAGACACACAGTGAAAGAGAGAGAGGGTGAGAGTGAAAGAGACAGAGATCAAGGGGGAGAGACAGAAAGAAAGAGAAATAAGGGGAAAAAAGAAGATAAAAGGAGAGAGGCAGAGAGAGATACAAGTAATGTAAGCAAAAAGACACAAGATATTCAGGTCAGCTATCACTTCGGGCTTCTCAAAATCACTTTGTTTTCACAGTTTTGGCCATTATAACAAGCTTTTAGGCTAAGTCTACTTTTACTCTTGGACAGAACGTTAAGTGTCCACCTGGATCACGCAGCGGATCCTCGGGACACGCGATAGGCTGAAAAGCTGTTTCCACACCCCCCTGAGACAGGCCTTGCCTGACTGCCCCGGCCCCGCCACCTGGCCCGGCCGTGTGTGGCAGCGACAGCTACAGGGGAGGGGGTCAGCATGGGGCCGCCCCTCTTGGGGCCGCCCCTCTTCCAGTGCCCCCTGAAGAACATGCACCTGGACGCTCACATATAACTCACTTCCTACCGCCGCAGTTTGGCCTCCTCGATGCCTGACACAGGTGCCCGATCCTCTGAGAAGCACGACGACATGATACAAAGGCTTGGAGGAGGAAGAGAAGATAGAACGTGTGCCCTGATTCTCTCAGACTGACTTAGCCATGAATGCGTGCGCAGTCTGACATGAATGCGATCACTAGCCTGTTGGTCTGTGCCTTTATTCCTTTTATGTGTGAAGACCATTTATGCTGAAAAGGAATCCTTCGTTCATAAGAGGACTGTTAACATGTTATAGAACAGCAATCACCTCTTCAGTAGGTTCTGACAGCCTGAGTCTTCGTACAAAGGGTCTGCAATTGCTGCGTAACTCCAGGTCTCCCTTTGAAACAAAGCCTCAAGCCTCAGGCCTTAAACCTCAGTAGAGGAGAGATGGTGCAATACCACAACAGTGCAGCAGCACTCAGACACATGTCACTCTCTTACAGAGAGATAATAGTCACGAAGACACAACAGAAAATAATCTTATATTGCACACCCCCACAAGCTAACCCACACACACACACACACACAGGCACACAGACACACACAAATACACTCACACATCCACACACACATAGAATCAGCTTCAGCAAAGGCACAGAAAGGCGGGTTATTAATTGCAGCAACATCAGAGAGTACAAGAGGACAGGGAACTCTGCATTAAGCTGTGTACATGGCTGGGGGTTTCTCACCAGATATCCAACCACTGCTTCCCCTCTGTTAAACTCCCCTTTCTTAAAGGACCCTAGTGGCAGACAGGCATAATGTGGTCACCTGGGCTTCAGCTCCCAGCTACCCACTGACCTCAGAACAGCACAATATCTGGGGAACACGTAACTTCACCCACTTCTGCTATTCATTCGAGGCCCTCAGTTAAGGGATGACTGACCTTCAGAGTGGAGGGAATATTCACACACACACACAAATGCACACACACACACGCACACACACACACACTTTAACTCCATAAGTATTATAAACACTCTATAAGTATTCCACTCTTAGTCCATATATCTTCATGTCTTCGGTATATCTTCAATACACACACACACACACACACACACACACTCCCACACACACACACACACACACACACACACACACACACACACACACACACACACACACACACACAGTGCATGCCTCAGGCCTCTGAATGGCAGAACGGGACAGTCATTAATATCACAGCCCCACAGGTGCGTGGTGAATCATGTTTTGGGACAGAGAGCCCAGGGGAATGGGAGGGGGGAGGGGTATCTAATGCAGTCCTTCACTTCCAAATGAGGCCTGCAGAATCCAAGCACGCTCAGTCATTACCAGGAGGATTAAAGGTGTCGGTAAGTTCTCAGAGTACTGGGTATTCACCTGGGACCAGCGCAGATGTGTGTACTCAGAACAGCGATGCGGTTTTGGAGGAAAGTAGCCCAGGAGGAGTTAAGTGCCATTTTTGGCTTGAAGTATGCATGATTGTGACATTGAACGAAACGGTACTTGAGCAACATTAGTACTTTGTTTTGCACAGATAGCAAACTGGTCTATGGTGTCATCGGACATACAAAAAGGCACTACTCATTTCCTTTTATTACCATCTAATAAATTCTTTAACTAAGTACTTTTATTTATTAATCATCTTTACTTGAAAAAAGGAAACATAATACCTTCTGAGATGAAATTACATAACTACAATATAAATGCATGAGTAATACAATGCAATAATAAACTCATAACCTGAACTTTCTGAATGAGATGACACCAACACAGGCATACTTATAAAACAATGCAATGCAGTATTAAACTGAGGGAACTGAGATTCTGCAGCACAGGAGAAGATGGCAGATGGGGCACTTCTCATTGCAAACCAGTCAGTTGTTGAAGACAGGACTGTATCACAGTTGTTATAACACTCCAATACACAACCGCCAAGCACAACCATCACCTACAGTGTGGGTTAAACTGAAACAGAATGTGAAACACCTGGAAGACTCTGCTGGTGACTAAAGCAAGAGAATGAATGGAATATTCCACCTGTGCCTCATACCGATATCACAGGAAGCGTAAGTATTCCCTCGCAGCAGTCTGCCACATTCACACTGCACGCATATTTCTTGATTAAATACGGTACAGATGAGTCTTCCAAGAACCGTGAATTTCACAGCTGGTAGAATTATTGGTAGCAATCAGTAATTAGGTGGTAATAAAATATTCCTCTCATTTCCCTTTTTCATTCCATTTACTTAGCTTTACTTTCCTCCAGTGGAGTATCACCATAAATTGGTATTATAGGCATATACACTGTTAAACGGTAGCAAGGGTGCTTCTTTGAGAAAATAAGCTTCATTTGGGTTTGACATTCCAAGTAGTTATAAATCAGATTGCAAGGGCCATTGATTTGGTGTTTGTTCAGAACATCAAACTAAACTCTTTCCCTGGGGCTCATTTTAAAATATGTATGGATTTTTCAGCAAACACACAATTGATTCAAAGCTCCAATTACATATAAACGACAAACGATAACTGTAATGTAAACCACCAATAGTTGTTTTTTTTTTTTTTTTTTTTTTTATGAAACCACCCCCTGAAGACCTTTGAAGGAGACACATCATAGTCCCTAATGAGGCAAGAATGGGTCCAGATACTCACCTCAAAACATAGGAGGGGCGCAGGAGGCAGGGGTACCCCACTTTGTTGGCGAAGGAAAAGGCATCTTCCTGAGGGGTACCGGGACAGAGCAGTTACCAGACATACATGGGTACATTTGGCACCCCCAGTCTGTCTGATAATGAGATCAGAGAAACTAGCCAATGTGGAGGCTAGGCCAACAAGTTCCATGCACCAATGCTAAGGCATGGCCTGGGTGTTCACCGCTAGTTCAGCTTTATGTTCGACCACTGGTGTATCTACAGCTGAGGAGGTGAGTATACTGTATGAAAAGGTGGGCATACTGTAACTCTAAAGTCCATATGTATTAATGGTAATTAGATGGGTATGTGCGCTTACACCCTCAGCTACTCCACTGCTTTCAGCTTCTGTGAGTTCAATAATGAAATGAAAGTCAGCCCCATCGGTTAGCGGTTGCCATTTGTTGGAGATGGAGGTAAAGAGCTGACCAACCTTACGGCTAATAGCAGGACTGCGCTGACGTCACCAACACAGACAAAAGTGCTGACAGCAGAGAAACAGCGGCGCCTCACGTTAAAACCGCTGCCTAAGTTTTACACCTCCAGACAGGAGGAGACAGTGGGGGTGGACTATGTGTGTGTGTGTGTGTGTGTGTGTGTGTGTGTGTATGGTTTGGGGGGAGGGGGGGGCTGTGACTCATTTATCAAAGAGGATCTCTGGGCCATAGTTCTTCTAACGAGCGCCGATGCCAGAAGTAACCATTAGATGCCTTAGTGAGGCCTGGGGAGAGCTCTTCTGACAGAAGCCTAAAAGCATTCTCTCACACATCGGCTCCAGAGCCCAGCTTCAAAGCGGGGCAGCTCGGAACGCCGGACCCGCGCACACCCGTCGGCGGATGAAAAGACGCATTAGGCTTCGAATAAAAGCACAGACAGCGCCTCTCCAGCTGGATAAACAGTCTTTTACACCAGTCAGGGACTGGCAACCTCTTTCGGGGTGAAAATACATGCGTCTCTACTGAAGCCTTGTTTTCACCAAGTGACGAAGTTGAGGGTAAACACACATATACAGAGTATACCCATCTAAACTTCTGGGGTTGTACAATATGCCCACCTATTAGCTTTATTACCATTAATTGTGCTGCCATTAAATGTTGGACTGCTCTCTGTTAGGGTCAGGACACTGTGTGAAGGGTTAACTCAAATAATTGATATTAGATACTGTGTTTGCCAAAAGAGAGAGAGAGAGTGAGAGTGAAAGAGGCAGAGATCTAATAATATAATTTCCAAATAATTATATTTATATAAATACAAGTAATTTTTAATAAACATTTTCCTTTTCAGACAATATTTTATCATTATTCTAAAATGAAGGCTCTACTCAAACTCATAAGAATGTATTGGTACTCACCTGCTAGATAACTGTACTAATTGTAAATGCTAAATCATTCACTTGGTACAAGATCCCACTTCTGAGGTAGATAAGAATGTAATCATGTGTAACAGCCAAAACTACAACAACAGCAGGGGTTCAGGGAAGCTCCTGCTGTTGTTGTGGTTTCGGCTGCTCCTGGTTCCTGGAGAATTTACGCACTTCTGATATTAGGGTCTGAAAACACACTGATGGAGTAAACCACAGAATGCTTGTCTGTAGGTTGTTTACTAGAGAGTCACACTGTAACAGCTGCAGAATCAAAGCCTTTGTTTGACAGGGCGTGTGAGAAGATGAAATTAATGAAATTGTATGCGGAGTATTGAATTGCAGTGCATATCCTGAATGAGAAATTATATAGGGCAATAACAGTAATGGTAAAACTAAGAGAGTCCATAGCAGATTAATCACACAATGTTCCATTGCATTGCCACAATTAAAGATAACCCCCAAAGACAGTGTATTCCAAGGATAATACCCAATGGATACCCAGAGCAGTGCTTGAACCTGTAACATCCAAGCTATATGGCCCAGACTGTCCTTGTGGCAAGGGCCTTTACTGGCTGAATCACTTCGAAGCTTACACTACAGTCATATTAACCAGGTGGTACCTGATACCTGACAGTCATCTAAGATCTATTGTCTACAACTAAATCAGTCAGACTTTTTTTATTAACACAACAGTGACTTCAAAAAAATTACCATCTGTTGATGAGGCAACTAGCTAACTTATTTTGGCTTTCCCTTGCCACCTTCAATTCTTGGCAGAGAATCAATAAACAATACACCATCTGCTTTCCCCTAACTTTTTTAATGGCTAAAGGCTCAGCACTGAATTTACTCCTCTTGTCAAATTAATTTGACAATCAATATCTGCTCATTAAGCTACAATTCTAAAACAGTACAACAGTAAACTTTCCAAAGTTGATGGTTATTGATCTGTGCCGTGATGTCACATTCAGTGGATGAATCACACATTAGTGTGCATTTTATCAGGCCATTGGTGAAGTAAGAAGCCCCACCCCATGACGGCGCTCAGCCAATGGTGTGCTTTCTTACCAGGGAGCTCAGAGCCCGCCAGGGGCCTGCGCCACTCCCAGCTCGTCCAGGATGGTGGAGAAGATGGAGCGCTCCTCGGCACGGTGGATCTGCAGAGGGCTGGTACCCAGGATCGTCACCCCGTTCTGGTGCAGTGGCACTGCCAGGTTGTTGGGGATCTGGCCGCCAACGGAGACAATGCTCCCACTGCAGCCCTGCACAAAGAGGGGAGGGTATTCGGTGGTCAGGCTGGGGTTCTGGGGTGTGACACACAAGCCTTCCCAAAATAAAGTCACATCCATTATCTCTATATATAGCAGTGTTTCTTAACCAATGGGTTGGATCCTAAATGGATCACAGACATGGTGATGGGGGTCAACATATGACATGAAAGTAAATGCAAAAATTGCTCATGGCCATGAATGTTTAGAAAGAATAATTGTAGATCTCTAGACATAGGATATTATCGGTATGGGCCCCGTCAGACAAGACAAGTCAGACTTCTCATTTGAGTCCCATGCAGAAGACGCTTAAGAATAACTGCTATACAGAACATGCTCTTGAACTCATTACCTGTACACAGCCATTGCATCCATTATCTGAAAACAGAACAGGGTAGTTCAAAACTTAATCTGCACTTGCCTTGCTGCATTATCTGCCCAGTATGCTGAGGTTAATGTATAAAAATCACCAAATAAAATTGAATCTAAACTGATGCAATAGTGGAGATGGAACAAAATCCAACGGCTTGATTTCAACACCAAGTCCCATCTACAGTAGCAGTAAGAGAAGTTAAACTGCTTTCTGTGTCGCTGATGGCGACTGCACTGACAACACAGCACAATACCATGATCTCAGATCTACCATGTCCAATGCAGCAAGTGGTTCCGTTTTGTGTTTTGTTTTTTGCTTCTGAACAGACAGCCACATATGCTATGAGTATGTGATTTAAAGTCAAGCACATGGAGAAGTAGCTGTCATTTCCATGACAGCGATACGGGCGAACACTCAGCCGCTCGAGTGCTAAGCCTCCACGGGCAGCTATTCCCCCCTTCAAATTAGGCGAGCTCAGTTCCAGCTTGGTTTATCTGCGAAAAAGGCAGTAATGACCATGGTGAAAGCAAAGCACAGAAGTGTTTTTTTTTCTGTCTTGTTTCTGGCTCTTTTTCTCTGCCTGTCCATTTGCTCCCCTTCCGGCCTCCGCTGCAGCTCATCCACTCCGCACTTTATTAAAGCTGAGGCAGATCCTACTCGGTGTCGAGGGTTGCGAGTACCCCCAATCACTGCCCAAAACCTGCAGCCCTGGGCATAAATAAGCTATCTGCTGTCTTTTTTTCAGGAGCAGATGGATAAAGTGAAACCTGTTATTTTCCCCTTTATCTTCAAGGGTGATGACACAGGAGGACTCCTTGGCCAATGGTGCGCTAACATGGCTACCCAGAGAGGGGCAGAGGCAGAAGACACTGGTACAGACATGATTATTATGAAGCTGCAGCCACTTCAGATATGATTGCAGATCACTGAAAGCCACTCCTGACTCCATGTGCAAGAGATTGATGTTCTGTTGACAGTAAATGTACCGTGCACAGCTTAGCATATTATGGAAGTTAACTATAATGCATTTTAAATTTTACACCAAGCCACTGCATATTCATGTTGAGCATAAATCAAGTCAACAGAAAGATGCCTAGATATGTTTAATGTGTGGACAAAAACAATGAGTACTGAGGCTCTTTCAATAAAAAAATCCAGTTTGACACTTTTTACAAGACATCTTTATTCATGTCAAATTGATACCTAATTTTAAATCCTTTAGTTAATTATCTTTATCTTGCACCTCTATCAAATGTATTCTTGTGTGGTTTTATTATTCTTGTTCCATGTTGTTTTATTTATTATTTTCCTATTTTTCATTCAGTTCAGCACTGTTTTAATTATTTGTTTTTTTCCTTCTGTATGTACTTTTGACTGCAAAACCTGCATGTTTAAATGAACTTAATTAATAGTGTAATTAATGTGTTATTCTGCCAATCCAAAGTGCATTATGGGATTGGGGCCTCACCTCCTGCTGTGTGATGTCAAGGATGCGCTCCAGGGTCAGCTCCTCAAAGTAGAGGCGGTCACACTCGTCGAAGTCCGTGCTGACCGTCTCAGGGTTGTGGTTGACGACAACCGTGCGCTTGCCCATCTGTCTGAGGGCACGGATGCTGGAGACTGCACACCAGTCAAACTCCACACTGCTGCCTGCAGGGGGAGACAAGCACAGAGAGCTTCATCTATGACAGGGGTGTCAATGTCAAAATGGGGTCACCAAGGGCAACAATTAAAAGCAAATTTCCATTTTTATTGTCACCAACACAGTTTGGCGAATTTGGCAATCATGAAAATTAACTTTTCTTACAGGAAAAAAAAACCTTTATTTAGTTGTAGTTAAATGTTAAAAACAAATGTTGATTGAACCCCAACCTAAGTTTGGTTGTATTAATAAAACCTAAATGTTGAATTACAGCTAGCAGGCATACACAGAGGCCATCCAGGACTGGGGCTATAAACCCAGGATCTACAGGGAGGTCACTTCCTAGAGTGCACTTCTGCCACAGCAATAAAGCCCTGAAAAAGACAGACTTACCGATGTGGTAGGGACCGCAGCCAAGGACCATAATGGCCTGGTCAGCAAAGTCCAAATCATGCTCCTGGACAGGAAATAGACATGGGCAGGCAACAGAGACAGGTTACAGTTTGCTCTGTGTTTTACAGAACACAGTGGGTCTGCTGGATTTTAAACAAACTGCTATTTATCTGCACCTGCCAAGCCCGTGTGCAGAAGCTGCATCCAGAATGGGTCCGAAAAAGAAGGCCTTTTTGAGGAGGATGAAAAACTTCAGAATGTTTATTTAAAGATCAGAATTCCTTCGCTGTTCCTATTTGCCTTCCATGGACACACATAATAACAAAGTGCATGCAGGCAAAGTAATGCATCAAGTACTCAAAAAGTCATTTCCAGTGAGCACAGGTGCTACAGGACAACGATACAGTGTTTGTGTGTAATGACCTGGACTGAGTTAGCAAGCTTTTGGATCAGAAGGCTTGGCAGACTCACCTGACCATGATAGGTGCAGTACAGGTAGTTGGTGACCGCGGGGTATTCTGCAGCGAGAGTGTCAATCTGGCAAAGAAATGGCATGTTAGAGTAAGGTTAGGTTTACACATGCCTTATACAGAAGTTTAGGTTTATTCTTTATTATTCCTCTGTTTTACTTGTTTGACTTAGGGTCTGATATTCTCACCCATTTGACTCATGATCTGATGTAACATTGGTTTTACCTTAGATCTGATATTCCTCCCTGTCTGACCCTCAGTGTAATATTGTCACCTGTTCAGCCCATGTCTGATATTCTCATATGCTTGACTCATGATCTAGCATGCTCATGGGTTTGGTCCAGGATCAGATATCCGTACCTGTTTGACCCAGGGTCTGATGTTTTTGCTCAACCTGAGCTGCCGGGCCTCGCTCTCTGTGGTGCCCAGCACCTGGCCCACCTGCCGGTCAGAGAAGCCATCCTGCTTGGCTTTCAGCAGCAGGTCCTGGGTTACCGTGGAGCTGGGGGAGATGTTACAATCTCATGATACAATTTAGCATGAAAAGATTTTTTTTCCTGATCCACTGCAGACCGTACACACTACAGAGAATAGGGACATTGTCTACACAATATTTACATTTGCTTCTTGTAAGATTCTAGACATTCAAAGTGCATTGAAAATGACCCTGTTCAATAATATTAAGATACCCAATAGGAGACCACTCAGGGCATAACTGAGAAAAACCTAAATGCCATAAACTGATGGTACTGCACATTATAAATCTGTGCACATTACATTGTGATTAAGTGTGCTATACTGAATTAAACAATGCTTTCTTGAAGCGCATTTGCTGTCCCCTAAGTAAGCAAGAAAAATTATTTAAAGCCTTGAAACACTTGCTTTGATTTTAAACTGACACGTTTAGCTTTCCAAAAAATATTTATGCAGGCAGGCAGACCAGAGTGTGCTAATGTGCACCAAAATTACGCATGGGAAATTTAAAACCTCTCACAATTACTTGAGGATGTCTATCCAGACTGTATCCTTCTGTGGCCAAATCAGCATTTAGCTTCAAATACGCCCAACTGCCAAAACAGAGTAAATAAACTGAACAAACCACAGACCTCGATCTTCAAGATTTGAATCTAACCAACATCTGTACAATCAAAATACAGCCTTCACATTGGCCCAATATCTGCCCGAGGCTGAAAGAGAAGCAGGACTGAGCGAGGGTTACCTGAGAATGCCTCTATGCTCAACCTTCAACATTTTATGTGCTGGAAAAGCTTTCAGAAGAAGAAGTTCAGCAAAAGAACATAAAAAAACTGGAAATAAAAACACTTTTTTTGTACAATAGAGAATTGGCAGACTACTTCACATAAGAGGCAGAATCTCATCTCACATGCATTCTGTGGTTCTCTGCATATACCTGTGCTTGGATTTAGATGGAATATTAGATGGCAACTCTCAGTGCAAGGTCTAGTCCTGGCTGGCCTATTTTCTTCAAGGAACTCTATAAATGGTAGTCCAGGAAGATCAATAATGCATCAATAAATAAAGTAGAGAGGTCTGTAGAGGGACATCATCTCTGAGACGAATCCTTTTTCAAACTCCATTTAATCAATTCAGATTTCACATTTGGAGGACAAAATGGTCAATAGAAATAGGAAGCAAAACCTTCATGCCGCAAAGTGTATGTTTTTTAAATATTGAATAATTGAAGAATGCTGCACCTTGCCTGCAACCAATATGAAGTGTAACACAATTTCAGAATGCCTCCCTGACGCTGTGGGAAGAAAATACTCAGCCATTTTAAAGCCGCAAATCACGATGCCAACTTCACAATATGGCCTGCACAACTGGTTTCGCACACAGTCTGTTTCTCCTGGGAAAGCTGGATGGTAGCATTCCACTTGCGGTGCAAGCACATTCTAATTAATATTACATGCTGTTCAGGCTTCACATTTGAATTCCTTTTTTTTCCTTTCAATTGTAGATATTGACAGCCTGCGCAGTAAAACGGTCAGTGTTAATTTGACTCAAAAGGAATTGAAATGAGTACATATACTCTAATTTGGTTGATTTAACGCTGTGTACAATGTAATTTTTCTCAATTCATGCAAAGGCATATTTCACTAGCTTAATTGCAGACCACTACCCTCATCACCATTGTGACTGCTGTTAATACAAATCCAACTACTGGTGCCACCAACATCATCCTGTCTATTACGAGTAATGCTACTGCTTTTACTACCAACACTTCTCCCATAAATATTACTTCTACATAAAAAACACAGCTACTACTGGTACTACTACTGTTACCACCATCACTGGTTCTACAAAAACTACAGCTACTGCTAATACCAACATCACCACTACAAAAACTAATGCAACCATTGCCTTGAATGCTAATGCTTCTACTACTACCAACATCACCTTTAAAACAGCAACTGTTATTGCTGCTACTGATTGTGCTACAGTCATTCCTACTACCGTAACAGCAGCAGTTCCCCTCCATTCCAGGCAGGACCCCCATGTTTCTGAGCGAACCGCTGAGGATGGAGCCGCAGTCAGACAGATAAAAGCAAGAGAGGAGAACAGGGCCTGCGGAAGGAAAAGGGGAGAGGAGGGGGGAGATGCTGTTCCTCTGCGCTAATTGATATGGCTGAGGCATGTCTCGGTCTGTGCTGACGGCCGTCTCCTTCACATGCCTCCTGTGGGCCCCCACTAGACCTGGGGCGGCCTGTTCATTATTAAATACTTGTAGGGCCGATCACAGAGGTGTCACGGTAACATTAAAATAGTGCACCGCACTAAGGTGCCACAGGGGGTCTTCGTCTTCCGATTAATGGATTTTTGGGCCAAAGCAGGGTGAGGCTATGACTGGTCAGTTAAGATACGTTTCACCAAACTCCAACAGAACATCCCAGGATTGTTCGGGTGCAGGGGGTCATTCAATAAACCAGCAAGGGCAAGACATCCAGGCCCCACTGAAACCAGGCTTCTACTAAGCATGCTCAGTAGGCTTGACTCCCCAGCTCTGATAGTTACCAGGCTGGACACTGCAGCCTTTTTCTCCTTTGATCCCATGTAGCTCATTAGAGGTTGTGGTGTTGTCTCACTACAAAGTGGACTTCTCTTTCCACAGGCTCAGGGGCACTTGTGTCGTCTCTGATGATATGCTGACATGGATTGGACACTATGTGTGAGATCAAACCTTATCCTGTTCATTGCAGGCTTGATTATAAGCAACTTAGAAATAAATGCACTTCCTCTGAGCAAATCTAAATCTGATTATTACTTAAGTTTAATTCCTAGCTGTTACACTAACCCCGCTAATTTCTAGAAGGCAGTGAATTCTGCTACAAACAAAAATACTATTTCCTGACCTACACAAATCAAATCAAATAATTTTTGAAAATAAGGAGATCTGCTCAGTTTACAATTCATATTTTGCTGCAGCTAGCCACTGTTTTAAGAATGAGCATATAAGGCCCTCTCTTATTAATGGTGGCCATATGAATTCTGTATTTCATGCTCCTCAGTGTACCCTACTTTCCTTCTCTGCTAGTGTAGTTTCTGATGCACTGCAAAGAATTGATCCCAGGAAATCAAGCAGAGAGGATGAATCAGATCCTTTCTTTCTTTGACCCTCCGTTGTATAAGGGAGAAGATAGAAGTAATGTCAAAAATTATCGATCTCTAAACTGTGCTGTCTGGCCAAAATTCTAGAATCTTTGGTAAATAATCAATTAAAGGAATTTCTCTCAAGGTACTCAGTCCTGAACCCGTACCAATCTGACTTCAGGGCTGAGCATAGCACCATTACAGCTACTACTTTGGTTGTGAATGATATTGTGTCTGCCGCAGACAGGAGAAAACACTGTGCTGCTCGAAGTCGATCACTCACTATTATTACAAAGATTACGTAGTATTGGTTTTGATGTCTATGAGTTTTTGTTGATAACGAAAGGAGTTTCACAAGGCTCCATACTGGGGCCAGTTTTGTTTTCTATTTATATTAATGACATAACCTCATCTTTAACTGGCTGTCAAGCCCGCTTCCTGCTGATGATACTGTTGTGTATTGTTTTGCTGACTCCTTTCAATTAGCTGTTACGAACCTGCAAATTCCCTTTAATGCTCTGCAGGGTTTGCTTATAGGTCTAAAATTAGTTTTGAATGCACATAAAACAAAGTTTATGTTGTTTTCTAGAGCCAGAGATATGGACTACGGTAATCTACATATCTCCACTATAGGGTATGTGGGTACATGGGTACAGTATTGAGAGAGTTACAGAATATAAATATGTTGGCATGTGGCTAGATGAAAAGCTTACATTTAAATCGGTTTCCTGTATAGAAATAGAGCCAGCTTCCCTCTGTTTTGCAGAAGAAGGATTGTTGAAGAAGTATTCCTGTCAGTTTTAGATTATGGGGCAGGTTGGTGTCTCACCCTGTTAAGGCACTAATCTAGTATATGAATCCGCACCAGTGCCAGTGCCCATGGTGGCTAGCAGGCCTGCAAGGCAACAACGCATTGAGCCTTAGTGGAGCCAGGCAGAGGTTTCATTTGGCTCTCCAGTATCTCCTGCTGGATAAATAGTTCTCAGGAAACGGAAAATGGAGGCTGTAGTAATTTGCACAGCATGTGAAATCAACTCGGCATTCTGAATTTGAAAAGGTGTCAGAGCTTGAAAAGTCATCATAGATCCAATGCAGCTGTTGGGACATTGTGAAAGGCCACCACAAGGGGGCGATAGGGACACCCTGCAACTCAAGGCAGTGAGGTGGCACCATGAACCCAGCACGGAATATTGAGGAGAATAGAAGCCAGCAATTGTTACAGTCCCTTGTGACAGTCTGCTACCAGCTCAAATGGGGGGGGGGTGACAGAATGACCCAATGATGTCTGTGACCCCGCAGGCTCCTCAGAACCTTTAGCCCTTTTTGTTTCCCCAGCGACCAATGGCTGACCCATTCCTTCCTCATGAAGGCTTGCCACAGGGCACCCCAAAAAAAAGAAAGATCACATATGACCTCCACCTCTTCCCATCATGCTGTTCTGCTCTCGCAAGGCATGGAAGGGATGAGGCGTGGAGAGGCATGACTCATCTGTGTGGCAGGCTGTGGCCTCCCTCTTGATCTTCCTCTTCAGAGAGGGACCCCCCCACCCGCTCTCTCCTCCTCAGTCCAGCATGGGGGAGTGACAGGGCCGGGGGGGGCAACCTTCCCTCTGAAGTGATGAAAGCCGTTCATGTGTGAAGTGCTAATATGGAACCTGCCTCTTCATCAGCTTCCCTCCAAACTGCATTTCCTCATAAAAGCTTATTGCATGGACGAATTGCCTTTTCAGACAGCTCCCGAGCTTGACAGGTGAAAAGCTGGGCCGAAAAAGGATCATATATCATTCTGTTGCTCACCGTTTTCACCTTAGCCATTCAAAACATCTTTACTTCTTTGCCTGGGTAATGCTTCCTTAAGTGCTTTCTTAAGAGACCTTGGTACAGAACAAAATGCTAGAGCAGCAGCCATTTCCTGCCCAAGGTTTGAACTCACTGGCAGCATGGAGAATAAACTTCAATTTGGGATGAGTTGAAGTGTAAGGCAAATAAATTCACAGTGTTTTTTTTATTAATTTAGACTGTTTAAAATATTTTTTAAAATAAATAAATAAAATCAGAACTGCAGGGAAGCAATCATGACCTTGGAAAATTTTTCTCATGAAAGTGTGCTCTGGCTTCTTCAGTAAAATGTTGTGAAGTTCTTTAACGATCAAACATCTGCTGTATGTATCTCCAGACACCATCCCAAACAGCATGTAGGATTTGGAATATTTCCTCTGCTTTGATAACTTGATTTGAGGGAGCAGAATTCAATGCACAGCGATGATGCACTTCTCGAGTCAAGTACCACACAGAAAAACGTGGGGGTGCAATTTGTTTCCTCAGCAGTTCTCTGAGAACGGCGCTCACACACAGCGCTTTCAGACGGTTCCGGTAATGTTTTGGGAAGGTTTGGGGAATGATTCACACTAGCTCATGGAGGGTTAATTAATATATTCACCACACGCCCCCCCCCATCCTGCCTGCCCCCCTCTAAAAAGACAGGGGTGGTGATTGCTGGTGCCATCCCAAGCTTTTCAAGTCAAGCGGCCTTGTTCTTTAATTAACTGTGTTTTAAAGTACATGGGATTCTTTTGTCTGCACCCATTAGCGGCATTGTTAAGATAAATCTTTGTACAGGAATTCCTTTGTTCTTTCTGTCTTGGCGAGTATCTTTAATTTCTTTTATTCTAGATTTCCCCGCAGCCTTTTAGGAGTTTGGGGAGGCTGGTGTCAAATGGATTTTGCACATCCTGTCAGTACCACCTAGTGGTCACAAAGATTCACAGCAGGTCTGCACCATACTTGAGTTCCCCCTTGTCTTTTAAGGCAGCTCTCAAACAGCAGCAGATAAGATACAGAGAAAGCAGCTCTGTGGCTGTGTTTTTGAGCATGCTAGTTAAGTAGCTGTGTTTCCTGCCCCTTACCTGGTGAAATTTCCCAAGTGCTGCTCCAGCTCAGTGATGTGGCGTAGTTTGTGTAGGAACCACTTATCAATGGCCGTCAGCTGGTGGATCTGGTCCACACTAAGACCGCTATGTAGGGCCTGGGAGCAGAAAAGAGAATATTCAAACCTGCAACTTCTAGTGCACAGATTATCCCATTACCGCAATATAGCTGCAAATTTCACTCTCACTCTCACTAATTGCCAGCTCTGTGCTCGCTGCAGCTCTTGCATTTTAAGCAGGAGTCACTGAGCCATGACCATCCCAGTCTCCACCCCTCCCGGAACCACTCTGAGATTCCACTGTTGCCGTGGCGCAGAGCGTTCCGAAGCTCTCGGCCAATCGGCACGGGGCAATCCACAGCCCACAACGTAATGGGAGACATAACCAGCTCTGAATGAAATTACCAGCCTGGGGAACGAGGCGATATTACAGTAGAAGTATTGCAGAGCTAACCTTGAGAGTTATTGATGTTTTTGAGCTTGATATGATTTGGCCCATTACTTCTAAATAAATCTGCCAGCATCAATAATTTCATTTCGACACTTGTGAAATATTCCTTCCTCAAAAAGGCGGCAGGGCCGTTGTATTTTTATATATTTATTTATTTTTAAGGTGCTATTTTCAAGGAGAGCTTAAAAAAGAGACAGTCAATGATTAATAACATATTTTTCAATGCATCTCAGTTAGTACATTACTAGGTATATGTCATGCCTGGCAGTTGAACAGAGACAGAAATGGCATCTATCTCTATCTATTTATCAGTATTAACCTTCTTCTCTGTTACAAGTCATTCACATTCCTTTATCCATTACTGTCTTGCTTCAATTGGTCATTCATAATCAATGGTGATCCTCAATTACGAGATATGCTCATATTAAAAGACAATGAAGCCATTACTGAACATGCCCAAGGATTTAAATTAGGGATGAGATGTTAAAATGAGGCTGTACTGAAGGTTAACAATGACAATGGTACAATGCCATACCTATGAGTTGACTGACTCTGGATCAGTGAGAAGGTTATTGAAATGCCCAGTAGCAGACAACACCAACGGTGTAAAATTGTGGTTCAGGAAACAGAGATACTAGAATGTATTTATTCCACCCATGCACTAACTGATAATTTCACAAATTCACTCCCTCACCTGACTGGACGGTTGTGCATAGAATCCGACAGATTAGCACAAGGGGGGATAAATACGTGGTAATACTTTTTCTAAATCCAAAAAATCAAGCTGGTTGACAAGGCAGTAACTAATCAGTTACAAGTTTATTGAGGGACAATTGTTGAACAAACCTGTCAGAGAGACAGTAAGGGGCAAAAGAATGCACTTGCATGTTTAGCCTGTAACAGTGTAAAACATATATGGATGCATTTATATGCTCAATAAACTCGATATGAGCTGTATGAAATGGCTACAGCCTTCCATTCGTCAGCTCTCCTGTAAAACTAGACACCCATGACAACCAGTAACACTCGGACAAATCTCCAGAGGAGGCTAAGAGGCTTTGCCCACCCACCTTTGCCAGTGAAAAGATGCGGGTGCTGGAAGGCACTGACAGGTCCTTCTGCAGGTCCTGCTGGGCGCCCCAGGCCCTTCTGAGGGGCAGGTGGGGCACGAATCCGTCCACAGAGGGGTGACACATGCGTAGGGCTTTCTGGATGCTCTCCTCGAAGGTGCGTCCCACTGCCATCACCTGAGAGTCACAGAGCAGAGTTATCCAATGTCAAACGGCTACAGTAAGCAGGTGTGGGCTTGGTTAGTGCTTGGATGGAAAAAAGATGTTAGTGGGCTGTATGGGTCACTCTTGCCCAGACCAATGACAACCGCAATGTGCCAACACAGTGTGATGAGGAAATTGCTGTCTTTAGAATGAGTCAGGTTAATCCTCAGTACTGAACCACAGTGGACATTAAAAGATCCCATGATAGAGATGCTAACCCTTGGTCACATTCCCATAGAAACCGTCTACCCCTGGAAAACTAAATAATCCCTATATCTCATTGGCTATATAATCCTTTGCAATCCCTACCCACATTGATTCCCCAGGGCATCGCTGAAAAACGGGCTGAGCACTCAGGTGACCTCCCATCTATCTCTGCTCTTATTCAGCAACCGATAACTGAGTCTGTGACAAGGTAGGCTCTGACCAGAGATTATGTGGTTTGGGTGCATGGCTGTGCATGTGTATGTGTGTGTGTGGGTGTGTGTGTGATGGGCCTCTCTCTTACCTCCCCCACGCTCTTCATGGCGCTCCCGATCTCCCGGGACATGCCCTGGAAGCGGTCCAGGTCCCAGCGGGGGATCTTTGTTACGATGTAGTCCAGACTGGGCTCAAAGCAGGCGGTGGTCTTCTCCGACACTGCGTTCTTTATCTCGGGCAGCGGGATGCCAAGCGCCAGCTTGGCTGCCACAAATGCCAAGGGGTACCTGAGGACAGTATGAGCAAGTTGAGCTTTGTAAGCTGACTGTGGGGCAAAGAAGTAGTCGATAAACCACTCTGGGAACAAGTGCAGTTTCTCCGACTTCAGTTACATCTGTGTTGATGGGACACAAAGAAGACAAAAATCTGATAAATCATTTGTGCACCACTCTATCTCTGTATTGATTTATCTCTCTACAGACAATTTCACCTTATCATCTTCTCATCCATGATCTTCACTGTTCGGCTAGCTCTGTGGCACTGAAACTGTCAAGATGTCATGTTAGCAGCTAACAGCAGCAGACAAAAATTAACACCTGGGATGTTGCCATTAATATGAGATTGTCCACCAAAATTACATAATTCTATATTCAAAGCACTTGTCTCACAACACATGGTGATCAATGTAGAGCCATATACAAAAGCCAATTGGTATTTTTTTCAAGCAACAAGCTTAATGTCCTGCATGATGCCAAAGACACCAACACCGCCACCTTTTCAGTGGCAAAGAGCTGTCAGGAGCAATCGGAAAGTTCCAGAAACTGTGAGTCACCAGCATGAGAAAAGGAAGAAACAGACTGATGGGTGTAGGTATTTCTCTCTACAGGGAGACAGAACTTCTACCATCAGGGAGACTCTTCAGTGTCCCACACAGCAAAAACAGACACAGAAAATCTTTCATCCTTTTATGGATATCCTTCCTAAACAGCATGTAGGGATAGAAAGTTTTCTATACTTCTACTATGTCCATCGCTTGTCGGCTTTCACTAGCGTTGTTTGCCCGTTGCAACTTATTCAATGCTTTTTATGTTTTTCAGCCATGCGTCATCAGCAGACTACTTTGAACTACTGTGATTCTTCCGGCCCATCATGGCTGTATTGTCAATTATTCCTTCTATGAATAATTGAGAATATGAGGGAGGTAGGAAAGAGGATTGATTCATACACTCAGACACAAAACCATCACACACACGTAATCTCTTTCTCCCCTTCCTTCTCTTCTCTATGCTTCTGTAAATACAACTGCTATAATCGTTCCTGACAGTAAAACTATTAGCATAAGATGAAGTGATGAAGATGAAGATACAATAAGCAAACTGGAACAGCATGCAATGACAGTCCATTACTGCATCCTTTCATGTAAGGTGGCCATGTCCACCTCCTCCCTCTTACCACTTTAAGAGACTCTGATTAGGTTCTCAACATCTCATTGTTTTTCGGCATTACTGCAAGCAGAAGAGTATGAAAGAAGAGATGGAGTGACATCGATGCAAAGTGATGCAATATTTTGCAGTGTGCTCTGACCAAGTTGCCCTCTTTGCTTCCTCCGGTTGTCAAGGAAACTTCTGGCAAGTTACTTTTAGGGTTTAGGAGAGGGCGAGCACCCCAAAGTATTGTGGAAATTCTTTAGCGATGAGGAAAATGCCAGTGAATCGACTGAGCTGTACTCTCTCTTTCCCAGCCATGCTTTGAAGCGATTCTCAGGCTGCGCTGAAGCTTTAGAGGCCGATACTTTCAGCATCTCTGTTCAAGGTAACGACTGACATCTACAGGAAACTTGAGAGAGGGATTCCAGACTAGCTTTCCGGGGTACACTGTGAATTCCAGACTGAAACAATTAACACGAGCCATGACAGAGAGATGCAAGCGAGACTTTCTCATTTTTTATGCAATAGGCAAGAAATGCTTTAATGACAAATATGACTCCTCTGAAGATTTCATAAGCAAAGTGCTTAAAGTAGCCCTTGCAACTGCTGGGTGCTTTGAGGAAGTGTCTGATGCAGTCCAAGCTTGTAATCTTCCAGAGATTGCCATAGATGAGCACTAAAAAGAATTCAGAATTGTGGAAATTTTTAAAAGTTCATATGAAACGAAAGTCTGTCAAATGAGTAAGGAGAGGTTTCTGAAACTCATCAGAAAAGCAGAGTCAGCGATCCAAAACGGGAAGATAATCAGCTCCTACATATTCTTAATAAAAGCAGTGGCTTTTAAACAGAATATATATTCTTCTGAGTGATGGCCGCAACTTGGAGAAACGACAGAAGCAGATGGAATGTGTTCTTGAGATTAATTTTTCAGAGGAATTCAGACATATGTTGCTTTAAATTTCAGGGCAACAAAAGACATGATGCGAAGAACGAACAGATATATAAACTAACTTTTTCCTTCTAGCATCCAGAGCACACATTTATCTTATACTTTCATCAAAGGTAAATAAAATGTTCCTCTCAGTAGTTCTGACTAAACAGCACTATTAATGTGTGATTAAAACACGGTTTACCAGTAAAATACTGCTAACAAGGACAGTGATAAAGACTTTTCAGTAAGTTCAAGTACCTTAATGAAATATACATCTAGTCATCAAGGCTACCCTCTTTTTACCATATGTTTTTCACTTTCAAAATTTGTATGCAGAGAAAGAGGAGCTGTTATAGACTAATTGTCAATGAACTAGCTACATGCAGAGCCTAAAGTTATCCGAAATCATAATGTGTGCATAATAACCTCAATATTTTTTCTAAGGGGTATATTCTCTAAGCAAAGCTCACAGGGGACCATCCTCCTTGTTGCTTTCTCAGGCTTGACATCAAACTGTAACCTGTTCAAAATGGTGGATGGTTGCATGCTGACTCCTCCCCCTCCCTGTGTTGCCCAGGTGCCCTGCTCAGATATGGCGGTCTCACCCGGTGGCCTTGGAGGCGAGGGCGGAGCTCCGGGAGAGGCGGGCGTTGACCTCGATGATGCAGTACTCCAGGGAGGACGGATGCAGGGCGTACTGGATGTTGCATTCCCCCACGATCCCCAAGTGGCGCACCACTTTGATTGCCGTCTCCCGCAGCATGTGGTACTCTTCATTAGACAGCGTCTGGCTTGGGGCTACCACAATGGAGTCCCCTGAAGAGAGGGAAGGTGAAGTTTATTGTGCCACATTTTCAACATTATATTACAATCCCAGCTCTTAACAATTCTTAAAACAACAGACAAAAGGAGAGCAGTACCTGTATGGATGCCCAGAGGGTCAAAATTCTCCATGTTGCAGACAGTGACGCAGTTGTCGGCCACATCCCTCACCACCTCGTACTCCACCTCCTTCCAGCCCAGCAGGGACTTCTCCACCAGTATCTGACAGCTCATGGCCAGGGCCTGAAACATGCACCCGGCAGCCAATCAAGATGAGGCCTCAGTCTGTCTTAGCGTCACGAATGGCCCCAACGGCAACGCGTCAATCTAACTCCAATTTCAGCCTCAACAGTCAACCTAAACAATCAGGCAGTTAGTTTTACCCAGCATGCCAGTGTGTCCATCTCAGGGTCTGCAGTGCTGCAGTCAGTGTCTGTGTCTCATTCCCACAGTGTGGGTGGCTGGATAAAGCAAACATTATCCGCCACAACACATACCTTCCAAAATGTCAGATGCTTTTCACCCTGAACTTAATATCACAGCAATAAAATATTACAGCAGGAAAAACCCTTTTGGGAAAACTTTAATTCCAACCACTATTAAACCGATATATAACTGAACATGGATATGTTTTATGTGAATGTACCTGCACTGTGTAATTGTTTTTTGCCTGTTTACAGTGTATAATTGTTTTGTGCAATGTTTACGAGGTGTATGATCTTGGGAGCTGTAAACGCAGATCTCCGGATCTGAATTTGAATCATGGCGTGAGTACAGGCTCGGCTCACCTTCCTGGCTGTCTCCTCCAGCTTCTCCTTGTTGTCGCATAGGCCAGAGCCCAGCCCTCCGAGAGCGTAGGCGGAGCGCAGCATGACCGGGTAGCCAATCTGATCCGCCGCCATCAGCGCATCAGCCACCTGCAGGGAAAACGCCAGGATGGGTTTGTAAAAGTCACAGCCGCAACAAGTCAGTAATGATATGGTGACTCTAAACACCTTAATTATGGAGCAGTAACAAAACGCGTGTCTTGGCAAGCTCTGGACTGTGTCTACCGTCAGCCTCTTCTCAAAATGTGATGATGTCCCGGTTAATCAAACAATTAATTAATTCATGTATTCATTTAATATCCTGTGTGTGTTGCAGAAAACTGTCAGCAGTTTTCTCTTGATTATGTAGTTCACTAGAAATTGTTGGAGTGAGCACGCTTGGGTTTATGAAAGTAAAAAGTTTGGTTGCTGACTCATGGGCTGGTGGATCTGCATATAGACATTAGAAAACTCAACATTTAAAAGTAATTCTGCTTTGCTAATGGCTATTGTGATTGTTTTTACTGTGTTAATTTATAAGTGTTTAATTTATTTAGCTGACAAATTGGTATCCTCTGGGAGTGAGCATGAGAAATGAAAGAGCCTCATTTATATTTAAAAAATTGAAAACAGAGTGCTATTAAACAATAACAAAATAAAAAACCCTAGCTAAAAATAAGCACGGCTCTAAGAAGGGGTCATGACCTCACCGTCTCCACAGCAATACTGGGTGCCATCTTCTCATTGATCTCCATCAGCTTATCAGCAAAAAGCTGACGGTCCTCTGTGGCCATGATGGATTCAACTGGAGTCCCCAACACCTGTACCCCATACTGCTGCAGGACTCCAGTCTTAAACAGCTCCACCCCTGACATCACACGCACACACACACACACACACACACACACACACACACACACACACACAAGCCTGATGAAGCACCCTGTTCCCTGTTGGTCTGGTATGATTCAAGGTATAAGCAGCCAGTCATAAAGCCCTCATCCAGTATTATCTGTGACTCAGCTAAGCACTTACAAGGTTGGTGGGCTATAACACTTTCTTCTGACTGTAAAAATGCTCATATGTATGCGCATACCAGAAGAATATTACTGTCACAGTAGCCCATCACACAATTAGATATGAATGTGTAGTACATACAATATCTGTAAATATTTAGGATATTTAAGATTAATGTAGGATGAGAATGAGTGTTTCCCTTGACAAAAAACTCAATTAATTACACTCATAGGATTAATTCAGTATTAAAATATGTAAGAGCCTTTCGGGTTGATTGCACAGCTTTATTGTGTGCTATAATTGCACACCACCTTCTCATTTAATTAATTTGACACTGGATGGCAGGATAGAGCTCGGCGTTAAAATAAGCAGTACATAAGAAATGATCATATATTGTTTGAGATTGTGTGTGTGTATGTGTGTGTGTGTATGCATTTGCGTGAATGTGAGTGTGTATATTTGCTTGGGTCTCTGGTTGTATTTATGCTTTATGTGTGTGCATGTGTGCATGGCTGCGGTGGCGCGCATGTGTCGGTGTGTGTGGAGGTGTCTGTGGGTGAGTGTGCCATGTGTGTTAGAGAGCAGAGGTAAGGGTGCTTTCTCACCACAGTTGAGGGCTGTCTGGCCCCCCATGGACAGCAGGATGCCATCAGGACGCTCGGCCTTGATGACCTCTGTGACAAACTGAGGCGTGACGGGCAGGAAGTACACAGAGTCCGCCTGCTTTGTGCCCACCTCATTGGTCTGAACCGAGGCGATGTTGGGGTTCATTAGTACAGTCTTCACATTCTCCTCCTGCAGCAAAGAGCACAGAGCACCCTTACTCTCCCAGGAAGTAATATAAGGGATCATTATTACAAAAGGGCACAGAGCACACTTACTCTCCCAGGAAGTAATATAAGGGATCATTATTACAAAAGGGCACAGAGCACACTTACTCTCCCAGGAAGTAATATAAGGGGTCATTATTACAAAAGGGCACAGAGCACACTTACTCTCCCAGGAAGTAATATAAGGGGTCATTATTACAAAAGGGCACAGAGCACACTTACTCTCCCAGGAAGTAATATAAGGGGTCATTATTACAAAAGGGCACAGAGCACACTTACTCTCCCAGGAAGTAATATAAGTGGTCATTATTACAAAAGAGCACAGAGCACACTTACTCTCCCAGGAAGTAATATAAGTGGTCATTATTACAAAAGGGCACAGAGCACACTTACTCTCCCAGGAAGTAATATAAGGGGTCATTATCACAAAAGGGCACAGAGCACACTTACTCTCCCAGGAAGTAATATAAGGGGTCATTATTACAAAAGAGCACAGAGCACCCTTACTCTCCCAGGAAGTAATATAAGGGGTCATTATCACAAAAGGGCACAGAGCACACTTACTCTCCCAGGAAGTAATATAAGGGATCATTATTACAAAAGGGCACAGAGCACACTTACTCTCCCAGGAAGTAATATAAGTGGTCATTATCACAAAAGGGCACAGAGCACACTTACTCTCCCAGGAAGTAATATAAGGGGTCATTATTACAAAAGGGCACAGAGCACACTTACTCTCCCAGGAAGTAATATAAGGGGTCATTATTACAAAAGGGCACAGAGCACACTTACTCTCCCAGGAAGTAATATAAGGGGTCATTATTACAAAAGGGCACAGAGCACACTTACTCTCCCAGAAAGTAATATAAGGGATCATAATTATAAAAATGTACAGGAAAACCTTACACTACCCCAGTGTCTACATGGAGTCATTAATACAAAAAGGGAAAAAGGCACACTTAAACTACCGGAGTCTATAAGGAGTCATTACTACACAGGGGCAAAGTGTGCGCTTAACACTACCACAGTGTCTATGAGGAGTCATTACTACACTGTGGCAAAATTTGCACTTAACACTACCACAATGTCTATGAGGAGTCATTACTACAAAAGGGCACACTTAAAACAACCCCAGGGATTACAAGGGGCCATTAATAATTAAGAACAGAGGGCAGACTCAATAAGGAGCAATACCCACAAGAAGGCACTCTTAAATTCTAATATACAAATATGCATGGAGAGCGTTCAGCTGCAAAAGCCCCCAAATGAGATACACATATCCACTCTGTACCAATCCATTCTATCACTTGAATGCAATCACTGCATTATTAGATTAGATTTTCTGCAAAACCATAAAAAGTACAAAAGCAATATGAGGAGAACAAAGAAGGCATGAATCAAATGATGAATGATCTGCCAGTTATTTGGAAAACTTTTCTTCTTGCGATCTACCGTCGACCAAACTCCAGGCCGTGCTTTCACAGAAAAAAAACGCTGTTTCCTTGGACTGCGGCTCACCTTCATGGCTTTGACAGCCTGGGATCCAGAGTAATCAAACTCTCCGGCCTGACCGATGGACAGACCTCCGGACCCCAGAACCAGCACCTTGGACACCTGCTCAAACAGCACTCGCATTAGCACACAGAGACACACAATGCATCTCAATAGCTCTCAAAGATGCTCCTGCCTCACCATCTAGGAACAGATCTTACTGTAGGATTGATAGCCACACTGGAGACATGCTAACTCATACATTAGAAAGATTCTCAAAGGGTTGCCCTAGGGGATGTAGTTGATGCTTGACATCTCATAGTTGGATGAATATATGGTTTGAATCATCATCACTTTCTGTTACTCACTTTGTTAATATATGACATTGTATTGAACCGCTATAAATGCCTCGTTCTGAGTACCTAGCATACCTGAGGCCGTGAGGGAATTTCAGGCATTCTTGGAATCACGGAAACAATGCGACCTTGCCCCCCCTGCTTTATCATGGCAATGAAGGCATCAAACAGGAACTGCAAAGCAACAGAATGAATGTCAGCTTCACTGTACACTATCAACAGCCTAACGTATATGAATCACATTTGCTAGCACAGATCCATCATTTGCATGGTGAACAACTCCTGCACACTGGGGTAATCTGAATACACTGTCATATTGGTGATTACAGAGAAATGGGGGTTTTCCTGTGGATGGAGGTACCTCAGTATCAGTGGGGCCCCCTTTAGCCTCAGGGTGGAACTGCGCTGTGAAGATAGGCTTGGTGTTGTGCATGATCCCCTAAGTGAGAGAAAAGAGACATGAAGTCAGACACTTCCTTCTAGTACAACACAAAAAATATTCAATTTTCCAGCCATTCTGACTTGGATGACAAGTTAATGACAACTTTGGGAGGGCCCACTGTATGAAAACTGAGCATCTCCTGAATGCTTAGATGTAATGTAATGGGATTTAGCATCACATAGGATGTTTGTGTAACAGATTTAACTTATCAGTAACATCACTGCAACTTACCAAAAGAGACAACCTCAATGTGCTATTTGGAATGTTGCAAATAAACCAGTATTACTTACAGGGGACATTTTCTGCTTAGTTCTCTCTCTGTTGAGCTTTCTCTGTCCATTTTCCATCGGATTGAGAGGCTTTATGGTGGTGGATTTATGCTAAGGGGCCGTGTTGGTCACCTGGTGCTCACCTCGTTGGTGCCATCGTTGGCATTAACAAACAGTGGACTCCAGCCAGGGGGCAGTGACTTGCTATCGATGCCGTAGCCATGGTTCTGTGCCGTGATGAAAGCCCGGCCCGTCATCAGGTTCAGCACAGGCTGGTTCTGACCCCTTCGGACCAGAGAACAGACAGGAGTGAAGGAGAGAGCACAATGCCATTGGATGATAGCACAATAGCTACATTACACAACTAATCCTCAACTAAAGGTTCAGTAGTTTACATCTATATCTAATATCTGCATACCTGTTTCCCATTGGCAGCTTGTAAGACTTGGCCCCTGCTGCCAGCGCAGTGATCTGGTTCCCCATGCAGATACCAAAAACAGGCTGTGGCCGGTCACTCTCCAAAACCTGAAAACACAGTAAGTTCACCCTGAGGTATTTTTAGAGGACTGGGCCTGAAACTCTTAAGATACAGGTTCAAATCTAATGTGAGGAACTACTGATGTACAAAAAAAATAAGCAAAGGTGGCAATTCGATTTTAGGAATCCTTTAAAAACAAACTTTTTCCATCAACATAAAGAAATACTGTGATCACCATGGCTCCTAATGCATTCTCTGTCCCATAAAAGACACACAGCTGTGTACCTTGCGGACGTTCTGGATGAGGCTGCCAGCTAGCGCAGGGTCTCCAGGACCGTTGGAGATGAACAAGCCATCATATTCCAGACTCAAGAGGTCCTGGTCCCAGGGCACCAGATGAACCTCTGCCCCCTTCTGCATTAACAAACCAGAGACAGCCAGTCACTAATCGCATTAAGCAACAGCACTGCAGCACTGATCTAGCATCACTGACCCCAACCTTAAACTAAACTACAAGTATCTCAATGACGCTCCAGTGCCTACACACTGTCATAAAAACACAGAGGCTTAATGTTCCCTTACTTTCACCAGCAGTCGGATGATGTTGTGTTTGATTCCACAGTCAACGGCCACCACTTTGAGGGGGTTGCCTTTCCCAAACACTTGTGTCTCCTTGAAAAGCAATATGACACAGCATAGAGGGGAGTGTTAGAGTAGAGGACTGTGGGATTTGGAGTCAAGTTCCAGTCAAGACAGACTCTTATCAATGATATTTTGCCGGGGGATATGAGCCGAAGTTGCATCAAAAAGCATATGCTGAACGTAAGTCAAATGTTGCACTCTACAAATTGCAAACAATAAGATTTAAAAAAATATGTGACATTTCAGAAATATGCAACAAAAGAAAATACTGCTGTTGTTTTGAACCAGCTAGGCTGTTACCTTTGTGGATACTTCCGCCACTAAATTTCTTTGATTGGGGTCAGATATCTCCACTGGCTGCCCATCAAACTCGATTTTCCCCAAAACCGTCCCCTAAAGACAGCAGGCACATACATGTTTATTATGTTTTATTATAATATAATAAAGTAATGAATAACATTATAAATATTTCCAATGTGCAATATGCATCTGTCTTTAAATTATGACATGTGTCTGCGTGATCTGGAAATCCCAGATGAATGGTAATTGAATATAAATGAATGGTAGCTACACTGATAAAATGCTAATAGTATTACAATTACAAAACACCCAGAGATATTAAGTAAAACCGGAAGGGTAATTGTATCTCATTGTTAAAACAATCCAATGATTAGACCCTCTGACCCAAAAGTGAAGAACTACACCTTGTCTCTAATAATCTTTGTTAGCATTCTGGTGTCCACTCCATATAGCGCTGGAACCTGTGGAAAATGAACACATAGCGAGTTTCACACAACATGTTTGCCTAAAGGCACTGAGATGATTGTGCCCATTGAAGATATGATTTAGCCTCCGATGTTAACAAATACAAAGCAAGGCATCATTTAGCAGAGCTTGGACCAACATCACAAAAAGATCACAGTCGTGTGCTCAGAGGTGACATTACTGAAAAAAATCCCATGGGGCCACATACCTTCTCTTCTTGCAGCCAGTGTGCCAGGGACTTGACTGAGTTCCAGTGACTGTACTCATGGCTGTAGTCCTGCACAAGCAGCCCAGAGACCTGCAGGAAAAGGCCATTCCCAGAACACATCATTACATCCTTACCACACCCTCACACAGCCCACTTTCAGCACTGACTGAAGCAACGCTGCCATTCTCTGCACAGCATCTGACAGGCTGCATTTCTCTTTACCTGGTTGGAAATTCCATCAACACCTTGCGGGTGCCAGTTGTGTTAACCTGCCAGGATACAAGCTGCTTACCACCAAGGTGAAAAATAATTTATTTAAAATGTTGGTTTATATCACAATATAAAAACATTTTCAGGTTCATTGTATCTACAAGCCTCACAAGGGCTGAATAATGACTGAATAAATAAATAAATAAATAAATAAATACTATGGGTAAGGAATTTTCAAACTGCTGGTAAGAAACAAGTGCTTATCAGTCCTGCACAGGCAATTCACCTGAATCACCTATGCAAAGAATTCCCCAATTGCATTTATTATTCTGCTTGTCATTCAGAGAACCTCAGATGCATATTAGCACATGTGTAATGATAGCAACATCCCAATCACCTTCCTTCCTTCAAAGAACATTCCAGGTTTTTATCACCATATACCTCTGCCCTATACTTTACATGTACCCATAAACTCTATTGATGTAAGCAGTCTATAATCTGACACTTAGCAGATATGTCTAAAAAAATTACAGTGAGTGCATTCAATCTGGTAAAGCGCAGGAGTAAGGCGCAGAGCTACAGTTAAATCAATGTCTTTGTAGTGCTGTGCACGGCAGGACCTGTCAAAGCAAACTCAAAGAGGGGTAAGTGCCTTGTCTTTAATGATCACAGCCCAGACTCACCTGGATCCGATCTGACTCCACATGCTTCCTCAGGCCCAGCTCGTCCAGCTCCTGCGTGTTAGGCACACCGTAGTTCCCCACGATGGGGTAGGTAAGGGTGAGGATCTGGCCCCTGTAGCTTGGGTCGGTTACAGCCTCAGGGTACCTGTGTAGTTTGTCCAGTAACAACATCGTCAATACCTGTACTTGGAACAAAAAACAAACTGTCCTATCAGTTAATGTTCAGCAAATATTTATAATTGGTATAAGCATACATTGATCCTTCTGGTACCAACCAGTTTGCCTGAAAATAGTGTAGCACTGCTGCATTCTTAAACTGATCTCTCATAAAGGAAAAAATAAAAAAAAAAAAATCTAAAACTTACTGACTAACAATGTACCTGGAAAGCCATGGGCAGTTTTGCTTTGGCCTGTCAAATTGTGTCATTATTGAAGATTTTTACTCATATTCCCCTCCCTGTAAAAATGTCATGAATACAAGAGCATTTTAACAAGTGTTGCATTTATTCAAAAACTGCCTTTGGTCAATACTGAAAATATGTGAATTACATTTAAAAATACCTACTATTCTTTATTCTTGAGAGACATTTATTTGTCAGATTAAAAGAGTACCTATCTACATTTTTATGTAACAGAGCGGAAGTTTGTCCAGTCTGTCACAGTAGCTGTGGGGCTGGGAGCCTTACCCCACCAGGCCTGTGTTGAAGACAAGCTCCCCAGAGACAGAGTTTGCATGGCCGAAGGAGATTCCTTTCATGCGCGTTCCATCCTCCAGCACCAGGTGTGCCGTCTGGGCCTGGGGCAGTGAGAGAATGGGTCACAAGTCAAAATGTTCAGCATGTTGATAGGTCAGGTTCTTCGCATACCAAAACTGCCCAAACAACTTGTAAGGCTAATTATGAGGACTTGCACAACATCACCATGAGATATGTAAATCGATTGATTTATATATTTTTCTGTACTGAAAAGGGAACAAAGGCTATGAGCGATCCAAAGAACACTTCACTAATATCAATCCATAGCATTACAGCAAAATCAAACACTCAGTACATCACAAGCATGTGTGTATGTCATAAGGAGTCAGTGATTTAGTGCAGGTATTGGCATAATTTCCTGTAGGATAGTTCCAGAAAAGATTGTCATTTTCAGTACAAAAGGTCAACGCAGACGACAGACACCCACTGCAAATTTCTACAGGTTCTCAGAAATCCTCGGATGATGCAATACTGAGTGTGTAGCCCTGTAATAAACCATTCTTACATTTGCGCGTGGATGACGGTACCGTAAATGAACTTGGTGAAGCCTATGTCAAACGACTGACTTTCGCCTTTCAGTTAATCATATTTGCACAAACATAGCCCACAGTCTTTCAAATGTACGAACGTATTGTGCATACAATAAAGAAAAAACAAAATATGTAGGAGGGAATTTAAAAAACATCTTAATGTGTTACATGAGCACAACGAGCTCAACACATTGACTTGTTTCTCAGGGCAATTCCCATTATAACATAGCTCGCTAAAGCAAATTATCTTGCTACCACATAGTAAACCTGCAACACATTTCCGCTTTTCGATTCGCGATTATACATCCGTGAAAAAGTGTGTGACTATCAACCAAACAAATAAAACTAATTAATATACATTCTAATGTCACGCACATAGAGCCAGACGCAACAGGTTTCATGTGACAGCCAGCCAATCCAAGAATATTCAACACGTTCAGCACATTTTTGCAAAAGTAGGCTATTGAAATCGATGCTTTGACATGCCACAGTTCTGCCATTGTGACAACACTGCAAGCAGTTAAGACTGTACTGTCAAACTGACAGCAGAAAATATTTTATTAGCTTGGTATTTTTTTTACTGATGGAACTAAAACTACATAAGCAGGAATGGGCTTACCTTCAAACTAAATAGCCGTATCCCATTGCACTTCCAGGAGGCAAGATTACTGATTCTTGCTAAGGACCATCCGTGTTGCAGGGTTCTGGCAACATTATATGCTGTCAAAATTTGTGACATGTTCCAGATCTTTTATTTAAGTTTATTAACTAGAATTTCTACTTTATTAACTACTGCTTAACTGTTACTACAGTAACTGTTAGTGTAAGCTTGTCAGCAGAAAATTTCTGCTACCATCGATAGATTTGAACGACTGGGTGTCCTGTTAATTAAACTTCCCAACTGTCCGCGTGTCTCAACACGCTGTATGGTCATAAGTAGTAGTAGAGGCGGGGATAGGGGGAGAAAGGGACAGGGGTGGGAGAGAAGACGCCAATGTTTCTTTTCTCTTCGCTGTCGATGCGCACTCATGTATGATTGGCTGAGTTGTATGTTGCGATGTAGTGATGGGGAAGAACTACAACTACTCCTGGGCTGCAAAAGCGGACTGTCCAGTGTAAATATTTTCTGCTGTTAAAATTAAAATGTTAGCTTTATTGGTTTTCCAGATCAAGGTGGTTTTTATACATAAGTATTGCCCATATATATTTTGTTGTAACAACGTTAATTCTTCATTTAACAAATGTACAGAAATGAAATTACTGTGTTTCTGCCTCCCAACGCATGTAATAACCAGCTATAATCTGAAACGGTTCATGATGTCTTACGTCGGTACTTAACTAAGCTTGTCTAACGCTGGCTACATTCAGACTGAATGACAATACGAAACCGAGCTAAATAACGTACTATGATTAGCGACGGTCTGATAACTTTCCAGACGCCCCCTTACTTCTGACGGAAGCGCATGCTCCAGTCTAAACGTAACTTTACGTAGGAAAACAAAATTCAGCAAAGACGGTTGGTGCGCAGTCTACACGCCAGTCCAGCCTGTACTGGAAGGTAGATGACTTACTGTATATTTATAGCTAGCTATGTTATTTAGCATACATTATGCATTTCACATTTTAAACCTTCACCATGCAGTACAGTTCACTGCGTCATACTCTTCTCTGCCATGTAGTTCAGGTTGCTGTCGAGACTCGATTGCTTGCTTCAGATAAAACATGGGTGACGCTAGCTAGGTAGCCTGTTAAATGAAATTACGTTTTATTTAAAGTAAGCAAATATGGAGTTATTTGACAGGTCGATTAAATCTAGTTAACTGTAAGACAAATTGTGCATGCTATGGTCCACTACCTGTATGTCGTGGGAACACTTTGGTGGATCTTGCAGCATGTAAAGCTGCAGCTAGTTAGCTAGCTAATGGCTGCACTGCAATATCTGTGTTATTTGTTGGTACATCAAGTATCCACAATAATGGAAACACAAATTATGTAATACACTTTCCATGGTAGAATCACGAAAAAGAAGTATGACATTGTTTTAGGTGATCAGCCGGTGGTTGCACTTTGGTGCAAATATTGTCCTCTCGTGAACATTGGGATAAATTCCAAATGCTATCATGACTTCCCCTTCACCAGATGTAAACATCGTAGAACCTTACTGGGAAGCTCTAGAGCATGAAAGTGTACTGTGAACTAGGGTCCTTTTCCCTGTCCAACGGGTGTAATTTCCCAGTAGAAACAGGTAAAACCTTGAAAGTCATCGTTCCAAGAAAGAAGGAAGCTGTTCTGATTAGTGTGCTATGAAGCAGGTTCATATTTCTATCTGAAGTGAATATTACCCAGCAAACATGTCTTCTATCAGTAATATTCACTGTACACTAATGTGAAGGCAAAGGAAAGAAGCCCTAGTTAGGAAATAAAAAATTATATATTGTTTGGGATTTCCATTAATTTGTCATCACCCCCCATAAGTGGATTCATTCACAGCAGAAGCATGAGCCCTGTTTAGACTCAAAGCTCATATCGTTTCTATTTTCAGGAGCCAGCGATCACAGTCGCCTGACCTAGAAAGTGAACAGTGCCACAGAGAGAAACATGGACAAAAGATTCTTAAAGAATCCATACGCTGACTATGATGGGTCAGCAGCCTGCACGCAGCATCTCTTCGACCCTCACGGCAAAGTAAGTTACCATAATAGCAATATTGCTTCATTATGTATAGTGCTGTCTTTTAGGTAGCCCAGACGTGCCAGGGCCTGCTGACCGACCCATAGGTGTGGCTCGAGCACCTCTAACAACCTTAAACTCAGTTTTCAAAAACTTATGGTTACACTTATTAACATATGGTGCCCTATCTCACATTGATAAAATCGCTCCAGATTTGTAATGCATGAACTGGGTCATGGAGTTTTTATAATTGATGTACCAAATTTTTGTGTTCAAGTCATTATTTTACTCATCATCTCATACTTTATGACTAAGGTAAGCCAAAACCTGAAGGTATGATTTGTTTTTATTAAACTGCCATGAAAGTATTATGTAGCCTATGTTGTTTCTGCACAAAAAAATAATAATAAAACTTACACTTATTACACAAAACCAGTTTTTAGTCATTAACTTTTTATTTCTCAAGTCTCTGTTGCAGAAGGTAGGGGATAGAGGGTCGAACACAATTGTTGCGGATGAATTGAGGTTTGCATTCAGACGTAATGGGCTCCAAAGTAAACGGTGTGCTGATGTGGCACACAGCTATATGTGAGGTGAAACCATAAAGGCAGAGCAGAACTAACCCTAAAAGGGTGGGGCCTGGGAGGATGTTAGCAGTGGGCGTCTGTAGCCCTTTATTCGCAGTGCAGTTTCAGTCCTCTGCTTTGCGGCTCCCAGTCCTCCCATGCAGCCCGGATGACAATAGCCAGTTCCCTTTGAGCTGGATTAAGAGCAGGCCCGGGGTTTGCTGAGGGCAGTAGGAATGCCTGACGCCGGGGCTGGCGCTAGAGCCCTGCCCTGTGGAATCAGCAGTCTGCAGCCAGTCTGTGGGCAGTCACGCCAGGCCAGGCGGAAGTAACACAACCTGGATGTGTCAGCAGAGAGGGAGGGGTGGGCAGAGAACAATGAGCTTTGGCCCCTTAAACTGACCCACACCAGGGGGACTGAGCTGACCCCCTCATATTTTTGGCTGCATTAAAACATGGTGTACACATGAAGTGTATTGAGAATTGGGTTCAGAGGGGAAAAGTCTGAAAAAGTTGTAGTATCTGAAATGGCACATGCCAGGGAATTGTACATACCTTTATGCAGGGAGACTGACATTTAAATTTTCCACATAAAAGCTTTAAAGGGATAAATCGACTTGCATAGTCTACTAAATAATGAGTCGTTAAAGGAAAATGATTATTTTATGTGCTATATTTAAATCAGCTGTTTAATTTTCAGTGGGGTGGGAGCAGAGGGTGACTGCAGTTTAGATTAATTTTTTTAAATGGCCAATTATTTTATAAAGAATATTTAATGGTGAGAGTAAGAGTTGCAGTAAGGACAGAACATTGTGTGATGCTCATGAAAGCCATAGTCCAACAGATGAGTAAAAGTGACTCCCACAGTGCTCTCGGCATGTGTTAAATCACATCCTGCCAAGTAGAAACCAAAGATCAGCAACAAAGGTCTTTGTCAAATGAAGCAAGTGCAAGTAATTCTGAGAAGGGTCAATCGTATTTGATTAGATTTTTGATAGAGTAGAATATTAGTGTTTGGCTCTGACCTGTGTGTGTGCGTGTGCGCGTGTGCGTGTGGTTTGACCCCCTGTAGCTGACTGAAGAGTTTGCGGGGCGTTTGAGCAATACGATCAGTGAATTGCTGTCCCACATGGAGAATGGCCTCAAGTCAGCTGACCCCAGAGACTGCACAGGCTATACTGGATGGTGCGGTAAGGAAACTTTTTCACCTTGGGCTGTGTAAATTATATCAGGTTATACTGTACATGCTCCAAAAGGCTGTATTCATGGTTATGTGTCTTTCTGTTGGTGAAACAGACACTTTCAAATATATTTTGTTTGCTTAGAAAACAGATGTTATACAGTATTTGTTGCATGAGGGTCATCCTCAGATCAAAAACATGAGTGGATGAATGTATGTTCACTAAAGTCACTCAAAGCCAAAATGTGTACTTGTGTGTCAGCATTTATTTCTTATTGTTACTTGGAAAACCCTGAATGAAACTCTTGAGTTTCTTGCATAAATAAACCCAACTTTCTTAACAAAAGGCTTCATCCATCCTACGATTGCTTCCCTTGTTTCTCAATATCCTTCCCCCTCAACAGTGTGGACTAGTGGTTCATTTTCCTGTACTTATGTGCCACCACTGTACTATAAAGGTGGAGCACCTTGAAAGGAGAGCAGCAAATAAATGCCTGTTAAGGTTCACATAGCACTAATAAAACAGCGGCTGTCTGCTGTGTGCTAAGACCAGTATCTGTTTTCTTTCTGTCCGTAGGCATTGCCCTGCTTTACCTGCACCTCGCTGACGTCTTCAGGGAGACCTCCTTCCTGCAGAGGGCGCTGGACTATGCGAGCCGCAGCCTGCAGTGCCTGACGCGGCGCTCGGTGACGTTCCTGTGCGGTGATGCAGGCCCTCTAGCAGTGGCTGCCGTGGCATACCACAGGCTGCAGAGGCCTCAGGAATCAGACGATTGTCTTGGCAGGTCAGTGCTGCCTTTAGCAGGTCCTCATGGAAGGGCAAATCATATGCATACATTTCAGAGCAGTTATTTCTATTTTTAATTGTGTGATATCTGAAAATCAGTGTTATTTGTATATTTGTCTTTGTATTGTAAGGTGTTGCAATATGTTGACAATATATTTAATTTTAGTGTATATAGATATGTTACATCCCTGTTAGGGGAACCAAAGAAATACCAGCCGTAGGACAGATGAACTGAAGTTTGGTCTCTCCTTATGTAACTAATGTGAGAATTCTGGTGAAGGCATGAGTATTCATCAGTCTCACTAAAGTATCAGTTGCACTGGCTAATAGTAAGTGATTGGCCAGGACATTACAGCATACACAGAGAGTAAGGCTACATGAACTTGTGTGTTTCTGACTCCATTTCCCTCTGCTCTAGGCTGCTTCAGCTCCACCGCACAGTTGTGAAGGGAGAGCGAAATCTGCCTGATGAGCTCCTCTATGGCCGGATCGGTTACCTCTTCTCCCTGGTCTTCATCAACCAGCAGTTCGGTCAGGAGAAGATTCCAATGCAGTACATGCAGGAGGTGAGGGGGGGTGCTGTTTACATGAATGTCTGCTCGACAAGATATTATAACAAATGAATTTTAACCTTGTGAAAGGAGTGTTTCTCTTTTAATTCTATTTATACTCAACATTTAAAAAATATGAATACATTTGACTCTTTCCATTATAATAGATTTTTTAAAATCTGATAATTATATGTAGATTTTTTTAGGAACGAAACCTACCAGGAACAATGTTATTGAACACATAAAATTTAACGTAAATTAGAATGAGAGGTGAAAAGTGCATGTTTCAAAGAAAATACAATGAATGACAATAATTACAGTTTCCTGCACATGGTATGGAGCCAGAATTATTCTACAGATTGATTAAGCTGTTGAGTAAGCTTGAATCTCTTCCAGATCTGCGATGCTATCCTGGCCTCAGGAGAGAACTTGTCCAAAAAGTGCCGGGGCCAGGATAAAACCCCCCTGCTGTACGAATGGTACCAGGAGTACTACGTAGGAGCTGCCCATGGCCTGGCCGGAATCTACTACTTCCTCATGCAGGTGAATCTCATTGGCTCATGAGCACTGGTACCCTAAATGAATGGACCTCACTGGCTGGGGAATACATCCATCCACTTTTTCTTCATTATCTAATTTGATGATGAAATAGTGAGTTGTTTAGTATGCAGCTAACATATCTGCCTGATTGTATGTATTGATGCTCCCTTAAACATTTTACTATGTTAAGAGGAAATAGACTGTAATAGAGGAAATTACTGTAAATGCTTTCCATTATGCCTGTTCCATTCAGCCTTAACAAATATATCTTTGCGAGCATGTGCCTGTCGGGTGTGACTAAAGAGTTGAGAGATCAGTTACCACCAGTTAGCTTTTGTCAAAACGTTCATTTAATTTAATCAATAAAATCCAATAAAAAAAATACAATTAAAAGTGGAACCTCTTTATATACTCGGCTAAACAGTTGCTTGAGTTCTGCAGTAAAGGAAAACTATACAATTTTGTATTCAGGTTTCCGATTAATTTCTAGCTCCAGTTTAGTGTATCTACTATGCGTCTTAGCCGTTCTGTGGCGACCTTTCTAAGATGATCAGTTTTCTTACTTACTGTGATGCTTGCTGGCAGGAGGTTTTTAGGTACTGAATCAGACTGGCACACAGCAGGAGGTGGGGAAATGGATACGCCCACAACAATTACATCACCAGACCTGCTTTTGACCAGAGCAGGGAGAGCTGTGGTTAGTTATGACTTAGAATTGAGTCCTTAGTTACAGCTTAGCTTCTGTGTTTCTGCATCACTATGTAATGTAATGGAAGCCTTAAAAAATAAGGGCAGAAAACATGATTTATGATATTATCTCCAAATGTTCTGAGAAACCCTTTAAAAGGTAGTCCGTGTGAAACAGCCTCTCCGGCCTGTCCTGTGACCTGCTCTCTCTGGACCCCCAGCCAGGTTTTGGGGTGGGTGACGAGAGGCTGCTGAGGCTTGTGAAACCCAGCATGGACTACTTGTGCCACCTCAAGTTCCCTTCCGGAAACTACCCACCATGCATCGGTGACAGCCGTGACGAGCTGGTTCACTGGTGCCACGGCTCTCCTGGCGTTATCTACATGCTCCTGCAGGCCCATAAGGTACACAAAGCCTAAATCCCATAAAGCATTGTTAAAACACCATTAAGCCCCTGGACTGATGATTGAAAATCACCATTAAAGGTTTTTAGTTGTCCAGGATTATACTCATAATCTGGGTCTGTTCACCTACCCCTTACAGGTATGCGTTTGTTTGGTTTCACTCACACGCTGGTGGCGCCCTCTAGTGCTCACACTGGTGAAACCCTGTACTGAATGATGCTGAGAGCAGTTACTGTATTTTGCAGTGAGAGGAGACAGCTGTCCAATACCCAGTATGAAGACAAAGTACAGATGCAAGAAAAATAATTTATCTCAGTTACAGAATATATATATGCATATGTTTTATTGTATTCTTCCCCCTAAGAGTACAAATTTTAGACAGTCAGCATTGCAGTTAATTCATTTTATTTGTGTTTTTCTGCATCTAAACTATTGGAGCAATGACATAGTTAATGAGAGACGAAATGGCTCCTCCCTTAACTTAGCCAGTCCAGTGGTACAGATTATATATACTGTATTTGCTGTCATTACATTATTTTGAATTTAGCATATGCTCTTCCCCAGACTCATTGGTATGTGGTGACTTAGTAGGATGTTTCTTTTGTTCAGACAGTTGGGTTTATTTACACAAGAGACTCAAAACAGACTGGTGTGTGTGTGGTGATTTTACACTTCAAGTCTGCCTTCATTTTGGATGAAATAAGTGCTGCAGGAGCACAGTGAAAGGATAATGAACATGTCTGTTGCGCGGGGTTTCTGCAGGTGTACGGGGATGACCGTTACCTGGCAGATGCCCTGGAGTGCGGGCAGGTGATCTGGCAGCGTGGTCTGCTGAAGAAGGGGTACGGACTCTGCCACGGCGCTGCGGGCAATGCTTATGCCTTCCTGGCGCTCTACAAGCACACCCACAACCCCCATCACCTGTACAGGGCCTGCAAGGTGAGTCCCCACAGGTGTCAGCCTCGGGGCCTGGAGGGCCGCGGTGTCCGCTGGGCAGCCAAACGGAACCCAGTCAGCATACTGCATTAAGTGAAATAATGTGTCCTAGTCTGTCTGTGACGATTGCCTCTTTGACTTTACCTGTCCGTCCTCCTGTTTCCCACCCTGTCCTGGTCTCCTCCCTCTCATCGGCTGCTGTCTTATCTTATCCCATCGCTTTCCCACTGTGGTAAGGGTACAGACAGTTGTCTGTGTCTCCTTGCTGCGCTCGCTCTCTCCGCCCAGGGGAGTGTGCAAAGCCTTAAAACTGCACAGCATGGGCCTCGCCATCCCGGCCTCGCCATTGCCGGCCATGGCCAGAGGTCCACATTGGCAGGGCAACAATTGGCCCAGTCTCGTGCTAAGTTCATGGTCATGCTGGGCGCCTGTGGCAGTACGGGCTGAGAGTACGCTGACTGCGTCATCCTCCAAGGCAGTGTGCAATTAGTGGTGCAGCTGCAGAGTGAATAGAAGCCAGATTGTCGTCATGTGAATCAGAGACAGAGTTCAGCCTCTCCTCCTCAAGCCGTCAGTTTAGTGAAATAAACGGTTGCTGCAGTGAAGTCAACAAGTTCAAGTTGGTAAAAATTGGGCAAAAAACCAGGAAAAATAAATGCAGAGCATGTTATCAGCTGTAATTGGCATCTTGCAGGGCAATGTATGTGGGAGTTGGCACCAGCGCAGTTGCAGCTCATTTCACAGCCGTTTCAGAGGGCATCCACACTGGCACTGCTCCAATGAACAGATTGAAAAGAGCTTGAGCCGTTTTGACGAACCAAAAATAAATGATCGGCCAGATCGGTGTGAACATTGTGTGGTAAACCACAACACTGAAATGAGTAATTTTAGTATTTTGTGACCCTCTTTAGTCCATAATAGCTGCAGGAGATAGGAATTTTGTTCTCCTAGGACCTTCAATGACATGGTGAACGTGGATTTTTGCTTGCCAAATGAAAAATATTTATTGTCTGCCTTTGTAGTTTGCAGAGTGGTGCATGGACTACGGGAGACATGGCTGCCGGACTCCAGACACTCCCTTCTCACTCTTTGAAGGTAGGGGGATGTGTGTATAAGGACTGTACAATGATTTAACATGTATCATATCATTTTCTACTGGAAAACAGTGGAAAGTCTCCCACTGAAGACTTAACCAGTCTTTCTGAGCTGACCTGCTTCTCATATTGTTTGTTCCGCTATTATGAAGAGAGCTTTCTCATTCAGCCAAACAGACTTTGAGGTACATTCTTCAGATAAAGACATGCCATCATCTACAGACGAAGCAAATGGCGGCTTGAGAGCAGAGCATGGTGGGAGTTTGAGTACCTTACTCCTGGTAGGCCCGCAGTGATCTGTGTTCTCTGCTACCTTCTGTAGGCATGGCTGGCACCATCTACTTCCTGGCTGACCTTCTGCAGCCTCTGAGGTCAAAGTTCCCAGCCTTCGAGATTTGAAGCCATCCTTTACCAGCTCTACTGTTTAGGGAGAAACGCAGCACTCCTGAAAAGTAGGCTTGAAGTCCACCCATTTCTCCTCACAGTGGAAGGCAGCTGTGAAGCCCCACCCCCAGAGATGGAGGAATGTGTTGTTTAGCTTTAGCGCATGGCTTCCCACAGAAACACGGTGCTTTCACAATGGGGTGGTCCCTGCTAGCTGTGTGTCTCCTCTAACACCGTGGAGGGAAGCTGTGTCCATGCACCCATTGATCTGCACATTTCAGGCCTGCTCTTAACGAAGCTATGAAATGCACCATCAGTCCTGTTACTGCAGTGATGTAAATTCTCCTGGGAAGGGGTGTCTAACTAAACGTAATGATGAAATGATGATGAAAATTAGAGGCAACCATTGAGACAGGGGAATAAAATTTTGAGGATTTAGTTTACAGCTTATTCATCTGACATGTTGTTAGTATTCGTGAAATGAGCCGTGAATAATTGGCATGCAGACATGTTTATTTTGTTTAAGACAGTTTGCCATTTGTAAAAAAAGATCATTGTTTAGAATGATTTAACATTTAAAACGCTTCTGATACTAGTTTACCTGCATGACGTTTTTCAACTCTGTCATTTTCATCAGCTTGGTAACTCATGTGGACAAGATAAGTGGGATGTGTTTATTTTAATATTCTTCTGCATTAAAAACAGCTCGGCCAATGGAAACTCAGACATCTGAGTCTCACTTAAATGTATTGAATGTAATTTGCCATAGTTTTCTTTATGAAAAAAGTAGTTCATTTGTATTAGTCATGATCCTGGTTAAGTATTCAAAGCAAGTGTCCAACAGGTTCATAAGGTTAACTGTTTGAAGGTCTTAAAACTCAAGGGTGTGAAGGCCATTGTCAGACCTTTACATAGGAGACCTGCCTGTTTCTTTAATGTTAAAATGCAGTTTGTCTGTTGTAGCTGACAGTACATCTATGTGGCACTTAATATGTTTTATTGTGGTTGAGTTCAATTCCAAATTATTAAAATTTGTGAATTCTGACTAGCAAATTGTTTATACTATGTTTAGGACCGACACAGTGTTTTTCTATGACAGTAGAACACATGTTGTCAGTAGGATTTGCATTCAGAATACACGGCAATGGATGCTGTTTGTTCTGTGTACAAATGTTACAGATGAGTTTGTATATTACTGTTCTGATTGTTTTATAAAGAAAACACAGTTGCTAGTCTTTAAACCAATTCACGCTGTACTCGCTAAAGTAAGGGTCTTGTATTTAATTTCTGATCTGCTTTTTAATATTCATTTGTTGCTTCAACTCTACAGTGGCTCAAAAATAAAATACTCCCCCAGCCTCCTGACCTCCCTCCTGTCATTGATACATGCTAAATGTATTCCATGTGTAATGGATGAAATTTATGTGACAACACTATTATATAATGTGTGACATTATGTAATAGTGTCTGTGATTAAGGAAGTGCCTTACAGTCAGTTAAAATGACCACATTACCATCAAAGGTCATTCATTCATGCAAATCTCTGAACCAAGTGACAAACTTGACTGAAATTTAGTTAGAGGCTAATGCAATGAGCTGTGGATTTTGTAAGTCTCAGGTTCAAATCCTAGATAAATGTTTTCAAAGAGATGAAGATTATCATTTCACAAATATAAAATATCTGGATTGTATTGTATAAAATGAAGCTGGCTTTTAAAACACAAATGGGAGAAGGAGTTTGACAAAATATTGTAGTGTCAGATATGTAACACTGGGTGGCAGCACCAAATCAGTGAATTTGTTCACATGGAAATAGAGTTGCAGAAGTCAAATGCTAAGCCAGTTTGGAAAGATGTCCATTCTGCCCAAATCCAGTAAAACTCCAGGACATTCTGGAGTGCTTCTGACCTTTCACCTCCTAACAGTTGGTCTAATCTTAGGCCAGACTGGGTTCTTCCCATTCCTTCTGTGAGGTGGGGGCACACTCAGCCTTGTCAAACTACTTTTATGACCACTGTGGCTGACGGTTCAAGAACTCGGCTATGAGCTGCAGGGGGGTGTTGGGGCCCTCAAGGATCCACAGCTCCTCTGTGAGAAATCCCAAGAAACTTTACACCCTCACTGAAGGTTCTATAAATAGCTGCCATCTGTCTCAGTGGCTCAGTTTTCGGCCCATTCTTAAACCGACACATTGGGAAGTGCAGAACTGGAGTCACAATGGAGCCCAAATGCCATTGACCTCCCACTCAGCCCCCCCAGCAGCCGGATTTTAGGTACCCTTTATCCCTCCTTTGTCCACCTACCTCAAATCCCCCCAGCACAAAAAAAGGGGTCACAGCCCCAGAACCTCTCAATTGACCCACTGACAGTGGCTTGAGCCCTCTGTGACCTTTGCTTTGCTCCTTTAACCAAACATTCCAACAAGAAACAAGTAACTTGACACCAAAAGTGGGGGAGAAGATTAAAAACTTACCCGCCTCAAGCTAAACATTCTGGAAGCCTGTGGCTTGGACCTTTGCCAATCAAGCTTTAACCCTACACCACCTAAGCTGCAAAGACACCAAGCTGCAAAGACCTCAACAGAAACATTTGAAGATCCAAAGAGTCCAGGCAGATGGTAACTGCCCTCCACAGTAGTTCTGCATATGTTTCTGGCCCAGGTGCGCCAGGGAGGTTATGCATATGAATAAACACTTGTTGGATGTAAGTGAAGCTCCTTTGTCCTTCCTGACATTTATTGTGTCTCTGTAAATAGAAGTAACTGCAAGCTTTTGAATTATCACCTTGATGAAGCAGGGCTGTGAAGAACTGGTTGTCATATGATTTAAAAATAAAAAATAACAGCCATAGAACAAAAAGTGTGCAGTCTATTTCAGTGTTCTCATTATCTGAAAACCAAGATGCCCCAAATGACAGTTGCATTTTCATTATAACTCATAAAATTAACTATGTCAAATGCAAAAAAAATGTTGGATTAAAAAAATAAAATGAAGGATAGCTATTTTGATATTACTTCAGTTTTTTTAGTATTTGAAATGTAAAAGTAAATTTCCCGACTTCTGCCTAAAATGATTTTGCATGAGCTGTAATGTGTGTATTTGCATACACACAGATGTGATGATGCACTTGTCCTGTTTGTAATGTTTTGCAGCAAATGAATGGGTGTTGCCTGTCCAGCTATTTCAGTCAATGTGATGCATCATTAGTCTCCTCTTCCTCTTTATCAGAATATCTTCACATAAAGTCAGGAAGGAGTGGGCACTCGGGGAAAGAGCCGGAGCTTTTCCGATCTTTCCAGCTGTGCTAAAGTGGTGTGGTTATGGAGGTGGAGGTTGACCCCACACTTCATCCCGCCCTGGATATCACAAGTCAACTCATATCAAGTCCTGAGACCTGGCAATCATACCCATGACCCCGCCCCCTTTTGCGAACCCATTAGATATACAGTTATGGTGCACATATGTAAACACAACCAGCATCCACCCACATACACACTCTAGTGCAACAGATTCCTACATCCTTAAAAATGGAAGCAGTTCCTGGTTTAATTTCTGATGCATACAGCAGCATGATACCGTAATACATATTCACAGGGGTTGAAACCAAATAATATCTAATACGTTGTGTATGAATAGAATTGGATGACCTACAAATCAACATTCCCATAGGCCCATGGGAACTGAGTTGTGTCTCCCTAGTTTGCCCCTTTTTCACCTGAAGGTGAACTATATCCTAAAATTTTTGTAAACAAAGATCCGCGAAGGCCAAGTCCTCAGAAACCGCAGCAGCATCCCACTGTTCCAGGCATCAGGTATCAGCGGTCGCACGTCTCCTTTCGTGTCCTGACAAGGCTGAATGTCATTTGTTCGTACAGAGGATAGACGCTGTTTCCTGTTTTCATTAGCGCACCTGCTGTTATTTTAGTTTCCTGTGCACTGTGTGGTGAAGGACAAAAAGTTACCTTAAATAGACAAGGTGAAGGTGCAATACATGCTGCAAAGGCAGCATATTTTATTCGGCATACGAGCTAGACAAGTGACTTTAACTGAATACACAACTATTTATTTAAAACAAACAGAGCAATATTTCATCAATATCACCATGGGGTTGAATTTTGTGTCTATACCGGTGTTACAGTAAGATCTACCTAAAATATTACTATCACCTGAATTGGAGTGTGAATTTATTACTACCAGAAATAGTTTTAAAACTAATGGTGTAGCATTGGTTCTCATAAATAGTCTAACAAAGTATGTTTTTAAGAATTAAATTTTGTCTTTCATTCACCATGCTATGTACAGTTCGAACTTCATAAGAACTTCACCACGTTCATAAAGCATGTAATATTTCCAACTGCAGGGATATCATTGTTTTGGTTTTATATCACGGAAACGGAATACTCTGTACGAAAAGTGGATATTCAAAGGTAATCTTTAGATATGAGTAACATGGTGCTCTGAAAACAGCACCATGAGTAAATTAGCAGGACCATGGAGAGCTCCAGATTCACAACTCGCTAATCCACAACCAATTTAATTTGGGAACAGTCCAAGGAATGAAGCCTAGTTTCTTCTGTGCTTTATTCGTATGCGCAGTAACGCTATCCTCATTATATAACTGAACGTCAGTCCACGCCCAAGGAGCTTTCTGATTGGATCATTGAAAGTTTGTATGGGCGTGTTCAACCTATACAGTATGTCACCAAAAGTGGAAATGGGAACACACAACCAAATAACAGGAAAAGGGGGGCAAGCGACAAATTAAAGATTTATAAATAATTTGAGATTACGTAGATATTAGCTGCTTAGTCTCAGCAAGTCAGTAGCGTTTAAAAAAATTCCAGACGACATACTTAACATACTATGTTTCATGCGCAGTGTATGCAAACTGCAGCCTACTACTACAAGCCAGTTATTTTAAAATTATGAGATGTGTACAGTAAAGCGCCTCATTAGCTACTCACGACTTGCCCCACATTAACACTAAGCTACACATTTGAGGTTACACTCTGTTGTGTAAATAACCATTCGAAATGTATGACCGTCTTTAATTTTGCGTCTTCAGAACTGTAGAACGGTTCTACTGAACCTCGGTTATGATGGTGATTACCGTAACTACTCCTACTCCTATTATTATTATTAGCTGTAGTATTAATAGTAGTACTCAGTAACACAATTAAATGATCTCAATTGTGTAAAATATGCTAGTAATAATATACACTGAACAAAACAACAAGATTGCCCATAGAAGCACAATAACCGGAAAGGTGAATTGCAAGGCGCCCCCTACGTGTGATTCACAGGCCTGTGTTGTCATGGGCCGTGACACCATTTTAAATTCCGGCTTATTTTTAATATAAATTCAGTCTCTGTTAAATCTTTCTAAATTTATTTTAGCTGTCTTTTTTTTGTTTGTTAAATGCTCAGAGAAAATAAGTACAGTAGAGTCCACCAACGTTAAAAATGAGAGCTGCACTGAACTATTAAGAGAATATTAACTGATTTGACCGATATATGACAACAGTAACCGAGATTAGCACAACCTCTGTAAAAGCATGTAAAATAATATATGAGACAATGAAGAAAACGTACAGAATGTGTAGCAAAATGAACTTGCTGACAAAAGAGAGACTTTTCTATACGGTTCTCGGCAGCGCCTAAAAATAACTGGCATCCCCCCACCGAAGGATTGCCTGCGTCCCGACATGAGGGGTAGATCCGCTGTGCGTTTGCCCTAAGAAAGCTAAAGAACTTGCCAAATGCCACCCGATACACCTCATGACATCACAGCCTGACATAAATAAGGGCGATGACCAAGCAGCTGGACCACTCTCAAGGGACTCCAGCTTCTCCTGTCTCCTGTCTCTCCTCTCCTCCGTCAACTCTTCAGCATGGTGTGTACTCGTCTGGGCCAAGTCGGTCATGTAATACTTGCAGGACAGCCAACATTTTTTTTAATGATCTGGATGCAGCACTTCCGTAGTGTGGATTTATGCCAGTTTGATGTCACTACAATATAGCGACGAGAGCTGACAGGACGTGGTGTTTCTTTTCTTTGATTTGACTATTTCAACAGCAGTTTTAAATGGAATTAGCTCACAAGAACAGCGTTAAGCACCGTAAAAGAGGAGCACTGGCCGAGTTTGCCGAGTATTTGGATATTGACACATATGTTACATGTACATTCAAAAGGCTGTTTCACTACCCTGTGTGCAATTAGAAAATGTATGTTTTGTCAACTCTGGGGTCTTTGAGATCCAAACAATTTAGCAAGTCTTTAAAATGTTCTGAATTGATGTGATAAATGCAAACTGGCGTCCAACAGCTTCAAATCAGTAACAGAAAATGGTTTTGCTTTTTTTTTTGCACAATGCTTCACGTAGGCCGATGCCGCCACCGCCACCCCAGCCCCAGCCCCCGCGGAAGCCCCAGCCCCAGCGGAAGCCCCACCCGCCGAGGCTGCCGCCCCAGCACCTGAGACCGCCGCTCCCCCTGCAGCGCCAGTTTCCACAGACTTCAGCGGTGATCAGTTGGAGGGTGAGTGAAAGAGGCATGGCCTTCTAAAATTCAAGACCAACCTCCCCCCCCCTTCTCCACACAGAGTGTAGAAGAGGTTATTTTGGAAGTCCTCCCCCCCTTACCCAACCCCACCCTTCTCCTCTCCCACCCTATCCTCCTCCCCACACAGGTTAAGCTCACAGCTGAAAGGTAAGTAGCCTTAGTTGTCCAGAGTCAGTAAGACAGAGTTAGTGCTCACCGCTCCAAACCCCAACCACACACAACTAGCAGTGGAGATATTCTCATCCACTTACTTCTGCCTTAAATTAGACAGGGATGTCTTATCACGTCATATGACTTTATAATAAATACTCAGGGATGCACAACCTGAAACAATTGGTGACTTCCTTCATAATACTTGAAGAACAAAGGTGGACAACATAATTAATGAAGAAAAAACTGAAGATGTTTTTCAATCCGACAGTTAAATATATTAAAGCTGTAAAGAATGAATTTTCCTGATATTTCGTCATGTCTGCTGTATATACTCCATTCAATTAAATTGTGTGAAGCTGTGACATCCACCCATCTTGGATGTCAGAGAAATGTAAATATGTAGATATTTTCATATGGGAATACACACATCATACATGTAGACATGGGCTCAGTGTTATTCATCTGTTGAGGGCGTGTGTTGAGTCTATTCCAAGCTATAGCAGACTCGTCTATAATTGTACAGTGCTTCTCATTTTCCAGCATACAATACCTCATAACATCTGATTAAATCTCACTGAGCGAAGGTTCCTGGGGGGTTTCATTACAAGGGGTATTTTCACCTTTGACCCCTGACATTTTGCTCTTCCCTTGAAAAGCACGTAGGCGTAAACATGCCCTGACAAACCCACAATATACTGGCACATTGAATGGCAATTTTAAATGGGAAGGGCCTTTAAAAATATAGCTCAGGGTACATGAAAAACAAAAAAAATGATCAAGTAAAAAAACTGTACAGCTAATGTCAAAATATTTTCATGCGACTATTGAATGAAGAAAGAGATTGATCAAACATGGTAAAGGAGGATTTTAAACAATCCAAAATCAATAATCTTACTTATCTTCTGATAACATTTATTATGATCAGTATTTTTTTTTTATGCCAAGTAAGTTGAGTAATACATAGATTGCTGATTATCAAGTAGTGGTTGTTAATGTTTAAATTGAAAGAACACCCAAATGTCTACATAATGGATTATGGTGCCATCAGAATGTATCGTATGTACCAGGAAGAATGCGTTCACACCCTCATATTGCTGGTAGAGGTCAGCACACTGGGTGTACGTTGCATCTGGAGTCAGCATTCCTGGCGCTTAACTTGGGCCTGGACTGACTCGGCTATACCTTTTTAAGGACTGGGTTGCATTCTCATGGTATATCGATTTCCTGTCGGGGTCTTTAAATCCCCCTGAAAAGCAGGCTGCAAGCAGCAGCTGACTGTTTGGAAATCACATAAGGCTATGAATCTTTCAGCGGATCACTTTTGATTTGCTGAATGATAAAGGGCATAGAGATAGCTGTCTCTTGTTAGCACCCAGTGTCTTCTCTCCTGAGGCTCACTGTCAGCTGTTGGTTGTAATTACCGAGGAAGTAAGCAGAGCTGTTCTTTGGTAATTTACACTGGGTGGAGAGGAACAGGGAACAACTGTGCAAATATAAGTTAAGGGAAAACTTGAAAAGCACATAGAATACATTACGACTAAAAAAACATTTTGTAAAATTTTAAAGGAACATTATATATTTGTAATTTTTTGTTGAAAATCTGTGATATACACATGGCTTATCAAGTTGCTTGTTGCTTTTGGTGGGACAAATGTGTAGAGGGTTTAGTCATTTCATCTCATATACATTCCTGCCAGACAGCTCTTCAGCAACTTTGCCAGAATCAAACATTGTGAGTTATTTCACTGACAGTGACTGGCAACTGTAAAACATTAAGATGTGCTGTGAAATCAGACTTACTTAGACACTGTTAAGTTGATTCGACAAACTTCATGTGCCCTTAAAGAGACTAAGTGTGTTTGTTTGGCTCTCAGCCAAAGTGTTAAAATAATCCTGCAGGGATCATACTGTACTCTGTCAGAGTTTATGCTCAGCAACCTCCTGTTAATGAGTAATTGTGTCTAAGATGTCTGTTTAATCCTTTGGAACAAGTTTATTCTTTGATTATAATATTTAAGTAATTTTGAATTCCAAATCAATCTGTGGGTAGTAATTTGAGCCCTTAAATTTTCTGTTATACTTAGATTCTGTTATGTTGGTTTCAGTTCCAGACATCAGATATCACATGTGTGGGTTCTATGCTCAATAAAAAATTTGTGTAAATGAATTTGTTTTAATATTATTGATATGACACTGAATTCATCTGTTTCCATTGTAAATGACAATCTTACTTGTAGGGGGCGTACTCCTCTGTGGTCGTCCACATTTTATTTAGTGCCATTCTGACTGTTTCCTCTCTTCTTTCCCCTTCCCTGCACAGACTGGAAAGAGGCCTTTGGACTCTTCGACAGAGTTGGTGACAGCATGGTCGGATTTAACCAGGTGGCTGACATCATGCGCGCCCTTGGACAGAACCCCACCAACAAGGATGTGAAGGCCATCCTCGGCAACCCCAGCGCTGATGGTAAATGGAGCATTTTGCCTTCCTCCTGCGGTGACACTGCTCTCCGCCCACGGCTCCCTTGATGCTTATGACCCTGTATTCATAAAGCAGCAGAGCAGGAGTGCTAATCTAGAACCTTTTTTTCCTGATAGCTCATAGTGGATAAAATTAGGATATGGACAAAGGAGTACTTATCCTCAACATTAGGACTGCAGGCTCTGCTTTTTTCTTCACATTTACCTCTTAGAGAATCCCCTACCCTAAGAAATGTCACAAAATATTTGACCACTTATTAAGCCTGATCTTTTTTTTAGCTATTTTGTATAATTAAAAGTAATAATACATGTCAGCACAATTAAGCTTAATCACTCTGAATTGCATATCTTCTCTATACTTGATTATATTTAAATTGATATTCAATTTAGTAACATTATCTTGGGGTGCACGACAAAAAGTACTTTTTCATTTTTACAAAGAGGCAGTTATAATGTGAACAATCTAGAATTAGATATTAAAGAAAAATAACACTTCATTAAAACTACCACTGTATAAAAGGATATTGTATAAAGAATTAAAAAGTCAAACCAATACCTCCGTATAATGTAAATGTAATCTAAGCATATCTTGCTGTCTGCCTTTTTGGCACTTCTCATTTACCGTCCTTTCCCCCTGGCCCCCCTGCAAAGACATGGCCTCCAAGAGGATTGCCTTCGACGCCTTCCTGCCCATGCTCAGCACTGTGGTTAACGCCCCAGGAAAGGGCACCTACGACGACTACGTTGAGGGTCTGCGCGTCTTCGACAAGGAGGGCAACGGCACAGTGATGGGCGCTGAGCTGCGCATCGTCCTGTCCACGCTGGGTAAGGGAGCTCAGAGGGCTCAGGAGTAATGTCCCTTCTGCTGGAAAACAGTTAGCAGCATTATCTACTCATCTTTGAGAGATTTCTCTTTTATCTGATGTGTCAGTTTTACTTTATGAATCAATTACCTTATTTTTGTTCCTCAGTTCATTTATACTTAACTTGCATTTGTCCTCCCAGTTAAATCAAGGCACGATTCAGTACAATCTTGTGATTGATTTTTAAAATCTTTATATCTTTTAATCAGCATGGAAATGGCCTGAAATATTTTTTTCTGAACAAGATGGAAAACTTGAAGTTTTGAGTGTGTGTTTGTGCGTGTGTGTGTGTGTCTGCTCATGAGGTCATTCACTCACCTGCCTCTTTCCCCAAATTCCCCAGGTGAGAAGATGACCGAGAGTGAGATCGACGCCCTCATGACAGGCCAGGAAGACGAGAACGGCAGCGTCAACTACGAGTGTCAGTGTCTAGCCTTACATTCATTCATATTTAACTTACAGTCAGATATTTACATTACGTAGTGTGAGCTCCTAATGCAAAGCATTAGGCTATTTTCTATATTCATATTTTCTCTGCAGCCTGCGCTTACAACATGAAAGTTAAATCACACTCCACATTGTTAAAGTGCCCTTAACATCATGCATAAACATTTGAACTTAATGCACTAAATAATTTAATGACCTCAATGCTGTTAGGGGCATAAACCCTCATTAGCATGGTTTTGTGACAGCGTAAGTGCTAACCATTACTAAATGTTTGTGAGTGTTAAATAAAAGTACATAGTATGATTTTATTCATACAAATATTGAGCATTTATACCTTATTCATCATGAGACGATGTGTATCGTAACATGCAGACAGGTGCCACCCTGTCATTTTTTCTCTGCTGACCTCTGAGCGCACTGCTGATCCTCACTCTCTGTGCCCCCCCCCCACACAGCCTTCGTCAAGCACATCCTCTCAGTGTAAGAGGAACGTCTTCAGGAGCGGAGTGGAAGCTGAGACGTGCCTGCGGACCCCAGTGTGTCAGGGCAATCCATCCACTGTTTCAAAGACCAACCGAGGAAACGGAAAGGACTATGGAACCGTTGCTAACAACCGTTCTCTTCTTTTTAAATTTTCCTTTTTCGTTCAAATCCATTTTTTTCCATCTTCTCTAAGAGAAGCCACATCTCTACAGAAGACCATCTGCCCCTTCAGGGGTGTGCCTGTTTTTACACAGTGGGTGGGAACAAGGAAAGGGGAGGTTGACCACTCAGAAAAGGGAGTCATTTCCTCTAGCCCCTCCCATCCCGACTACTCTCATTGGCCAGCGATGCTCAAGGCATCTGTAACGACTTTGGACCGGCCACCCAACTGCCCCTCCCGAGAGTCTTAAGTGTTTTTTTTCGCTCTGTCATTTCACCAAATAAACTTTAGCAATAGTGCACCCCCACCTTCCCTGGCTTACTTGTCATTCCTTTACAAAAGCACATACAGTTAGAAGCATATCATTTCTTATGTCAAAGGACAGGGACATGGATCAGTTATGTATGGAGTCTGAGTTCACCTAAATATTCAAGTGCACAATGGTCTAAACATGTAAAAGTGTGCCAAAGAACTAAATGCACAGCACTATAATACACAGCAGAATAAGGGTGCATGAAGGATATCACATATTTGACAGCCATACAGAGACATAATTTTAAAATCCTCAACCTAGCTTATTTACTTCTACTTATGCTGCTCCCATTGTACAATCATTATACATGTAAATAGCTTATTTGTAAGTTAATTTATCAACATATTAGTCATAGTAATTATCAGAAAAAATGACAAGCAATAATTTAATCGAAAGAGTTGACAAAAAAAATGTTGTATGGAGGACTGCTAATCTGACCCTGGAAAGTGAGTCAGAAACAGGTTAGCAGCTTTGGCTGTGTATGCTGCAGAGTGTAGTAAAACAAGGTATTACAATTTTGGTAGATGTACTGAGCTTGTTTGTGTTTTACTCCGCTGTGCAGCCAAAGCTGATGTTACAAGTTGCAAGCTGGTGAAGCTGTAGTCCCAAAGTATCCCATCCCTGCCCAGTGCAGACAGTTAAGCTCTTTTTAAGGATTCCTGCGGAGGACAGCAAACTGATGACAATAAGCTGCTTACACAGACACGGTGAGACCATTTTGACCCTTCTCCCATCTCCTCTCTCCCGTGACATCATCAGGATCTGCTTGTAGTGTGTGGGTGTAGTATACAGGGCACTATGCTGACACCTCGCTGGCTTCTGCCTTAAATCCTAGTTGGCATACTGTTATTGGACCCTTGGGCAGAGAACTTAACCTGAATTGCTTGTGTAAATATCAGTACTGATCAAATGCATTGTAAATGTGAGCTTTGTTTCTCTGGATAAGACTGTCTGCTAAATGTAACAAAGCACCCTTGAATTTTTAGGATTACCTCTGCCTGTTAGTGTTTCCTCTATACAGAGCCTTCGAGCCAGAAGATGTTGGTGAGAGGACAGTTCTTGCCTACACTCTCATAGTGAACAGGCACTAACCTTTGTGAAAAGGTTATTTTACAGCACTACGTCACACCTGTATGGTCAGTGAAGTAAGGGTAGCTGTGTAGTTATAAAGGAACTGGAATCACATTTTCCCATGAGAAATCACTCAAGCTGCTGATTTACATAATCCCCGGACTGTGAAATTGCAAATGAAAAGAAAGGAAATTGAATTTAAATTGACAAAAGGGATGACACAAGTTTGATCTCAGAATAGACATTTTCCCCTCTGAAGGACCCAACATCACAGCTGCATTACTGGCCATGACTGCGCACCTACAGCGGAAACCCCTGGGGCTAAACTCAACTAAATTCACCTGTTCACAGCGAAGGCTCGGCTTACGCTGCATAAATACAAGTTCAAGGTGTTATGTCATCAAAGGCTCGTCTGTAAGTAACCAGCTTTCCCAGAAACTAGCTGTGTAATAATGAATTTAATAAAGAGAACTGAAGAGTGCAAAACCAACCGATTGAGGCTAAGCCATCCCCCAAAGGGTGCATAAAGCAAGATATGTTTACATGCCTTTGGTTCCTAAGGAGAATGAAGAGCTCAAAAGGAGGATTCAGTGTGGAGGTTTGGCTGAGATCAAGGAGCCAACAGGTGAGAACAAATGGCCCTGATTCCACAGGGGAACAGACAGGTGAGAACAAATGGCCCTGATTCCACAGGGGAACAGACAGGTGAGAACAAATGGCCCTGATTCCACAGGGGAACAGACAGGTGAGAACAAATGGCCCTGGTTCCACAGGGGAACAGACAGGTGAGAACAAATGGCCCTGGTTCCACAGGGGAACAGACAGGTGAGAACAAATGGCCCTGGTTCCACAGGGGAACAGACAGGTGAGAACAAATGGCCCTGGTTCCACAGGGGAACAGACAGGTGAGAACAAATGGCCCTGGTTCCACAGGGGAACAGACAGGTGAGGATATGTGTTGACCTGAAGTAGCAAATCAAAGTAGAGCATGCATTACAGATCTGGCACAATGGTCATCAGATTATGATCATTGCAAAAACTCACTTAAGGAACAAGAAATTATGAATTTTCAAGGCAAATGGTACCTCTATAAAATTGTTTTGTATTTCTGAGTGCTGCTCTCCATGAGTTTAGAACGCTAAAGGGACACTGCAGTGGCTTTTCATGTTTAATAAACTCGCCGACACCAAGTGAGTGGTTATCCCGATATTCCAATAAAATTCTGCCATGTACAGTTTGCTCTGTCTTCAGCCTTTAATCTGCTGCTTGTCTGCATTATGCTGGTGTCAGAGCTGCACCAGGAGATAGACTCAATAAAACACTGTTGTCAAGGAAACAAAGCCCACACTGCAAAGAGAGTCCCTGGTCACCTCACAGCCAAGTCATCCGTTGCAGAAAGTGGCAACTGGCACACTACCCTGGCTACCAGTGGGACATGACTGGGCACTCAACATTCAAATAAATGAAGTTTGCCAGGCAGGGCTGTCCAAATGTACCTGTTCTTGACGTTAGTCCACAAAAAGGAAGTTCAACAACTTGTAAAAGAATCTTTCCAGACAGTTCCATTATATTGTTACCAGCCCACATTACCCTCAAGCAAATGGTGGTTGTAGATAGGTAAAACCATCTCAGAAAAGAGAAACATCTTTTCCTGAGTTTCATGAATAACAGCGATATGACTGCAAGCAACAGGTGTAAGCCCAGCATAGCTGATGAGTAGAGCAGGACCCATCCTGGACATTGATCAGCCAAAATGATATATCTGAAGAACCCACAAGGAGGAAAAATAAAGAAAACCATAGCAATTTCCTCAACTGAAGTGAAGTAATATAAGAAACCTCTTTGGGATTCACATTGGTCAGAAATTAGGTTGTTATGTATTACAATCTTTTTGATAGTACTTTTGGCTGTGATTTTCCCATTAGAGCTCATTACGAATGGACTTCTTGTACTCAGGATTAGCATTTTCTTTCTTTTCAGTGTTAGTGCTTTAGTAATGATACATTCGGCTCTTGTGGTCTGAGAATGTTGTTTGCCAGGGCGAGTGCTGTTGTAATTGTATCTTACATTGGGTGAATGCACTTATGTTCTCCCATGTTGGATAAATGCATCAACTGAATGACAGTAATGTAATTCAAAGCAATTGCTTCGCTGCATGTATTGTCCAACAAGCAGGAACATCTGATGATAGGTTGACTACATATAATACAAATAACTCATTAAAAACTCATTTTTCATTGGATTAGATGTAATTTAACGTAGTTATAGAAAATGGCACTCTGCTTTTTCAGTTATAAAACTAAACTATGTTTCTCAACTCTGCTCCCCAATTACATACTTTCAAACAGAAATACTATCAAAAAACTATTTTCTCTAATGTTGTAGGTAACAGTGATAATGTTATTGCTGGTAAGTGTATGTGCCTTGCTTTGACAGTGGGAATGGTGGATTATCAAGACTGTATCTTCTCAAAATGATGAAGATTAAAGTAGGTTATGTTCTACCAAGCACAGTACTGCATTTCAATGGAGCAAAATGGCAGCATGTGGTATACATTGTCCTTTGTTCTTTTATTGTAGGAGTCTGGGACAGAACAGATGTGTATAATTATAATTCTGTTCGGTCGGGGGGGGGGCACGGGGCTGGGTTTTTATGTTAAACTTTTAAGCACTTCATTTACAGGTGGATCACTAGTGGTGTGATCTTATTCAGAATGTGTCTGTGTATGTGTGGGTGTGTGTGTGTGTGTGTGTGTTTGTGTGTGGGCGGGAGGTTCTTCGTACATGACATATGGTTATATATTAAAGTAGTTACATTTCTCCTAAGGTGTGAAAATCATTACTGATTCACAGCAAAGTCATACTGGTAATTGCAGTATATTTGTCTGCTTCACCTTTCTTTCTGTAAGTGCCCTTTCTGTATCTGTACAATGCAAGACCATGGAACCATTCAGAACATTCTCAGGAAATATCCCTCAGTAAAGATATTTACTCCGCTGCAATGAAAACGTATCAAGGGTAAGAGGTAAGCAAATAAATTGAATGAGACAGATAGTCCGGCACGATTCTCATTAGGGTTATTTACTCCTTAATTTGTGGCACTGCATATGGAAGGGAAAAACACACACAGTATCTGAAACATCGTCTCAGCTCAGCTGGCACCCTGCTTGATTTACAGCCTGCTTGGCTGAGAGATATTAGGTTAATTGCAGGAGTTTGCAATGAGGCAATAGCCCTATCTCCTGTTCATTTGATACTTTGTTGCTTACTTTTCAGGAAAATTAGACCCCCCCCCCACCACCACCACCCACATCCAGATTCATTAACACTTCAGGGAAATAAATGGCACAATCAATCACCTTAGCTGCAGTGACAAGCTCTATGGATGCAGTAGCTCAAGGAGCATGCCAAGTTTAGCACCTGTTCCACCACCAGGTGGTGCTCTGACACTTCTTTGAGGGAAGGAACGGTCTGCATGGGATCAGCTGCAGTTGACTGCTGTCTCTGACACGGTGTCGATACAGAGAAACTAATCTTCCAGCTGTTTCTGCATAGAACCTAGATTTAGGAAACATAGCTATTTATGCGTTAAGTGCTGTAATGAAAACTAGAGACCAAAATATTTTCATTGTGCTTTTTCTAAAATTCAGTTATAACATCTACTCATGATGAGATTCTTACAGTATATTATTTTTGCCTGTCACTGAGAATACTGCTGCAGCACATTTTTAGGTAGTTCTTACATCATCCACTCTGAACATTTTGTAAACTGAGTAACTGGTTCACTCTGTAAGCTGGGCTGGTTTATCCTCTCTCTGATCATGGTTGAAAAGTGTCAGCAAGCTACCAGCAGCCGTTTCATCTAGCCTGTAGCAGTTTTCAGACAGCTTGCCAATTTGTCCAGATACCTGCAGAATCGTTTCCGTGCATATGCATGAAGATAATAATATAGTCTTTCACAGATCACAATGTTAATTAATGTAGCCATGACAACATCAGCATTATAAACTCACCCTCCTTCCCAGCCTGTAGTCTCTCTGTAAACTGCACTCCCTGCGAGACAGCAAACAAACTGTTCAGCTTCCATAGTGAGTGATGCACACTTACCGAAATGTTGAAAACAAGGTGTTAAAATCCAAAAGGTTTTGTTAGTCTGTTGATTGTACTTCTGAATACACTCACACTTTTCATTCAAAGATATGTTTTAGGAATCAAGATATCAAAATTGCTGTGTTTCTCACTATTTCAAGATGCAGGAGCTGAAGCAACTCCTCAGTATATCACAATTTTGCATGAGCAGGAACACCATGTTCCAGAAAAATATTTAAATTGTATGTGTATTGCATGCAACCAAAAAAAGCTGAAGGATACCAAACTGTTCCTCCACCTTCAAATTCAGGAATGACCCCAGTGTTAGTACTCATCAGAATGAGAACATGGATTAATCACATGAATTAATTTGACTACATAATGAGGGTTGAATCCGTCTGATTTGCTCTTCACACACATTTCTGAATGCACCCTAACTCAGGCCATAAATACATGTGTAATTTCTGAAAGCATTACACAGATCCACTTTCAATTCAAGGGTTTGTTTGTGCATTGCGTTTCACATGTCATCAGTTGTTTTCATGGTGCACTACGCACACTTTCAATGTGAGTCAGTATTATTTTGAAATCTTTCCACCTCTCTGCAGTAAAATAATTTTGTAGTTGCAATAAAGCATTTAAGCCACATTTTTATGATTTGGTTCTCTGGCCATTTCACTATAAGCAGCCTCTAGGACAAAAGAGAAGCCTGTATAGTCCAATATGAAATGAAAGTGGTCTCATCTTATTGGTCTGGACAAAAGGAATAGTTATCCGATTCTGACTCACTCCTCTCTCACTCTCAAGTGCTCTTGCACCACAGTGTTTTTTTTATTATTATATAATGAAATGCTTAAAATTCTAAGCAATGACTTCTTAAGGAGATGTTTCAAGAAACAGCACCTGCTGCCTTCAGAGTTACTTCAGTCCTGTGCAAAGCAGGTGTCCCTCATGTTCTGCCGCATCAACAGCATGATGTGCACTGCATTTCCATAAATTCCCCTGGATTCCACATAATCTCCTCATGAATTTATTTCCAGCCAGTGGGTGAATGTCTGGAAATCAATAAAAGATCACAGCATTATCATAAATGACCCAAATCAAATGCCTTTAGGTAACTTAGTCATTTGATATGTGAGATTTCACATGAATTTATGCCAGTGATGTTGAAGCGTTTTCCTTAACTTTAAATAGTTTGTCATATTTAGTTTTTGTTTTATATGATTTTGTTGTTTGTTGCCTGAGGCGATTAATATCCTTCAGAGGATGGCATTAACTTGAAAAAAATGGCTAGGGTACTCATAACCATTTTAATCGCAGACATTTTGTTCTATAAAAAAATCTACTTATTTTAGCTAGCATGAATTCTCTGTTTCTCATGGTATTTCACTCCCATTATCGAATAACTATCTATGATTTAGTAGGTATTCAACTACTGCTCAGAAACTGGGTTATTTGGTCTGACCTTGTGCAGCATTTGAATTAAATTAAGAACAAATAGATTTCATGGAAACTACTGTTCTATCTCAGCGGTCATGCGTTGCCAAGTTGCCAGCAAGACTGTAAAGTGTACCTGATCAAGTGTCATGAAGACGTGCGGCTGGACAGTAACACAGTCCTCTGCGTTCTACCGCTTGTCTCCAGAAGGGGCGCTGTGAAATCAGGTTGCACTGCTGCAGAATGCATTTTCCATTATTTTTCCCTATGACTATTATTCATTCCACATCCTGCCCTCTCCAGAGTATTTTTTATTTTTGACTTGCTTGTGAGAGTGGTCGTCTGCCTGCTGTAATTGAATCCCCGGCCACCGAACACAAGGGCATATTTATTCTGACAGATACACCATCTGGTTGCTAAATTGTAACCTTCTAAGAAATCAAATGGAAAAATGAAACTACGATGCACCTTTGCTCATATCCATGTGAAATGCAGTTTTTGTGACTGATGTAAGGTTTGTGAAGTGGTTGAATATGCTTGCATTCAATCTACTTGGATAGTGAAGAACAAGATTAGATACAACACTGCTGTAGGGGAATCAGACCAGCGACCCATAGACTGAAAGCTTGCTGTAAGTAGAAGCTTTGAGTTGTGCACGCTTTATGCTTCTGGCAGCATAAAGATCTACCACAGAACAAGGAGGGTTTGTTCATCACATAAGACAATTATGGCTCGTAAACACAAGGCTGCAGGTTTAGTTCATTGAGGGGGCATTGATGCGGTGCCATCTTAAAATGTCTCATTTTGAATATTCATATATAATGCATTGATCATACTGATCATGTTATGTATATGGTGTATGTATTTCTGCTATAAGCTAAGCAACTAAGTGGTCACATGGAAAGGCATAATAAATACAGTAAATAGATGTCAAAAATAACGAGATTCTACAGAGCAGCTCTGGACTGTTTTTCTGGACCTTCAAATTTTGTTCAAAGTAATAAACTGACAGTGTCTACTATGTTGGCTGTATGCAGAGCTCTGTAGAAAACCTTGCCTAAGGCCATGTGTACTATTGAACCAATCAATGAAGAAATGTATATTTCATGAATTATGCAAAAAATGCATTTTTTTCACAGTAAATGAATTTTTCATGGAAATGAATTGATGAGAACTTCTTTTGATATTGAGTTTATAAGTGCAAATGATTGTTTAGTGATTTCCACCAAAAAAAAACTTTAATAAAATAAATCATACATTTTTTTTCTTTAAAGAAAACATATTAAAAATTGAACCTGATGTTACAATGTAACAGTACCTTTAATTTAGGAACAAGGACGATCGTTATGGATAAAGTGGCTCTTTTTAAAATGATTATGATGAAATCTCCCCAATCATTTGTAAACAAGGAGGACAGGCTGGTACTGCACGAAGCACATGATCAAAGGAACACAGGTCTGAGTACTGAGGGCAAAGCAGCTTTACAATGTTTAAGAGCACTTAGCATTGCTAGTGCCAAACATGCGCTGTTCCAGTACTTGTGTAAATGTACCGTATAAATGGAAGACACAGAGATGCAATGTTGATGAACCCGAATAAGAGAGTTTGCTAAGCTTACGGAACAGACCAGCACTCTCACCTGAAATAACTCTGTATTTATTACTGTATTTATTTATTTACATTTTAAAAGCACTGGGGGAAACTGCAGACAAAAGTCACACTAGCTTTCACCCTTTCAAATGTTATGATAATAGGTCCATGGATATTCCATATTCAGACAAAATGAAATCAGGACAAGTGGCATCGCAATATTTCTGTAGCTGCTAAGCTAAGGATTGCTGCAAAACGAAACAAACACGATGTCTGTCTGAGAGACCCCCATCCCCAAACTGAGAAACCACATAATGTACCATGTAAGCTCATTTTTTCTCCCATTGCCACTACGGTTTGATATGCACTGAGAATGAATTGCATGTCCAAAAACACCACTAACCTGCAGGTGTATGCCAAATTACAACTGATTGCAGCAATTATGAAATGACACAAGGTTTAAAGGGTAATTTTATGCAAACATTGAAAGTTTGATTTTGGTTGGATGTGTTTTCTCCTTTCCTCATGAAAAGTTGGTACAGGTTTTCTACACATCTATTGCCACATGCATAAACCAGAGCATCTTACTGGGATGCTTAAATTGTAAGATACTCCTCCAACCATCAGGGATGACAGCCATGATTTCATATGCATGTATATTAAATTAACCGTATAACGTACTGTATGCAATGTGACAAAAACATGTATTGTTCACTTATTTTTGTTTGGTTTATACACCTGTGAAATAGCCCATGCCTCCACCATTTCCATTTTAGTGAGGGACCAGTAAATCCAAACTAGATTGTTAAAAATATGAAATACAATATCTCTAAACTGCAAAAAAAAATAGCTGAGTAGGATGTATTAAACGCTGAACAAATGTATAAAATATAAAATATATAACATGTGAGAAACCCATATCACATCTGCAGTGCATGAATGCAGATTAATGCATCTGAAATACAACTCTTCACTGCTTACCATTCTCAGTGCCTTGTTTGGCCTCCTTTGGACTGCAGTGTACATACCCCTTTATTAGCAGTAAAGCACTTAGCACAATATGTCACAGCACGTCATTAGTAACTGCATGTAGAACTGGAATTGCTAACATGGACAGATAAATGTCACATTAGTAAAATGACTATTTCATATGAAGTGTGCCCAAAACACACATTTCAAACTGAAAATGTGCATCGATATTTGTTAAAACATGTATCTCGTGAGCTCCAGCCAGTCTTTAAGCCCATTAAAGCATTATCATCTCTGAGCATTAAAATCTGTCCTTCTGTAGGTGAAGCATTTAGCAGAGCTCATCATGAATATGTATACTCTCAAATGGCAGCGGAAGGTGGAAATGAGAGCTTGTAGATGTAATTTTCAGGAAGAGGTTTTTAATGGGAAAACAAGCCTGAATACAAGTGGAGTGGTCACCGTTCTGGGCCGGGAATCAGAATGTTGGCTGACTTTATGCTTTCAGAACTCCACTCTGTGACCCATTAGGTCTGCTTTCTGTGCCTGTAAAGGTACCATTCAATTATATTTGTTTCACATTGTCATTACCAGGACTCTAATGGAGTAGTAAAGCCATGGGGCTGTCCGTGCTGCCTCCCTACAGCACCCTGTCTGTCCAATCCAAACCCCTGTGGTACTGTGAAATAAAGCGTTCATGGTCAGTGCTTGAGGGTAGAATATTGACCTTGTTTTATGAGATCAGGGCCGAGAGTAATGTGTGGAGGAACTGCCAGTCGTTTCTAATGAGTGGTACATGAAATAATTACAGGTTCCAGGTTCATGGTAATTAATGAAATGGGTCATATTGTGACAGGCCAATGGGTATATTGATTTGGTTCTTGCTTTATCTTTAACGTCATTAACAGGACCAGTCTTGGACGGGGGAAGTTACTCGACCCCAGCTGTCTGGGGGATTTCTGGTGCATGGAGAAATGAAATGCTCAATAATTATTAACGTGAATATTCTTGCTCTAGTCCTTGACTAACCTTACCTTCTTCCCCTGGTGAGAGATAGTTGATATGGAGGAACTCACATGCTCTGATTACCAAGTTGCTAGACTTGAGGCACTCCTGGGGCACAGGCCCCCAGCGCTCACATCCTCACACATGCAATTTATGATAAATGGCAAAAAAAAAAAAATGGGGCGCAACAAATAATTATTTGGGCGCGTGATGATGCCCCTGCTGATTACTGTATGTGCCTCCTTAAGCAAAGCCATGTTTTCTGCTTTCTAATGGAAGAAGTGACGAGCCATGATGACTGAATGACCTCCTCTCCTCATTACATGTCCCTCACTTTGTTGGGATGTCATTGCTACCATAATCCATGCAGTAAGATATGTCAACGTGCACTGAATGGGCTGTGCTGCTCATTGAAATATTCCTGTGTTCATGTGGCATTCATTTTAAAGGCTCACACTCTACTTGTGCAACATAAATATGAGATCAGGGACATTAAATATCTGCGCTTCACTAACTGAGTGAGACTCTTTTATTTCCGCATATCTGTGGATCGGACTGTCATTGCAATGGAAGGTTAACTGTTCCTTTTCAATGCACCATGAAAACTCAAGGTAAACACTGAAAAGCATGGAAGCCTTCATGAACAAAGGAAAAATATGCACACAATAAACATATGGGACCTAACTACAGTTACTACTACCAGCATTCTTTAATAGTGTGCCACATCAATGGAAGGCAATGTGCAATCTCTGAATCTCTTTGGCAGCAGGTCTCATAACAAGACTATGCTGAAACACTTTGTCAATAAATGTTGTCAGACTGCAGATTAATATTTTTTTCAGTGATTAAATTATTCCCTTCACGGTTCATTATATTCTGTTCAAGCATTAAACTAACTAAATGAATACATGGAACAGAAAATAAACAAAACAAAATGGATTGGACGCTTTGAAAGAAATTCAAAAACCACATTAATATTTGAAATCTAGCTGTTTATATTTTATGGATTTTTTATGCTTCTGCTTAGAAGTGCTTTGAACTTTTAAGCACCTCAAATCTGTTTTGTTTGTCCCTTAGGCTTTGACTACACAAGTCTGCTTACTAAAGCAAACTTAAATTTTGCACCCTAATTCCTTCATTATCTCAAATTTGCATTCTGGAATTTACATGTCTGCTGTCTTCTATGTAATCACCATCAAGGGATGCTGACTGGAAAGTTTCTTATTTTGCAGAAAGACATACAATATATGGTATCACACACACACACACACACACACTCACACACACACTATATGACTGTACTGAGATACCCAACTGATTAATGGCTGTAGAAATGACCAAAAGCCATTGGATAGACTGAAAAACAGCATTACTTAACTCTCAAAGACATGATTAACATTACATACTCACTGCTGTCCTGGACAAGTCTCAATTACTATTAATGATAATGACAACATCCAGTACTTACTTTGTGACTTCAATTATATTACAGATTAATTCTTAGCAGCATTTATTTGTAATTGAAACTGACAGGGTGACAACACTGAAGCTACAAAATATTAAGTGTTCAGGAGACAGTTTGCCTTGATAATTATGGAGGGGGAGCTGAATGGACAGTTGAGAAGAATAATAACTGTAATGATGAACTAATACTTATTGTTTCAAGAGTACTAGCTGAACAGTTTCCTCTAGCAAAGATTCTGAATGTGGATTCAGTTATAACTACGTGGTCAGAATGACTACTTTTGTAATTGCAAATAACAATTGAATGTGCAATGACAGGATATGCAGAAGAAAAAGGAATAACATTTTAAGAGCCATGCTATTTTGTTCTTGGTTTTTTAAATATATCCAATAATCAATGGTACTACATAAGTAAGTGAACTGGCATATTATCGATACTTGGTGCTGTGTATGATCATAGTCTGGGTTTTTCTTAACTGACGCTAACGTGCTAATACGCTCAGCATTACTCAAAGGACATATGCATTTACCGTACGATTAGGAAGAATACAAACAGCATGAAGCGATCAGTAAAGAGGTTCTCAACCTTCCATTAAAACATTATGTGCGTTTAATTAAAATGAATGACTGTGACACATGGGCACTCTTCTGAATTAATTACTTTAGTGAAGGACACAGGAACTTTTTAGCCAGCTTGAAACATTTCAGTAAACTGAACTGGCACCAAATCAGAGTTGGACAAATTGCTCTTATCTAGAGCAAAATTTGTGGGCTGTCCCCAAAACATTTTGGTAACATGATCTTGATCTGATTCCTAGGACATTTTTTGTGACATTCTTGCTCTTCTTGTTATAATATACCGCATATTGAAAGTTTATATAAAAGCATATATCATGATTTGGATGAGGAATCATTGCTGTTTGCAACCACTTTTGCAACCATAGCCAAAGTATTGCCTATTTTCGTCATCTCAGTCTTATCTTTAATGAGTTTATTGCAGGGGAGCCAGGGGGAGCTTGACTCTTCCTAATAAGATATGAGCTCCCCTGAAAACTTGATCTGTGAAATTTTGGGGGTCTCTAAAATATTGTCAATATGCTATTTTTGCCATTCATTTCTATTTTACTGTGTCTTCATCATCATGGATCATACGTAAAATGAAGCTATTCTTGACGTATGACTCATACATGTGGGTGATTCATCACTAATTCACTTTAATAAAGATAGAAGCTGTTCTTGCCATCACCATCGAAGCACGGTGGCCCAATATCATAAACTTCACTCACTTTATTTCAAAGATCAGAAACAAGTTAACTTTCTTAGTCCCACTCAGTCTGCTTGCCGAATCGCCATTATTAATTTCTGAGGTTTGATGTGGTCATTAACTGATTATTATATATCAGATGTTGTGACATAAAGAAAGTAGCTTTATACCATGCCTGCAGCTATGAATGTTTCTTTGCATTAAGAATCACAGTCAGTCCTCTCTCTGAGGCATGCACAAGCACCACACCCCCAAGACCATGTCATAACTGTTCATTTAAAAGCAGTTGGTAGATTTTCAGAAAGAAGGTTAATTATACTTAGTACTGAGGGCAGGTATCACTTAACTATTTATATTTATTTAATTAACTAAAAGGTCCCAACTGTGAATCAAGGGACAATATAAGAATAATTACACTCAATATGCATGCCTAACCTTTTCTCCTATACAAATCAGACACACATTGATAATGCTACTTATTATAGGACATCTGGATTAACATATAGACCTCAATATCTCACACATATGAAAGGTTTTATATTCTATCACCCGAAAGATCCTTATAAATATTAAGATATCATTTTAGTCAGTGCAACAGATACTCCGTGTGAAATTACACAAGCTGCAATTTTTACCATGTTAATGCAAGAATCAGCTGAGTTTTGATAATGTAAAGAATTTCTTAAATATTAATTCAGAATTGATATTTCCATATCATATATGCATTATAGAATCATTTATAATGAAGACAAACAGAGTGCATGAATAGTCATGAATATTCATTTCAGAATTGAATGAGAATCTGAAGTCATCATGTCATGGAGATTCTAAACAATACTGACACATCGGTGCAAGCCATCTGTCCTGTTTCACATTGGTAAACAACTGCAGGTGCCTCAATGACAGACGTATGGAGTGAAAAGGTCACAGTGGCTTTTCCTCCTCTATTGAACACTGCATAAGAGAAAAAGTATTTATGCACACGAAAACCTTGATGGCAAAGCCAGAACACTGGTCTCCCCCGAATTTCTTTGCAATGTGGAATAGCATGTCTTACATATTCACTAAATTACAACAACTGTATGTTTGTAAACTGTATATTAAACCTGCTAAAAGCAAAATAGCAATAAAAAGAGGCGTCCAGGTCATACGACTGAGATGCATTTTGACATACGTTATTCTTTTCTGAGGGATGGCAACTGGATATGAACCAAATGAGGGAAGACTACCAAGATGAAATGAACATGAGAAATGTGACATAGACTAATTTTTTTTTGTGAAACATACTTAAACCATTCAAAAGACACATTCACACCCAGATTCCATTGAGTGACTAAAGTAATGGTTAAATATTTTTTGGTATTGCATGGTATTGTGTTTGTTGGAAACTTCAGGAACACACACATCTCAATGGAAAAACAACAGCATGTCCATTAGGTTTTTTCTCACATTTTTGCTGAAGAAACATTACATGAATATAATGTGTCTGATGTAATGTCACCTGCTGGTTGTTTTGTTGTTGTGATGGCCAGATGATTACAGTGAAGAAACAGATGAAGATGATGGATGTGTTGGTACATATAGGCATGAGGTACGCCCCACTAACATATAACATGTCAGATGGCGCACCTGTCAAGTCATGCATTTGTGCCATGTCTTTATTGCACAACGGAGGAACAGCACAGCTCCTTCAGGAACCAGAGAGGGAGAATACAAATCAGTCCTTCCCACCAACATGTTCCCACTAGGAAAGGTCAAATTAAGAATGATCGCTTACAGGAACATAAAAGCACTGAAGAAAACATACAACCTGGTTGGGTGTCACCAAGGAGAAACAGCTGCAAAGCAGACTAGAAATAGTTTGTCTTGAACCTGAATTATGAGTTTGGTTAAAAATATCAAAGTTTTGTTTTGACATACTATGAGATAGACGAAATTGAAAATGTTTCAATATTTGTGCTTTTATTCGTCCAAGTAAGCATGTCTGTAATTTGGTGGTTCAGACTTTGTGAGATAAGGATTTCTTTGAAAATGTAAGAAAAATAAAATAATGTGTTGCACTGTAAATATGAAGATAAAATATTTAATCGCAGATAATGAAGGAGGAAAAGTAATGATGTGGGAGTTAAAACTTTTGCACTAAACACCAATACCATTAATTGAATTTCTTTTTTTAAATTGTGGGTCAAAAGCATAGTATAGTTTTTTTCTGCATCAGTGTCTTTTGTTATGGTTATTGCTTTAGACATTACTCATGGGATATTTGAATGCCATTGTTATAGTAAAACTGCAATCATGTCTCCAGGATTGACTTACATTATTTAAATCATTGAGGTTTAATTTACAAAATTGCACACACTCAGAGTCTACGATGGGTGTGAAGGCAAATAGTTTTCTCATTATGTTCTTATAATTATGAAAGCTGACCTGCAAATTGATGGATACACTCATCTGCAGGTCTGCAAGGTGTTGTTCATGACTTCACACGTAATTAAACTCTCATTAATGTAGCACTGTGGAAACAACAGTAAACAACAAATTTAGAAAGATCTGTATGTGCACAATAATTTGCATTAATAGATGCACGGGACAACAAATCAGCCATTTCAAGACGATGGTCCATCTGGGTTTTTTGGCTCTCAGACTCTGATGGAGCTGTCAGATGGTGAATCAGCTAACGTTTTGCTAAGAAAAGTGAAATGGCTCCACGGGGCTAAATAGATGATTTTCTGGTTTAAATGAGCTGCAAAGCACCTTTTAGAGACATTGATAAAAATCTCTTGTTCTGATGTAGATGCTTCCTACAGGGTGACCCATTGACATGGCAGCATGACTCTCAGAAGAGATGCTTGTGAGTTATGTCTTACTGTTTCCTCCCCATATGATGTTTTGCAATCAGCATGAGAGGACAGAATTCCCGCACAGAGCAAACAAACCACAAAATGGCAATCAATGAACTAGCAGTCTTAACTGAGCTACAATAGGTTACCAAGAGACTGCGGTAGTTATTGAACCTTTCCTCTGTTCTCAAGAATGGTTTCTAGGACCCAATGCTTTTGTATGTTGTATCTTGTGCTTGTTTTTAAATGCACACCACATCAAAATTAAAGTATTATTACTTACTACATTATCGTTTAGTACAAATTATGTTGTCATAAATATATGCAGCCCTCACCCTGCTGACAATATTCCCAATAGCATCACTGGATAATAAGAGTTCATACTGTTGCACTGGCTTGCAGTTGTTCACTGTATCCCTTTGTTGAAGTCAACATATTTGTTTGAAAACTATCCTAGAGAAAATTATACAGGAGAAATTAGATCCATAAAGTCTGGCCTGTATAGAACGTAATTTGTTGCCATAGAGTGCAGAGGAATTGCTTACTTCTTAGGAAACTAAATATCTGTGATCAGGGCTCCATGAAGTCACATGGGCAATTCCCACAGTGCTGGCACATCTCAAACCGCTGCTTAACTTGGAGCAGTCAGGGCACCATGCTGACCTCCATCCTTCTTCCTATCATGTGACAGTAAAGTATGCCTGGATAGAAACTACTGTAGCGGGAAAAGACAGCAGACAGCTGAGGTCATAATGGTTTAATGACAGCTCTGCCCATTTCCCATTTCCCATTTCCCTTTGTTATTGGACAGAGTGCGTCACATCGGTGGCTGTTGGACTGCCCTTTCATTTAATGCTCTTAGCTGCCTAACTTTCGCATGATGGGTACTTTGTGGGAATTAATTACAAACCAAACAGTAATAAGATGTTGTTGTTGTTGTTTCTGGAAGTAATGGAGTAGTGAGATGTGCACATTACTTCTGCCTTGCAGAGATGGCATGTTTGTTTTTTGTTTTTTTGTGTCGGGGTCATTGCATTTAAGACTGGCATTTGATGACCAGTGAAAGCATGAGAGTACAATAATTACACAGGCCAGAATTGCAGCGATAGAGAATTGTTACTTCATTCAGGCTGCATAGAAGTCATAAAGGAGGGGGCGGGGTTGGTGACAGGGAGCCAATCATGACTACAGCAATAAACATGCAGCTGTCTGTGGCAAGAGAAAAGAACAATAACTTTGGCTTATGCTTCACATTTCACTCATAACTCACCTATAGAGAGTGAAGCAAAGTATTTCAGGTCTGAAACATACCTGGTTCACCAGAGAATTGATTCTAGCCTAGCCCTGAGAGCAGGGTGTTACCTTGGAGTAAACACAATGCGCCATTGCTGAGATGAGCTCAGAAAAAGCATCGCTCCAAAGGAAATACTTAACAGATTTCCATCAAAAGTAATGTGTGAAAAGCCAATGGCTCAGCCATGTTAATGCAGGTGATTTCTACATCAATTACCCAAGATTAAATGAAAAATGCCAAGTTCCTTTCATCGTTTTCTCTTTTGTAATCATATTTCTTTGTCATCCTCAGCCTTTTTACATGACATCTTTCATGCCATTGCTTTATTGTGTAGTTCAAGAGTAAGTGGGTTGTGTACCAGTTGTGTGCTGATGATCTGTAAGAGTTAAAATGCAGCGGCAGCATGTTTTTTTTTTTCCTACTGGCTTTAAAGTTTAAATGGATCCAGTGATAATGAAACTTTGAGCAGACAGCACTCTTTAAAGTTTCTGCTACAGTGCATCCGGCATCATTTGAAGCCACCTGCTGAAGATAAGGTGTCCTTTAAAGTCTGTCTCTCAATTGATTAAAGTAAGATTAGCGGGATGTACACTTTATCCCCCATACACCTCTGAATGGAGGTGAGTGATTATGCTCGGGAGTTGTTCCTTCCGTTTAGAGGTGGCCCATATTGCCGAAATCCAGATATATCTCCCCCGATTTCAGACAGGAAAAGCCTCCCAGAACAGATTTGGTGACACGATTAGTGTGCTTTTCTTGCCAGGAGACTGGGAAGCTCCGAACGGACTCTTAGTAAAGGCACATCTGAACGGTTTTCCTTTTGTTCACTAATGCCAAACAAGCTTTCCAGCCGAAGCAGCTTCAGAAGTCTCATGATACAAACTAGAGTAGAATTGTCTGGTTATCATTTCACTTCACAATTCTGACACCGAAATGAGAAAAACGTTCAATCTTGTTATCAAACCACCAAAATGGTCTCTCCTCTGTTGTCTCAGTCCTCTTTATGCATACACAAAACTTACAACCCACATAAGAATAACCTACAGACAGTTAATGAAGAAATAATTCTTTCCCAAAGTAAAGTTTTTAACGTTTTCTCACGTTGGTCCATAGGCTGTCCAGTGGCTGGGTTGGTACCTGAAAAGCCCAAGGCTGAAGTGGATGAAGGGGGATGAGGAAGGTAAGTGTTTGTACACCAATCACCCTGCTGTGAAAAAAAAATGTGCGGGCAACACAAAGCCTCGTGTCATCTGCTGTCAAGATTCCCTTTCTTATTATCAATATTACACTTTTCTGCTTGTGCACAACAACACAGCAGGAGCCAAGATTTTTCCCAGCAAGCACTGTGTGATTGTATCAGTCATATTTTGATAAATTTAGAGATTTTGGTCATTCCGGGGCCTTCCTGAAATGCTTCGAAACCTGGAAACCGTTTTTGTTAAATTGAGACCTGAAACAGAATTCACAGATGCTACAGAAAGTCCATTGTGGGTTTTTGTATGTGAGTGAAATGCCATTTTCAGGCAGGTGGATGACTGGAATACACACAGCCTTTTTACAAATAAACCCTTCACATATGGGGATGGAACTGGCAGATACCCACATACTCTACATACATGTGGAAATCCTGATTATTCACTCCACAATCTGTGAAATTTCCCAACAAACAAAGCTTCTCGGCTTTAATGAGCATATTTTGCTATATTGGTGCATTGTTTTACCTTGTTGTCTGGAGATTACTCTTGCACAGTCAGGGCGATGTAGAGACAGCAGCAGAAGCCCTAGACAGTCGAGAATTAGGGACAATGTGGTCTGTTAGGTTATTATAGATTTCATATCAATGTGCTGTCAGGCCAATGCTCCAATTTCCACATGTACAGGAGCAGAGCATGCATATATTTCTGTTCATTCATATACCAAGTCCTGTATGTTTATGAATAATTAAGAGGAGGAGCTGATCTGTCATTTCCTTTGATGAGTGTTGGGACTGCGGCTCACTCTTGAAATAAGCTCTTGCTGCAGAGATTTAAAGGGTGGTTGCATTAAATTTTAAAACGCATAGGTAATTTGTAATGTTGGCATTGATAATTAAACAGCCTTCACCTCATTTCTCTGCATTAACATCACAGGAATGCAATAAGAAAACATCACTACTGCACACCGTACACTATGACTATGAGATGAAAATTACAATATGAAAATTCCTGCTGAAGGATATAGCTCCCTCCCCCAAAACAGACCCACTCTATGGGCACTAGATAACTCCCCTGGCAGGCATACATACATGCTGAATATCTGCAGCTTTCTCCCTTTCCTGCCTCAGCTCCACACCTCCCAGTTGATTCCATCATTCGTTAGCTGATCGGTATTATCAATACCTTTGAGGCTTGCTCAGTCCATACCATGGACCTAGGTGTGTGTGTGTGTGTGTGTGTGTGTGTGTGTGTCTGTGTGTGTGTGTGTGTGTCTGTTCTGTGTTGTTCTGTGAGCTCTGGGTGGGACACACAGGTTCACACATTGGAAAGAAGAGGTAATGATTGTGTCTCTCAACCAAAATCCATGACAACATTCAATGGAATGACTCTCTTCATCACCATTTTGCACTTAATGTGTATATTATATCTGTGAAACACCACACACAATGAGCTGCCATAGTTACAATGCTTAGCAAGCAGAGGTTTAACACAGCAATGTTTCTGCTAATAAAAGATGTAATGCTCTTCTCATTCCAAACGCACCCTGGGGCACTGGATGGTCAGTTTCCCACAGGGGTTCCAGTTTCATCCAAGATGAGGTGGTGTGAGGTCAAGTCTCCAGTCCAAGGCCTTGATTAGCTGAATCAGATGTTTCAGTGCCAGCCAGGAGCAAAAGCTTGAACTTACACTGGCTCTTACCACATCAGAGAGGACATTTTTTTTGTATAACCATGCAGAGTTCAAAAAGACCAGAAATAATCTTTATCTAACAAATCTCCCTTATCAGCACCTCTCAGTACACCTGTAAGTTCAGGTCAGCCAGCTCATTCTTCAATAAAACACAAATCTCTGATAAATCATACAGTATTCACACAAGTTACTCTCTAAAGCTATGAAATACACCACAAACTGATATTACATGAGCTTTTTCTGAAGTGTTGTAAGTTGCCATTTACAGCCTTATCCCACATTAAGTGAGAAATAATTACACAAAATTAAAGATTTAAGACTCTAAAGAATAAATAAAATAAGAAGAATAAAAAAATAAAAGTTTAACTAATAATCATTATTCACTTACAACATTGATACGTCTTGTGGCTGGAAAATGAGGATGTGTTACATCCAGTGAAGTGATCATGGCTTATGCTCCATTCTATAGCTGTAGGAGTTGCAGGGGTAGGGGAGGGTAGAATGAGAAGCAGGACTAAGGAGTGAGGTGGCTAACTTTAAAAAAAATAGTTTCAGGATGTCATCCGATGAAACTTGCCAAATTCAAAATATTCACCTTAGCTATTTGACTAACCCCTCAATCAAGCACTGGTGCGCTTTATTTTAGCAGACTAGAAAACCACTCTCATGAGAAAAATAATCATTTAAACATGCAGAAGTGTCAGAGATGAACAGATTTTGAATGCATTTGACACTGTTTCATAAACAGTGCTGCCTTCTTTCATTTTTTTTACCTATTTTACTCTCTACAAACATGGTTTTGCAATTTCAGTGTTCACAAAATGCAATGAAAAATGTGTTTATATTGAAAAAGAAAACACTTGCTGTAGTCAGTCTGCTTTCCTGTCACTACAGAAATAAAATATTCTAATTGCTTCCATAGGTCTGTAGGTGTCTGCCTTCAACAACAGGGAAGGAAAATTTTCAAAAATCAAACAAAACACAAATTTAGGGAGCACTGGCTTCATATTAAATTATAGCCACAGGCATTCAGACTCAACAGGACAGAAGTGTAATTATATGAATGTTAATAGTTTTCAAATTCAGTTTGTTGACAAGCAGTGAATGCTGTAGCTATAATTGAGGACCCAAGGTTACGAACGTCATGATTCCAGTTGAATTCTAAATAAATTCTTTAATTGATGCATGCTGGTTTCTACCATTGTTGAAAAACATGTGTACAATAATAGTCTACTTACTCAAAAATTAAGATCTACAAAATACAAAATAATTAACATTCAAATACAGTCAGTGACATTTATTTTTATTTTATTGTAGAGGGAAATTATATTTGTATTTATTTGACCACTGTAATATTGAATAATGGTTGCATTTATACAGCACTTGTCTTGATATCAAGGCTCTTTGCTGGGAGGAGGTGAGGCACTCCTCAACCACCATCACTGTGTATCACACTGACAGGTGATGTGCAATAACAATTACACCACACACACAAAAACATACACCACACATGCTGAGGCAGGGCTTGGGGTGGTGGGGGCATTAGACTGGGGAAAATCAGGTGGCCTGATCGGGAGGACACCAGGAAATCCTCCATATTTTTGGGCAAGTACAGTTTGAATACTGTGGGCTCTTGAATGGCCACACCAAGCCAGGACCTTCCTTTAAGATCAAATCCCAAATACGGCATTCCATATGGCACAGTGTCCCAGTCGATGCCCTTAAGATTTGGATTTCTTGCAGGGTCCAGAGAGCGCAGCTCTGCACGTTCTTGTACACCGACATCGCTTCCAATTGACACTTGTCTCAGAAGGTCTCCCACTCAGTGGAAAGAGCAGAGGCCAGGCAATAAAATTACAGTGAATGTGAGGAAATGTGTTTGACAATGATGTAAAGTGCTCCATGTAAGCTATGAAGTTCGCTCCTGTGGTCCTAGAGTGTAACTATGCATAAGGTATGTTACCAGTAGGCTAATCAGGGGTTGCTAATATGGAGTATTTCACATATTTATTACTGAATGTATATACATATTAATCTTACATGATTGTACTCATATATGGAATTTTTTATTTTGTATATTTGACATATATTTTCATCCTCATAAGGCTCTCTCCTAAAAGTAGATCATGAAAACACCATGAGATGTGTTGCTGTGTATGAACGGTGCCATAGTGACAGCAGAGGCACAAAGTAGATTTTGCACCTACCTGACAATGGTGGGCAGGCAGCGTGAGGTAATGTGCACTGCAGGGGAATTCCCTGGTATTCTGATGGGGTAGCCCTGCAAATTCCACCAATCATGTGTGACACCGCACTGTCAGACTGACACACCTTCAATTACAACGTTAGAAAGTACTGAATGGCAGGTTGTGAAAACCGTGCACGTTAGCACAAAATTATTCTACAATTTGTAAACTCATTAACCATGAAAATGTCACAAAATCGATTCAGCAAGAAGACTCTTCTTCCAGGATGTTAGTACGATATAGGCAAAAGTAATGACTGGGCCATTTCTAATTGGAGATAAAATAATTGATTAGCCAGGGAAAAGAGAAAGCCAACTTGCCATTACCTCATTATCTGTGTTGTGCATCTTTACTTGTTATTTTATGTCTTTCTGAGAATGACCGCTGGTAAGCCTCTAGCTTGCATGTGTGGGTTTGTATATTCATTGGCCAACTAAGCCTTCATATAATATCTAAGTGAATAAAATAAATAAATAAATAAAATAAGCCTGATCTTGACCAGTTTTGCTGGTTGTCTTTGTCCTAAATTGAAGGAATCATTGAAGTATGTAGTACTGACGACAAACCAATCAAAGAAACTTCTCAACCCCTACACCTTGCTCAATGCTAGCCTTTGGGTGGCTGGCCACATTTATCGCCTGGCATGGTCAGGGTTTGATATTTCACTGGGGCATATCCACACTGGAGCCCTGAGCCCTTACAGCTTCACTACCACCCAAAATGGAAAGAGGCAGAAAATTCACCCACGCTGCCCCACCCCCCCAAAAAAGTGAACTTGACACCTCCAATCACATGCTGCATTGACATTCTGCTGAAGAGGCTGATCCAGTGTTTTGCCCTGAGAATGCAGTGAACAGGGTAAATTATCACAGCTCGCAGGACGAAAAGCCCCTCTTTTCAGCCCGGCTCCCGGTTCCATCGGCGGCCCAGCCGCCTGCCGGGTTCTTTCGCCTCTCCTCCAGTGAAACCCTGTCCACGCTTTGCGGGCCGCTCAAGCTGTTTCGCAGCGATAAGAACTGATTTGGTTCAGCGACACACTCCTAACAATAGTGTTGGGAGGATTATTGAGCTGACGGAACAAGCAGGCCCACTTTTCATCTCCTCCACGCTCATTATTTCAAGAGAAAAGCAGCTCCAGAGGAGGGAGAGGAGTCCATCAGGCCGGATGGCAGTTCATTTCCCTGCCTTGCATGAGTGCAGCTCCGCTCCCTGTCTGACAGTGGCTGCCAAGAACCGGTTCCAGGCAGCTTGAGACTCAAAACCCTTTTTTGATCCTGTGCATCAATCTTTTGTCTCCAAAGGTAACACCGGAACACACTGTCTACGATACCATACGTCAAAGTCAAACCGCTGCATGAAGTATGACTGTAGCGATAATAGATGTTTATACATGCATTGTCATGTTTGTCGACATATTAAAGCCATGGCCCTTATGTATGGTTCATTGTTGTCTCTCGCAAGAGATCTGAGGCAGATCAAAAGCTCTTGAAGTTGCCATTAAATTTTTTGACCAATTAACTTTTGCAAGGATCATGCCCTCTACGATTTGTTTTCTCATACATTGAATTTATGAGCTTGCAATCTGGAACGGGGTAAGGAGTATATGAAAAGCATATTATTCCTCTAAATTCCCATGATGCTGGGGGGCTGACCTTATTTCAAGAACAGTATAACAGTGTAAAAGATGAAAGAAACAGAGTAACACTCAAAAACATCCTCAAAAACCAAGGGCAGGTGGATTGACAAAGGATGAATCACAAGATTAAATTCCTCAGAGTTTCACCCGAGAGCTCCACGTTATTAATTATGTCTAAAACATCTGTTTATAGGGTCCATCTAACTCACCAAAATGAAACTGTTCAGTATTATGAACAGGGGTAGCCACATACAACAGTGAAACAATTGTTCAAACCAAATTGCAAAAAACCCATTGAATCATGTTGTAGCCTAGGTAAATCCTGTCTGTTTTTATTGACCTTGCTTTGCTGCTCTGACTGCAATTCTAAACCCTGTCAGTAAGTCCTCTCGGCTGCCAGGAAATCAAAAGCAGCATGGCATCAAGGTATTAACCTGAATTTAATGGACGGACCAATAAACAAAACAGTGTGAAGCAGCGCATGCCTTATGAAAATCAAGCTCTTAATTATCACAGATTTATACAGACAAAAATTAAAATAAAATGACTCAGACTTCCCATTGTCATGAAATACAGTCAAATTTAGACAAAAGAACACTGTCTTGCATTATTGTAATTAGAATAAAATTGTTAAATAATAAATAATTAATAAAACACATGAATTATTACACCAGATAGTAAAAAAAAAATAAAAATTAGAAGGCATGCGGTACAATATACATTAAATAAGACAATGACAGGAGGTCCCCGAGTTCAGGAGTCTGTGCTGCACAAATATTTATCATATTCATTGGTATTTCTAATGATATAACATCTAAAAAAAGCAAACAGCCATTAGAGCCACAGTAAAGAATGGGAGGAAGGCAGTGCTGGACTAAAATCCGCTTGGCTGCAGTAATTCCAGCCAAAAAAAGTTCTTCTCTGAGCAGAGAGAAAGTAAACTGATGAGTCAACACAGAGCAGAAATAGGCAGGGTTCCACAGGTATTTCAACACTTATTCTATCTGTCAAAGGAACGGCTACATCCCACTTCAGGCCATGACCAAAACTTACATAAGAAAGTGTCTGGGCACCATGGGGACAGGGGGACATGTATTCATTTGCATTGAGACCCAGTTTTCATCTCTTATCAGCAGTTGGGTACACTCTGAAATTATTACAATGGATGAACTAATGACGTGGACTCAATGCATATACATAAAGCAAAACTAAACCAAACTAAGTAGTTAAAGTTAAAAGGTAAATAAAGTTAATAAGTAAAGCTCTAACTGGATAATGGAGCCCTGTACAATTAAACAGACCTGCACTGAACAGTTTTACTGAACAGACCGCAACCTGAAGTACAAGATGGGACACCAGGCAAATTCAAACTCTTCACCAATTCCTACAAGGACAGCAGGCCATTTGAAATGAACAAATCTCCATTGAAATGAGGTGCTTTTTTAAACTGTAAGGGTTCATACATGGTTGAAACCCAAAATTAGAATGCTTTACTCTTACTCACTTAAAATGCTTCAACCACTTGGGATTATGCCACTATGAACTCATGTTATAATGCCCTTATAGCACCTGCTATATTTTGAAAAGTATTATGGTATGATGGTTGGGGATGGGCTGGCAACCTTGAGACAGCAGGTTGACTTCCCAGGTAAGGCACGTCATCTCATTTGTTCCAGAAACATATTCAGCTGTATAAATAGATGGTGCATAAAATAGCAATGCTGTGTAAGTTAAACACAACCTCTGTGTAAGTTAACCTGCAAGCTCTGAGTTATGGGCACAGCTCCATAATGCTGCACTGCCACTACACTCTTGAGCCAAACCCAAATCCTGTTTGCCAAACTGTGTGTACTTCTCACTAATAGGGTAAGTGTTCCCTCATTCAGAGGGAGTCACCTCACAATGCACCCATGCGTTTAAAATTGAAAGCGATGTAGGATAGAATATGCCACACTGATACTCCAGTAAGCACTGGTGCATGGTGGGATCAGACTCCTGAAGAAGCACCCTTCGGTCTCCTCACCTCCATATTATGCGTGAACTGTAGTTGCCCTTTGACTCTTCATGGGCTGGTGACTTCGGCTGTGCCTGTTTTTGCAGTCAGAGGAGCAGTACTGAGTCCAATAAGACACTATTATGGGATTACCTGAGGGCACAAAATCCATATTCTTCTACTTTTGACTTGTACTAAATGGCACATTTTATACACACACGAACATAGACACAAACCCTGTCTGTGTCTTCTCAGCGCATTACTCAGTATAGCATGCATGCTGTCTGCCATTATCAACAGGCCATGCATTAAGATTGCCAGGCCATAGAGGGAACACTGACAAAAGAGTCCACAGTCAAAAGAGTCTGAAGCAATTAGCGGGGGGAAAAAAATTCACCATGGCCAACACCATATCAAAGAAATGTAATCTCTTTAAAGGCATATGCAATTCAATTAAAGTGTACGTTATTCTGTTTAAGTGCATATGCTATTCTATTTTAATAAAAGAAACACATTCAAAAGGACATGTCTGCTTGTCTCCCGAAAAATTGTGGTTAGTTTTTATCGAATTGAATATGGCCTTTCACTGACTAACTGTGTTTGATTGGGGCCCAGCCATCAGTGGGTTCAAGTGTGTTCCTTGAATTCATCTATTAAAAAGCATATAGATTTGAATGCTAGGCTTTATAAACGAAACCAAAAGCTGATGGATTTATATCCTGAATATATTGTAATAGCAGACTTTTTGAGAAGTTGTGTTCATGGTATTTTTTTCAATACAGTTAAAATGACAAGCTGGGCTGGAGCAGTGTAAATTCCAGCAGCCAACACTGCTATCTACACTCAGCTTGTAGAAACATATATTAGATTTTACTCATGCAAATTGAATCCAGCTATGCCCACAGTTATTGTAATCTAACAGGGCAGTATCAGCGGCTTGTAGCCGGCTCTGTGCTGTATTTATCTGAGATGTTGCTATATACTTAGTTGGTGAGGTGCATTACTATGGCCTGATGTAAAACTCATCGTGTTGTGTTAGGCCCAACTCCCTCAGCTAGGCTCTACTCAGCCGATATGTACACTCACTCACAGTGCACTGGCTGACAATGCTTAATAATACAGTGTGCTGGGGACACAGGCTCAGAGAGGAACTCAAAGGGAACCGTCAGTTCCACTGCGGGAACCCATAGCGATCCCATTCTTTAGGCTGCTCACTGTCCTATTGTGCAAAGGTCAGAAAAGTTCAGCCGCTACCCGGAGGAGAACACTGCGCAGTCTTTGAGCAAAGATTATAAAATATCATGTTCCATGACCTTTATTTTAACATTCAGACACTGCTATTTCCCCCCTGTATCTAATACACTTTCTGCATAGTGATTTTTTTATCATTGAGATGATCTAATTTACATTATAAGGAAGTAAACACAATATAATTTCACTACTCTGTGAAACAGATTGCTCACATCTAAAAGCCCTTCAAATAATGTTGCATTTATAACATCGTTATCAAATCCCTTGAACGAATGACTGTGATGGTGATTATTTTCAGATTGACATGCCATCCATGTCAGCCTTTTGCTTTAGCATATCATATCACTGCATTTTGGGCTGCAAATGGAATAATCCATTAAACCCATAGTGATCTTCATAGACTGATTGGTTGTTCATAATTTCTGGGTTCCAAGCTGTCCCCTAAAGCTTCTCCAAGGACAGAAGTGCAAAACTCCTCTCCCAAAAGGTCAGACCATATGCTGAAACACACCCAGAAGGGACAGCAGCCCTCCAGGATTTGAATTGTTCACTTTCGCTCCTCAACACTGCTCTCTTTAAGCTGTTTTTCTGACATCACTCAAGTTTCTTAGTCACTGAAGTGACAGACTGAAGAGGCTCTAAAAGACAGCGAATGGAACACACTTCCCTTTAAAAAGAAGTTAATAGCATGCTAGGTCAAGGAGGTGGGATTATGGGTAGTGAGGAATTCAGCAATAATGACTCAACAAGTGGTGAGGCAGTGGCAGTGACAGTGACAGATTTGACCATTAAAAAGTTAATAGCACTGGTAAAATAGTTTTTTTTATCACTACAAACAGTGAATTTTCAGTTTGAAAAATCATGTAAACCGATATTTTCTCATATGTGAAGATCATTGTGATTGCTCTTCCTCTGCAGACAGCTGAATTATCCATCATTTCATCCTGTGCTGTGGAGACAGTGAGACTGCCCTATTTAAAGACTCTTTAAAGCATGAGCCTTGATGTTATGATTGACTCGACTCACATTTCTCTTTTGGATGGCATTCACTTTTATATCTTTGCATAATATAACTACTTTCTTGTCTGTATACCTGCTCGTGAACCATTTAAAAAATAAAAATTTGTAAGGTTAGAGAAGAAATGCTGAAAAAGGCAAAGTCCCATTAGGTAAGAAAAGTGGGTGGTGTGTAACTCAGCCACTCTCCAGCTTCAAGAAATTTGCTTATCTGTGTCTAACACATGTTGATAGACGTGCTGTTTATTTTCACTGAACTTTGCGCCATGGCTTAAATTAGCTGATGAGTATGTCAGAACAGATACTGAAAAAGCCAGCACACAAACACAGGAACAAGAGCATAAGAGATGTCAGTCACAGCACAAAGACCAGATGCTGTTGCTTAATTAGCCAACCTGCAGACGGCATTTCGTTCCTGTTGATGAAGGAGCGCCCGCCTTGACACAAGCTGCAGTCGGGGTTGCTCTGACACCTGCTCCGAGGTGGCTCAAAGCAGGAGCTCCACTGAGTCAAAGGACTGTCGCTCACAGCAGGAAGTTGACAGCCATCCTGCTTTCCCGCCACTGATAAAATATAGATCACCATGAGCGCGCGACAGAACCTGCATCCTGAGCCTCACAGCACTGTCATTTTCTCTCAACTTTCCGTCATCTTGCTCCAGGGCGGAAGGACAACGTGGCCTATTTTGTTGTTTTCTCCTCAAGGAAGGGGGCAGCAGATGTGAAATAAAACAAAGCCTTGTAGAAATGCACTGCAAGCAAAAAGCAAAAAAAAAAAAAAGTGAAAAAAAAACTCCCAAAAGCGATATGTCAAAACTGATAAATGGAGGAAGTATGTCTGTCGGTGGGTGTCACACAGGCCTGAGCCAGCTGCAGCTCCTCCTCACAATGGGCCAGTTCCCAGAAAGAAAAATGTCAAAACAGCATTGGTCTTAGCATTCATCATTTCATATTGGCTTTGGATATTTACATACTCTCACAACCTTTTGTACATGCTGCACTGTGTGGGCGCCTTCTAGAAGTACGTAATGTTGAATCCAGAGCTTGGCACATGTGTAAAAGCCATACCTGATATATGTTTGTAGCATGTGGGAGGAATGAATAGTTTATTTTTTGAGAAGGTGTTGAGGTTTTTGCACATATTTTCAAAACAGAACTAGCAACATTAATTTGGTGGATATCAGTGCCTAGAAAGATTATATGGGCAGCTGAATTTTGCAACCACATCCTGAATGGTTGGCCAAACCAGGGACCTAAACCATATTTTTTAAGCAAATTATGTTCAATAGGGCTTCAGTTTCTTTATTGTTTTTATTTGTGCTGTGGAAATGTCTAGTATTACAGGTTGCTTTTACAGCGTGGAACCTGCAATTGTCTAATTGTCTTATAAATTGATTTTTACAAGGTTGGAGACTCAAAGACAAAATAGCTTCAACATGTCAATATATTCAATAATTACATGGTTTTGAATATATATGGTATGTTCCCTTGCTGTTAACATGCCTCTGGCATCTGAGTACAGGTACATCTTTTCGGGGTGACAAAGTCTCATGCCTTAGAGGCAGAAAGAACAGAATGTTGTTATTCTTGAAGGAACCTCACCATGGCAACACAGCAACAGAGGCAGCATATAAATTCATGTTTTCAATTGAGTTTCATATCTGACAGTTTTTCTTAAATGTCAGGAACCAAATAAGTCAAATTCTGCAGATATATACTGTAATTGCAAAACTTGTCACATACATCCAGTTTCAAAGGTGTTGTTACATAAGATACTTATTTTTTGCTACAGATTTCTGATCTACTGTCAGACATGGGTCCTCACAAACTAAACTATAAAGGGTTGTGACATCATGTGTAATTACACAAGCCACTCACAATTTTTCTTGCTCCAAATGTAATGCAGTCTCATCTCCAAGTCACTGATGGGTTCTGAGTGTGGATTTAGTTTTCTGGGACAGTTTTCAACTTTCAACAGCCACTTCCAATTAGAGCAATGCCTACAAAAGATCATTATTAGTTAGCAGTAACTGTTGGTTTGTTTGTATAGAATATCCCTGAATTTGGATGCCATTATGCCACCATAGAGACTATAGTTTTTCTGGCTCTAAAAGGTGAGGCTAAGTACTCTGTGTACTATATACCTCTGTACACAGGCTAACTGCTGTGTACTATAAATAAAGGGAGAACAGAACTTATGTATTTTTACAATGTTCAGAGAGAGGATCATACACCTGCAATATCCCCTGTCAGCATGAGGTGAGTCCTGAACTCAGAGATGTTATGTTATTATTCTTTATGAATTAAAGGGAATAATTATCTATAGCACATGTGGTACAGTGCGATAAAGTTGTTTTTGATGTCATACACTTCAATGCCACACAATGCCACTCATCCCAAAGTTGAAAAACAACACTTAATCCTGCAGTTAAGTGCATTTGTAGTTGTTCATGGCTTAAGGCAGACAAAACCTTGACGTTCTCATTCAGAGACATCCATTACCTGCATCTTGAGTACGGAGCATTAAAATGAGATTCACTTGAAGGGAAAATGCCATGAAACAGAAGTTTGTTCTGTATCATCATTGACTTTTTTACTGTTAATGGACTTTGAACATTACCACCATCACAGATGAAGGCTGAGTGCTTAGAAACTCAAACAAAGCCTTAGTCTGCAGCTATTCGAAAACAACTTCTGATGGCAGCTCAGGGCACCCAGGAAGACATGGCTGGCAGAGAAAAGAAGGCCAGTCCGTACATTTAAATTGCTTATTTCAAGTCCCATGTCTTTGTGGATATGAGTGCAGTCTATCACTGACATTTAAAAGAGACTGACTTTTTCCCCCTTCCATACTTGTGTCAGAGGCCCCGGTGTCTACACAAACAGTGGTAGAGCTGTGCAAAGAATGTACTGTAGGTGTACTGAATGACCGCATATATAAAACAGCCGATGTATACAGTCCCCTTCAAAAGTATTGGAACAGTGAGGCCAACTCCTTTATTCTTTTTCACCCATAGACAGCTCTCTGGTTTTCATGTTGGTTACACCTCTAACTATAACTGCAGTCTGCACAGGCAAAACCCAAATCTGAAAGTGAGCATAGACATTCAGTGCTACTTATTGTTTGAATAATCAATGTAATAAGACAAACCTGGGTTCCAATACTTTCGCTCACCCAAAAATGTGGCGTTCCTTTACAAGTAATGCTATCTTCTAAGTTGTGTATCAGATCCAGATGTAAATACCTGGAAATAAAAGCTGAAATGTTGATCTCTTGTCTCATATTCCTCTGTGTTTCCGGTCTACAGCAAAAATAGAGGAACTGGCCTCACTGTTCCAATACTTTTGGAGGGGACTGAAGATGCAATGGACTGCAATAAGATGCCCTCTTAGCTGGTGGATCTGTTGAAATCTGCAGTCTCCATAGACAGAAAAATGGACAGCTATCATCTGAAAAGGTGCAGGATCCGTGCGTATAATACTGTTACTATAGGATACATCATATCATATTCCACACTACAGTTGAGCACAGAAATTGTACAATGTAATTGTACAATTTAGTATTTTGTGCTTGCTAATGGCTGAACTTGAAATTTAGAGGCTACTACATACATTTGCACAGTTTCAAACTGTAAAATTGATGATCTCTGAACTGTGATCCAACATGTGTTTAAGCATGTCCAGCAGTGCACATTTTTTTGCGACATCAAACTGGTGAGACTGGTTCTGCAAACGTGTGGGTTGTGATGCCTATACAGTTGTAATCACTATTACAAATATTTCAGCCAGGACAAAAATGAGAAGGACCTCATTTTATTCCAGACAAGGAGAACCACAGTGCTATTTGTGGCATGTTCTGAACCGATCACAACAATAACGTTTTGATATCTACTGCAAAGGTCATTTCCATGCAAATTTATCCTGGTAAATGTCACACAGTGTCTGCCATGAGCATGGCTGATCTGGAGCTCACCCCAGATGGGTTCATTTGGCTTCTATTAGTTCACAGTGACTGTTCTCCCCTCACCCTTGTTCTTCTCTGTCTTTATGAAACTCTTTTCCTTATTCCTGGTCTTGCCTTTAATGTCATTCTTCCTTTCTTGCATTTCACTGAAAATGCATGATTTATTCATTTATGACACATGCAAATAAGTTATGCAACTAACCTTTAAACGTCTGCAATAGGTCAGGATGCATCAGCATGGAGAACACAAACCAGGAGACATGGATGCTAAGTGGCTTATACTGCTAAAACCCTGGATTTCAGTGTAGTGTTCACCCCACTGTTTGGTATTGAATCATTGGTCATTACATTGCCTAAGTATGGTAGGGTTTTTTTTTTTGTCCAGCTATGTATAAATTGTACTACCTCATCATAATTATTGTACAGCTCCCACATTCCATTTTATCAAACTATTTTGCAGTGGTGCTGAAATTACTTCCTTCAGCTCTTCTGGACATTGGATTTAAAATCAGTTGCCAACCACAGAATTAAAAACAAAATAGGGGAAATAAATTGACTAATGATGACTTCACCTCTTAAATATTCAACAAATGCCTCTTTAAACATTTTAATTAGCAAATGCCTCTTCAGATGTTAGGAAACAAATATTTGGTGTAGAGGGGTTGTCAAAAAAAAAAAAAAACAAAGTTAAATAAAGCTTGCAGGTCAAGGGAAACATTGAGGTGTTCATTCTTTCCCATGCACACAAAGATGAACCAGCAGGAAAGAATTCAGAAAGCTGGCCCTCAAAACTCCGGCAAATGCCCTGCCTCAATTGGACTTAAACCTACAGAGAAATCTCAGAGTAATCCCAATAAATTCCAGAAATTCTACAAATAATATTTGCCTTCAAACATGAGATCATGTCAGTGATGTTGTTCAGATTCAAATGATTACTTTGGGGTTTCAAACTGCTGCTCCTAAAAGCCCATTGTCACGCCCTGATTGGCTTAAAGGGAATTCACTGACAACTGATCTCAATTACTAACTAGGAACCCCTCTCCACCCTGCAGACCTCAGGTGATTCAAATAATCTACCAATCACCGGACTGAGCTGAAGGAATTTGAGTAAACTGAAGTTGAAATACAGGGAAAACCCCTTGAAATAAGCAAAAACAAAAAAAGAACACCCCAAAAGAAATTACCAGCCAGCACCACAAGATGTGTGACTGCTACAATGTGGTTGGCAGCGTAGAGCTCAGAGGAGATTTTGTGTTTGTGCTCTCCTGGATTGAGACAGAACATTGAGGCAGAAATTAGACATTCTCTTGGAGAACACTGACATACAAGATGAGGAGAAACTGAAGCCAGGGCAACAGAATTGTTGGAAGTAATAATATAAATAAATAGGACAGCAAAATAAGGCAGTATTCAACAAGAAAATTGTACCTTTATTATTTGTTGAAAATGTGTTTTTTAGCTCTTACCAGCTGAAATAAAGACACTTATAAAAGACACTTACCAAGATGAAAGACAACGTATGGTGGATTTCATGGGCTCTCTCCTTCATCATCGGCTGCAGACTTCAGAGGGAATTCAGTGGAATGCTGAATTATTGGATGTTTTCGTCTAATCCAGTTATGTTTCAGGGATCAATGATAGAGTTTCCAGTGAATGCCAAAATTCTCAGAGCTTCTGGCTATTTTCAGTTACATCATTTCAGAGCTGAGGCTGATCTGGTGAAGTACTGCTGTCTGGTTCATTGTCCAGAGCAGTTGACAAGCTGAGGAGAGATCTTAAAATCTGTGGCTGATCATTGCCTTGTGCTGAGCTCATAAAACTGTTTTATGCCACCATAATTGGAGATTGTCTTTGGAAGCAAAGCAAACTTGGATTGGTCAGAGAAGATGTGAATGTGCCAGATGACAAAATGACTGTTTTATCAGGTAATGTTTAACACAATACCGTGACAGATTACTTCCTCAAGCTAGCCCTGAACGTACACATTTTTTCCCACATACTCATTTCAAGTGGTGCATACAAATATTCAAAAATTGAATTATGTGAGTTAAATATTTGGGGAAAAATAATTAAGCATGGAAGCAAGAATGGATGAAAATTAAAATTAAAATGACATTTTATGCCACATTATTTGCAATTAATCGTTACTCAGTGATTGCATGAAATGAAATAGATTATGGTGTCAACTCCTATTAGCCTTTAAAAGTGCATTTTCATATTGGAATAGCTGTATGACTGAGTTGTGCAGTTGAATTGTTCTAAAACAGGGAATAATCATGGCATCATTACTGCCTCATAAATTCATGACCTCTGTTTGCAGTAACACCTCACTGAACATGCAATTTTGCGGTTGACTAAGGAGTCATGCTGTCTGTAAAATGCAGTCTGAAATTCATCAAGGGGATATTTGTCAAGTGAAAACAAACAATATCTTTACAGACACCAATATGGGAAATCAATATTCGGTTTTTGACAATTGAAATGAGAATGCATGCGTCTGGCTTTACAGATTCATTCACTGGAGCATGTTTGGACATGTGACTAATGTTCCATCGCAGTAAACTTCTGAATCAGAACAGAAAAAAAATCTTTCAAGGCTCTCTGGAGCACAGTACATCAAATGACTACCACAACAAAGAAGTAAAACTTAATTGATGTATTAATAATTAAACCTTTTTTTTTTTTTTTTTTTTAAATTAATATAATAAATATGAACAGAGTTTGAGGTTAAACTCCTGTAATGTTAGTCAACGTCACACAATGCAATCAATACAACCACATTGCACCAAGACAGGGATATCAAATGCATCACAACCTCTAAGATACACAGCTCAAAGCTACAGAAACACACGTCAACTGCTTTTCAGACTCAGATAAAAAAACACAAACATTAGGACACATTCATTATGATTAATAAAACATTCACAATTACAATGAGGCAGAGGAACATGTCTTAGTGTTATGAAGGCTGCAATGATTTGGCATCTGTCAAACTGAACACTAAGCACAACCGCCAAATCACACTTAGTTTCACAGACTGTATTATGACCACTAACCTTAAGCCATTTGGAAGATGCCTTTAACCAGAGTACTTTCAAAAGTGCATCCAATAGGTTTTCACAACAGAGACAAGTAGTGTAATAGAAATTTCATCAAGTTCATCAATATATGAGTGTCACAGTAGGCGCTAAAGTGGAGTTGAGAGGTAGCTTTTAGGCTACAGTGATAAATACAGAGGCCTAAAATACAGACACGCCACAATATATGCTCAGCTTTTAGGATTAGTAGAGCAAAGATGCAGTTTAAACAGGTTCCTCTTCAGCCTGTGGCAGAGACTCAAGTGCTCTGGCTGCAGTATGGAATATAATTCAACATTTTCCTTCACAATTGCCACAGTAGTTACCATCAAATAACCCAAAATAAGAATTGTTTTGTAATATTGAGCATTTCATTTTCTGTGACACAAAAAATAAATCTTTGTTGCACTGTCATAAAGAGAAACACAATCATTACAGACAGAATCAATAACTCCTCATGTCATTTCATGTAAGAGGCTGAGTTATTGATTAAAATCAGTCAATCAAAATCGTATTGTTGAAGTCCATTTTTTACAAAATAAATTGTCACAAAGCACTTAACAATGTATAATTTCCACCAGGAACTGACAAACCCAGATACACTGGAGGGGGAGGGAAGGGGGAGGGGGGGCAACTGGAAAATGATTGGCTGACAACTGAAAAAGGTCAGTGAGAACATGAGAACATTCCAGTAACTGCACATATGAAAAACAGAAATAAATGAAAGCTTACAATACTAATATATACCGCAGACCTTCATCAAGTCAGTCCTGACGTGTAAGCACGTGATTGCATTTGTCTCTCAGGTCAGAATATGAATCAAGTAACTTCAAGGGGATGCTGAGAGGATGGACAGCAGTAGAAAATGGTGGGCTGTGGGAGGGAAAGAGTGAGAGAGAGAGAGGAAATAAGGGAGATAGAGATGAACAGTGTTTTACATAGATTATAGAGATACTGCTACTAAAGGTAAAACCACACAGTGAGGATGTAAGCCTACAGAGTAAAGAAAATAATCTTTCAGTTGCATATACTTAGAATAAAATGACAATAAATTAGAAGGTCAAAGCAGATGAGTCATGATGTCAATTTACATCTTTTTTTAACATCCAACAACCAAGCATACTGGATGTGTCACAGTCATTTTATCAGACCAAAGATTTTAAAATGTCCCTCTGTTTCAGTGCTCTCAGGAAAGGGCCAAGCACTAAACCAAAAAATGGAGGAACATGCAGTGAGAAAAAGTAACTTTACCTTTATTTGAACCTTTTTTATACAGCTGTAAATATGTCGCTAAATATCCAACCTTGAAATAAATAGAAATATTTCTGCTTAATTATACCTGTGGAATATCTCCACAGGTGACCACTGTCCTGTCACTCTGCTACCTTCCTCATCAGACAGAAATATGTTATATAATGTTAAATCTTGTTTGAATATCTAAAATTCATGCTTGAGAAAGGTGTCCTTTGAAAAGTTTAAATGGTGACCAACAGTCAAACCACTCCTCGGACAAAGTCCCAATCAAGTAAACTTCGTCCTTTTAATGGCTTATACAAGTCAATCAAAACAGACTTTACATTACAAGAGAGAATGTTCTGCTCAACTGGAGAGACACAAACATGTCCAAATGTCCAAAACATGAAGTAGAATAGATCTGAGAATTAAAAAAAATAATAATAATAGAATTCTTCTTTCTGCCACTAGTTCACAGACTCCTGAAACCCTTCAATGGTTCCTGAAGTCCATAAATAAAGTTAATAACCTCTAATAAAACACTTATCAGGCCTGAGATATCATTATACTTATGTATTTCATATTTAGATCATCAGTATACCTACTCTGACATTCCAAATGTGTTGCATTAAGAATTCAAAGATAATTCTCCTCAGGCTGATAATACATTTAGTAACTCACAAAAAAAGATAGTATTGAGCTCACAGAGGACTTCCATCACAGTCCACAGAGGAGTATGAAATGAAAGACCAGGTATTCCCCTGAGAACTGGTCGCCCTGACTCCCCCACACCTGCACATTTCACAGTGAGACAGAGGGTTTCAGCACCTCCAGCAAATCTATCTAAAAGCATTAGGTTCCAAATGTTCCAGTGCTACAGAATAATTAGCTTTGCTCATCGCTCAGAAAAGAAAAAAACCCTGCAGAAGGGGCTCAAGAGCTGAACAAAGAGAAAAGAATATTTTTCTCTTACAGCTGTGAAAAATACCCCACTCCCTAAAGAAGTCACCCCGTATAACAGTGCCACCAAATTATTTGGCATACCTCAGGAGAGGCTCTGAAAATCAAATTCCCCATCTGAAGTCAATCAATACCCCACAGCTAATGAATGAACAAAAACAGTGCTCAGCCTCTATTCTGTTGGTTGCATGGGCTTTGGCAGACTTTCCGTAAAAAGGAAAGAGAAATCTAGTCATCGCTCATTACTCCATTGATGAAGGGCATAATTGCTTCTCCATCTTTGGCTTGATAATGCGGCAGGGTGCAGCTTTTGGACCTAGCTCATATGAATTATTTAGTAATGAGACTATCAATGTCTGTGCAGAGTGGAGCAAGACCACACTATGATTAACAATCCTCCACTTCTCTCCCTTCACCTCAGCACACCTGAACCCATTTCAACATGGGACATATCCAATACCCCTAAAGGATCAGACAAGATATAAGCATCACTCTCAATATATACAAGCAAAGAATGCTGGCTTTGCACTTACATTACCGACCTTGAAAGGAAGCTGAGGTCATCTTGGAACTCAGGAAGTGTTCATCAAAGGGGAAGGATCTTTTTGGACATGATGAGGATGAAACATGTAGTGATCCAATATAAAGCTAAAAGGTAATGAATTATTCCAGCCACTCAAAGATACAGTAATATTAGCTATTCAATTATTTGGTAGAGACTTGAATGCAAACCTTGTGCTTGAGTGATTCACCATAGGAGGATTTTGAGCCTCTAATTAAATGAGAAGTGTCAATATACTGTAGTGCTAACTCATGACTGTAAATCATTGCTGCTTTCATATTGGATTTTGTATTGGATACCTGTTGATTGCCCAATAAGATTATATAACCCAACGTGTGTGCAAAGTAGAACTTTATGAGAAGCTGTGAGCAGTAAGTAAGCAAAAACTCAATTAAGTCTGTAATACACATTTTAATAACACATTTCATGTATAACCTTTGAATATTTTCTGGGGGTAAATCAAAGCCATTTGTATGTACTCAATAGGCAAAAAATAACCCATAAGTGGGTTGATGTGCAGGGTGTGTGCAATTCGAATCAGTAGAACATGAGTTGATTTAAACACCCTGCTCAAAATATTGAAAAACTCTTATTTTGTTAAACCATTAAAATGATATTCTGTCAGTACAGAGTAAACAGAACATGCATTTCACCAGAAAGCATATCTATGCATGATGGAAATCCGTTCATCTGATGCGTTAAGAAGAAGCTGGATGGGAAATGGAAAAATTGCACATTTATCTCAGACATATGTTAACATGCAGATTAATATGAAAGCATGCTGTGGAGGAAAGTGCAGAGGCAGGATGTGTGAGAGAGGAAGCGTAATGGATCTGCTTTCACACCACAGGCTATGGAGAAAAATGACTCTGCACCGGTGAGCCCCCGCTTGTTGTCTTATGGATTAATCTTAATAGCGGCTTGCTTGCACTGTGAGAGATTGAACGCTCGGGCTAAAACATACGCAAACATAAAATATGCTTTTTTCATATGGATCAAATGGAATCAGCTGAAGCTGACAATCCAATTACACTTTTCATCACAACTGTGTTTAACATGTGATCCATCACCAGGAAATACTGCAATGCTTCATGCAATACTCAAAACAGCAAATGCATTCTGTGTGTCTGCAGCTGTAAATGGCTGATCGAGTATGTGTGAGTAAATATTTCACAAAATAACATTTTCGCCCATGATTTGAATTTTCACAGTCACTCTTCTATCTGACAGGTTGTTAAGTGTCTAAAAATGCATAAATCTATCACTCTCTAACCCCAAATCAAGAACGTAATTTTAGTCACCAATGTTTGAATTAATGCATAAAAGAAGGAGCCTACTTCATCTTCCCCTGTGTTTTCCAACCCATATGTCAAAAAAGCATTTGGGTAGAAAAAAGCTTCCTCCATTCCTCTCCATAAGCTAGTCGACGTTTTCTACACTACAGGTCATATATATCAGTTATTGATTGACAGTTACTTTGTCTTCTGTGATGCTAGCTATGATCTGCAACCATTGTCAGTGAACAATCTGTGATTTAAAGAGTAAAATCTGCACAGTGCAACTGAGTTATGTAGTCTTCACAGCACCAGTCATTAAAATCATACAAAACACCATAATATAATGTTGAAAAAAATAAACACTAGCTCACAATAGAGGGAAAAGGACAGGCGTGGGTGGAGGAAAGTGGAGGAAGTAAATTCTTTCTTGAATCAAAGCTTGATTACTATTATTTCTTAAAACCGCATCTTATATATAGGATCTGAACATCCCCAAAAGCAAGACATTTTAATGAGTCACATTTTGAAGGGTCTTCAACCCTGTTTAGGGGTGCCCAATCTCAAATAATTGGCTTCGAGGCTGGAAAATGCTTCTCTGTGACATTCACGCTCATTATTTCCTCTTTTGTTTTGTCACACTTGCTTTTCAGAAAAGTGCTGAAGCACAAAGGCGCAGCCAATTGCCAGAAGCATTCAGGAAAGCTCCAACAAACTTAAGCACCCGTATTTATGCTGTCAGTCACAGGTCGGTCAACAGTGGGGGGTGCTAGACAATTCCTGTGCCTTTTGGCGTTTGACAGCCAAAAGGTTCTTTACTTGAGATATGTGGAGATAAAATATGCGTTCTTTAACACAACTTCAAGTCAGTCAGAAATGGCGCTTGGGGTACTGTAATCTCACCGGGCATTAAGTACCCTCTTTTTTGGTTGGTTACTGCATGATTGACTGCTCTTTCAAGAATTTTCAAATGCTGGACAGAACCTGATGGTATTCGACCCAGGAACTGGACTTTAAAGCCAAAAGGTTGCAGGTTCAAATTCAGGATGGAACTCTTGTGCAAAAGGAAAGGAATTTTTTGAAAGCTTGTGAGTTGCTCAGAATTAAGGTTATTTTTATTTGGCTGGAAGGTAAATATGGCTCTCTGGCAGATGATGCCGTTTTCTTCCGATCAAAGACCACCTGAGGGGTGATACAGTTTCTACACCGCAGCTATTCACGATCCACCTGACCCGTCCCTGCTCCTCGGCCTGCCGCATCACGGAGGTCCGTCCATGTGACCGTGCGCTGGACCAGCATGCTGCTCTCCCTGACAGCTCCTCACCACGGAAACTGTGGGCTCTGACCTTATTAGCTGCTCATGCCCAAACTCTGCCCTGTTGTTCTCTCAGCTTTGAAGTTTCACTCAAGCAAAACCGTAGGGAAAATGGCTGTTCTACAGGCACTGTTTATGCAATTCCCCGTAAGGCTAACATTCACAAATCAAACCCGAAAAGGACATAAAATGCAAGTGGGGCCCCCTAACATTGAACAATTAACTTTTTCTAATTTGGTACAACCGTATTGGGGCTTCTTATATGCATCACACATTCATGGTGATGTGAAATGAATAGAAAATTAATTAAATGGGTAATTTCTAAACACAGTATGCACTTTGATGTTAGCAAGATAACATAGCATATTTAATATTATGAATAATACAAATAAATAATACATATGCATTTTGTTTATTGAATCATCCTTGGGGAGATATTGAGACTCAGCCAGATGCTCTGTAATGATATAGTCAGAGGCTGGGAGATTGGGTCAATGTAGAAATCCCATCAGTCAGTTATGGGCCAATGTGTACATGTTTGTTTGTAAATGGATCTGCCTCAGGCAATGGGGATCAGTCCTGGACCTGGAGCGGCATGGTCATACAAAAAATATTTTCCCATGTTAAACCTTTCAAGCATCCACTACTGTTTCCTCTCCTTAGGTCACTAGATGTAACTACAATCTTGAAATTACCATTTTTCATGTTTGCACTAATTGGTGTGGTTAGAGAGTAAAACATTCATTAGGACTGTAACATTCCTAGAACAGGGTTAGGTACTCATTTTTCATAACAGGCTTGGGTTGCACACGACCATTTATACACCAGTACGGATGTGTATGCAGAGATAAATCCTTCACAGTCAGATTGACATGCTTTCTCTTTATGTCTGGGTGGCGTAAGATACATTTTCATCAATTTCAATAGTAACCAAGAGCATCAGTGTGCAAACAATGAATGTACCGGCAGCTCATTTCATACGGATCTTTTCTATTCCATCTTATGTGGCTCCACAGACCGAGAACATGTAAAAACAAAGAGATGAAAAATAACCATTTGTTATTACGGATTTTTTTTTTTGTGTCTGTGACTTAATCATGCATTTCCCTGCTGCCATTATCTGAGGTCCAGAATGAAGGGACAACCTTTTCAAAGGACCGCAGTGCATTCTTCCTGATGATGCTGTGGAACAGGGGACCTTTTATCACAGCGTATTACTGTCAGACACTGCGCAGGGAGCCGGCCTTCCATCTGAGGCACATTAACTTACATTATGTCCTTTTTTCTTCTGTTCTCTGCCTTTATTCTTATCCACATCTTCCCTCTTTTATTCTTTTGTTTCATTTGCTCAAGGTTGTGCTTCTCCAAAGGAATATTCCTTGTGTGAGGAGACAAGGCTATTTCTGCTATACACTCACATTTAGCGCGAGCAAATGTTTATTCTTCACTGTCATACAGTCCAGTCGTGTTCTGATATTTCTGATATTTGTTTTATTAGCCATGAATTAATTAGTAATTAAAGCTAAATTAATGCAGATGACAGTCTTCCAGGCACATAGTTACCGTTACCATTTGGTAAAAAGTTACATTTTGCAAATAAATTGTAAAATCACATATACCTGTTTTGGAAGCTTTTCTTTTATATTTTTTTATTAATATTCTCAGTCAGTAAATATTATATCAATATCAGTCATGCAATTAAATCAAGCATGTGCATTAAGGTACTGAGACATTCCTGACCCTAATACTTCCACGGATGATTTTCTGAGTCACGAATGTATTTTTCTGGCACAGAAGAGCAATTTGCACATTCATTTTCTGAGTTCTTATTGTACCGGAGGACCCCCCAAGCATGCTCCAGGGCACATTGTTCTTGCATTTCACTTCCCGCTACTGGAGCCTGAAAATGATCATGCATCAACCACACTTTGCAATTTCCTCTCCCGCAGACTCAGGTGTCCAGTGGCTCACATTTCACACTGATCACCTGAGGTAGCATGGTGGTCACATATGTCAAAGCACAAACACCCCCTTCCCTCTCCATGCGCATGGACTCTCATACACCTGTAGAAAAGCACAGCATAGTCTCATTCCCTTTAAGACATGGTATATCTGGGGGTGCACACACCCTTAGGAGGAAATCCAAGTGCAGACCGCACAAGCAGTACACATAGCTGATGGTGTCTGTAAAACCCTTCCCATCTGACCACAACCTTAACACCGATCCAAAGACCTGCACCCACTCCTTCATCCTCTGTAAAGTGATTAAATCACATGCTCAATGCATGAATATTCATAAGCCCTACATAAGAGCAGAATGGAAATGAAATGGAAATGAAGCATTCGTTATGTTCCTGTACATGCTTTGTAGTACACTTGATAAATGGTAAACAAAAACATTCAAAGTGTAGTGCTGATTCATAACATTTGCCATCTTGATATTTATATTCCTTTAAATAACTATTAAAAAAGGATAGTGGCAGCACTGATAATCCAAATCTCATCTGACCAGTAAGGCTTTCAAGTGCTGTTCTAACCTTCTGAAACTATGAAAATGTCAGGAGGGACACTTATCAGGGAAAATCAAAAAGCCTCTTCAACCACCAATAATTAGAGATGCATTCTAGTACACTAATGAATTAATGCCATTTCAATTTAGAAGGAAAGTAGAATTTTGGTGATGAAGGGTACTCAACATGCAAGTAAACAAACAAAAAGCAATAATGAAGCCTACAGGATAAGGCTATCATTAAGGAAAATTTTGTGATCTTGCAACCCAAAGCGGGTATCTTAGGGCATGTTTGCGTACAAAAGCTGCAAAAAGCCAGGCCACCAAACCCACTTAACATCAACCGGTCCAACCACTTTATCAATAACACTCACATTTAAGGCATAAAAAGGACCAGACAATCTTCAGGGTTGGAAGGCTAAACACAGGGCAGTAAGTAAGGGTACAATCAGAGAGAAGAAAAAAGGTGAACATGATGACCCATTCCCTGTTTGTGTGTCGTTCCTGGAAGTGTGTCATCCCTGACTGGCCGAGAGAAGAATGAGCGAACTGCAAAACAGCTACTCTCAATGGCACTAATCAACATCTACTCTCCGAGACAATGATCAACGGCGGATCCACATAGCCCTACAATCAACTAAGGAATGAAAGAAGGTTTGAAATAAGCATATACACAACCAACACATCTTGAAGTAAGATAAAACTAAAAGATGGAACTTCAGGAAAAAGTGGTAAACCCTTTCCATTTCAACATTATTCAAAATTTGTCAGTTTAAAGGTTGAGGTAGAAATATATGTATAAAATGCATTAGACACAGAGAGAAGTATAATAAAGTATGTTCCCTGAATATCCTTGATTAAACATTTGTCCATATTTGTTTTTTAGGATTTCCATGGAAATCTTTTGTAAACATTTTTTTGTGTAATTTGAAGTATGAAGCCTATTAAACACAATGTTATAATTGTTGTTATAATTAAAATCAGAAAATCTTTGTTCAGTTTCTTTGTTTTGGTGAAGGGCATTGCTAAATTGCTGCTACATTTAAAAACATGTAATTTGCTCTCATATTTAATAAATCTTTCTTTCTAAATTCTGGGATCCTCAAACAGCACATTACATGTGTTTCTTTCTGCTTAATTATATAAACATTATTAATTATCCATTTGACTATTTCTTTTAATTCTCTGAACCTCTTTTCCTTTCTCCTGTTCATCTCCACCACTGCTAGACTGAATCCCTCTGTAAATTAGAAGTATTGTTAAGTACAGCCAAACGTTATCCTTTTTTTCTTTTAACCACATAATGGCATTTTTAATTTTATCTTCTGATTAAAGGAGCCCTCAGGCTGTGGACTGCAGTCAGGTGTACTCAGGAACATATGAGCATTTAATGATCGACGCAGGTCATTCAGCTCCTCTACGCCTGTCTGCTACCTGCACGTTCAGGAGCAGGAGTGACTGACTGTGCTCTATGGGGACTTTTGCTCTCTACAGGTTGCTGATGACTTTTGACAGTGTAATCACAAGCATTATCTGACTCATTAAGCACTGAGTAACAGTAAAGACCAGCAGGCTGTGCAGCTCTCCTGGACCAGGATTGGCTACTGGATTGGTCCCTGGACCAGGGACCCCTGGGCTACATCAGTGTTGAGCAAACCTTGTCCTGCAAGGCTATTGTGTGTGCAGATGTTTGATTCTAAAAATTGTCCTGGCAAAGCTGGCTAACCAGCTCCTTACAGTAATGCTGAGGACTTGAGAGCAGTCACATGAGCTTATCAAGAAATGTAGCTGAAATATTAGATCACATAAATGATAAAGCTAATGACTTCAACCCTAACCCTAGTTCGGAGTGCAGACATTGAGAACCAGGAGCAGCTATGACCGGCCTTGGCCACCCCCGATCTAGAGGGTACGCAGAACTAAGGGTCAGGCTTTGTGTGAGAGTAACCATAGTCTATGCAGGTGCTTTTGGTGACATCAAGACACTCCCTATGGTTTGTGCCACAAATAGCCTTGTCTCCACACACAAGGAATATTCCTTTGGAGAAGCACAAAGCAGAACAGATCTTCTGTGCATCTCTGGAGAACAATGAACCAAACTGACCTTTCCCACTGACCCAGACAAGACACTGGAAGACTTACTGTGCTTTTTACTGTGCAAATGAGAGGAGAGCAGAACGTAGGTCTAATGGAACATTGTGTGTACCACAATAACTAAAAGGAGTCACTCCTTAGATGTATGAATGAGCAAGTTATGTGTATTTAAGAGATTGTATGTAGACAGAGAGAGAGAGAGAGAGAGAGAGAGAGAGAAAGCATAAAATTATAACCACGATTACCATCACTCACACTTCTGTTGTTTGATTTATTTATAATCATCACTGTAAGACAATAACAATTTACCCCAACCCAGATCCACCCCTCCCTTCAACAAAATTAACAAGAACAAGCATTACAAAATTCACCCTAGAGCAAAAAAAAAAACATAAAATGAAATAGAAATAACATACAGGTCTGATTTTAAATAAACCAATCCCCATAGACATCCATGAGACCTGACATATCTCAAAAATATACGTATATACACACTCTGCTGAATTGTAGAAAATACCATATCTTTTTTTGGGGTGAACACAAGAGACGGTTGAGCCAGAATTGCACTTAGTTATGGGTGTCACAGTAATGTTGAATTTGCATTGCTGACATCAAAAGGGAGATGGCGCATTTTACTGTACATTAATACAAAAAAGAGATGCTATATGCTATATAGATCAGAATGGTATTTTTTTTTTCTTTTTCAAATGGCTACCACAACAAATATTTACATGGGAAAATGAATGGCGCTGAAGGAAAATAACCATGCACTCATAACCATGAACATGAAAAAAACCCCACAAATAATCATTCTGTGCAGGGAGATGCCATCTTGTGCTTCACCGAAAGATATCAAAATTGAAGTTTAAGGGCCCTCTTGGTATATCAGATCTCCCACTGAATTCCCAATCGCCCCCCCCTTTTGGATGACAGACACCCTCCTTCAGTTGTTAAGATCCCATCATTTTATTTATTTATTTTTTTTAATTTTGCGGCTCTTGTAACAGCTTCTATGCAATTCTTGGTCCAAAGTCCTTCTAGGCTCCAGCAGTTGCTAAGAAAATAAATAAAGTCTGGCCAATGGACTGATCCATACCCCTTTCACTCCTCCTCCTCTGGCTCTGCCAATGGACTGATCCATACCCCTTTCACTCCTCCTCCTCTGGCTCTGCCAATGGACTGATCCATACCCCTTTCACTGATCCATACCCCTTTCACTCCTCCTCCTCTGGCTCTGCCAATGCACTGATCCATACCCCTTTCACTCCTCCTCCTCTGGCTCTTCCACCACCAGCTGCAGGTCTTCCTTGAGGCATTCTCTGAAGAAGGTGACCAAAGACGAGCAGAGATGCTGGTGGCTGCCCTGTGACAGGAAATGACCCTCATCCGGGTAGATCTATGGAGGACGAATAGCAGAACAAATGGGATTGGACGCACACAGGATGAAGATGTCGAGGCTTAAATGGAGATTAACAGTATTCTATATATGGCTGTATAAGCGTGGGTGATGTTATGCTGTCATTTGAGTACTTTCCCACGTACCAAGACAGGGAATGATATGACCAGCTCGGTAGGCATGTGAAGTCTTATTTAAGCTTATCACAATAGGAATAATTAAGGCACTTTAAACACACATTTTCTGCTACTCACCTACAAAAGCAGGAGAGCATCTAGGGACAGCTAAGTAGATTTTCTTTTGTTGTAGGGAGTAAGCAACTGCACAATTAAATTACTGCAGCAATGACGTTTCCACATACCTGCATTGTGTAATTTGCACCCAGTCTTATCAAGTGTTTAATCAGTTCAGCAGAGTGCTGGAAGTGAACATTGGCTGAAAAGGAAAAAAATGAACATGTGAGGTATATGCGTGAATATACTGTAAACCTCCCAGCAAGCAAGGTATAACTTTATTAGCAAATTTTACAGTTTTTTTTCTGTTCATTAAGTGAACCTCCTACCTTCATTTTTCTATTTTTTATACCCTCTTTGAATTGCTTACTCTGCTGTTTCATGTCATGTTTATTCCATCCACACTGGCACAGGAAGCCACCGATTATTTGCCACTATACAAGCCAATTACCTTATTCACTACAGGAGAGTGATCACTGAAGTCTGTCTCTCGTCCCATTAGTGTGAATTCATGTCACTTCCAAATGCCAATTCCTAATTTTTAGCAACATTACATGCATGTAATATTTCATAAATTATATAAATGTAGATTTAGGCGAATATGATGTTGCAACTAGCACAGATATTTCCTTGTACCTTTTAAACACATTTAGAAAAAACATTTAATGAATTATTATTTGAATAATAACTTCCTGAAACACCTGGGGGCAAAACCTCATGAAGGAAATAAAAATGGGAACACATGCCTTTGTGGGTGTTCTGCACACAAGTGAAATCAATTACCTTTAGCATTCAAAGGTCAATTTTCTACAACATTTAAAGGTAGCTATGGAGATGAACTTGTTACCTGAAGAAACCTGGTGAAGAGCTTTGAAGTTGTTCATGCATCTGTTACCATAGCAACCCTGCCTCACTGACCCTACCCTGTAGGACAGGATCACTTGTGTCCTTTCACTGTGAGCTCATGGTTTCAGCTAATGACTTTGCCCACACACAGAAAATTACAGTTTACAGCTAAGGCAAGCATTCTTAAACAGAATCAAAAATTATTACTGCTCACATTTTTACAAAACACACGTTAATCAAGTTAATCAGTTGGATATTTACTGAAGCGAGCTTATTTGACTTTTCTCAAGGGACCAGCAGCAGTGCCCTGCCAAGGGCATGAACCTGCAACCTCTACATTACAAGACCAGGCACTGAAGCGTCATGCTGCATTTTCCCAGGCTTTACAGTGCCTGTTCTAGAAGGTCCATAAATTGCAGTCTCGGCAACTGCACTTCATATATGGTCTGTGCCAGCAGAAACAGCAAAGACAACAAGAACTACACCCCTGAGTAAGAGGTAGTGCCTTGATAAAAATAAGCTTGCTTACCGTCAGCTGTTCCATGCACCAGCATCAAATTGTGTTCTCGTAGCACTTGCTCATTCTGTAGCACACTGGAAAACTACAAAACATAATGCAATCAATGCTGGGCTGTTTGTGCATATCTGCGGTAAGCTATCAAGGGTTTAATGAGCTGAAAACAGCATTTAATAAAAGAACAAGGAAAGTGTAAATGAATCATCACTTTGTTTGAGACAGAAGTGTGAAACATACAGCTGTGTGAGGAATTGACAGTGGATTACATTACAGTATGATGGCGTTTAGGTTATGATGGTGTTTAGGTTATTCCAAGGCTGACATACTGTAAATACTGTACTGAAAATTTACGTTTTAAACAAACAAATGGAGATTCCTGGATCCATGCTGTTAGATTATATTAGGAAAGACCAAACATAGAATGACAACTCAGTTACGCGCTCCTATATTGACTCCAATATGGCAACCATGTATTCGGTGCGGCCAGCACAAGCTGACATAAATCCATAAATAAAAAATTGAATAAAAATACACTTTTTATATGTACCCACTGAGGATGCGATTAAGAGATGCAGAGTTATTTTGGCGGGGCAGTTTGCAGCCTATGACCTCGAGGTGGACGCTCTTGCATTGAGATCTGATTTCCATCACTCGGGGTTACAGAAATAGCCTGGATGGCATATATTCTGTAATTACGCTGAGGTCCTGAGGACCCGAGGACCAGGCAACCTACTTTCACCCAAAAAGCAGCTTTGGTAACTTGCTGAAACCTTTTCCATCTTGCGCCTTCCTAACCTTCTGAATGTGAAAGAGAGCTAAGGGGGAGGTGATTCCACAGAAATAGCTCTTAGCCTCCATGGTAACTGCTGCCACGCTGGAGTGATGTCATCATTAACAGCACACATGCACAGAAAGGTACAACTATCAGTCCATGTACTGCTACACTGGCCAAGGGATCAGCAGCATGATTATCTAAGTGAACTCAAGTCCATCCAACTGTATCCACAGTCTTGCATTTTACAGCATTAACAAATAATAACTGCTAAAATGTAAATAATTTTATTTAAATGTAAGTCTATGGTTAGAGGTGAATTGACTGGAAAAGAAATGAATTTAATAATCATAATCAGATTTTGGAAACCACAATATGCCCTGCTATATGATTATTCATTCAGTGAATCAGTAGTATATTTCAACATCTGAAATGTTTTCATTTTCGGCCCAAGAGTTCAATGGTTAAACCCTTTTAGCAGCCTTTAACAGGAGAAAGATAGTGCTGTTGTTTTGTTTATATCACATTTACCTTTCTTTGTATCAGTTCCAGCAGAAAGGTCAGTTAGTAATACTGGTTTTGATGTGAATCAATATCCCATAATTCAGAAGCTTCCACTGTAAGAGTCTATCTGAGCATGAAGAGGGTGTCCCTTAGTGACTAATCAGAACAGCTGGGCTGTTTAAGGTTATAGTACACTGTAGTTACTGCATAGGATGAATGACACAGACTGGGAGACAGTGATGTAAAGCTGCAGTATCAATGGAATCCAGCAAATTTCCCACCACCGTCTGAATGTCGCTGTGATGCTGTACATATCAGACAGTCGAGCATGTACCAAAGAAGCACAGTAGCATCAAAGGAAAGCAAGGGTTGTGACAAGGGTAAACAGCTCACCTGGTATTTATAAGTATTCCTTGATGGCATGCCAAGGTACCTCTCTGAGAATGCAGATGCTGCAGAAATGGAATTTCATCTATAAGCGTTACAGTGTTACAAAGTGTTACATCTCCAGTGTGTGTGTGGCATTAGTCTGCTTTCCAGAGGGGATCAGATATAACAAAACCACGTGTGGCTGGAATAGATACAAAACTGCACTCAAGTGTGAAACCTAATTCCTACTAGTTTTTCTAACTTTTACATACCTCTGCTCTGTTGTCCAATTAATTCCCTCAGTTTATTCTCCTGTTGATTAGCAGCATGCCGATCATGGCTCAAAGGGTATTTTAATATAACAAGAAACAAGTTCTGTCAGACAGCAACATCTGTAAAATGTGTGCCTGAATTTCCCCATCAGTCTCAAACACAGGGTGTTTATGGGATGGCTGTGCTCTTTAGCACTCCAGTCATTCTAATTATACAAACACTACTATTTTTCAAGTCAGGTTCAATTTTGAATGTGTTGACTGGGAATACCCTTTCATTTAAGGGCCAACTCAACAGGAAGTCTGAATTTATGTGATATATTGTCCTTCAGCTTACAGTCTGATAAATCTGCATATTGTAGAGCAAGACTTATTCCCATTTGAGGGTAAATTAAATATAATTGTGGTAAATGCAAGGGTTATTTTTTCTACAAAACAGTAAATCACTGTTCTCACTAAAAAATGAACATTGAAAAAACATAATCGCATTTAAGGTATGTAATATGTTGATTTATTTGAACATCCATGTGAGCATTTTTGGGACAGATGTAAATTGAATCCCGGCATATGCCATGTCATTTTGCTTGTATGAATTCAGTCTGAAGCATACAGCCTCCTTCTGCTTCTTCTGCCTGTTAGCATGCAGCTGGTGAGGCTCAAAAATGGATACAGATAATAAATAATGCATTCACTCACCGTAAAGATTCCAGTCCGTTATTGGAGACACTGCTACTGCACATTTGACAAGGTTTTCCCTTGATTTAAGAATCCTTAATGTGATATAACCCCCATAACCCTAAAACAAAGAGTCAAAGCACAGGCAGGAGCCTTTAGAAAATATTTACAACCAGTTACTATACAAATATACATTTATTGTAGGTACATTAAAAATGAAATAAAGCTATTGAAACAAAATTTCCTAAAATCTAGATATTTTGCTAATAATATATATACCATATACAATTCAGTGATCTCACCTTTCCATATATCCCTATCCGTGTGCGATCGATGTAGGTGAATTTCAGCATGTACCTGAAATGGGCAGAATTTAAGATCGTAAAGACACTTTGAAATAACATTGATCTCTCTGAACAAGTTATCAAACACTTCATATCTTTTTAATCCAGCCCGACAGCACAAATAATGAACTTGAGAAAATAGGATGAGGGAAGATAATCCATTGCTGCTTTATTTGTACAAAATGTTCATTTAAGTGACTGCTGAAGTCGGTGATAAGGCATGGCAAAGGGTGAAAGGTAAATCAGATCGCACCTATTTGTATGGCAGATTTCACAACACATTTTTCACAATATACTTTACAGCACAGACCTAAGTCTTAACACTGCTGAAAGGAAATAATGGGGCAACAGTGGCAAGGAAAACTCCCTTGGGAGGAGCCAGACTCAGGAGGGGGAAGCCGGCGCATGGGGCGATTTAATAAGGACCAACAGGTCAATCGGTCAACCGTGAATCATGTGTTGCTGGAGTGTTCTGCTTGATTTGGCTCAGGGCCCGAGTCAAAAACAGCATCGGCCTTTCTGCTCACACGTACTCGATAGCTGCGATGTGGTCCTGCACCTCTACTGTTCCCAGCCGCTGGTGGACCTCCTGCAGAACTCTCTGCCCCTGATATCCCGTCCCTCTGGCATCCAGGCGGGCCACAATGACGCTGTCTGAGCTGACCAAGGCCGAGTCCCAATCCAGCAGGAAACGGTCGTTGGCAGACTGGCTCCCTGGGGCGCCATCACTACAGGACAACGCGGGGTCATTAAAAAATCTTAACCAAGAAATTAATCAGATAATTCTACTCATTTGTTTATGAATATGTTTGTTTTTTGGAATCTGAGGGAATGAACTACAGGGTTGAGTGCTGTGCCTTACATCACAGGGGTTCTGAGTTCCAGCCATCACTGAAAATAAGCATTTTAAATCTAAATTGTAATTGCCATTTTTTTGCAGCATAAGATTTACTTTGGTGCTATCTAAGAATGTTTGATAAAAAGGCTTATTCCAAATGCTTATTCATGGGACTATGTCTTCCGGCAAGAACACGATTAGGCAGGCTAATACTTACACCAGCAAGAGAAGACCATACTGTCGGGAGTCTGAAAAATCTGTGGGGTAGGATATCCTCAAAGGAAGATCTGTATGAGGAACGAAACAAATTAGAAACAATGGAAAACAAAAAAATACTTCAACTGCTCTTGAGTTGGAATTTGCATTACCAAAGTTCTCAATGGGAACAGTTCCGAATTCTGTGTTCTGAATTCTTTTATTCTTCACTGCTTCCCTCAGAACAGTGTTGTTCTCCAGGGTCATGTAATCTGTGTAAGAGAAAAGTATAGTCACTAACAATGCAAAATTGCCACAAGTGATTCATCCAGAAATTTCACACTCAATCCATAAAATAAAGAAAACACATCCCTGTCAGCTGTGTGTCACAGCGCTAAGTGTGATGCCCAAACAGGGGCTCCAACTCTGGACCCTCAGATTAAACATCTGATCCTCTACACAGTGTGACTGAGACCAACACACTGTGTTTCAGTATTGTCACATCATCTTCCGATTTAAAATCATTGCTTTCTTAAGACATTAAACCAATTGAATATCCTTTATGAAATTTCAGACATCCTTAAGTTCTGAGCTGCAAATGAAAGCCATGTTCCATTAGTCCTCCGCTAATACTATCTCATTTTTCAAGTAGTTGTTAGCAATGTATTGATGTACATCCAAACAAATAACCCCCAACCTACAGTGTCAGATCAATAGACTAAAACTTGGAGATAAAATCTATGCTTACTGTTTGTATTATTCAGACTGAGAAGGACCACTGCTGGCACACCAGGACCTGTTAAGATAAAAAGGAAAAGACTGTTTACATGAAAAATCTCCTTTTCTGTCATATAGATAGATACAAATACATCACAGAAACACAAAAAAAAACAATACGCCCAGATCCTACAGATTCTATCTTCATTTTATTGCAGAGCTCTGAATTATATAATTAGATTAAATATTAGGTCTAATTAGTGCAGATGATCTTCTGCCATGGGGGCATATTTGCATATTCTTGGTGGAGATCAAGGCTGTTAAATTCCTGGAATGTGCCCAGGTTTCTAAAAATATATGGGTGAGTATATGCTCAGCCAAACGGAAATTTAGTAATAAGGTCAATGATGAGTACCAATTTTTACATTCCGTATTGATAAGACATAGCATACCATGTGGACATGTGTTTCATTGGATGACACATCTCTATATTTTTTTCTCTATTTTGTTTGCCTGACAAAGATTTTTTTAAGTAGTAGTACAGCTGGAGATGTATCTATTGACTTTTGGGTGTGTAGCACAAAAACATTGAGGTAATCTTGATCTAATCCATGTCCAAATAAAAGACTCAGTTTTTTCTGGTTAGCGCACATTGGAGTCAATAGTTCTAATTCTGTGGGGGAGTCAGCAGCTCTGCATGGTAAAATGCTCCATGTTAAATCAATCAGTAAGTCTCACTCTGAGAGAGTACATGTGATCCCTGTTGGAGTCGAGTAAATTCTGTTAAATCAGCACTCACCATTTCACTGTGCAGTGCTCATTCAGCCTTCTTGTTTCATTACCCAATGGCAGGTTTTAACTGGCTCCAAAGCTAAACCTCCTGTGACTGTGAATCAGTACTACTCTTGTACTGTCTTTTGTGTTTGCAGCTTCAATAGCCGACAAGGACACCAAGCACCTACACTCTATTATGTCTATTCAGAAATCCAAAAACTGAGAGACAGTGAAAGGAACATAAAATTATCTTTCATTTCTCATGCTCTGCACAAAACGTCATCCAAGAGAAGGAGACAGAAGAATTCAGATTTTTCACAGGCCATTGTGGCCTTAGTTTACCACATAAGTTGTTGCTTTACAAAAAGGCTCCACTTATATCTGCAGTTTCAGTGCACAGTGAATGACACAAAGCTGAATATTTATGGGAAATCTTTTTTTTTGGGACATCCCCTACAAACTGATCCACTGCTGTAATTAGAACATACGATTCAAGCTAACAACAATTTCAGTGCTGTCTACAGTATGTTGTAATTGTAATCTACCAGGAAACGGCTGCCAGGACTGGATAACAAGTCCAGTCACAAGCATGACAGTAACCAAATGAGTTTCATTAGACATGCTTACTAAATGGGTGTGTTACTACACTAGAAATGGCTTTTAATTAAAAAAAAAAAGAAGAAACAAGATTACAATTCCGTACCACATTCACAATTGCAAAGGTCTGAAATTTATAGAGAAATTCAGCATAAAAATGGCACAGCCAAATACTGCTGTCCTGCTCTGTTCCTCCTTTAATAAAGGCTTGTACTAATACATTTCTGCCATAGACCCACTATTTGAAACAAGATGCAATTTATGTGGTAAATTTTTTTGCTGTATGATGTATAAAGCATGTTTGTTGTTCAAAGCCGCTTTTTCCCTTGAGTTATTGTATTTTCTTGCATCACCACTCACACTAGTACAAACAATAGAGTTATTGTTTTTCAGAAATTAACATGCCCTATGCAAGCGTTGCTACCAACAAACAGTCTGTCTTATCATCTGGTTAAATCACAATGATTGCCACATCAATCAGCTTTTGACACTTTGGAACAATGCTATCAGGCTAACAATAGTGTGAGTAATTGTGATATGCTATTTTATATTCTTCTTTATATTTTACCCTTTTTTTGTAAAATGAGAAATGATTATCCACGGCGCAACTCTTACATCTACAAAAAAATGTCATGCAAAAGGACAAATAACAACAGGTCTGCTAATCGCCATCATAAGGGAACTTTATTACCTTCAGATTAATTGAATTACTGCTGCATCTAATACTGGCTTTCAAATATATGATTTATAATGATAATTTCTATGTGAGGCTTTTCATGCTTGACTGCGATAATGGCATAATTCTGAAATATGTCTTATGTAAGATGTGATAAAGATTTTTCATCACAAATCCAAAATTGGAGCCAAACAATAAGGGGAGGTTGAGTATTTCTGACCATCTCAGGAAGATACAACAATTTTAAAACTGATGCTGCAAACCAGGGTGCATTAGAGAAACTAACTTTGCTCAATACTACAATGATAGTAATCTCTTTCGTAAAAGTGATTTTTAATCTCAATGAGGCTTACTTAAGAAAAACAAAAGAAAAACAAAAAAAAAAAAAACAAGACATGTGGTTTACCTTCACAGTGGAGTACAACATGCTGATGGTCCGGACTGATGTCGGCGCTGAAGAAAGTGCAGTGCGCCTTGCTAAGCTCACATGTCAGGCAGTTGCGGGAAAACGGGTCAACAGTAGAGACGCTTGAGATGAGAACAACACAAGATTTCAATTTAGCATTCGCTAACATCCATTAGCGAATCCATTTAGTCAAAATATGAATAAAATACAAGCAATATGAATTTCTGAATTCAGTCACCATGTATCTAAACAGTGGATTCAATGAAACACAATCTCTTTCAAGGCAAATGCACTTCAATTAAATCTGACTTTATTCTTTCTGAGGGTGTATGCCATTCTATTTTAGAACGAAAAGAAAACATTTTGAAGGATATATCTTCTTATCCCCAATAAAATATTAATACACTAAGAAATGGTGCTGCAATGCATTTTTTTTTGTATTTTCTAGCCACAAGCAAATGTTTTCACAAAAAATAACCAGCAATGTACCTTAAAATGACAACATTATTTGTTAATGACATTTTAATAAGGGATTGAGGGATAAACTGCTGAAAAGGCAGCTATATCAATCACTGTCTAAATGCAGAGATCAGACACGTCTGTTGAGTAGATTCCTAGTCCTCACACTCCCTGCCCCATGTCCCTGCTTGTACTTCAAAGACACATCAGATACCAGCACAATATCAGCAATATAGCATACGAACACACATTTATAGTGTCGTTCGTAATAAACATGGCATTACACTGATACCCATGAAACTAGGTGCTGGTATATGATGAGCAGATGGTTGGGTTTGTGATGTTATCAAACTAAATTTAGCCTATGCATTTTATGCTAAAAACTCTTTTGTAATAGAGAATCCAAATCCACTTCCTGTGAATGTTTCATGAGTGTTATTCTGGCTTTGAATATGACATTTTGTAAATTGCAAGTAAAAATGGTTACTTAACTGCAGCTGTAATTAATTTGTTTCGAGCATTTAAAAGGAGAAAGGGTTGGTATGCAGTTGAAGTACATTATAAAAAGTGCCATTATGTTTCACAAGGTTACGCATTTGCTAAATTGTATTCACCAAAATGGTCTTGACAAGCAGGCTTTTCTAATGTGTACAGTAGCATAATTTTACGACAGGATGAAACAACTGAAAAATAGGTTGTAAAATTGAGTGATTGTTTACCTGAATAGGTGTCTCCTTCGAGCAGAAAATTCTGTGCTAAGGAAATATCTAGTTGGGTAAAACAAACACAAACATCAGACATGAAGAAAACACTGCACTTACCAAAGCCCATGAAATCTTTTAAATTCTAAAATTGTTTAAGAGCTTCTTAACATCATAAGAAATGTTTGATCTTGGAATGGTTGTGCGAAATTAAACCATGTCACAGTAGATGGTCAAGGGAAACTACTTAAAATCTCTGTTTGATCATTCCGCCCAGAATAAATACTGCTTAAGTAAGTGTATATCTATCTACCCTCATTTCTTGGCAGGAATACACAATTCCAGAATTAAATATATATTTCATTGGTTCCAGAAAACTTGGATTAAATAAGATTCATAGGATGGTTCATCCTATGCCCTGGTTTGCTTTCATCCCATCCAGATAAAATAATAATTTGTCCATCTGTGCACATGAATTGCAGGATATGCCTTTTCCAGGAGACACAGTTACTGAGCATGTGTGCTGCTTAAATTTCTGACAGAGAAGCAGGCAGAAATAATTCAGGTGAGTATTGTAGTAAAGGCAGTACCATGGGAATAAAAATCAAGATTTTTGTTTTTCTTATTACTTGTTTTCTTCCAGAGATACTACTTTGTGGGTAGATATTGGCCATGATGTAATGGATTTGTGTTCTTCGACTTGAAACGAGATGCCTTTATAACCATTTTCCTTTCAAACACGGGCTTGCAAATACATTTCAGTGATTGAAATTATCAACATGTGTTTGTAGAGAAAAAACAAACAATTGATGAAAGCTAATCAAATCCAGGTACCAATTAGGCCCAAGGTCAGTAATCACTCCTGAACAATGCAAGTAAAATTAATTAAAAAAATTAATTCTCACTTCTCAACCAATTTAGCCTTCCAAACACAATTTCACACAAAGCTAATAATAAAATCATTCATGAGTCATATAAACATTTTATAGACAACCTCACACTGCTGATTTAAACCTACAAAAGGAAAGAATCTTTTGAATAATTAATGTGTCGAGGTACAGCTGCAAACAGTTTGGTATTGTGGGAGCCTGCCTTACTCAGAACAGTCTCAGAACATGAAGAAATCCCTTGATTCACAAAGACATGTGTGATATTTGTGAGTTGTATTTCTGCATGTCAACACTTGATAGCCTTAAACTGTGCATCCTTGTCTGGAATGTGGACTGCAACAACAAAATTATAATACAAGCATGTCATGATTGCAGGTGCTATCTTTGGTTTTATTATTTGTTTTGTGCTTTCTCACCTGCACTATCGTCGGGAAGCTAACTATGTTCTTTTGGTTATCGGCTGATTGCTAGGTGTGGCCGATTAGTAATTGGTTTCAGGTGTGTGAGGTCTTTATATTACCCAGGGCTTCAGCATTTCTTTGCGTTAGTGTCGTCTATACACTTCGCCTGGTTTGGCAGAGAGTTTGTTCTCTGGTTTTTGGCTTAGTATGCCTGGTGTGTAAGTATAATGTAGGAATCTTTATAGGAAGTTCTTTATTTTCTTTTTCTTGCGGGATTGATCCTTGTTCACCCGCCGAAGAATTTTGGTGCTGAAGTATCTGCGTTGTACTTTGCAGTTTGCTCTTTATATATCAAGAGCTATTAGTTTTTCACTCCTGAAGTCTTGGTTTCTTTTTATTTATCTTGGAGTTGGGATTCTCCCACAGGAGTGTATTTATTTTGTTTTAGGGATTTGTTCCCTCTAATCTGTCTCCTTCGAGACCTTAGTGGTTGAGGAATTCGTTCCTTAGCTTTTCGTCTGAGTATTGTGCACACTAAGGAGTCCCATCATCATCATCAGTCCTTACACAAGAGTGCCAAAAAAACTTTTTATGCAGAGAAATTGAATATAAGCTCTGTAAATGTGGTGAATTGGCCATGTGCCTAAATAAAGGGCTTCATCGAGGTCCAAGAATGATTAAATTTTCTCACTATCATAAAAAGTGTGCTTCCCAGTTCTGCAACCCAATTCATACCCAGTGGGGCGGAGTGTAAAAAAAAAAAAAAAAAAAAAAAACTGATTATGATAGAGGAAATAATATAATGTTGACATAACATAAAATGCAACTAAGTAAAAGCATATGGTTTATGATGGGGATTTCACATTCAAACTGACACAAGTAGACAGAGAAAACCCATCAAAATTCATGTGTCTCACAGGTCTGCATCTAATGCTGCCTGCCTGTGATTGTGAGACCATAAAGAAGACGTAACTCTACAATTACCATGAGAGCTTTGATGAAGACCACTCTTGGAAACTCGTTTTTTATGAAAGTGTGTTATGAATTTTCTTTGAGTTGTGGTTAATTCTTTGGTTGTTGCTACCGATTTCCATTATTTAAATAGGAACACATTAGAGCAGCCGAGAACGGAGCTTTCTGAAGTTTGCAGCCTCTGCTCTTTCATTCTCAAAAGCCTCAGGGCTATAGCTTTCTCGGTCCAAGTCTAAACCCCAGTGATATAATGGAAACTCAAACACAGCCTTTAGGTATTATTGTCACTTCAGCACACCACCCACAGAGAGGGAAAGATCAAACTCACATGCTGTGATTGCTTTCATCATAAGCTAGCACCTTGGTCACCTCCCAGTTGCCCGATGTTAAGTGGCGAACCTCGCTCTGATCAGCCCTGGACTGGGAGAAAACAAAACGGAAAAAACAAAGAATACTGAAAACAAAGGCATAAAATGTTGCTGCTGCCACAATTTTTCCATACTTTGGAATTGTTTTCCAACACAGTTCATTATAACATGGGAGATTTAGACCCCTTGGTGATTTTAAGATGAAAATAAAGGAAATTTTACATGAAGCGAGCAACTGTTTTATGTTATAGATGTTCTGACTGTATTGTTAACTTGTCCCCTGTATATATGTCTGAATATTTTTGGAGTTTGCTACAACAAAGGTTTGGGTTGTCTTTAAGCCTAAAAATACATACGAGACAAAGGTTTAAAAAAATATAAAATATATTTCTCTATGTAAAGCCATTGAGAGCTCACCAGCTGGGATATAGGGTTTTGCTGTGCCTGGGCCAGTAGAACCCAGACCTACTGTATATTGATTACTCTCTGCTTCATAACAACTAGGCCCACTAGGGAGACACTGTTGGGAAATTCTCAATTATGGGAAAGTGGACTTTATATGACACTAAAATGATGTGAGAGGACTCACCTGTGTCGTAAACATAGCAATGTGATGGAATTCTCCCTGCCCTCCCTGCTTGACTGGAACCGTCAGGAAGAACTTAGTGCCATCATTTGAGAAAACTGGCTCCTGATTCTACAGCAAACATCAGATAGTTACAAATATGTTACTGACAAATGTCACTAGAGTTTATAAGGTATTGCTGATGATTGTTTAGCATTCTGCTCAAGCTATTCTATTGCATACATTTGTATACATGCAACATTTTTAATGACAAAATGATTATCATACACATCATACAATAACAGAGAATATCTGGCTTCATAAGCATATTATGCATAAAGCGAATGTACCTGCTTGGTCAGCCACAGGTCAGAAGTTTCCTCGTGTCTCTAAAATAAGCAAACCAAAAGCACTGCAATCAATGTTTAAAAACAATTTGCAATATTAAAACCTTAATATTAAATTAATTACTTCTGGGTAGGGACAAATAAAATAAACCCATTTAAATAAAACAATTAATTACATTCTAGCTTTTACTCTGTAAAATGACTCCAGGTTTAAGACTCCCTTAAGTTAGTCATTTAATAACCCTGTAACTGGGAGTCGGAGATGTGGCCATTTGTGAGCATGCTTACAATCTTGCTGGAATTACATCCCATTCATTGTTTAATGTTTCACTGATGTAAACAGTACTGAGTATAATGGCTAACTGGAGCTTCTCTGCTTGATTGAACTGAAAATCCACTTCTTCTGGGCACCAAGCTCTTACACTCCACTGGAAAAATGGATGAATCGATGAACAATCCTGCACTATTTCATGGTATTCCACACCAGTTCTTTTCTCTACAGATTGCACAAATAAAATATTCTCAGAAAACACAGTATGAAATATTTTCTACTTACAGAATAATAAATAGTTTAAAAAACTCTTTTGCATTAGCAGACCCCTAAATTATATAAAAGGGTAATAACAAAATAATGAAGATAAGTCTGTATCTATGGTGTAAAAACAGTATATCATCGGTATGGCTGATATGAAAAGGGGCCTACAGTACTTACCTTGATGCAGGCACCAATGGTGGTGTCGCACACGGTGAGGACGGACACATTCTGCGGCCGGTTCAGCCACCGCACCACTGCGTTGGTATGGCTGATCCATTTGACCATTGCCACGTAGTATTCCCTGTGTGGTGATGTCACATGTCAACATTCATTCATGCAACATTCATTTATAATTTATCCCATTTTTATTTCTCTCGCTGAGAACAGGATTCAAAATTTGACATTTTCAATTCTTTTCATCTCCAGACCAATACATACTTTTGTCATTGTACCAAAGGTTTTGACTATAAAAATAGAACCCCAAGTATTTTTTTCATGGTTCTCCATTTTAGATCAACTAATTACTGTGTGCACATTAGGTATGTCACAGCTTCCATGTTAATTTTGGAGCATTGCTAAATTAGGAACCAACCGACTTTGGTGCCAAAATTTGAATGCCAAAAAGAGGTGAGTAATCTGGTCTTATATTTTCATCCCCTAAATTAAAGCTGTGCCTAATTTGGGATAGGTATTCTTCTTACCTGACTTTCAGGCTGTCTGGGGGTGTTAGTTCCTGAGTATGGGTTGGTCCATACAGGTTCACCACGTACAGCTTAACACTTGGATTAGGCTGTCCAGCCTATTGAGATATCAAGCAGTCATGTCAGTCACTGTGAGGCCTATATAAGAAAGCTTACTGGCAAGAATTGTGAGCCTAGCTGCTGTAACTGCAATAATTTTTAAGCTTCTTTCACTTTTTTTACTGTTTTGACTATTAACTCTATCACTCATCACATTTGATTCCTTCTAAATGACTATAATCAATCTGTTCTGGATTCTTCTCTCATTGGCGAATCCCAATTTACCAATTACTCTTTATAAATTATCCAGATGTATACGGATGTAGCTGCGGATGTATTTCATTTATTGTAGCCCATTCACCTTTTTTGTGCACTGCAAAGCGCTTCTGTCTTAGTACCAGCAGGAATAATACAGAAATCATAAATGAATGTCTTTGTTGAGACCTTTAACAGAAAACACATCTGTAATACCGAGGCTGAAATGCGCTCCCACTGCTGGAGTCTGGATTTTTGGTTAGGCTGTGGTCAGTGAGGAAATCAATTAATACAACCCCAAAATGAACTGGATATTATGGCTTAATACATCATCATAAATTGTAGATTTTTTTCATAATTACAATGGTATATCATGTGTAATGACCATGAACAGCAGATAGTCCTCCAGCAGACCTATCCTGATTTAGCCATAAACAGATCTGTGTTTAACGTACAATCCTTAAGTGAATAACATAAAGACCTTAATGTGAGGACTGAGTGATGATGAAGCCATAAAATTTATGTTGTAAATGCCTCCTAGGTGTTTTTTGGTTGATTTCCCTGCAATATTAAAATCGCTGTCTCACACAGGTTATAGACTGCAGAATTCCTTTAAAAAAAAAAAAAAAAAGATAGTAATTTGCAGACGAGGACCTGAGGGGAAAGAGAGACATGATTGGTTACTCTTTATAATGGAGGATCTGCAGCAGTCTCACAAGGGCTATCCCACCTCCATTCGCCTGAGCTCATGTACTAATGAAGGAATCAGAACCAGAGCATGGCTGCCATTTTTATTATCTTTTTCACTTTATTTGACTTTATTTCACATTGGGAATGCTGCAATATCATGTATGAATGACATGAAATGTCAAAACATGGGAAGGTATGAGAGTTAGTAATATGAATCAGCCACAAGCAGGAAATTAACACAAAAGCTTCATATAGACTTTTGGTAGATTTTATTAAGGTGAAAAACAACACTTCATTTTAGTGAAACTAATACTCTCATGGCATTTTAGTGAAATTGTTTAATTTTGACAACAGCTGATTCAAATTCAGAAAAGTCTGCATCTTCACTGTGCAGAGTTTGCAATGAAAAAATGTTTGGTGTGAAATATAGTGTATGGAGTGCTAGGCTCAACTCATAGGATTCTGCAGTAACACCCTGCTAATGAGCTGCTGCTTGACTTGTCATATGCGTGCTTGTAGCTGCGCTCTCAGTACTTTCACCTTCTTCAGTGGAGTGGGTGACAGACCAAACTCTGTTTAAAAACTGCAGCGGAAAGAGGAGAACAATGAACGGATTTAAGTATGTTTTAAGACAATGTCAGCTTTAAAAACACTGTGAAATAGCTCGACTTGACCCTGAAAAGGACTAGTTAATATGTTGAATAGATGCACTTGAGTACTATGAATGTAATGCTTATGAATATTAAAATGAAGACAATGATTTTGGTGAGTAAAAAGTTTCACTCAAATTGATACCTGAATCAATGCACAATATATTTTATTTTGCTATTGTAAACACAGTATCACATAATCTGCACAATTCAAATTCAAGATGAGCTCATAATCTTTTCCTATACATTTTCACAAATCATTTTCACATCATCTTCAGCTTTTGAGTTTCTGGCATCTTCCTCCTTCGATGATACAATGCTGTTAGAAACTATTCCGGTTTGCATCGCATTCAGGTGTTTGGCTGATGCCCTTATCAACAGCAACTTACAAAGTTTGTATTTCTGGAGAAATGTGTACAATTATTAGTTTATATTTACTGAGCAATTTGGGTTGAGCACCTTGCTCAATGGTAAAACAGGTGTGCACTCCATGCAAATTGAACCTGTCGTCTTAAGGGTGCAAGTCAAGCCCCCTAACTAGCATGCTAAGTAACCAGTACTCCGATCGGATGCAATCCGAGAGAAACTGGTAGCCTACTTACTACAGCATACACAGACTGTTTAACTTTTGTGTGTTAAATTACGTCTGTGCAAGAGGTAATATTGCACTTCACTCACCAGCAGTCATGCTTCAAATGGGAGCAGTTACATGGTGATTTGGACTGCGAAATCTTAGCGATGTCAGGGTGGCCTTTGCAGCTGACAGTCTTGGTACATCATGCAAAATCATGTCTGTTTTCCGCAGTCTCCAGCAATTCTTGTCTGAGGTCACATTTGTTCATGAATTTATGAAGACCCAGATAACCTCAGCTGTCATGCTAGCTTGGCGCCTGACCTGAGGAAATCGGAACTCTTCAAGGTCGCAGTAGAGTTCAAGCAGCTGGAGCTGATGGTGGAGACTGCGGAGACCGTCATCACAACGCATTTGAATGAGTCCCCGTTTCTACTGCTGTGTCTCGGTTATGTCCTTGATGTGGCCTTTGACGCATGAAGGGAATGTTTATGCGCTTCTTTATGGCAGCAAAATCCTGAAAGCAACTGGTAAAATCTGATCGATTACAGGATTATCAACACATTGAGAGTGGGGAGGACTTCCTTCCTTGGAAAAGAGGAAGTGTGCGGTGCTGTTGAAGTTGCTTCTGAAACAGATGGCGCTTCACAGTAAATGCCTGGATGTTTTTGACAGGATTGTGTTCTTCCATTGTGAGCTTGAGTTCAGAGAATTCAGGTGCCCTGTAATGTCAATTAAACGGTTACCTTCTGCCGACAGAATTTTTTAAAACTGGTTTGATCTCTCAACTGGAAAAAAAAATATTTGAGGGAGGATTGGTATAAACATTTTGACCATGTGCTGCTGTCATGTCATTTACATTATGTCAACTGTGCCATTTGTCCTCAAAGCATGACATGTGTTATGACACAAGTGTCATCACACATTGCTATTTCACATGCCATAAGGCTAACATAGGGATCTATCATAGTTTAGAATCTGAAAGAAGCTGCTGTTTGTGTCATGATATTTATCGCTACTGTTTATGACAGGTGTTATGCCATGCTTTTGATACAATTATGCAGACTTAATGGTGTATAGTTACACTGTTATCCTTGTCATTTTCCCTTGACAAACACTGAGATGAACCAAATGAATTAAATGAATTTTTTAGTTTTAAAAATTCTTTAAATTATGAACATTTCACAGTCTGCAGAATCCCACTCAATGTGCCGGCTATGGAACCTGTGGAACATTCTGACTCACAGTGGGAGACCTCACTGTGCTGGCTACAGCACTGTTTGGAGTTGACCTTTTCAGATGTTCACCAGCTGTTTTTTTTTTTAACCTTACTTTCTCTGCAAGGAGCAGGGCTGGCACTGAAGCATGAATGCCACATGTCTAACTCTGCCCCCTTCTTCATCTCATCCCCAACATGGATCAATAGCATCTATTTAAAATCTAGATTAAAAATTCTTGGCCGCTTGCCACATCACAAAGCCCAAGTGCTGCTCTCAACCTCAACAGCTGAAACGCTGAAATGACACCGAGGAAAGCTTTTCTAAAACTGTCTCCCAAAACATCTGTCACAAGAATGAGTTTCTGCCCCGGAGAGAGACTGCAAGGCAGTGGCATGCCTGACAGTATTTGTCTATGGAACTTACGGAACAGACTCATGAAGCACTGCGGATAAGAGACTAGACGACAGATGTACTGACACTGAAGGTCAATCCTGGTAACTTCTTATTTGGGTACCAGTGATTATCATTTTGTAAAAGGCAAATAATTTCTTTACTCAGATTGGTTTCTATTCATAGCTTTGTTCCTTTGAGTTCTGTGTGTTTGATTTGTATCAAAGAGACAGGCCCATTCAGAAACAAGACATGAAATGTTTTTTACTACTTTCCATTTTTAGTTGATAATCATCTGAGGTATTTGGAAGAATCTATAGAAAATGTATGAAAATACAGCATTCTCTGGAACTCAGATTATAATTTTTCAAATAATTTAACCAGATTCACATCATACCCATCACGCCCACTGCCAGCAGTGAATAAATGTAATTACACAACTGAGCAACCAGTGACATTAGAATTTAATTCAATAAAATAACACATCCTTTAAGTTATAATTCAAATTCATAGAGTGTGGTGGATTTGTAAACAGTTCTGAATTATGAGCGAGCACATCAATGGCTGCTACAGCGTTTGAATAAGAGTTTTGTTTCCGTAGCTGGAGACCTTGGTCATTACATTTGCAGCGTGCTCATATCTCCCATTTTGGGCAACAGAGTGCTAAGTTCCTAAAAGGGAAGCAGATCCTACTCTATCTCATAACTTTATCGGAATTTGGAATGAATCATAAACTATCCTATGGATAGTAAAAAGAGTGTTTTACCTTAATATGCATGATAAATCTATACTGAAAAAACCCAGACATTTCATAACCTGAGAAAAGCGCTGCGGACCCAACAGAGATCCAGTTGCATGAGCTGCAGCTACAGTAGCATCAAAGTCTCTCCAATTCAATCAGATATTGGAAATACATGGAAATAACAGCAAGCGCACATATAACCCTGATACTGCATTCACCTACCTTTTCCTTGTTATCATTTCACATAGCAGCTACCCAATCAGGACCTGCACCTACAGGGTTAACCACGCACGCTCCCCAGTTCCCTCCATGTAGAATCATAAACACCGTCCTTTACCTTGGGGTACGGGTAGTGCTTAGCTTTGGGGTACTGGTCCCCAGTAAACTGAGGGAGGATCATGTTCGGCACCAGGGAGTCATTGATGGCCAGGAATGCGAGTCTCTCTCCATCAGGGGACCACCAATGCGCAACATGGGACCCCAGGATCTCCTCTGAAAACAGAAAATCCCATATATGTGAACAGTTAAATGTCCCACCCCCATTCTTATAGAAGTGAATCAATGTTACCCTTAGCAAGAAAACAAGCAGACCTGAGATGTGTTAACTCTGCAGGTTAGCTCTGATAAAAACAATCCACCTCCATTACAGTGACATCCATTCAATGTATGTTATTTTTATTCTAAAATCGAACATGAAAAATCCAATATGTCAAAAAAATATTTTGTCAACATTAACTTTTGTTGCTCTCATACAAGGCAAACCACTGATACAATTCTATTATAAAACAAGATCTTGAGGGTCTACAGGAATGGGTTGGGTCGATATCTGCCGTGAGCTACCCAGAAATCTGCAGCAGATCCTGCTGGGAGAGCCACAGGCGTTGCAGCTCAGAGTCTTAAGAAAGGAGCAGGAGAAAGGGCGGTGCTGTATTTCTCACCGCCCGCCCATTCCAGCTCCGGAGCCGCTCCCTTGCGCCTGCGCTGTTCACGGCCATACCACCAGCCCCTCGCCAAGCGCCACATGCGCACCGACATGTGAGCTGACACCGTGGATACGCAGCGCGCCCGCCGGGGGTTCCATCACTGAGCCGCCGCAGCGTCTCTGAGTCCCAGTGGTACTTGTCCACGCCGATCGCTTATGCGGACCGAGCAAATTAATCTGAGATCCCGTGGGGGATGGGGGTGGTGGGTAGTGAAAAATGGATTCGCGGGCCTCCGCCTCTCCAAGCGCCCTCCACAGAACCGTGTATTTATGCCGCTTCATTACGCCCGTAGCGGACAAGCGTGTCTCACCGCAAGGCTGAGAGATTCTCTGACGCTGGGCACTATCTGGACTCTGATTGAACTGTCACACATTGCTGTTCATTCCAGATGACTGAAGGAGGCACATTTACCCCAACGGAAGCTAAATGAAGCAAGAAAAACCTGAGATATATAATTTAAACATAATTGTGGAATATCATTTTCGAGGGAGGCCGTCTCTTTCCCCTCCTCGTCTTGCATGTAATATCTCCATAATCTCGGGATCATTTGGGTGCATCTAGTTGAAATAATGGGCTGCCTTCAACCAAATGTAATTAACTTGGCTGCTCTAAATCCGTCAGTCTGTGTTCACTCATATTTAATCTTTCCATGGAACCAATTATACAATACACAAGACATTTAGTACAAATATAGGACTTTATGTGGTTCCATGAAAGAAAATGTATTATTACGCTAACAGCTTTAATAATTGAATGTTTCTTCATTTATCACATTATAATTTATCTAATCCTTCTAACATACACAAAACTGTAAATACGGATAATATAGGTCACAGTATATGCAATGTATCACAATATATGTCACTAGCAATGCAATGTACACAACTTTACATGAAATCCTTGGAACCGCTTACACTCTCACCTGTATTTTTAAAAAGATACAGATGGTTCCCGAATTAAGATGGCGTTACGTTCCGATAAACCCATCGTAAATGGAAAATGTTGTAAGCTGAAAAATGCATTTAATACACCTGATACACCTAACCTGCCGAACATCATAGCCTCGCCTAGCCAACCTTAAACATACTTAGAGGGCTTACATTTAATACACCTAATACACCTAACCTGCCGAACATCACAGCCTCGCCTAGCCAACCTTAAACATGCTTAGAGAGCTTACATCAGCCTACAGTTGGGCAAAATCATTAACACAAAGCCTATTTTATAATAAAGTGTTGAACATCCCACTTAATGTATTGAATACTGTACTGTAAGTGATGCTATTGCACCATCATAAAGTCGAAAAATCGCAAGTCGGACCATCGTAACTCGGGGGGTTGTCTGTACTTTAGAATAACTAGTGCTATAATGACTAAAAAAAACTAAACCAGTAATGATGATGGTGATTTTGGACTTTACCTCAACAACCATGCCCAACACAAACCAAACCCATTCCCCATGCTTTACCCACCTTCATATAACCAATCAGCGATTCCATTGTACACCAGCCCCTCTTTTCCCGAGGATGTCAGTCTGAGGGAATTTCCTCTCACGTCAGATTGATAGTAGATGTTGTTTTCAAATATGTAGATCTGGAGACGGGCATTAACAAAGACACAAAACACAGACAGATAGGTTTCATTGTAAATGTATTGTAAACACAAAATTCTGTGCTTGGTGCAATGTCTTATTGCTTTTTTGTCTTTTTCCAAGCATTTACAAGGTTCTATTATCTATTATGCCACATTAAGCATAGAAATCGGATGCTGTAGACTGTAAGTTGGAGCTGTGGGTGAAGGAATGCAGCCAAACAGACACAAAGCAGAAACAGATGTAAGGTTTTCCTGTTGTGACAAAACACAATGAGGGAATTACACTGGTAATATAAGCAGCATGTCGTGATGTTTCCTGCCAACACGAAATTCCCAAAATTTAAAGGGCTCTTAATCACTCCTGCTTTTATTTAGTCCATTGTTTTTCTATTACATTTATGATGGTTGTGTATCATTTACTATTCTTTAGTAGCAAGGAGATTGAGAAACACCAAATGTGAGTAGTCATACTAATTTTAATTCAGTCTTTGGAATAAAGTATAGACCTTAGATCTCAAATTTACCTCCACTTATGTATTTGAATGTAGAACAGTTTGAGAACATTTTGCTTCCTCTCATGAGCTTAATTGATGATCATCAAAGAAGCACAGCTGTACACTGTTAAAGATATCTCATCTAAAAAATTACAGGAGCCAACGATGTGAAACATTTCAGGAATTAGCTCCAGGCTCCCAGGTGAATTTGCCTCCAACAATGGAGCCTGAGCAGTTATCCTGATTAGAGAGTAATCACATCACAAAGGCAAGTGCTGGGGAAGAAGGCATCGAAAATGATGTGGCTTGAATATGCCGTACATAATGAGATAAAATGCACAATTTAGTGGCCCTGTGGTAAGTGATTTTAGAAGACATCAGTGGGTGGGGGTTACTCTGCTGACCAATGCAACTTATACAAATCTCCATCTATACCAATCAGTCACCCTCTCAACATTCAAAAAATGTCTCCACTAAGAACCACTTAAAAAATGTTATCTTTCCTTATGTGATTGGACTGGAGCAAAGATATGATATGATTCTGTTTTTTTTTCTTTCATCAATTAATTTTTGTTATACATCTATTAATTTTATCTATATTAATTTATCTATTATCTATATTTTTATTTATTTATCTATCTATATTTTTGTAATTACAACATTTTTTTTCTAAAAATTAAGACCCATTGAGTGGGTGTTGTCTGTGAGTCACTAGATTTGATGATTCACTCTTTATTCATTGGTTGGCATGATAGTGCAACGAGCACCATGCTGCTTTACATCATTAGACAGAGCCACGTCAGGTGTCCACTTCACCATAGAACATCTCAGGGGAAAAACGCAGCATGGAAAATCCTGTACTATATATGTCTGATAATGACAATCAACACTCTCATTAACCACATATGTGTCATCCGTGCAGGGAAAAGGGAAGACTTGTCCAAGAAATTATCCTTTTCTAGCCGTAAATACTTTTGGTATTTAAAAGCCCAGGCCATCTGTTACATCAAGAGCTGTCTTAAATTTCTCAGCTGTTAGTACTTTAAGTATTACCAGACTACTACTGTCTGGACTTTTATGACAAACCTCAAGTTAATTACGTGTTATATATCTGGACTCAACAATATCTTTAAATTATCCATCAATCTGTATGGGCCATTGTCTGTATGGGCCAGATGTTTCACTTTAAATTATGGCAGGATTATTTGGTGAGTGCATCAAGACAAAATGCATTGCTTAGCACCCATCACAACCAGAGAGGGCTGATGATAACTGGAACACACTACCCTGTTTCCAATCACTGAGAATTGCTTCAAGGGACTGAATTTATTTTGTTCAAGTTGATACATGGGCTCTTCTGATGAGCTCTTCTGTCTCATTCTAAAACTTGTTTCTTTTTTCCTGGTGACAGCTCAGCATGGGTTGATTCATCATCATCATCATCATCATCATCATCATCATCATCATCATCATCAGTATGATCATCATGCAGAGTGATGTGTTTTTTTTGTTTCTGTTAGATACTGCGTGGTGCCAAAATAATGCTCTGTGAGTACTCTCCACATCTGGGCCACTCACTTCCATCATAATGATAATGGGATCATAATAATGGAGGTTTGACTTATGCCAGAATAAAACCCACTGCAAACTTTATTCATTTAGACAACAGGGTTCCAGAATGCTACAGCCTGTTAACCGTGAATGAAGGGGCATCTGGGAAAACATAAACATAAAAGAGAGGCAGTAAAATGTGAAAAAAACAAACTGAAACCCATTTCCCTATTACACAAGAGAAAGTCAAATGACCCGTCAGTAAATCTGCTGACAATTAAGCTGTAAAAGCCAACTAAATTGAAAAGAAATGCAGAATGTAAAAATTAAACTCAGGTTAAATATACTTATTGGAATGATTCTGTGCCATTTGATGGCTAATTTCTAAGTAAATTTGATCAGTGAGATCCCTGAGCTTGCATTTGGTTTCAAGTACCCTCTAAAGTGGTAGAATTGCAGAAAACAACTGTTTAATTGATAACAGTTTTGCTCTTTGTCAACTAGCAACATTTTGTGGAACAGGGCTCTTAAGACTCATTGTGTTTTTTTCTTCTGATAAATAGTAGCTTTATGGTACTGTGTTTATTCCTGCTTATGGGTTAGTGGGTTGGGTAGCATATCAGATTTAAAGCTTACCAGCTGCTGTCTTTGAACTCCCCATTCAGCATACTGGAGTACGGCATTCTGCACCTCAGGGGGATTCAGTTCCAGCACCTCCCTTTAAAATACACAAACACACGCCATCTACTGGAAGGGAGAGTAACTGCAGCCAATGGAGGGGAATTGGATAGAGGAGAATATAAAATGTGCTGCACTGTGAAATTAAAATAATGGTTTAAAACTTTTTTTTATTTTTAATGATGATCTTAGTCCTTCCGTGAAAATATGAATATATAACAAAAGGGCAGACTTCACTTGTTATTCCTCACTCGATTGCACAGTTTTAAAGGCCAGGTTCTTTGATTTATGTTGGCCTAAATAACCACTTTTTTCACTCTCAGGAAGGAATATAAGCTGAAATGTGTCTATGAGAAAAAACTAACTGCAGACACCAGGCAAAATCACCTATACAATGAATGACCTTAATGATCAACATAATAACCATAATATAATTCTGACCATAATATGCATACAATTATGATATGAATGTGAAAGTGATGAGAGAGGGATTCAATACTATTGGCAAAAACATCCCGAATAATACAATTTTACTGTTCACTTAAATAATGCATTTACCTTGTATAAATGTTGTAAATCATATAGGATGCCGTATATGAATGACGATAGACCTAAAACAGAAAAAAAGCAAGGTTACACAGATAGTTAAGAAATCTTTGCAGAATGATTCAATGAATAAAATATGTCTACCTGAACAGAAAAAAGGCAGGGGACCTTGTAATGCTGTCTTTACAGACAGCGGCTGCTGGGAGAGTAAAATTCAAAAGGATAATAGCTGCAGAAAGGACATTTAATTCCATCTGTGTGAAAGTGAAAGCCATCAGACCAGTTTAAATGCCCACTATCCTGACAGATGCTTTCCTAACCAATGTATTTGGTTATATTAGTCTATAGGGTGTCACAGGATATATTTACAAGGCACTGGCATGTACAGGGGCAGAAAAATAATGTTTTTGAAAAAAAAAAAAAAAAAACAGTATGGGAACATTAAACAGATTTGCGTTGACAGTCTCAAAACTGACTGCATAACACAATGAGTTTCAGAGGTATATTTTCAGTCACCACTGTTAGACCACTCATTTTTTTGTTTACATTACTTTAATTAGGAGAATCACATTGGTACTTAGAATTGATACATTCTATCATCTCAACAGGGATACATTCCTTTTTATGCAAGCTATATTTTACTTCAAAATATGAGCCATTTTCATTTTTTGTTTGAATTATTTTGTCTTCCCTTGTGTTTATATCTCACAAGACATTTCAGTATGAAAATCTGCACGTGTGCCTTAGCACCACTCCTTCATTAGAGAGATGTATTATCATCCATTAAACATTAAAAATAAAATTACATAGAGTGCTATTCAACTGTATATGCATAATTATACAAAAAGTGTGTTCATACACTGCATAGAAAAGCACTGTTGAAAGTTCAGTGTAAGGTCACATTCAGCTGAGTGGATGCTTTAATAACAAGATCCATGTATCTCTATTCCTGTAATTAAAATCACTTAATAGCAAACAAAGTAAAGTGCATGGTTTCAGGAGCATGGACCGGAGTAAAAAATAAAATAAAACATTGCTTTGCTTTCAGGTTTTGACGTTTTTCTTTGAATTTCATAGGCCATTTGTTACCACAGACATTATTAATCCCCCATTTCTAGTGAAATATAAAAGCAGCAGAACAGAACAGATTGGCGAACCATTAGCGAAGACTAATTGGCTGAAAACACCTAAGTGTTTATTTAAAAAGCTACCCGACTGTTAAATCTGGATTTCTTTTTACTGGATGTTCTGTGGCTGTAAGGAATTCCTCGCTTTGTCTCCTGGCTGGATTGCCTAATCAAGGCCCTGCTTTTAACATGTAATTAAAATGACTTTAGTCCTTACCCCAACATACTGAGTGATTCATTACACCTTCAACACAATTATGTAATCTCCATTTGTGTTCTTTTATCAAAAAAAAAACTCTGGGACTGATAGGGGCACGACAGGATCAGCTTTAATAATCTTTATTTACTACAGGATATAAACAGGGTCTATAAACAGGTACACAGTATATCCATATCAGACAAAAATTAATCTTGTGGATTTCACAGCCTGATGTTACACACACAAACACACATGCATAGTATAAAATAATGAACTGCATAGGTGAAAACTAAACTAAATTATTGTCTCTGTCTGGAACATGGAGCAAAGGTATATGTTTGTGATAACTGTTACCCATGACCCCAGTTTCAGTCATTTCCACTCTGCTGGAAGCCATGTCTAGAGGTCCTTGGATGCTGAGGCAACAATTGGCTCATTGATAAAAAACAGGGAGTAAGCCCTTTAAAACCCTGCAGTCTCATTGCTCTCTATCAGCTTCCCCTGGCTGGCAGGCACCTGCAGGCTCCTGAACCATGAAGTGAACATATGTTGGCTCTGCATCCTTCTGATGGCATATGGCCAATATGCAATTGGTGTCACAGCCACACTTTAAAAAATAGTAAAGCCTGGTTGCAATGTGATTTGAGTGAGTCACGTGTACAGCCCATTCCGCCTGAGTCTGTGGGGATGTTCATAGTGGGTTGGGTTGGGGAAAAGGCAAATTTAAAAAAAATGTTCCAGTGAAGTGTGGCAGCTGACATTGAAAGCAAACATCAAACAGGCCTTTGGCAGTGAAATGAATGCTGCCGTATGTGTGTTGTCATTGTGGACCAAATATCACTCTCTCACATTGAAAAACAGAGACCCATGCAACACACCAACCATTCAAAATGTTTAGAGGAACAAGGGTTTGATTTATTATACCTGCACAGGAAAAGGACAGGTACTTAGCAGTTCTAAAGAAAACCAGTGACATGCTGGGATTTAAAAAAAAAAATATTTGTAAACAAGGGCCTGTGCTGAAGACAGGGTAAATGGAAGAAGTCTAAAGGATGGATGACCGGAATAAAATCAAAGAAATCAACCAACGCAAAAACACACAGCTATTTAAGTTCAGAAGGCTGCACTCTGCAGAATGAATTACGCATGAGACTGAAAAACTCTCCATGAGACTGAAAAAGCTGAGCTGGGATGGGCTGAAGTGTTGATTGGCTATGCGGATGAGACTGACGATTGGTCAGTTCTTCCATCAGCTGATGGTGATCTTTGTAAACCTTTCGCCCGATCCAGTGAAACTTTTATATACAGCATTTTAAGTTAAATTTAGTTCAGGAATACGTTCATTCATTTTACAGGTAAAGTGAATATGACCTGGAAATGAAACAATAGATGTTAAACAAAAGTTTTCATGGAGTTCCAGTTGAATATTCAGACATACAAAATGTCTAAATATTGAATTGTTTCTAGACAGTCATTCCAAGTTATAGAAGGACATTTAACATCAATATGTCAAACTAAGACATAAGGAATACACAGGAGTTCAACATTCAGTTTGGGAGCTTTGAGCCAGAGCAAACTACAGAAACACCATGTCAGTCCACACATATATATTCTAATAAGAATATTATTTTGATGCATAAAAACTTCCCTGGGTGAGTTTATGCCATCCAAAATCCTCAGGAGCACATGTTAACTTAAATCTCCCCCACTATGCTGCAGGGAAGCCAACAGTATATAATGCACAAGGCTAGACCACAAGAAAAGACTTCATATAGTAAGTTACAGTCAGTGTTATGGATCCGATAGAAACGTAGCTGAAGTGAAACACCTGTGCTGCCACCTCTGGGAGCAGGAATGCAATCAATCCTTCTCCAGTAGGTTTCAGCCAAGAGAGGCTCTCATCTTTCAAAGCCACGGGCGATATCTTTACACCTAAGAAATGAATCGAAACTCCCTGGTCTCCTGCGTGTTAAGCAATGAACTGCATTGTAAACCTGCACAAACAGTCCGGACAGCCATGGAGTGCACCACTGAGGACAGCATTGTCTTCGGGAGACGGCTGTGCATTCAACATCCTCTCCACCTATCAGAATTAGAGTATTTAATCAAGATGCAATCCTTACTATTCCTTCAGTGCAGCTGGTGAATGGTGACAATGCTAATGTAGTGGCAGCTAGCTGAACCCACAGCACCGAAGCTGTTAGCCAAGGGCTGTGTGCAGGGAAGCCATGTCTGCACACAGGGTAAGCAGGCAGATAAGAACTGAGAATTTTTCAAGATTTGTATTTTTTCTCAACCTCATTTACCGTTTAATCACTGTTTAAAAATTTTACTGCTTAGGGGTTAACGGGTAGTCATTTGCACTAAAGTGATTTGCTTAACACAAATGGTAGACATCAGCGGCTAACATAATTACACTCACATTTCCTTTGGTATGTCCTGTGATCATCTCTTCTTTTTTTATAAGGAAATCTGCATTGCTGTGGGACGCCCGCCTCCTCCCAAATCACCAATTTGAGTCAAGGTGACCCGTGTTTAATCTGCTTTATAGATTAAGGGTGCATTTCCTATTCAAGACGTACATTCACCCAGTTCATGGGAGTGAGCTCCAAGATCAAGGCAGAGCAAAATTATGGAAACATTGCTTCTTCATCTTGTCTTAGTGTGACGCATTCCTGGGAATGAGAGACCTGTGATTAAAGTATACACAGGAGGTTTTTTTTTTTTTTTTTGTACATGTACATGCCAGGCGGTTGACAGAAGGACTGGAGGAGGTACTAACAATCCAAGATTGCGCTTTCTATTTTGAAAGCAGAAAATATACATCGTGGTTGTCATACACAACATGTCCAAATGATTATGTGAAGCTACTGCATTTTCAAGCATAAAATGCAGAATGAGGTACATCTAGAGTTATCTTAGGCACAGGGCATTTACAGTGTATCCCAATAAATCCTTTTTTTCTGGATCTGTATTTTGTTACTGTGATTGTGGCGTAGTTAACACAGAGGACAAGTTTCATTTATCCTCAGGTGTGTCATGGACGTAAACACGCAACATGCCAACTTGGTTAATATAAGTGTAGGGATTCACATTTTTTTAAATGTTGACTTGAAAGGAAAAAAGAAAAAAAATATTACATTCACATTTCTATTACGGTATTGTATTGACATAACAAGGTCACTTCATTCTTAATACATTTCTGTTGCAGTTATCAAAAGAAGGTAAAGGTAAACCAGCATTTGAATGGCAAGCAGCACTGAAATGATAATAAAACAACTGTGACTTGATTTAAAATGTGGTCTTGGTTAGCATTAACTTGCTCTGTTCTGTATTGAATCAAAATAGCAATACAGCTGACCACACCCAATCATTACACACACTGGCAGGTGTAGAATAGCACCCATGGTATTAGATTCTGTCACGTTTGTGTCTTTGCGTGGTAGCAATGGAGGACCAGTACATTTTTTAACAAGAACTGACATACACAAACAATTTTCAATCATTTTTCAGTAAGGGTTTAAAAGTAACAGTTTAACGTCACTTGTTAAATGAAAACTCTGCCAGCCTGATGGTCGAGTAGTGAGCAAAATGATTCAGATATATTCTCTTTCAGTTCTTTCAGTGAAGCCAATTTGTGAAAAGGCATATCCAGCAGTAAATGAATGCACTTACTGTGGAGTGGCCCTGACACTTTTAGCATGACCCTCTTCATCCCAACTCATGCCTGTAGGCTCTGAGACACCCCACAGATGACATCTGTCTCCATGGAGACCAAGCTCCATCACTAAATCAACAAGCTAGCACTACACACAAGGGGAAATCACCAGACAAAGTATGCATTAATAAAACATACAAAGGCAGAGCTGTTGAAACAATATTTGAAAGCCAATGTAAAAAATATAATATGGTATACTATTATATTTCATTTATTATTTTTCATTTTCGTAGCTTTACTATTAAACTGTAAGTTCATTCAACTGCTATATTTTACTGCAGTAACCTTGAAAATTCAGCTTGAGAAGTATTTTTAAATTTGTGCGCTGTTAACACTGTTCAATGGAGAATAAGAAGAGAGTTTTCAGTGTTTGTGAATGTCTTTTAAAACGGTCAGTGAACTATATTGACATCTAAAGATTCAAAGAGTTTCAGATATTTATCATGGTATTTATTTGACCTGGGTCTTTTACGCATGTAACTATAGAACACAAAGCACTGGAAAAGTCACTCCACTTTTTTGGAAAAAGTAATTGTAACAGCAGCAGGGGTGAGAAACAAATATGGCTGCCTTCAGAATAACTGGCTGGCAGACATTTTCCCTGTATATCCCTGAGAATATTTCATTCACAAGCTACCTGCCAGGGCTAATGCTGCTCTGTCCTTGGTCTGACTGCATTTGAAGCTGAGAGAACACACTGTGCCTCAGATGTTTGCTTTTCCTAACGAAGATGAGGAAGAAACTGTTATAGTACAGAAACATGGACGATTTTCACTATTTTCTGTCTTTTCTGATTCACAGTTTTGAGCACCAGTCAGTGAAAAAAGTATTATTTACCCAATATTAATAAATCAAGGTCTAGCTTAAAACTGAATGTGAACCTGAGGTATAGAATATGGATTTTTATTGTGTAATTGCTAGCCCTAGTCTGTGATGCATGTCTCTAAATGTGAGGAAAGCCAGGGTGCTATGGCCTGCTTTGGGCCTTCAGTGTGCATCTCTGCTTACCATGAACACATCTAGTGTTTGCCTTCAAGAGCACCTCAACTGTCTACACTTCATCAGTTAAAAGCTGAAGGAGTAAAACATTCTGCCACATGCCTCATTTTCCCAGAAGCATTTTGTTTTCAGCCAAACTCTTGCAGGAAGCATCTATTTTAACAGAAGCTTAAAAGCACAGTAATGTTGAGCTTAACCATTTGAGTTAGTTACGGAGCGTCACCACCATGACTGCATATGTGTATGCAGAGTTTCTCTTATTACCTCATCATCAAGAAAATAAGAATACAGAATACACAAATAAGAAAATAAGCTTAGTTGAATTCAGTGTAATTCTCTTGCAGCGTACAGGATGTACTGTATATTGTGAATGCCATTGTGTATAAACTACATTGAAATTCTTAGTCTTTACACCACAAGGTATACATACATGCATACATGCATACATATATGCATCCATACATACATACATAAAACTAATCATAGTGTCATTCACTCCAATGGCTCTTTTCCTTCAGAGTTTCTTATCTAAAGGAATCAAACTACACTGCTACATTGGCATATTCTTATCATTGTCTGAAGTCACTCTAAGAAGCTTTGCATAAAAAAAGCTTAAGACTTGGCAAACGGGTAATTGTGTGTGATCAAGTTACACAATACTAGACCAGGTAGAAAAAAAGCAATACAATGTAATAAAATAATTTTCAAAAGCATTCTCCAAACGTTGTTTCATTTAGAGTCCATAGCTGCTGGCTGCAGTACCTGTACCTGTTCACACTGCTCTTAATCACTGCCTGTGTTATCTATGGCTGACTGTAAGTGCAGATATGTTAATCTCTCTGTGGAAAGGCCCAGATTCCTTTCCCAGGGAGAAAAGGTTACAAAGTACCACATTTCCTTATTAGTCATAAATCAAATCCATAACACCAGTTAAAAGATAAGGTATGGGAAATGTGAATCCTGCAGAATTAATTGGGTTGCCATAAGTAGGGGAAAGGAACTGTATAAAGTATGAACCCAAAGCCTGGTTAGTTTCAGAGCTCTTTGGTCATTCAGTGAGTTCAGGCTTCTGGGAGTGTTCTGAATGGATTGATCTAACATTTCATTATAGTGACATAACTCTCAAGCTTCTGGCTAGTGACACAAATTTAGAACAAATCCAAGACACCTTCACCTCCTTTAACTGGAGAAAGAGAGCTGAAAAGGTAGCCATAAAATATATAGCTATGTCACTCTTTCTGATTTTGATTTAAAGATCACTCCTCCAGTGATGTTTGAATCATCTCTTCAGTAAAAAAACATTCTACTTAAGTACCACTTTTTCTGTGTAAACTCAAGATGGTATTATAACAGAAAGAGTATAATAAGTATAAAGGTCATTTATTTTTGTGTGAAAGCTGTACTTCAGGCATATGAAAGATGAATAGGTTTTTCTTTTTGTGCCAGTGTAACCCCTGTCTTCACATCAGTCAACATGTATGTATCACATACAGCTTTGAGCTACAGTGTGTAGCTTTTTCAATGTGCTCTGCGATCAGCTGACACGATGAAGGAGCATTTCATAACTTCATATAAGTGAACATTATTATTTTTCATAAAAATATAATCATGAATTGATGGATAGTCAATGCATAACAGATTTAATTTAAGACTGAAGAAAGTAGATGACAATAAGGCCGGCACCATTGTAGAATAACCAAGTCCTTAGTTCTTCTCACTTATACTGTCAACTCTGTCTCAGTAATAAAGAAAGATACACAATACTGAATGAATGAATGAATGAATGAATGAATGAATGAATGAATGAATGAATGAGAGGTGGGCTCAGCCATCTTGGGATCGGAGAGCAGAAGAACACAGGGGAAGTTGTCAGTACCATGGACAGCAGTGATCATAGCAGAGCAGGCTGAGGGCCAATCAGGACCAAGGACAGAGACATGCAGCCCAACTCACAGCTCTCTTCAGCCCAAGGAACTGTTTGCAGAATCTGCATCTGCTCTTAATAACCTCATCAGATGAACCTCTTCAAGAATATGGAGAAGGCTAAAAAGCAACATGTTGTGGTGGAACTTTTTCCACAGTAATAGCTTGTGGCATTTTGCAGATATATCTATTAAGTTCTCTGTCTCTGCCTCAAGTGCCAGAGAGGGGAAATGAGATCACCTCCCCTAACAGTTGACTACCCAATTAACATCTTGAAAAAGTATCATGGCCTAGATTCACCTAATTGAATGTTCCCTGAATCACTATTTCTATTTTTTGGGCTTATTACCTCTTTGATCTATTACTACATTTCCCATAATCAAAAGACCAGTGCTGCACAGTACACCAGATTGTCCTCATTTCTTGTTCAGTGCTACGTTGAGTGAAATATTACCCGTCTTTGCCATGAGACATAGAAGAGAATGATGACTGGCATCTGGGTGTAAGCCAGCTTTCAGATTTCCAACAAAAGTCCCTTATCCTCCCAGTAAATGTCCTTTCAAAACATTGTTTGCAGTTATAATTAGTGCCTCCATGAAAGGCCAGTAATCATATTTAATCAGACTAGTGCAGACTTAGTAAATCCTCCATAAAATGTGCGCAAATAAAAAATGTAGGCCATGTCAGTTGACTGAAGCAGAATTCAATTAAATAGTTCAAAATACCTGCATTAATTTACTGTGTGGCTTGGGACATTCAAGCTGTTCTGATCAATTGCATGTTATTTTACAGACATATAGGGGTTAGATGACACTCCACAAATTTTTGAGTGAATGCTGGAAACACTGGGGGTTATTCCAAACCCTATGATCTATGGTAAGCTGAAAGGGGCAGAAAATGTATACTTCTGTATATTACCCACTCCTAAGCAAGAATCTGTTAACCTCTCATAGTGGACATGGTTACACAACGGGCTAGGCTATTTAATGTTGTCACCAATGCACTGGAGAACAAATGGTCTTCCTTTGAAAAATCTTGTGTTTGTGACTACAGACAGAGCCACAGTAATGAGATGGAAAATGAATGTCTGTAGCACAAATGCTCCACATGGTGCCTAATCTGTTTGGGTGTCCTTACATCATGCACAAGAAGTGTTATGATGGAGAGCTAAGCAAACACTGATTACCTCAGTTGGGCATTGTGATTGGTGGCTGCTTCCTGGAAAACTGTTTGAATTTTGAAACATGTTGTGCCACATTTGCATTACACGTTGGAGTTTGATTTAAGGTAAAGTGAGATCATTTCCCAGCTACCCTTGCAAGTCTTACAAAACTCTAATAAGCCATTTTGGTGAAGATGTAGCCACTAGTTTTTATTACAAGGCTACCCACACATGAGATTTTCCTGTCTTTCTCTCTGTTACTATACAGTTATTCTATGTAGACCAGAGCAGTTAAGCCCATTTTAAACTGAATGTAAAAAGTATCTGCAGGTTTTGTGGTTGTCTTTCAATTGCAATGGCAATAAACTCATATAAACAAAGTGTATGGACTCACACCAATGACCCGGTGAACCCCACAGATCTCCAGCACTAGTGTCTCTCCTTCTAAAACTGCTCTCAGAACATTTTGGGGCTTACCTGTTTCACATGATAGGCGAAGAGCACATACTTTAAGTCAGGAGAAACTGAGTATTTTGCAACTTTGTAAGCAACCTAGAAGACAAAGAAAATGACAGATGTCTCAATATATTAACATCCATTTTGCAAAAATATTTTGAAGCCAGTGTAGTCATGTCTTTTTTTTTTATCCCTGATTTCCCCACTTCCTCATAACCTAAACTCAAAAGAACTTGATTGTCCAATAGCAACCCTTCCTGCCTTTCTGGTGGGGCGGGGCCAACCGCACCACTTACCACCAATCATAATCAGTTAATGAAATTGATCAGACTCAAACCTGCAACCACCGAGTCCAGTCTGCGCCTTGGTCAAACACCCTTAATATAAATTTATTTTAATAATCCATATATTTAATTATGGAAAACCTCAACTTCAATGATAAATTGAAAGGCACTCATGGGCACCGTACACTTTAATACATGTTTTACAGAGAATATTAAATCAACTTAATACACTTTGTAACATAACCAGTTATAAAACACTGCTTATCTAATGGTCTACTATTACCACAGTGTTCCCAGATCCAAATAATGATGCTTAGTCGCTTTGTTTATACATAGTATCTGATTATGTATCTGGTTAGAGTACAAGGGATTAACAGCCATTAGCTTACAGAGGTCACAGAGGCAAAGCTTTGCAATGCTAGGGAAAACTGAGCAGAATTAAAAAATGGCAGGGGTAAAACACTTACGAAGGTGCTGTTTCGCAACAGAATGCTCGTCTCATTCGTGACAACGTTGAGCCTGATGACGTGGCCCTCCCGATTCCTGTACACTACCTCGGATTCTGGAAGATTGTGAAAGCAAAGAGTTGTTAGGATACTTCAGTCACTGCAAATACAATTTTTTTTTGGTTCACTGCTCTACATGCATGAGTATCTACAACTCCAAATCAGAACAGCACTGGCTGTGGGAATGAAAGGAAAGCCCTCATATTTTTGAGTACTGAAAAAATTCAGCCCATGGGGACATGCAGAATACTTGACATCTGTTAGCGTGAGTCACGCTGATGTAGGCTGAAAAAGAGCAGCTAACAGGCTTCCATCCTTGCTCTGAAAATGTTAAGGGGACACTTTGGCTCACAAACCATCCATGTGTTGGTCAGATTAATGTGTGCACATGCCTGGCATAAACAGGCTTTATGGATCTCTTGTTCAGCTTTTCAAATGGAAAAAAAACATTTAATTTGAACTTTTTACATCTATATATTTACTATACAATTACTCACTCACACACTAATATTTCCTATCTCACTTAGGGTTGTTCATAGAAGTTGGAGGTGATAGCTCACCCTGCTATTGAATTTCTGTGGCAGTTTTGTATAATGTACATAAATAATTTTGTAGAAATTGCAAACCCTACTTCAGAAATTCAAACCTTACTAAAAATATTTTAATATTCTCTATCCAAATTTCAACCCATTCTTTCACAGTGATACATAAAAATATGGTGGTTTCATATAGGCAAGTACCAGCAATAAGCAGGAGTCATGCAATTCATGTTGGCATAGGAAGGAGAGTGTGATTGTGAATAAGAAAATTCCACATGGACAACCCTGTCCACGTCTTCCTCTATGGTAATCCCTGCATGACATTTACGAATAACCCCCATGGTTCATGCAAAACAAACAGAAAACACCCTACAGGCACATTTCCAAAAGCAAATACAAAATTTATGACAGACATAAAGAAACTGTTTTATAGAGTTTCCGTGGGCCTTTATTCTTTCTGAGACACCAAGAAGTATCTGTGAATAATGCGAGGCACTGTTGTGAACGCTTTGAAAGAGGGTGATTGGAGCAGTGCTGTTGTTCATTCTCCATGAATGCCATGTTTCTTCCACTGCAGCTGTACACAATGGCAATACAATGTCATCCTCCAAACAGCTGAAAAGATTAAGTGTCATGCTTCCCCTCTTCATTTCACAAACAGCACACAATGCAGCAGAGTTTTTTTTATTATTCCATGAACCTTGAACGTCTCCATCATTACCAGTGCTGAGGGTAATCAAGACACTACGGTAAAGAGCGAGATGACAATGGAAATAAGCATGTCATTTTCTAAGACACGGCTGTAACTATGAAAGGGCAAAAAAAACATGAAAATCAAATGGGTAAAACAAAAGATTGTTTCATAATGTATTCTGGATTATGGGACATAGAATGAGGAAATAAAGTTTTCTTCACAACTTTATTTTGTGAACCCAGAATGCTGAGGACAATGAAAATCAGCATATTGGTTGCCATTCAGGGATGACTCAGTCAGTTTACGACAGTGAGGTACAGGTACAACAGACGGAGGAGGGGAGAAAATTATGTTTCTTTATTTCCCAGTTAATGTGAATGATTGATTCTATGTTAGGGGAGATTCTGACTCAAACAAAGCCTATATCACGGTTAAATTGTTGTCTTCCACATAAAAATGAGCAACTTCGCAAGTATTATCTTGACTCAAAGTTTAAATCCCAAACATTAGCTGTCTGATCGCAATGTCATCCACCAGATGAAGTTTTGAGCATTGATGCTGCAGGACCAACCAAACACCTTGCTTCAGCCTGAGTCCTACAGTCAGAGGGGAGGTAAACTCTTCCTTCCATGAGATGAGTGTGATTATCAGCTGAACAGGAAAAACATGTTTTCCTCCTGACATTGCTGTTGTGCATACATGTCAGCAGGTCATGGAACAGCTTTACTAAGCAAACTTTACCAATTAAACATTTCTCTCTGCTTTTTTTTTAAACCAGAGTGCAAAGATTAGAGGACAGATGGAAAAAGAAAAATAGCAAGTATAAACATGGGAAGAATACAAAAACTAACAAAAAAATATCAAATTTAGTCTGTGACCCAATAAAATACACTTGGTCTGTGTTAAAATTAATCAAAACAAACCTACATCATAAGTTTCAGTTAGTATATTCTATTTTACTGTAGACACAAAATGTGTTCTTCGGAATGTGTTCATTTATTCCGAAGTGTAATTGATTATCCCTAACACATATGAGGGTCCATTTTGACTGAACTGCATACTCCCCTAAGGAGATGGGTTCCATTTCACTGGGTCTCGGCCAAGCAGTCAAAGGATTCTTTGCCATTAATTACATGCATCTAAAAATACTGGATCATTAATAGTCAAAGAACCCTATTAACAGAAAACAGTTTACGAAAATGTTTCCCATTATTTAGCATTCCAGATACCTTTTTTCTTTTTTTTTTTTTTTTTATGAAAGCACACAAAGTTGTATCCCCTTGCAATGAAGAGCACTGTATGTCTTTGTCTCAGATTTCTCTTTCCTCACCGAGGATCTGTCATAAAATGATGGCCTTTTCTCACTTGATTGATGATTGGGTCAGGCTTTTTAATTTCACCCAACCCTAAACATTTGTATCTGTCACCTCAATGGCCAGCGTATCAGTCACTGGCCATGTACCTGTCAATGGCATCAGAGTCATAACTGAGAGCAGCTTAACAGGCCCTCTCTCAGAGACCCTACTCTGTCACATATTCTCCCCGGCAACCCACCACAAGCTTTCAAAAGTTTATAATACAGTTTATTGTATTATAATAAAATAAAATAAAAATACTGTGATATTTATTCATAATCATAAAACAATGTCAGATTTGTGGTCATGTGGGAGAGATGCAGAGACAGATGCAGACTTGTGTAATTGGGGAAATCTCCTCCATTCAGTCCCTCGTGCTGCACCACGGAACCAATTTATTCTTCTGATGTTTTTGAATTTGACAGATTTTTACTTGTACAGCATATGGTCCTGGGCTGTATTCATCTGGCACCTCTCTTCCAAATACCATCTTAATAAAAATATGGATTTGTCAAAAAAAAAGTGTAGCTGTAGAACACACTTTGCAACATTCATACATGTTTGTGACACGGCATGAATACTAATAAACATGAAATTTGTCAAAAACTTTGTATATATTTTGGTTTTACCAAAAGTTTTTTTTTTTTTTTTCATTCATATGTACAGAAAGTGGTACAGATCAAGCAATTATAGTAACATAAATTTACAAGAGATGCACACATACATCAGGTCACCCCATTAACAGATCTCTGCTTTTTGGATCAAGTGAATCTTATGTATTTTAATTTGATTACACTGTGAATCTGCCAGAGCAGACTGCAGCCAGTACCATACAATGTACCTTTGCCCAGGAATTAACCCTCAACTCCTCCTGGCCTACTGCTCAACAGCACCCCCTCTGGTTGACTGAGCACCTGCGCTCTGCCTATGCCTGATGTGTCCACGCTGATGTCTCTTTCTGTCACTTAGTGATCTAAAAAAAAAATGTTTAATCACATTTATCAGCTTTATGTTAAATAATCAGGCTCCTTTGGACATACCATCTTTTGTTAAGATGGTGTGTCCAAAAGCCTATCCATTGTTGTATTAGGCCATGACTACTGTAGTTGAACACGACCGAGAGTCCACAGTGGCAAGAGACAACTGGTTTCCCACCAGCATTAGACTGGATTGAAGTTATCCAGTGAATGTAAATTTATCTACCAATCACACTCCAGTTTTTTTCTATACAACATTTTGTCGCTGTGAAGACATTTGTATAGCATGTCCATGGTTTCCATGGTGACATGCCAGAGCTTGCACAGTTTCTGTTTCTTGCCCTTTCCATTTTATGCCAAAGTCATTCATTCCTCCCCATCTGTACCTCTCTGAATGATGGTCTTGAAACTGCTCTCTGAAGACTTGCCCTACTTTTCTGAAGTGCCGTTTCATTCTTGCATCATCAGTCTAATAAACTGATGGAGAAAAACATAATAACTAGTCACAGAAGTATCTAGGTGCCAAAAAAGATGCCATTTCTGAGAGTGGGAAAATACATAAAATACAGACTTTATGCATTCATGGTCAATGAAAAGAGGTCTGCTCTAACTGTGTAAGTATCTCTGATTCAATGAGAAGAGTAACAGTTATTAAACAGTACAATCAATAATACTTGCTAAAACTCACAATGATCAGAATGTTGAGTGATTATAAGCAGTGCAGAACAAGTACTGTTACATTTATATAAAACAATTCATTATGCCTTGACAGTAGGAGAGAGTCGTGATAGTGAGAGTGAGAGTGAGACACAGCACTGAGCCCACTTGCTATACAACGCTACCTTTAGTTTTCTGGTCTTGTTTTTGAGGTATTGAGGTCATGATAAAGTATTATCATGGTACAGAAGTCCCCCTAGAAAAATAAAACATAAGATAAGCCAAGTTTTATTTTTTATTAATAAAATTTAAAAATCATATGCATATCTACTCTTAACCACTGCACTGGCCCTCTCACCACCTAATCAGGCATATACTCCCCAAGCAAGTCATCTATCCAGGACTATGCCAAGGGAAATGGACAAAGAGTCATCACTTTCTCTGAACACAATGAATAATCTCCTAACAGTATTATTTCAGAAATCAACAATTATTTGCAAAGTGTTTTAGAACTGTACTATGTACTCTCTCCATGATATTTGACAGTATACACACCATGTCTTCTTTCCCCCAGCCTCAGAGTGTCCTTCTCTTGGCCACTCATTCACATGCATGCCTAGGTGCGCCTCTAAGCAGATTAGCACCTGAACTGAATGGCAATATACTGTATCTGGAGTAGCAACATTGACTTGTTTAATTACAGGAGAACCCAGGATAACCTCGGCCGCATGCACGTCCTTAGAAGATTAGCGCCACAACTGAATGGCGATATACTGTATCTGGAGTAGCAACATTGACTTGTTTAATTGCAGGAAAACCCAAGATAACTTCAACTGGCTGTACATCCTTTGCAGATTAGCACAACAACTGAATGACTATGCACTGTATCTTGAGTAGCGGAATTGACATGTTTAATTATAGGATGACCCAGGATAAACTCAACTCCACAAAGTAAATGGCAAGTGATGCGTCCTAACAGCACAATTCTATGATCTCGGTTTTGCCTCTGTCACATGATTATGGGCGGAATTAGACATTCCTTTAAAATGTGGATTTCACTTACATTTATGTGACTATCTAGCACTGGGGAAAAGTGTTAAGGCCAAGGTTCAATCAAACTGCCGAGCATATTTTCTTCAGTTTCCACACCCTTAGCCCAGGTATTACTCCTATAGATTTAGTTTTAACAAAGGCATTTTGATAACCAAATCAAACAGGCCTGAGGTGAAAATCCAGGGGAAAGTGAAAACGGTGACAGAGCAAAGTGAAACATCCATTGCACTTTCTCTCGGTGACTCCAGTGAAGGACTCTCCACAGTAGATGGAGCGCCATGGTGATTTATTACCTCTGCCATTTATAACAGGATGGAAAGCATTTATTGGTGTTTAACTGGTTTGGCAAATTAATTAATCTCCAACAGGGCGCCTATTAGTGACGCCCCTGACACTTGTGATGATGCCGAGAGACACATGGTCCCAAAAACTCAGTTTAACTCTTCGACCTTACCACTGGAATATCAAAAAAACAAAAAAATGTGTGGCTTTTTGTTTCCTAACATTACAGGTTTGTACCTGCTAAAGATAATACCTTTATACTATATGTGATTCAAATCTATAGATGCTGTTAAGTTAATTAGTATTAAATTGAATTTGTTTTGATTTAATTTGACTGCGTATTTGAGTATGTGATACAAAAGGCTGTTGCTAGTTCAATTTTAGTGGGAGTGAGGATAGATTCTTTAATACAAAAGGATGACAAGGTCAGCGGAGGTACATAAAATATGAAATATAAAACTTTTAGAGTTTCAGATTACGACATAAAGTTCAAACAGAGTTAATCAAATTCAGATCCAAGCTCAGTCCACAAAGGAGAAAGAAAGACCTTGAGTAAAGTTAGAACATTAGCAAAATATTACCTTCTGATCATATACATATTGTAGGATCGGCAGGGGCTGAAATTCACAGACAGTACCTTCATACAGTACTGCTTTACAGTATTAAAGTGCTCACAGAATGGCAATAATACTGTTACTGGCAGTTTGAGAATGGCACAGTTAGGGGCAATGCTCAGTTAGGTTGAATTTTAAGCAAAGGACTCAAGATCGTACAAAGCAGGAGGGTTTCATTGAAGCACCCTCGCCATGAAACCCATTCATTGGGAGGTGTCAACCAATACAGAAACCTGGAGCAAAGTAATCAGCAGGAGGGAGGGCGAGGCAGAGTGGCAGATTATAACTCTGGGTGATTCTGGTAAACACCCGAAATGAGTATGTGAACTGAAGGGTCAAAAAGTATCAGATGAAATCCTGGAAAGTCCTCGAGGGATGAGAAAAGAGCAGGCTCATGTCAGTAACTGATAGAGCAGTCCTGACTGACTCCTTAAAGAAACGGATGTGATTGGAACCGAATGAAGGGTCTGAAATTTTTCTCCCCAATAGGGAATGTAGCCAGAGCAATATTGAGTAAATCATAGTAATTCACATCTGATATGTCGGGAGATTGAGTCTGCGCAGGCAATACTTGGCCTTTTGGCACTGCACCATGAGAATGTTATGAGACCTTTGACAGTACAGATTACATCTGTAAAACACTACTCATAACGGCCTGAAACAGGACAGTAAACGAGGCACAGGGTTATCCACCATTTATTAGGTAATCTTCCACCGCTGTATCCCTGCAGCGTTTTCTAATCACTATGCCATTTCAAATGACGAATGCCACCCCTGTTATGCTTTGTTACAGAAAATGCTGGAAAGGACTGGTCCTATTATTTAAGAGATGACAGGTTACAGCCCTACCAGAAAAAAAATCTGAAAATATGTCATTGTGTTTCATTTAAAAAGGATTATTTCTGCCACACTGTCATTTGTGTCCCATGTTTCATCCAGAAGTATGTATTCACAAGAAATGTAAGAGCAGGCAGCGAGTATGGGAGGCGTTAGGGGAACGCATTCATATAAAGTGATAAAAAAAAATCATCAAGTACATTTAGTTTGGATGAGGTACAGAGTGCACACAATGCAGAGCCAAAGATCATTCATAAACATCAGTAACAGCATGGAACAGCACCAAAGAAAAAAGCATGGCCAGTCTTGTTAACCTCAATATTAGACTGAAGTGGTTTTGTTTTATTAGAATGTCCAATAGCACATATATACAGGCTTTTGTCTCCAGTTCCCTGTGTGCAATTTTTTATTAAGTTCGGGACTCCAAGGCTGCAGAGATTGCTCCTGCCAATGATGGGAAAAAGGAAGTCACCAGAGAGCCCTGAGACTGATCAATTTTACCGAGTTAGCCCTCTACTTAACCCATTTCAGCTGAGCCAATTATTATTTCAGCACTGCTGGCCTCTGGCCACAGCCCATACAAGCCTCTGAGAGCCAAAGTCTAAATCGCAGGATGTGAAGCTGGGTAAGGCTTTTCCTCTTTTCATGAACCAAAGGCCCAAGTTGTCAACTCTCCTTGTATCTTCCCTGTCATAGGACTGATTGGTTCTCTTAATAGTTCTCAAATTAATTTGATTTCCAATAAGCACGTCATTTTATATGCAGGCCTGTATGTTTTTCTGTACTGTGTTTGCCCTCGATATTTCTTCCTGTTCACTGTGCTCAACTGCAATAAAAAAAGTTTTCTCCATGACCTGTACTCAATCGGCATGGGTTTATCTCCTCCTCCGCATGTTATACACAAATGAAATGAGGATTATGTCCCAAAAGGGCTTCATAAAAACTGAGAAATTCATCCAGTACTTAGCGTACTGTCTGCTCAGGTCAGGCAACACCTTTCCATTTTATCTTTTTAGAAATGTAATCCATATATTATCACTTTTTTAGGTATTGACATATACCATTTTTGTCTTCTCCAGGGACACCAGACAAAGTTAGTCAGGACTGAATGTGCATTTGATCACAGCCCTTGACCCCAAAAAAGGGTGTCATGACAAGCACATTATTTACGCAAGCTCAGACAGAAAAGTAACTCCTCTTATTGTAAGCGTGACCTTTGCTCCTCTAACTCTGAAATTGGCTATCATGCCATGAATACGAATGGGAAAAGTGGTGCAGTACACACACATAATCAGACCTGCAGCCAGACAATTCCAGGTATGAATCCTCTGGGCTTTTCTTAGATTTAGAAAACCTGTCAGGCTTCAGCAAAAACCTAACAGCATTGCGCCCGATAAGGGTTATATGTTGTTCAGGTAGCGTTGTGTTTTTTTTACTTCTTTAATTAACAATGCAACGTTGGATTTCAGTCCAGTATGCCCACAATGGCACTGCATGACTTATGGCATTATGGGTACCCTTCCAGCAGGGTATTCCTTTACATACATACAGACTATGCATACAAATTAAAAAAATGAAATTATTAGACCAAGTTTTAGAAACTTTGAATTTTTAATGGAAATTTATAACTCAGGACTCCCTCATGACAGTGTTTGAGATTAAGACCTCTTTACTTACTTTGTATTTGAAATTTCTTTCATTCTCAACATATTAAAAACGGCCTCTTTAAACCAGCATTGGAATTACCGATCACATGAATAAATGAATTTTAATACATTACTTGAAGAGATGAAAATTACATTATTGCCATGGTACATTGCGGTCTCCAAGCTTGTTAGAGTCAGAGCAGCAGTCTGACATGGCTGTCCAGATCTCCCAAATTTAAACAGGCAGGTCATTTTCCTTCCACAGAATGTGATGATAATACAAAGAAGCAGTTTTGATCACAAAAAGAGTTGAGACTATTACGACGTGTCCCACTTTGACACATGTGAGAGCCACAAAGACTATTCAACTGACACTTTCACTTGAAATTACTTCTTGGAAGACAGGAAATAAATCAGAACTTTTTTTTTTCATTTCGTTTTTGCACAACAAAATCAAGAGCAGCAAGCAGCACTTAATTATGCCGGCTTGCACATCTATCCACAGATTAATTGGAAGAGCAGAATGCACTTACATTCACCTCCAAAATCAGCTTCCTTGGTACCCATAAAGTGAGAAATGTGCCATATTTTCCTGCAACATGATCTCAGTTCAATTAAAAGAGGATTATCTCATAGGTATTGCTGAGTCACTGCAATCGCTGCCATATTTGTGCGGGGGCTGTCTAGAGAATAAAGTCTGCGTGCTTTGTTGCAGAGTGTTTTTTTTTTTTTAGTTTTTTTTTTTTGCCAGACCCTAGATCATTTTCTGTGGCTGTCACCTATGATTCATTCAAGCTTTTACTGGACTTTGATCTCAAATACATGCCTGACCTAGTGGATGTTCTTGTTTAAGCTTGCAGGGCTGTAGATCGTTGGAGAATGGAAGAGGACAGGCCCTGTCATAACCCTGAGCACCCGAGATTCTCAGCTTGAGGAAAAACACATAAATGAACTTTCATATCTGTGAGTTCATCTTCAAACGTTTCTGCTGACGATATCCTCTGTGTCTTTCTGATTCATGCTTTCGCACCAGCTCAAAGGCCCAGGCATGATAAAATAAGCCTTCATTTTCCGTGTAAACAGTGTCCCTAGAGAATAAAATACATATGTCTCTTTTGGATGCAAACTGTAAGCATTTTGATGTGCTTTTTCCACTGTACTGTATTCATGTAGGAGACAGAGGGGGGCAGGGATACTTCAGCTGTGGAAACTGCCATGAGGACTAGAGTGCATATTGCTATATGTAATGTATGTATGTTCTTATTGTATTAATAATAAATCAATAAATGAATCAATCATAGTGACTCTGAACAGCATGTCACCCTATAATCTAAGCAAAGGGAGATGAGTGATTTTAGCCATTACCCGTCTGAACCTGCTCCACTCTTACGCATATGTGTAATATATTTAAGTGGCTTCTTTCAAAACCTTTCTAGAGGGACACTTTTTATAGATTTTTTTTATTGCTTTTACAATCATTACACTTTATATTTTCATTTGTTTTATCCTTTTCTGTAAACCTTTTTGCTGAATTCCATTTTATTTCAGCATTGCTTTGCTCCGTCCACTTTAATATGTAGACATTATTTTAATGAATAGTATTGTTTGTAGTAGTATCCCCATTTTTTATTATTGTTGTGATACACTTGTTCCACTTGAAATGTGTTACATTTCTTCATTTTTATACATGTAGGTTGATTTGAATATGCATTATTCTTCAAAATTTTCAACGTTAGTTTACAGTTTGCGAGCCATATACATTCTTTTCCTCATCAGAGTCAAGCATAGGCAGTACAGTAACATTAAACCTTATATCACTTAATTTTAGTCAAAACAAGTGCAGTTATATTCAACAACAGTGCCCACTTTTGACATTCTGAATCTAAGTTTGTCCCAGCTTTCAAAAAAAAAAAAAAGTGTTGACGTATTCAGGGCAGCATCTTAAGAGGTTCTTCCTGTTTAAGTCAGTAAGTAGAAGTTCATGCCTGCACACTGCCACTTTACACCAAACGCATCAGTGAGACTGGCAGCCAATTCCTCTACACCGTTTATGATAAGGAGCCTGATTATAAGTATATACCTCAGGACCCCAACTTTTTAAAAGGAGGTTCCTCAAGGACATCTGTTTAAACCTTGATGTGTTTCAGTCAATTTCACAGAATGTATTCACTGGTGAATGATGCGACACTAGCAATGACAGACCTTTCTGGGAAAACCCTGCTCTCAGACACACAGGAGAGAGGGCTGTTCACCACCGGAGACATCTTTACTGTAAACTTTTCTATCATTGCAGAGGAGAAAGAGCTGGACAGCACGGACTCATCCGCCATGTGAATTTAAAACTGCCAGTAATGCTGAAGTCTTCCAGGCACTGTCTGCTCAAGGGCAAAGCAGACCTGTCCCTGTTATGGCTGGCCGGCTCTGTGAACATTAAAAAGATTCCCTGGTGCTGGGGTGACATTACACTTTTTATATTAGGAAGCATTCCCCATCTATGAGGCCTTCTGGCCATAAAGGTGATCAATGATACACTAATTAAGATTGATTTTAATTAATAGCAAACAACAAAAATCAAACTAAATAAATTAATTCAGACTGGTTCCAAGTGCTAATTTGACAACAGCTTGCTGTTCCACCTTCATAAGAACCCAGTCGCAAAAAACAAAAGGATTATTATAAGTGAATACATTATTCTCATTTATTTGCTTGCCAGACACCCTGTTCTGAGGCACATTAAAAGAGTGTGATTTGGCAGCCTACTGGTTGGTGAATTCAGCTGAAACACCAAGACATGGACCCAATCAAATGTATTTTAGTGTCTTTAAGGTCATAAGCAAGTCAATCAAAATGGCCCTAAGTCTGTGCGAACGCATTTGCGATTCTGTCCCAGCCTATTGCTTGGTGCCAAGATCCAGACCTTGTTCTGGTATTGACTCGTAACCATGTCATTGGTAAAGAGTCTTGTAGAACAGCACATAACAGACCATAGTGTCACCTGAGGGCTGGGGAAGGGGGCATAAGTCAGATAAGTTCAGCAACATTTTAAGGCTAGAAATGCTGCATAAAAAGTTTGTGTTTATAAAAGATTAATTCAAGTCTAGCTATTCTGACATGTACCAGACACCTGGCAGGGGTGCTGGGATGCCTTTTGAATCCACAGCTTCCACACCGCACTAAATTGCCCTCCATGCTTCTATATTTTTAATAGCTGCCGAATAGTCTGGACAGTAAACACAATTACAAAAACCATGGTGCATAAAAAGAGACATTTTTTTTTGCTTGAATGAGATCAAAGTGAACAGATGTGCCTCCACCCAACAGGTGTGCTTCTCCAGTTCCACCAGACTCCACGTCTGACAGGTAGACTCCTGCAAGAATGGGTCTCTGAGATCTCGGGTTTTAATTGTTCCGCGGGGAGATCTAGCCAAAGAAGTGAGACAGACAGGTGGCAGTTACATGCTTCACAGATCCACTTTAATTAGGTTCCTGAGCTATTCATATTGCCCAAAGACACAAGGACTCACACTTGAGCTCACACCTGATTCTGCAGGAGAAGCACACCTTTCCAGCATGAAGACATAGGTAGTAAATAAGGCATGAGCACCTCTGGTTGACTCAGCTTTTTTCCATTGGCGATTATTGATTAAATAGACATACCGCTCATGGGCCTGGACTGAATCACTGTTCTCTGTAAAAACACATTGAGAATAATAATCATGTGTTTATTTATTCAAGGCACATACAATGTTTTTTTTCATTGATTTTTTTTTTTTTTTTTTTTTTTTTGCTGAACCCATCAAACTATGTTTGCAATCCAGACTCAAAGTAACATCAAATGTCACTTTGTAATACAATGTCATTGTTTTAGAACTTACCCCAGCACCTTCAGTGTCACAAGTCCCCAACTGGGAGGCATTCGGGTCGAAATGTAAGCATGCTCTTTCACTACAGAGATTCACACTTGAGTTTTACAGGTAAACAGCCAACGTTTGCTCAATTTCTTCATCAGGTCTGTTACATAAAGCATTTACAAACTGAGGGTATGGTTCCAAAAACATGTTTCTTTGAGCTTCTTTCTACTATATTGGCAACAAATAAACATGTCCATTGGAATGTGTTCTGTTCATTCTAAACTAAACATATGTCCTAAAAGAGACTCACTTTGCTTGATTGGATCTCAGTTGCTATTTTTGTTTCTAGGAGCCAAAATAACATTCTCTTCAATAGGTGCTTCTGTCGCTACATCCCAAGACAAGACATATGGAAGAGCTATAATAAAATATCATACAATCTTTAAAGGTTTGCCCAGAGAGCGATCATATCAGCTGGGTGTAATAAAATGTAAATGCTTAGCCATGTTTTCATCCCTGATTTGTGAACAAATTTTATGCTGCTTGCTGGTTACGTATATTAATATGTAACAATAATAGCAGCCATTGTTGCACATGCTGATAAGCTTCACCTTCTAATGACCAATAGCATCAAACAAAGAAAGCCCGTTAGCACAGAAGGTAACTGCATCTTCTAATTTGTATGAAATCTAAATGCCAGCTCCCGACAGTTGGGTGGCCGCGCATCAATTTAGCCGGACATTTAGATAAGCTCCCTGAGGTGAGAAGTCATTAACAACCTACTACACACATACTCTATGGAATACAACCCGCTTACATGGCTAATGGACTTTTTGATGGAAAATAATTATTCTGACTATGAGCTACATGCCTCCTCTGTGTGAATTGTACAGCAGTCTAAGAAGTGTCCTTGTGCAGGTTATCCATATGTTTTTTTTTTATTATTATTTGTTCCACCAAGGAGAACAAACTTCACTTGGATTCTGTTCTCACCAGACATTTTACATCACCAGGCACAGCATTTACATCAAGGCAGAACAAAATGAAATATGTCTACATGGTAAAACAGTTGTAAATGTTTCACACTATCAGAGGATGAAAACATCACTTGCTCTTGACAGCAGGTACCTCTGTGGCTCTCACTCAGATCTTACTTGCATGAGAGTGATGTCATTTCAGTATTTTCAACTTCTCTGCTATTGGGGGCATGGATGACTTTTTCTGTCATTTCAGAAGCCCATGCTAACACCCTGCTAATGGCCGCAAAATGTGCGTCAGTGCAGAGAGATACAGTGAGTATGCCAACAGTCACTGACAGGCTCTGGACTGGAGTCCATCTGTCACTGTGCTAAGTTCCTCTTACACAGGCCTCATCCCTTTCTCCTCTGTACCTCTGAATCAAACTGTTCAATTCAACTGCAACTTTTTTTCCAGAGAAACTGTATGCACATTACTGCCACCATTTTATGCAAAAAAAATCTTGAATTGTAGATGTGAAGGTCATATACCATCTTCTATGAAATGCAACCTAGATGTGCATTAGCAAGATGTGTTGTGATTCAGACAAAACCCCTAACCTTTAGACAGGTTATATTCACCTGACATAATGTCTCAGTGTCACCTGAGAAATAAATGAAGTAGTCTTCCATATTTTCTTACTCCTCTCATAACGCAATGCTCAGCAGTTACTCGCTTCTTGATGAAGTGGAGTGGCCAGTGGATTTTTTCCCCGTTTCCCCGGCAACTCAGTGGCAATCCCTTTGCTGATGCATGGAAGCAGCAGCTGATTTTCCGCCAAAATGTGAACGCACCCTTGGGGATCGGGGCCTTATGATGAAGTAACATGTCAATATGGCAAAAATGAAATACAATGCCTCAAAATCCTCATTTTTTTTTTTTTTTTTTCTGGAGCCAAACTACTCCCTCAAATCATTTAGGAATTGATAAAACCTGAAAGCCATACTTTTCTGGCTTGCCTTTATAGAAAAATTTAATGTTGGTCTCTTGAGCTTTCCTTTCAAACGAATATGGGATATTTTTGCTTGATTTAGAGAAAATTGTGAATTCAGAGGTTTTAATTAGATCTAGCATAACAAACAAGTTCCTTCAATTTTTGTTGTTAACATGGTAGCGCAATTTTTTACATTGTTTTGCTACACAACGGCTGATATAAATGAAGACTGGAGGTGCTACTGTACACAGGCAGATGGTGGCCCCTTATTCACATCACACTCCATGAGCCATCAAAGAACCGACTAAAGCTGAAGACTCCCACACAAAATGAGCTCCGACCTCTGGCTATTACTGCTGTCGGACCCTCCAGCTAAACCCTGTCAGTCTAAAATGCCTCTCCGATACATCACTGTCCCCTCCATTCCACAGTCTGACGCAACCAGGTGGGGACTAAATGACAAGCCAGCATCATTAGGGCTCTGTATAATTAGTCTGTGCAGACAGCTGCATGGTGATAAATACTGTCTCAGTGAACGCAAAGGCATTCACCAGCATTGCCGTGGGGCGGCCACTGCTGCCACAACGCTGAACAACTGAAACCAAATATGAGATCAGCCATTAAAGTAATCGGGATTATCATTAAATAAGGATATATCATCCTATCATTTATATATCATGTATAGGGATTATCATTATACATAATAACAGTACACCTTAGTAAAAGCACTATCATGTGAATTCATGAGCAGCCATGTGTTTTGAGTGCTCTGGGTGTGAGTGTGTGTGTTTGTGCGTCAGAGGGGGGGGAACAGTGAGATGTAAACATTTTTAGCTTGGCCGAAAGAGTCCGTGTGCGCATGGGTGTGTTTTTGTGAGACCTGACATCGCAGGATAAGGGAATCGATGGGGTATCGGCCGTAGTTAAGGCCTTCCATTGGTTCAGCATAGCAGGAGACACTTTATCATTCCAAAGTCCTATAATGAAAACCAACAGGCCACTGAAAAAGTCATTTCCACTTGCCACACTCCGGTGAGAACAACTCCAGACGCTCATCTCTACATCATGACAGACCTCTCCCTCTGCTTCTCTCTTCCTCACCCTCTGCTTCTCTCTCCCTCACCCTCTGCTTCTCTCTCCCCCCATCCTCTTCAACAATGGATACAGACAATATCATATGATGATCTGATTACAATATTTAACCATAATTCCATCTCAAATGCAATTAAGACAGTGTGGCACTGGAACCAAACAGTGGCCCACACCTGGATCACCTTCCAACGCACCGTGCTGCTGTGATGAAATCTGTCCTGGAGTTGTAATTACAATCTCTGTTTGACAAAGGAGCTCTTTCTGAGAGGGACAGATGCAAGACACTCTGTGCCTGACATACACTTGTTCAGATAGCAAGTATTTTCCATAGTTGCTGCGGTGCATTGTGAGGTGTTTTGTTTTTGCATTCTTGTGTCGTTTGTTTCCTTTCAAACCACACAGAAAAAGGTGAGCACCACATTTTTACGTGTTGACTATTCTTTTCTATTATTCTTTTATAATACGGTGTTCAGTTATTAAGAGGTACTAGCTATAATAGTGTGCTGTGCATTACCGCTCAGTGAAGACAATAATGAGCAAACAGAAATAGCCATGCTCTCTGCAGTAACCCGCGGTGTGTTTTGACCCATTTGGCAAGATTATTGGCAAGGTAGCATAACTGTTGGGGAGAAAGTGGAAACAGAGTAGTTAGAAGTATGACAGGTTACAGTTACAAAACTACATAAAACTTTTTTTCAATGCAATGTTGACTATTGCCTTAGAGGAAACTTTCATGAATTGCTAGGCAGAAAAAATGCCAGAGGTGAGCAAATCTGAGATCAGTGCAAACCAGAATTCAGCACCACTGCTCTGCAGTTTTTCATAATGCCATTGGCTGGGAATTTAATCAATACAGATGGTAAATTGTAACGTAAGTTTCACTGAGCACATTCTACATCATTGTAAACAGCCTTTGACTTTGTCCTTTGAGATGTGGTCTTTCTAAAACAGAATAGCATATTGCCTTAAAAAGACTGACTTGATTTGAATGTTCCCTGGTCATTGTCTTTGTCAGACAATAGTCTTAAAATAGGGCTGACCCAAAAAACCAAGCTTCGTATACATTGTTTATAAATGTAGATTTATGGCCAACTGGCAGAAAAGTAACTGTGCTGGAATAGAAAGGGTCTAGGGTTTATTTCAATAGTGAAGAGACCACGCTAAGACTAAGCCAATGCAACGTTTTCAGACCGGCCATTTGTCATTGAAGAGATCATGGCAGCATAAACAGATTATTTGTCATGCTGCCGCTGGCCGTTGCTTGGGAGACGACCGTGTGAAAAAATCCCATTAAGTTCCCTGTATTTGTATGCTCTTGACTTCCTTTCAGCTGGGCCTAAAGGGGACGGGGGAAGACATACCTAAGTCTCTAATGTTAATTAAGGGAAGAAGTGGAGCATGTCATATCTAATTAACCCAAGGAGAAGCTGCTGAATAACAAAGAAGGAGGAGAATGTTAAAAACGTGCTTTCTCATTTTTAATTTCTCTTGCCTTTTTTTCATTACCTTCTCAGTACACTCCTTTTAACAGGATTTCTCTTGAATAACTACATGGCAAATTTTAAATCACCCACATTATGCAGCTAATCTGTTGAAGTTTTGGTAAACAAGATAAGATATCAAAATTCCCCTCTTCCCTGAGATCCTACGGATGCTATTCTTAATGACTGGATGGTACAGCTGCCCTACATGGTTAGATTCTGCTCAGACACTATGTGGCCCAAATAGACACAACATAAATGATGCAGCAAAAAGCAGCCATCTTGAGTTGAAGCAGGTGGTACTGCACTTGTACTCTGACCAAGAGAGAATCCACTCACAATGTCTTCTTGCCTAGGTCATAATGACCTTCTGCAGGTAATGGGTGTAACAAAGCCAGCCAACCACTAAAAAAAGGAAAAAGCCTTTTGATTTGGCTTTAATGTAGAGCGTAGATTTACAGTGCAAGATGAAGCAAACATTTTTGCACAAATTTTAATTTATTTAGTTTAAAGTGTGTGTGTGTGTGTGTGTGTGTGTGTGTGTGTGTGTGTGTGTGTGTGTGTGTGTGTGTGTGTGTGTGTGTGTGTGTGTGTGTGTGTGTGTGTGCCCAAAGTGTCCCCTTGACTGCAATAAAAAAATATAGATTTTTTTTAAGGTCAAACTAAATTGAAAATAACATACTCAATGGATCCTGTATTCTGCTCTTTAAGAACAAGATTTACTAACTGGTGGTGTGCTGTATTTGTTAATACATGCGCTGGCCCATGACCGAGGGAGATACTGCGTGGGAGTCGTGCTGCGCTGTGCTTTGTCTCATTAATCCCTCCTGCCTCATGGAGAGCTGTGATGATGTTCATAATGAATATAAGGCCCCAGTCCTCCCCTTTGCTAATGACTAGCCTCAGAGCTGCTGCCGCTGAGGCCAGGAGCTGCCCACACTGCCCACTGCACCATTCTCACTCACTCTGAACCTGCGCACAGCTGCGCAGAGCTGAGCCTGAAACGACCACAGAGCCTCTCCTACAACTCTGATCATCTCAGGGATTTCTGATCATCCAGACTCACACAGACAGACACCCATCTGTCCGCGTGTCTTTACAAGAGTGTCCGTGGTATGATGAAAATGATTATCACATCATGTATGCAGTTTAAGTTTTTTTTCCTAAGCAGCATTCCTGCCCAGCTATCACAAAATGCTCCCAGAACATTAGGGAAGTTATAGTTTAGATTCCCTCCCATTTGGTTCTGTGAAAACATGATGATAAGAATGTTCCTTGAACATTTTATCACTCCGTACAAATTTTATCACAGGCATTGGAAAAAAAACCTTTAACACATGTTACACACAAAACTACTGGCAACATCCTTTGATGGTATCCATAGAGGGATGAAAAAACATACTTGCAGCCAACCCTTTGCACATTCATCTACTGTGAGAAATTCTTCTGCATGCTCCTGTGAAAAGCTCACACACCTTTTCGGGAGTGCTGAATACGTCCATATTTAGCAATTATAACACTGCACATACACTCACATACAGCCTTGAATGATATACACGTGCATTTAATGTGTATACATGTGGGCTGCTTTGATAATGGTTCTCCCCACTCTGCACTGTCTCCTTCCTTTGTCCTCTGCCTCTGATCTCAGACCAGATTCCTAAGCCCTCCCTGGAAAAAGCAGTGCAGTGGAGGTTGTCTAATGGGCTATGGGATTGTCCTTTCCGGCACAGCTAATTAATCTGTTCACTTAAATACTCACAGAGGGAGGCTCAGAATAGGACTGAGGTCCAGACACTGTTTTCAGGCAGGGACCCACACCTGTACCCCAGTGCTGGGGAGAGGCCCATGAAGAAGGACCAGACAGCGACCCTACAAAACTCCCTTTAGCCTCAACACCAAGCGGAAGGACACCACTCATTCACATGGCCAGCCTTTCCAAAAAAAAAAAAAAAACACAGTATGAAGGTTCTGGAGGAGCACCAGCTAGACATTTGACTGCCTTCACCTGATCCCAACAGACTACAGAGCATAATGATATTTATCATTTATTAACAGACGTGAGATCTCTAAGATTACAGTAAATTTCAGTCTACTAATTATTCTAGGTTCTTTGACAAACATGGCAAAGTTATTAAAAAAGTCTTATTCTCCATCAATCATCATGTCCACAGCACTTCATCTACCTGTCATATAAGAATTGTCTGTTGTAGCTGGTAATGTTATTAAGTTCATTTAAATTAGTACAACAAAGCATTCTTCCTTATTTGAAACGTACACACATTGAACATGATAGATTCAATAAGGAGAACAGAAGGAAGTCTACAGAGGACTATCAATGCATTAAACGTTAATCGCCTTTCATGCAAATATTCTATTTTCCCCATTATTCCAACAAACAAGACAACTGTTTTCACCCGGGTACGTTTCAAGTCAAACAAATAATCTTGTTAAACCAATCTTCAGGATATTTTTCTATGATGCAACATGAGGGAAAGCAAGGGAAGACAAAGTCCCATTGGAGCCCCAAGCGCATTGACTACCAACCCAGCTTGACATGAGTAAGAGATTTAGTTTTCACAGCGTCAATATGGGCAAAAGTATATTTAATGTGCGGAATGCAATGAGCATTATAGCGTGTCTGATTCAGAATATAAACATCAGTTTGCTTTACTACAAGGCAGTTGTACTTGCACAACAGTGCAATGCTCATTATCTCCTTTTGGAACTGATATCACGTTGATTCCGCAATCTGTTCATGAATATTCAAACCACTGTATTTAGCTGAGAATGTTTTGTTTTTAGTGTTGGCTTGAGAGACTATGGAAGTCCATAATATGATTCGATTCCCCCACTCAGGCCTTGGTTATGGGGTAGAAAAGCAGCAAATCTTAATCAAAGCCTTTCCCAACTAAATTATAGCTATACATATATACATATATATATATATATATGTGTATATGTGTGTGTGTGTGTGTGTGTGTGTGTGTGTGTGTGTGTGTGTGTGTGTGTGTGCATTTATATATAATGCCTATAGCAAGATTAAATGTGTTTCTTAATGAAATTATGTTATTAAGAGCTATTTTTAATGAATTATGAAACTTTGATTAACTGTGATCATCAGAATCTCATTGAATTAACTCAATTTTTTTCAGTCATTTCACAGACCTAATAGCTACATTTATACAATAAGCATATATTCATCCATCTATGTCTTTACCAATCAATCTTCTTCTGTCACCCTCACTCTCTTATCATACCACGTGTCTTCTGTTTCCTTCCATTCCATCCTTCACTTTACCTCTCATGACCTAAGAGTCATTTACTAAAGGTCTGTCCCAAATGGCACAGATACAGTCTAGGTTTTGACAGCCTATACTTAATAATTGCTTTCACGTCCAAGCTGAGGGTTGCCTCAGATCTCAGACAGTTATATACAGTAGATAGTGGAAAATGTCACAGAACTCTGAATTATTGATAGGGCATAAAGACCCTGTATTTCCCTAGGCCATAAGACAATAAACCAACTCCATAAGGCAGAGATTCAGTTATGAGAGAACAATAATAACATTTCAAATTGCATAGGGAAAGCCAGGCAGCGGGTAATCAGTTATTAAATGGAGAATATTAGCATAATATAATTATTTAATCCCTTCAATTTCTTAAACAGTGATAAATGGATCTACTTGCCTCCTGATTTTGCCAATTAAATTCTGCACCGACTGCATCGCTCAAGGAGTTAAGGCAGAGTCCCCCCACATGGCTGTGTGGGAATGATGTGTGCGCTAAGTCTATCAGGGAAGCATGGCTAAAGAGCTCATATTAAAGTGGCAGTGAATACGCGCACGTACACCAGAAATACACCAGGCAGAGTCTAGGTGCAGCGTAAACAATGTCAATCATAATTTTACAAGCTCTATTTCTTGGCTTGCTGGGCTTCATCACGTTAAGTGTTAATACACATACATTTGCAATAAAATGCTAATTTATATTTAATCATATTATTTATATTAGGATTTATGCATAATTATTTTACTGTGTGTCTGTCCCTAGTTCTCACCTGAACTTGAGGAGAATTAATAACAGAAGATATTTTAATGGGAAGTTAAAAATACTGAGGGATTGGCTTTAATCAAAACGGTGAGGACTCATTGTGTTTGTCATGGTGAGCAGATGAAAACTCATGAAACTTTCCATGTGATTCTGTGTCCTCTAAAGATGTGGCTCAGTTGATATCCAGTGGAGAAAAAACAGAATTCCAGCAGTATGTATTCTGAGAAAAGCAGGCAGGAAGAACACCAGACCTCGTGTGGGTCCAGGGTGAGTGCGGCTGTGGAACATCTCCTGCATATCGACTCACCACTGGGTTAAAGCTGTTACCCTTCAACACCTTCTGTTCTTCTGAGTCAGCAGTGCATCTAAGGTCGCATATGAGAGACTGACTGCAGTGTTATCCTCAGGAAGAACATGAAGTACAGATATGTTCATTACTGAGACCGAGAAACGCGAGAAGCTTGATCATCCACAGAGCCATTTTAAAATGGGCGTGTGTAGCAGATGGGTGATTGGAATGAAGCTATGATGGCTTTTGCAAAATACAAATAAGGCAATCGGCAAATGCAATTTCAACGACTTAACACCACCTTATCAAACAATAATGTAGACATGATCACCGATGAAGGACTTTGAAATAAGATCAATAAACAAATAAGGTCTGCAGACAAAGAAGTTACACTAGGCTGCTTGACAAAACCCAAGACATTATTGATCAGTTGAACAAAATTATACTAATACTATTCAATTACAAAGTGGATGATTTATATAGAACTATTATGTATTACAGTGTACTGCAACTCATATCTGAACACTACATGTATGTTTTCACTGGTGACAAGCAATTTAGAGTGATGTATACCTAAATTTGTTGATAAAATATCAAACAATTTCAAACCAAACTTTGGGAAACCACAAGGTATGGATCTGACAGCAGATTCTTCTCATGGACATTTCTGTAATAAGCGCAAATGGAAATTCACCATGAGTGCAACCAACCCTCTACATCCGGACAGGGTCAGAGGCGTTAAAGAACCGACCCGTTTGATTGAGTCGCAAAGTGTCCCGAGAGGGCCCAGGCAGTTTGCCCTTTTTACTTTGACAAGAAATCTAATTTGCAGTCCTCAACAGGGGAGAACGACCTCTTTGAGAGGGATCTGTGAGCCGGCAGAGTGAATTTACGCCGCAAGGCACTCACCATTGATCCATCTGGCCTCAGGGTCATGCACAACAAAGTCAGGCTTAAACAGATCCTCCACCGTCAGCTTCGTATCATTGGCCCCTGAAGTGTCCGCTGGAAAAAAAAACACCATTAATAAGTGTTAATAAGAGTAAAAACAATTCCTGACAATTTAAATGAAGAAGTTATTAACGGCAATGCAAACAAACTGCTATATATATCCGCTAAAGTTTGTACAATGCAACTGTTATTTGATGGTGCTTGATCTTATCAGCGGAGGTCTGGTGTAGGAAAAGATTTTTCTTAACCAGTGCAGTAAAACTATTTATTCAGGGATTGATACGTTCAGGTGATTGCTGATAAATCTGATATTTTAGGGATGTACTAAAACAGACGTTTTGCCCACACTGGTCCTTCTTGGATAAGACTGTACAGTCCCTCTAGATGTATATTTTCTTGTTCTAACTGTATGAAGCTCTCTGGTTTTTATTTAAACAAGATATACTATATATTATTATTATATATTATAATATTATATATTATGTTAAATATTTGTCTGCACCAACATACTGGCTTGTGCGACCTGACTTTCAATAACCAGAAGATATTCCCTCAGGCCGACTGAGTCATTTACCTAAACAGCTCTAAACGTTCTGAGTAACTAAAATTACGTACCAACACCTTCCAGAGTAAGTGCCATGACAGAAATAATTAAGACTGCGATGACAGAGACCAGCAGTATGGGAAGGGTTTATGGTATAGCTGCGACCTTAAGTATTAACTACACGTTTGGGATTATGATTTTTTAAGAAGATAATCACAGTCTCCTGTATGAGAGACTCCATTTGGAAGTCAGCCCACCCCAGCCAATCAAAAGGCAGCCTGAGACAGGGCTAATCAGACACCTCATGCCAATAAGTCAATGCGCGTTTTCCACACTCAGTCAGAGGACGAGCATCTGGAGTTCAGACTACGCTTGGAAAACAAATATTCATCTCTTAGCCATAAAACCTCCATTCCCCATGACTTATTCTGTGTCCACAGTTACCCGACTGCCTTGTAATCACAATACTAAAAAAGGAAATGTTACTGGATTTTTTTTTTTTGTGACGTTCCAGGAGAAGTTTTACGGAACGTATTTGGAACAATAAATATGTTGTAAAACTGTTTGGGGAACACTTATCACAGTGCCTCAGAACTTGGAATTGAAACAAAATTTCTGCTGCAATTTTTTTTAAACAAGACTTTTAAACAAGCTATCTGGGTATTTATTTTGTTTCCGTTCAGGTCCCCAGCTATACACTTTTTTATTAATGACTTGGCTTAATGAATGGAGGTGACCGTGTGCTGGAGTTCGGTTTGGAGAGATTCAGCTCTCACACTGAGCCTCAGGCACTTCAGAAGCACACAAACAGCAGATCAGGGCTCAGAGCGAACACAAACCACACATGTCTCCAGCACTCCAGGACTGGGCTGCCTACCCTCACCTGAAGTATATTGTCAGACACGCGATAAGCATTTCTCAGGGGTTAGCCAATAGAGATTAAGATAAACTCAACCTTGGTGCCCATCAGGCTTAGCATAAAATTGGCATATTCCTTGGATCTGATACTGTAATCTTCTCCTTAAAGACTGAACTTTAAAGGCTAGGTAATGGCAACCACATTTACCCATGCACATCATGAAGGTACAAAAATATTCTTTTATTCATTTTCATTCATAGCTTAGCTCTAAATTTCAAATCAACATGTGATGTGCAACTGAAAAAAATAGCAAAACTAATTAAATTTGAAAATTTTTTTCAAAGTTAATAATAACGTAATTCTATGACAATTTAGCTTGATTGACTTTGAGTGTTAAATTATTTCTTATGTCTTGTAAGCAGCCATGCTATGAATGGAACAAACAACAGTTGGTTCACCTCGGGACCACATCAGATCACCCTGCCATGGTTTATTTTCAAACAACTGCACATTGCACAGTGGCTTCTTCCTCACATACACAGTAATTTGATATTTAATGTTCCTGTCCTTTTACCTGGGGTGAGGAGGATAACTGACAGAGTGATGAGGGAGCACACCACCAAAATGACCAGCAGGGCAATGGCAATTCCTTTCCAGTTTCGCTGCTGGGGACTCACACCTCCAAGGTCCTGCAAGAGACATAGACAGAAACCTGTCAACAAGCAGTGTTTCACTAATCAAAAGATTCCTCTTACTAGCAATCATTTAAGTTATTGTTCTAGGGTTGTCAGATGTAGCATACTAAATAGAGATCCCACCTACAAGGATATGGTATTAGGCTATGATAAAAAATTATATTAATATATTAAAATGTTTTAATACAGCATCACCGTCTCCATGAAGATTTTCATGGCTAATATGGCAATGCATTACATTTAAACCACCAGAGAAACAAGAAAATTAAGGAGTACAGGACAGTGAGATTTCACTAATTAGGCATCAAGCTTAAACAAGTGATGAAATATGAAAATCACATTTGAATACACAGCCACATAGACCTTGACATACTATTTTTGAATGTAGCATACTGAATGTTGTATCCTTTCAAAACAAATCCCTTTCAAATACAAAAAAAAATGACTGGCAAGAAACTCTGCTTCATGAGGAAGGGCAGAGTCCACGGGCCTTGCGGCAGTGGGAGACGTTGGGGACACTTGTTCTGGATCATCATCTAACCCAACCTACGCTCGTACAGCTGTCATCCTAACACACCGTCTGCATTGGGATTCGAACCTGCAGCGCCAGGTCAAGGGGTCGGACGCGCTAACCACTAAACTAAAATTTGTTGTGGTTGTGACATCATCGCCCCACTATACATGCACTTCTGCTTTCTCATTCTGCAAACCTGCAGTCTACCAACACATATTTACATACATTATAGGCCAATATGAGAATAACAGTCTGGCTTTGCTATATTTGTCTCAGTAAACTTTGAGTGTTGAAATATGAAAATCTCACAATTTATTTCTCTGAATATGGGAGAGGGCAGTCAACTGTTTAATTACAGCAATGTTTAATCATAATGTAGCATCCTAAATATTTTTGTACTCCCATTTCTTCATTCAGAAAGGGCAGTTAATTTATTTCCAAAACGACCATAATACTTGTGCAATTCCTTGTTCGAGGATATCTTGAGACGCACTTTATAACATGTAGACGAGGCCAGTTACAGCATTCGCGTTTGTGTGGGTCAAGAATGCAAAGAGTCAGCGAAGAGTGAGCTACTCACAGCTTCGTCCCCCCCACTTTAAGAATGCTTGATACGCCCCTGACAGAGTCTGCCGCCTGACAGAACAGCCACGCTCCACACTGCTGCATATCAGAAAAACTGACAGCAATTTAAAAGGAAATGGAGTACCGTGCTGAGACCACATTTCCAATGACAACTCAGAATGTACTTTCTGCTTTTGTTCTCTGGTGCCAGTGTTTCTTTGGGTTCTGCCATTGTGTTTTCTTTGCATGTTCCAAAGTCGAGTCATGAAACAAGTGTCAGTTTCTCTAACGGCTCTGCGGCCGAAAACTGCTGAGCGTGACTGACAGGCATGCAGACAGCTGCAAGGCGGTTACTCTGCAGTCCCAGATGAGCTGACAGAGAGGCTTAAATAGCGGACCTGTCGGCAGAGTCTGGAGGAGACCAAGCGCAGACACACTGTATCGATCCCTCTCCAGCCACACTCAAACCCCAGGGAGATTACAGTCTCAGATCGTGACTGTAAATGGCGGTCAAGATTCTCTTATTTACAATGGAGATGCAGTGGATTTCACAGAGACATTTTCAGACAAGCAAGCATATTTTCACTGGACAAGTGTTGTCCTTTAATATTTACAATCACAGATTTTCTATGTGGAGTGTTATCTTTTGTGTGTATGAGTGAGTGATGCACCTAAATTGGTATACAAAATACTCTAAAACAATACAGATATTGAAACAGTGACAATATCCTTGTATTGTAATACATATACATATTGTATATATAACATAGTATATAAAACAATTATAACATATTTATAAATATATTCATATTGCCATGGTTATTGGTGTTTGCCCTTTAATGCCAGCCAGAAGCATCATTACTGACACAATCACATTAGAATGCAGGTGCGATTTTCCTTCTGATTCATGTGAGTTTGGAATCATACAGCTGAGGCAGGCCGCTGGCAGGTGTTTGCTTTTCTCTTTACCTTGATCAAACAGACCTGTTTTCCGCTCTCTGAAACATCGCTTTCACCTCAATCTGCTACACATCCTCTGAAGTCACCAGATGTGACTGGAGATTACGCGTTTAGGAAGAGGCGCATTTTCATCTTTCCGCACTTCATCACCTCCAGTCTGCGTATAAAATAGCATACAAGTACTGCTGTTCTGAATTATTTATTTACGTTTCTTCCGAATGCTGAATATATTCTATATTTTGCAATTCTAGAGTGAACGCATCTCAGAGATTCTAATGGAATCTTTCTCTTCAATAAACAAATATTGCAGTCAGGGGGCTCTGTTGGTTTTGTTAGCCAAACCTGAGACTTGGAGAAGGAGACGGCCTTAAAAAATTTCATCTGGCATATATCTCATATCCAGCTGCCGGGAAGCTGGGCTCGATCCTCATGTTTAATGCAGATGTAATACATCCCTGTGGTTTCACTACTGGTCAGGGGAGTCTTCCAAAGAACAAAACAGGAGGGGAGAACAAAAGAGAATATTAAAAGTTTTATCAAATCGGGTCAAGCTATATTTTATTCAAGTATGGGAAGCTCTGAAAATAAACGTATGCTGTTTTAATGATTTCATATAAGAATCATAAATGAACATGTCCTGTTATCTTTAAAACATAAGAGCAGAGTGTACATTGCAAATGATTTCTCCTGCAGCTTTGTACCTGCATGCTTGCATGTCTACAAATGAAGCACAGGGAGAGTGCATAAACCACATCAGACTGAAGTCCAGATTCATGAATGAACTTGTACTATCCATGTAAATACAGCATGTTAGTTAAAGGAAAGATGCTCTGAGTAAAATGAAGTGGACAGCCTTGATTTGATTCTGTGCTACTTGATTTTAACAGAGGGCAAAGGAACATGCTGTGACATATTATGTGGCACAGTCTGCACTAAGTTGCTTTGCGGCTAACCTTGTTACTTCTGATGTGCTACTGTAACACAAGCTCAGGAAACACAGTCCATAGCTGGATTCATTGCTTGAGGGCCAGCTAACAGAAAACAGACTCTATTAAAACATTGGGCTGACAGTTTAATTAATTTTTAAAAATTCAATATTCCACTTGATCTATGACAAAAACATAAAAGGGAAAACAGCAGGGAGGCGTAAGACGCGGGGGTCTCTCAGCTATGATGTAATGTTGCCATCAGCAGGGTCAGAGAAAATGTCAGTGGTGCAGAAAAATCAGTTTTCACCCTGCGTCAGTGTTGCCTGGCCTAACTGACTGAGAAGTGACATTTACTGTTAAATAATCATAAATATTGTAAATATCCACAGAGCTCTCACATTTCGATCCTAATTCTGTCTGTTTTGTGAAGTGATCTGTTCTGCATTCCAAAGATGCAAGTAATTCCTCATTATTTGGGCAATAATACAAAAAATCATAATAAATGACTCAAGAGGGGTTCAGTGATGTATTGGCATGAAGTGAAGCTGCCATTTATGGGAAGGTATTGAACAAGCGAACAAAGGCAGAATGGCACAATGGCCAGTGGCTATTTTCTTTAGTCCCATATGGGGTTTTAGGCAAAAACAAAAGAAACTGGCCAAACACCAACATGAAGCAGCTTAAGCCATCGCTGGTTTGAAGGTCTGGGACAGAAAGGCAAAGCAATGTATGCAAACATGTCTCCCTCCCTACAGCCAATGCAAGCCTTTGTCTTTGTGCCTTGCCTGACAAGGGAAATGTGCACACTATGAAAGAAATATTGTAAAGAGAAACATCTTGCACTGAATTTGTCACTATCTGGAGGTCATGTAAGAGGATGTAGGATGTTTTCACCCTGCAGATGGTATTGTGTAGACCTGTGCAAAGAGGAATCACACGTGGAAACTGACACATAATTACATGACAAGTCAGTGAGTCATAGAGAGTCTTTCATTTAACATGCTGATATTTAAACAGTGTTTTCAAATTGTTTATACAATCATAGTATTATTTTTTATGAAAATCATCATACATTCATTTTTATTTCAACTACAAATCAGTGACTGTTCTTTAAAACTGACCTCTTTATTTCAGGCAGAAGTAGTTAAGGCAACAAATGGTGATTTTATAGTGTATATTTGAGCCGCGTCATGTAGAAAGAAAACATTTCACTATTAAAATTTAATTCCTCATGTACGGTAAATAAATGCCTTGTGATTTCACTGTACAATACCTCGAACATTGATTACTGTAAACCACACCTAATACCAAAGGGCACCATTGCTACTTACCCTGAATGAGGAGGCAGGACTCTCATATCAATTTACAGAGAGACAGTATTTTGCAATCATTTTATCATTGAAATCATAACCGTGTGCCAAGTTCCAACAAACAAGTATAATGAATAAAACTGGGATTCTTTCCCAGCTCCTTGGACAACAAAATCTAATATCCCCCTAATTAATGTGACAGCCAAAGCATGCAACAAACCTCATTTTCTTGTTTGTTTGCACTTTTTCATCTGTTCTCATGCATTCTTCCTAAACTATGTACTGTCATTGGATGATGACAGCTGTTTTTTTTTTTTCATGGAGACCTGAGATGGAGATGTTTAAAGGTGAGAAACTATGCAATGACATTACGTGCAAAAAACATACATAGAGCTGCATATATATCCTTACTATCATGTTGTCAGTTTCACACAAAGGCTCTCCAAATAATTGCCAAAAACAGCAACAGTATGAAAGTTGTTGCTGCCATTACTGCCACAATGCCCGCCATGATGCTGATGAGGAAGATGAAGGATGAAGACAAACAACTGATCAACAGAAAAACAGAGACTGCTGTGATTTGTGTACCATCTGATTTGTAGCCCATCTGTATGTTCCTGACAAATGCACCTTTCGCACAGAGTTCCATGACATTGTCTTCCGTGACATTGCCCCAAACTATTATATGTCAATCATCCGGACATCAAAGAAAATACCCCATCTGTCACGCCACATTGTGAGGCACTGTGGAGAGGGAGCTGGCAACCAGTACCTGCAATCCTGCAGGAGGGCGCACTGTCATTGCACCCTTGAGAAAATTACTTTGCCCGAATTGCTTCAGCAAATACCTGGCTGTATAAATTGTTAATACTTACGTTGTGTTAGTAGGCTCTTTTGTTTTACCCTTGAGATACATGCACTCAACCCGACACGTTTCCATATTCCCAGAAACTCAGCTCCATTCCCTAATAGCACAGCTGTGCAATACAAAATAATTGAGCCAAAGGCTCCAAAAACAATTAAAAGAGTTACTGTTAAATTACACAATTTTTTTCCCATTTTTATATTAATACATACATACATTTAAAAACTCTGTCAAGAATTGCCTATGTATTCACATGAAAGATTAAAGTGGTGCACTGCAAATATTACACACCTTGAGAATATTTTAAAATATTAAAATATATGTCGTTATATATACCTGAAAATGGATGTCAACAGGTAAAAGTTGTAAAACCTCTGAAAAAGTAAAAGCTACTTTGAAATGTTGCTCACATTTTGAATACTTTACCACATATTGACATGCCACTTTTCAACAGTGCTATTAGTCAGAGAAACTGCGCTGGCAGGTCCCCCTTCCTCCCTCCCTCGTCTGTGTGGTTCTTTATGAGCGTAATAAATAACCAGACGCCAGTGTCCTCCGTCTCCCTCTCCTCATTGTTCTCAGTCAAATCTGCCCGAGTGCGTACGGCGGTTTCTGTGAGGAAATGTAAAGTGGATGGCGCTGGGCTCAGGTTATTCCCAGTGCGGGACAGCGGCTGAGTAATGGCTGACAGCTGGACCATCCCACTGCGGGCCCTATTATTAGCCCTACTGGCTGCACAGTTAGCCAGCTATACATCAGACCCCTGTTATGGACAGCCTCCCCTAATCAATGCCCCACCAATCCTTACAGGTGCCACAGACAGCGGATCCACAGAGGAAGTTTGCTCAGAGGACGAAGGCCGATTCTCTCTCTGTTTTCACAAATGTCAATTTCAGTTCAAAGAAACAAATAAAATTCGATGTAACAAACTGATGAACGTTTTGAAAGTTTACCCAAAGTACCATTTCTTTCAGTGGATGAAATTTCCTGATATTCCATCCCTTTTAATATTACACATCAGAAAACAAACACACATCTATATATAGTATGATATATATATAGTTTCATAATATGTCACATTTTTCATCTACTGCCATTGCTCATTGAAAAGAATACAGCATGTTAATGATGTGCCACACTTCTGCAGTGTCCTGTATTTTTTCTTTTTTCATTTTTTTTCATGAAATAAATTTTATACATTAATTTACACTATTGAGGGAAAGATAACATAGTGAATTCAATTAGCAAAGTGAAATCAAATAAAATGTGGCAGGTTAATCAAAGCATATTGATATAACTGATTGCCGGGAGGTCTTTTCTTTTAGATTCATAATCAGCCTGATGCTTTATAAAAACATAAAACATTAACCATACTATAACTATATATATAAAACTATAACTATGGACAGCTCTCAGAGCTAGAGCTGCATTAGGAGCAATTTAGCAATTTTAGCTCTGCTTGGAAAAATTGCATGTCACTCAGCGTTGCTTGATCATCAATGATCATTGCATTTCACCTAATGTATTTACATTTAATGTGATGCCTACGCGAACTGCCCACACACACCTATTCTTTTTATTTATGCTGTAATGTCCCAGAAACCGATTTCTAATTGGCTTTTCTTACAAGCTCTCTTACACGCTCAAATTCCTTTTTTGATGGTAACCAATCGTGGGAGAATGAGTTTTAAGAAAACCCCTGAAAAGGGAGAGGCTAAAATTAACTGAGTCGTTTGATGCAATCAAAAGATTGCACCCCCACCCACAAAAACAACGATGATGACTAACAGGTTACCATCTTTCTACAGCCAATGGAACATCAAGGGCCGTGATGGAAACAACCCATGAATTTGTCATGTTTTTGAATTCTCATTCTCATGCATGTCTGTCATGATCCTTGTGTTCTACCCTTGTAAAATAAACAACCTTGTCTCCTTGTCAAGCTCCAGTTAAGCCAGGTTGAAATAAACCAAACACTTCCAGCACCTGACTTCAGAGCTCGTTGCATCACTCAGCTGAGTAGGCTGATTCTGGATCAGTTTTGGGATCACCTAGAGCAAGCTCCTTTTGCATGCTGTGAATGGCCATCATCACCCTCATTGATTATGTTCATCACCTTCATTTAATTCCACTGATGAAACCCTTCTGTGTCTTGCATCTCAAGGGCAGAAAAAGTAATTACTTTCCCGAGTTTCCTCCCCCTCTCACCCACGCAAATGACGTCTCTTACATTAAGAATCAAAATCATGTTTCCTCTCTCAACCATAAAAAATTAGTTCTCTTCAATAAAGAACCAAAAACATCATATTTGTAAACATACATATATGAGCTCTCTTCATAAGGAACATAAAGTATCAAACACTAAGAAACATACCTACTCCCATCAAATCACTCACTGAGTCTAAATAAACCATTTCCTCTCTCATTTCCGAACATAGCAGTACGTTACATGATGTACTTAGTTTTATTTACACATTTAGGGTGAGTCACTGCTCATAATTAACCTCTCATTTACGTGCAACAGACAGAAGCCATTTCATTTCTTTATGCCGTGTAATGAACCACACTTTTATCTGGAACCTGCCATTTGCCAGAGACACGCAGGAAGACACAGCAAATAAAAACAGTCACAATTTCTGCACATCATTTTTATTCACTTTGGCCTATTTTGTCTCGTCAGCACTCATTTGGCTGCGGTACCTGAGCGCAGAGAACAGAAATTGCAGTGTGATATCTGCAGGAGGGCCCTAATCTTTGGACTACTTATTAGCATTGGCATGCCAGGCTACCTTGTTCAAGTGTTCTCTCCGATAAGGTGAATCATACTCCCCTCCATCCTCTCAGCCTGTCCTGGCCTCAATTACCTGCAGGCCCAACGCCTGTGGAGAAGAGGAATTACAGGCTCCTGACCCACTTGAGTGCCAAAAATAGGCCCAGGTAGATGAGCTCGGATTCCTCGACGAACTCTTTGCATTTTCTCACGACTTTACAACGAGTCAACTGTCACTGTCAAACGTTCACCCAAGAGCATTTCCTGCTTGAATAATTCCCCTGAGGACCCCCCTCCATTCCACCCCATACAGACTTAAACCTGTGCTGCTATCACTGGCCAAACCACACATTCCTGCTAAGGAAAAAACATGACAGGGCACACAACACAAAATGTATAAAGTATATCTGAGATAAACCTGTATGAGAAATTCACTCAACCTGATGTGCATAGCTAATACAAAACTTTTGAGCTCTGACATCTCACTGGATTGGAAAATCTACCACTGTACTTGCTTTTATTTCTCGCTCCAACCTTCCTTGCCCTCTCTAGAAGTCTCTGAATCATTGGGAATCCATTTATTAACTTGGTTATGACAGAATACAGTTTCAGTGCCTCACCATCTCACGATTATCTAGCAAGCAATGCCCCAGAGCGGTCCCGGCTGCTGCCTTGGCGAGAGCCAGAATCTCTTCATCTTTCAATAAGGCCCTCCATCGAGGATGACCTTGCAGACAGACCCAATCTGTACACTGAATGCAAACTGTCATTTTAAGTGAAGGCCACTTCCATCTTGTCAAATACAAGGAGCCCTGCACAAAATATAAACACAGTAATTATTCCCACTTAGGGCAAGTCTTGGACCAAAATAATCTAATAAAATATGGTAAGCAAGTGTACCCTATGTGTATTCAATGGGCAGTTATAGACTATTTTATGGCCTGTTTCTATGCTCTTTCACTTGAAAAATGTTGGGGCACAAACACCAAACACTCTGAAATCAAACCTTTGCCAAATAGTAGAGCTGTCGCATGTTTCATTCAGCAAGACACCATAACACAAATTGCTGCGACCTGTCACAAAAATGAAGAGACCCACTGTATTTTACAAGTGCAGTACTCATCCAGCATGTCTAGCATTTCATTTGTCTTTACATCTGTCTGTTCTCTCCCCCTATCCTACTTCTCTTTTTCATTCACAGATGTAAGTTGTAAATCACTGATGAGCTCCATCCTGCTTCCTGCTGGAACTATAATGCGAATCTGTCCCCTGCCATTTCTCAGATGAAAAAAGGTATTTAAAGAACACTAAACATTCAAATATACCCACAGAGGTGACCTCATTTTAGCAAAAGCAGTGCCCTCTCCAGTCATCCGATCAGGTCATCTCACAATACTGCTCATGTGTGTATTTTTGCCAAGGGTATATTCATACTTACATCTGTGGAAATGTGATGTGACTTACAGAATTTGAAACACTAAGTATTAGAAGTTGAAAGCTGGACTAAAATGTCAGCCCACCAAGCCAGTGGTAGAAAAATCATTTCTGTCCCCCTTGTCTGTGTTATGTTGCTTCACCAAGCTCCAGGTATTTATGGGAATGTAAGCATGTGACATCCATGTACAAGTGCAAGGTAGAAATTCATGTATGTGGCATTACTGTGTTTCCTATTTTATCTCTCTTTCTTATAATCAACCATCCTACCTGACTACGATGACAAATGTGACATTAAAGAACACATATAGAAATGATCTTCCTTGTAGGTTACGCTCATTTAATGCAAGGATATGCTTGCAACGAGCATGGTAAAAATAAAACATATAACCACCATTCTAGCATTCCTTTTGCAGGATGAGAGTAATTCTGTTTTTAAAAAAGCATTCCTGCTCACTCTGGGTGTTTTTTTTTTTTTTTTTTTTGAGTTGTCATCCCTTCCATGAAAAGAAGCTATCATGCTTTGATACCTGATTTCATGGTCTGTTAATCCTAGAATCATCTCTCTTAAAAACTCCTTCCAAGCCCATCCATTTCAGCTGGCTCCCCTCTGACAACACATTCATACCCCTCTGAAACCACATGCTCAGTGTAACATAAGGCATAAAACTGCAAAAAAAAGCAGTTTTGACAGCCATTTTTCCTCAGAAAAATACCACACTGAGAGTGTCCAGCTGAAGAAAAGTCTCAGGTCTTTGCATTCAAAAGCTCAACACATTTATTATTGATGGAAACAGAATAAAATCAGGAACCTAATGCTGTGGTTTATCTCTCCACTCAGTAACTGGAGAATCAGAGCTGATCATCCGTGTAACCTCAGAGTAAAATCAAAGTAATACTTCCCTGAGTGGGCCCATCTTTACTGTAAATAGTACCCTCCTATTTTGTTACATACGAATACTTTAGTGACAGTTATTCACTACCCATAAATCATGTGTAAATACCTATTGTGGTATTGAAATGATGGGTAGCATTTCATTGTCTATACTGTGCGTGAGTCACAAGGCAAACCTGTCAGCATGTAAGAAGACAGGAGCATTTCCTGGGAGAAGGCTATTCAACCCAACTGGACTCATGATGTACAGTAATCTGTTGAAGAAGCATATCTTTATCTTCACTCAAGGTTTACAGAAGACAAGGTTTTACTGAAGAATGTAATGCAAAAAAAAAAGTAATTGCAACAGTATAGGAAAGCAAGATTAAAGCGCTGAGTGAATTCCTTTCCAATTTCTCCAGTCAATTTAGAGGTTCCGGCTTTACATTCATAGCCTTCATGTAATAATGCGCTAGCCCTCAACTTTAACATTACATGTTGAAAAATATCGATTCCATCCTTCCATTATAAAATTTCTACATTTAAAAGGAGTCATTAAATCATGACTCGGTGTTAAAGGAATCCTGGCAAAAGTTTTAAAAGCTGTGGTCAGTTTGGTATCCAGCGGATGAAGCTGGATGTTTTAGCCATAGCATCAGAAGGAGGCTATAGTGACAGAACCAGCAGGTAGGTAAGGGCTTGGGGGTAATTTACCATGCTATCTCATGGATTAGAGATTACAGACCTTGCATTTGCTGCTATCTTTTATGCTGATAACCCTACACTTGGCCCTGCCCTTTGGCATAGGTCTGTTGTTTCTGATAAGAAACTGGATTAAGCCTCGCAATCAATCTATGCCAGAGGGTAAAAATGCACCACCACCATAAAGTAAGACACTGACCATGCAATTCAAGGTCATAAGCACTGAGTGAGATTAAGAAAAATAACTTGATGAAACTTGTATTCTTTTTAAGCTCCAGTAAGTGTCTTCATTATATAGTCAGTGAGCAAAGTGAACTTAGTCTGTGAGCAGAAGAGTAAACATAAAAATGTTTCCCTTATCATGTATCTTGAATAAAAAATGAGGGTATTACATACACCTGACACAATAGTATTTTTGATTGATAGTATGGGATCAAGTACAAATGCGTTTGGTCCAATAACTATAAAAACTGTATTATATTTGTTTGTGATATCTGTATCAGGGGAAGACACATTTTATAGCGGTTTGGAATGTGACCACTGCAGCCGCATAACTCAAATTCTCTTTGTATGACACTTGTGTCACATAGTTTTGCAAGAATACACGGCAACACATCATCAAGGTAACATGTTCTATTTTAACTGCTGCATCATCAATTTGGACTGCTAAAATGGAAGCCTATTAATGTCATGTGTTATCAATTTAGTGGAGTTATAATTATTTTAGTTTGCATGTTAACCTTCAGTTTCCCACCAGCTGATGACGAATATGAGAAATATTAGTTGTTACAACAATTACTGAAAACAGAACACTTGACATTGAACAGACCATATATATTTCATATGACTAAATGAAACAAAAATGAATTGCACAGTGAAATCAAAGCTGGCAGATACACTGAATTGAACAGGACTCACAGCCATGTTATTTGCAGGCTTCTAAAAAGCAATTGATGCTGGGCACTCTGCCCTGGAGAATATGGCAAAAATAAACGTCAATTACACAACGCAAACAGGATTGATGGGATGTGACAGACAGCTACTGAATTAAACAGATGTTATGCGCTTGTGATCTTTCTTCTATATGGCATAGGAGTGTTAAACACACAAATCTAGGGCAAGTTACTAAAAAAAACCAAGTAGTATTTCACAGTGACTGAATAATTACATTATTACATTAATATGCCATCAGATTGATGAGCTCAGCTGATTGGGTGGTCATGTATCCCAAGGCCCTTTGTCGCTTGATCAAAAACAAAACAGTGCTGTTATACATTTTGAAATAAAAAAACATATTTTCTAGAAAGTTAATGGTGGTAACCCCCTTATACTCCATATTGTCAGTCAGAGTTATGCCATTCGCCATCGTCTTTTAAGTAAGTCAGTAGCTAACCCATTGACAAGCTTAAAATATGGCTCTGCCGGTGAGGTTTAAGCCTCTTTACATTCCAGCCTATCTTTGATGGATAAGTATAATAAATGGGAGGCTCTCTCTTCAGAGAATACTATTAACGGCTCTCCACGAAGAGCAGGGCTCTCTAATGATTATCCAGCACACAATTTTAGGCTTTCAGCTCCCACAGCATCTAATGGTGTAAAAATATACATTGGTGTCAGCAAGCTACTAATGATTAATCACCACCTATTTATTGTAAAAAGAATCTATTTTGAAAGTATGTGATAAAGAGATTTTTTAAACGTAATAATGTTCTTACTCTAAACATGTAGCTAGTGTAATTTTACATAAGGAGAGGAGCTAATGTAGGTAAAGTGGAAGGATGTTTAGCAGAAGCCCTGGTTTCAATAAGAATAACATTATTTCAAACATTGAGCAGGGGTATATTCCAAGTACGTGGTTTAGTGACTAATCCGGATAAGTTAAGTCACAGTAAGTGGTAAAGCTCCTAAAAGAAGAGACCTATGGCTTTGTTTTGCCTGGAGAATGAAGCCATAAGACTCTTCTTTTAGGAGGTTTACCACTTACTCCAATTTAACTTATCTGGATTAGTCACTAAACCACATACTTGGAATACCCCCGGTGCTTCATTCCTAAAAACAAAACTGCACATGTGTTTATATAAAAATATATTGACATACGCAATTACAGGTACACACTGTTTGGACACAGACCACAGAAGCAGCTAATGAAGGTGAGTTTTTACATGACAAGCACAATTCCAATACTGAGACATTATCTAGTAATTAGTACCTGTTTGGGAAACTAGGCAGATGCTAATTACATACAAAGTAAGTTATAAAAATACCCAATGTGTGTTTATCAAAATGCCTCAGTCTATCTGTCTATCTATCTATCAATCTATTTCACTCACAGCCCTGTGAAACTGAACATTTTTAATATATGATAATCTATTTGATAAACCAAGGACATCTTGTGAAGGCCAGAAAGGTTTTCAGAAATAGCACTGGTGTCCCAAGGGCATCTGACCAATCAAAGGTCTGAGAGGCATGTACAGAAATACGAAAGGATGTAAGTATTGATATGTTCACTGATATGTCCATTATTATGATTGATACTCTGCCAATAGAGAAACCTCTTCCATATCTTACTGGATCTTTCCTTATATTGAAGTAGGTTAAATAATTAATCGGTTTGTAAGACCTTAAGTCAAAAATGGCATGAGAAAATTATTTGCTTTAATATTGAGAAGTCTAGTGTGGTCACACACTGTGCGTGACCATATCTTTTAATTTTCCCTACATTTCAGACATTAAAAATTAAGCAACCCCAGGTTATCATATTTTATGTTTTTTTTTTTCAATTGCATTAGCCGAAAAATTGCTTCAATTGACATGTTAATGGGTATGGGTAATGGGTATGATGTATAGAATATGCATTTGGCAGCTGATAAAAAATTAAAAAAATATATCAGGACAGACACATAAACATCTGTGCCACAAATCAGATACTGAACAAAAAAAAGATGAGAAAAAAGTTTTGAAAACAGTAACCTAAAGCACATCCATCTCTTCTAGCGATCCGTTTATTCTTACGATATATGTCTAAATAGAACCTCCTTTCCTATTAGAGATAGTAGAGCTTGTCACACCCCCCACATAGGTTAATTACATTCCTTTTTCCATTGCAGGCTTACATTATGGTTGTTCTTTTAGAGCTAAGTGGTAACCTGTGGTGCATGATGGGAAAAGACCTAGGCCTATATTCAGGAAAGATCTCATTCATGAAGTTGCTGATCTAAGATCAGGTTTACCTTGCCAGTACCCAATGATCAGCACTCCTGCCATGAACCATTACATATTCATTTTGGCTCGTGGGTGTCCACCACTGGGCTAATTCATGCAGCCATTGTTACCGATGTAACTCTGCAGGACAGAGGGAACAGAATTGGATTTCCAGCAGTACTGCGAAAAACCATGCTGAACTACCCTCGAGGCTGAAAGAATCAGAATCAGGGCTCCAGGCTCTCACTGGTGAATATCCAACACCGCTCCACGCTCATAACAGGTAGCTGGGATTCAAAAGACCCCTGCCTGTCATCTTCATGTTTCCCAGCATGCTTTGGGGTGTGGGAAAGGGACATTAATCTCATTAATTACTTCTGCGGCCAAAAAAAAGGAAGGAGGACACAGGTATGAAAGGAAATTATACAAGGCATTGCTTTGAGTAGATAAGACCTGCTAAAACTTAACTGGATATAATACATGAAAAAAACTGTGAACAAACTCTTTAAAACTCTTAAATTTGCTGTGTATAAATATATTCTCCAATTGCACCACAAAAGGCAGGGATATTAATATAACATGACCATTACTTATCTTGGTAATCCAAAGAGACTGAATAGGTAAATAACACAGTAAAAAATTAATGGGAAAACAATGCTCTGCTAACAATGTGGGATTGCCTTGGAGGTCAGTGAGAAATGAATGCTCCGTCCATTTTATTCTAGCCAGGTTTACCCATCAATATGTTTGTATTGTTTCTTCTATTAATAACCACTGTCCTGTCCCATTATTCAACATGAAAACATGCAATCAATTGTACGATAGTCACTTATTCAATATACTCTTGTGAGACTGTAATTTTTTTTTTTTGCTCACCAACTGACCAAGCAGAACATGGTGTAAAGATTTTAATGGAAGGATAATGGAAGATTTTAATGGAAGATGTTTAAACAAATAAATCATGAATAGAGCTTTTCTCACACACTGTAAAACCCAACAAGGTTTACTGTAATGGTTCACGGAAACAGATTGCCTTAAACTACGCCAGAAGGACAATTGAATGAGGTTAAGTTAATGGTAGTTACTGAGACTGATTGAGCTGCCTAAAATGGTGCAAGGCAGTAGGTTTCTTAAATCCATTCCGTAAACCAGGTTTCAGTTCTGCAGTGTTTATCTTCCTATCTTTGACAGCAAAACTGCAGCAAAAAGCTCCGAGAACAAGACTATTTGCATTGATAAAGAACCTGCTCTACCTGCAGTATTATGTCACTATTATGATCTTCAAGTCACAACAATGTTCACCACAACAGTTTTCTGATCAGTTTTGCCTAGAATAGAGACCCACCCAGCTCTTTCCAGTATCTGTAGCAATATATGTCTTTTTAGCAATTACATAGAGCAGTGGATACGTCTCTACGTGGTTATGAAATTTGGCATAGAAAGGCACAGAATTATGCTGTACTGGTTCCATGTGCCAAAATATTATCCATTGTCTCTACTACTTTTGACATAAGACCCATAGCTGGATGTGGCTTCCATATTTCTTTGGCACATAGATTTGTTTTTTCCTAAGAAAACACATTTTTAAACAACTTGCCCTTAAACAATTCAAAAACATGCCACTATTATCTCTCTGTTCTGGAATGAGAATAATAGTCCATTCACTGATTATTCAAACGCCGTGGTTCAGCATTAAATATTTCACATGTTGAATAATAAGTACTTACAGTGTAAAAACACTGCTTTCATTGCTGCCTTGCAGTGCTGTGAGAAAAGGATAAAAGCAAATATCTCAAATGAATGGTGGTGATCACAAATATATTCACCACAATAGCAAGGCTTTTTGACCCACATTGAACTAAGAGACTATGTCCTCCCATTCAATCTATAACCACTTGTACTTTTTCTACTTCAGCTTCAGAGTTACCATTATGGTGGGCTTGAAACTTCATATCGTGTACCTTGTTAGTACTAGTAATCCGGAAACCATTAAAAGCACTGAAACATCTCATTTAATTCTGCATAAAATCGAGATCAAACATTTCAAGGAGGCTGAACAGCCTTGTAATCATTGCGATCTCAGCTCCAAACAGACACTGTCTCGCTCCATTTAAAGTATAAACAGCCTAAGGATCCAACATATTTACCTAATCCTAAACACTCACAGTCTGTCGGGCAGAATAATCCTGGAAATAACATCAATAAATGTAAAACATAAAAATCAGCATTAATATTTATAGCGTTATTTTAATTATTACGAATGTAGAACTCAGATACAAGTTTTACTTCAATGTTGACCAAGAGTGTCATATGTATATGCATATTTTACATTTATATTTATATTTCTACCCCAATATACTTGAAATGTATTAAAGGATAATTTATATTAATGTATATTTCACATATAGTGTATTACCATTTTCTTAACAATGAAGAGCAACTGGCAGCTCAGTGTGTGTTGTCTAGCACATGGTAAACCATGACCCCATTGTAATGAATAAGACATCCTTGGGTGTTCAGCTGAGGTAGCCAGGAGCATGGTCTAAGCTCACTGTGTAGAATGATGAATCTCTGTTCTCCTACTCAACTGGCCCACAGCTTAATCTAAGTTTACATATGTAATTAAATAACAGTAAGGATGCACTGTCAACCTATGAGCTGTACAAAGGCCAATGGCTCCATCAATATTTGCTCACTCTAACAAGTATCTATGAGTACCAACTTAACCAGCAAGATTTCTAGATACTGTTATAGGTCTCCTATAGTATTAAAATGATTGCACTATTGTCTCCAGCTATGATCGCCACAACAGTGTGTTAGCTGTGCTATATTCTTTCAAGACAGTCTGCCTTTATTGAAGTCTAAGCCAACAGTATTTGTGTATTAAAATTAACTAGAGTAGAAAGCTCTAACTTGTCAACAAAGCATAGTTTCTAAGGGGAGATTCACAGATACTAATGTCAATAGGAGGATTAGTTATTTACATTACAATATACAGTGTGCAATAGACAATGAGAAGATATGTAACACTTTTTGCTGGTAATATGGTATGAAAGTAAGCAGGGGAAATTGGCAGTTACAGACAGACATGCTTATGGTAGGACCTGAAGTGAACTGCAGCTGGGAAACTGGTGAAGGCCTCAGTTTTAAATAAGGACAATGTGCCCTGTGGAATCCCCTTTGGGAGTTTGGATGCTCCAGTGAAGGAGGCACACATCACATTGCCTGAGTGAGATTTCCTGTTCAACTGTTGAATTTTCAATCCCGACATAAAGGTATACCAGACAGTTACCTCTATGATCTATCAAGGGTGTCATAAAAAAATAAGTAATGTGAAAATTGTAATGTGAAATCAGTTTCACCAGCTTCCCAACTCAGCATCATCAGTATCAGCAGAAGGAGGGGCACATAATGTCCCCACCCAAAACCCTCCATGTGTATGCAAAAAAAAAAAAAGCGAGAATTGTTTCTGAATGGTTGCTGGTACATCCTTCATTTTCCACCAAATGCCACACACCTTATATCAATTATTAAGTCACATACGATCACAAACAGGTTTTCCATTCCATTCGTCCAGTAGTTTGAGACTCTTCCTTCATAAACCAGGGAACCTCAGTTGCGCAATCTCTCCCTTAAATATGACGGCCAATTTTAAGCAACAATCAGTTGTATGGTATAATTAAAGTAAAATATAAATTTAACTAATATATATTTTCTTTAAAATATTATATCCTGTAAAAATCATCCATTTTAAACCCTGAAGACAGTTGTATCCAATAAGCTTTAGTCCCGGTTGTCATAACGCTGAAATTTAGAGACACCCCACTGACGAAAACGCACATATGAAAAAAATGTGGAAAATGATGACTTGGAATATTAATGGAAAGTATCGACTTGATGTAGACGTACGACGCATCAGCTAGCAACTCCTCTAAAAGCATGTTCTACTGAATCATAGAGCATTTTTATTTGATAATCCTAGATACAGTGCCCCCCGAATCCATATTTGCTCTTATAAACTGACCAAGAAATTCTCCTGGGAGCACCATACGAGAATAGTTCGTTACGCTCTCATTTCGAAATAAATCATTTTCAGGGATAAACACACTTGATATGCCATTTAAACTTCTGTGACACTGGATGAAATAGGAAAGATTCAAACAGCTCAAAACGGTAGACTGAAAAGTAATCGTTTGACTAAGAGTGTCGGTTTACCGCACTGTCCATTCACTTTACTGTATCAAGGCAAGTCGTCAAGTTGACGTCTTTTTCTCGTTTGCAACTCTTAGCAGACTAGACAGTCTGATGTCGGTTTTCCAAAATATGCACCAAATGCACACCAAATGTAAACCTTTCTGCGTCCAGTGGCACATTTTCATGTACACCAGAGTCTTAAAAAGGTCGAGCATAGGCTTTCTAATTATGAAGGGGTATGTGCTCGAATTACAAATGAGAAAGTGGTGTTGTCTTTTTGCGGCCACCGCGCGCCTAGACAGGAATGCGTCTCTGCATTTTAACTACAGAATAAATTACTGGAAGGTTTTGATTGTTACACTTACAAGACGCATAAATACACAATAGGTAGTAACGATACCGTTAGCTTGAGCAGTTCCATATCTTTTGACTGCTACATGGCCAGAAATGCTCGATCAAAGGTATGATACTGTCTGAATTATTCCGCAAGAGCGCAGCACCATCTCCGGCTATCCCTATCGCCTTCATTCCCCAGAGTTCACTAATTTTTCATTATTGTGACAGCTGCCAAGCTTTTGTTTGAGCTAGTAATTGGTGTAACAATAACATATGCATCGCAAGTGCTGATTCATTCCTTGAAATTTTCATGACAGAGTAATTCTCGCCTGTGATTCTGTGTGATCAGAAAGCTAACGCACTTAAAATTTCCACCGGTTCGCTTGTAAACGTTCATGTGATATGAAGTTACGCCATTGATGTAAGTCCATTCTAACCATTCGGGGCCAGTGAAAATATTTGCATTCGATACCAATAATGTCAACCAATGTGAATATGAATTGTCTGATCACTGAAGGCATGTCGCACACGGGATGCTAAATTGCCTATTACAGATACATTATTGTCACTAATGTTTAAGTACATTATTTAAATCGCTGGCCCCATAACCTCGCAAAACAAAGCCATAATTGATCGCTCAGGCTCCTGGTTTGCTATTGTGCATTTACCTCCGAAACGTGTTCATGAAAGCTCAGATGAAATATTTAGTGCATGTTGTGCCCAGTTTCTAAAAGACAAATGGGAACAAGTAGCCTCATCAATTAAACAAAACAACTTTAAACGGAGTCTTGCAGTTGGAAGACCGCTTTTACCTCTTCTTGTTGCTGGTTTGCTCTTTGATTGTGTTGCTCCTTCGTGACTGTCATGGTGAGATGTTGAAATTATAACTTCTTCTGACGGTTTCTAACTCCGTGTATGATACCTTCAAACGCCACTCGGTCGGGGACTTGCCAAATATGCACGGAGGGGAGGAATTTAGAAAAGAGCGGCGCAAAGAAGAAAACAGCCGGTTTCTAAATGTTAAGTGAAGGCAGATACAGTAACGGATCTTACAATTTCGTGCGGTCTGCGGAGTTATCTGAAGGTTATGGTTTATGCTCCGCAAAAACAAAGCATACAGAGCCGTAAAACCCCCCACTTGGCGATGGTATCCAAACAACAGGCAAAATATATCCGTTTTTGCCCTATCCTGGTCTGTTCAAGGAAAAGGGAAACAGAAAATCCAGAGTCGCGTCTTGTATGTAGTCTCTGTGATTTGCACATCTGGGGCAAAATAAAGCGGTCACATTCCGTCTTCCTCTATGGAGGAAAAAAGACCGTGTGTTCTTTGAGAGAAGGGGGCGGGGGAGGGGTTGTACCAGCGCTAGTGAGAGAGAAGAGTTTCAGTGAAGATCCAATAAATTATTTTGAATTGATTTAATTTAATCCATCGTCATCATCATCATTGTAAGAATCATCATTAAGTGAAGGCTCGTTGCCAAGATGGCATAATTAACATAAATCATACTAATCTTATCAAAAGATAGCCTTATTTATTGTTTCCCGTTTGTGCTCTGTCCATGTTCCTAAGACCAAAGTTACCCCGACAATCTAGACTCACGGCCCAAGATCAACAACGTCACGTTGAACAGTCCACAAAACGTCGTGTTGAACAATCCCACCATTCTGTTTCCGCAAGTCATAATATTTCAACCTAGCTATGTAGTTTGTCATAAGGTAGTAGAACCAAAATAAATAAACCAAGAAAGTCACAGCTATACTATCTTTTCAGTGAAATTCATCAAATGCCATAATTACTCAAGACATGTTAAAATGCTTTCAGAGTAACAGCCCCAGTTTAGGAATGGGATTTTTGTGTTCTTTCTTCAAGATCTTAGAGACAGCACAAATATTATTGTGAAACCAACAACAAATCTCTTGCTATGTGCCACAATTATCTGTGTAAAAATGGCAGAGCTAGACAGAGCAGTGTAGAATCAATCAAAAGCCTGCCATGTCTCCACGATCTGGCAGTGCACTGGTTCAAGAGAAGAGAAATTGGTCCATACCATGCCCCAAACAAATCCTGCAGAAAATATCCGGTACAACACTGACATTCTGCACAAATGGGCAACTAATACACAAAATACAGTTAGTCAGACATACATTGTGTTAGTCATTCAACACATGCTTACATGTACAGCTAAAATGGCTGTAAAGTGATTGTCTGTGTGGATTTGGGGGTAACGAAACTTAACTAAATAGTATAAAAGCAGAACTGACTGGCCTTTCTTTTTACATAAATATGTTGATAAAGCATGGCAGTGAACCCTTTATGTTCAAGTTAAGATCTACGTATTTACGAATGCACAACATTTTGGCAGATCGATCCATTTTTGATCATGGACCAAGACATATACAACTCCATCCAACAAGCCCTCAACACCACAACCACACACACACACATGCCCACACAAAACACACACACACGCATGCACACACATTGTTTAACGATATGTACTGAACTCTATCTTTACTAAAATCCTTTATGGGGAAAAAAAAAATACTCCTGCCAAAATATTTTTGAATAAAAAAAATAAAAATGTGAAAATGAAAACTCCAGCAGGAAGGTTAAACAAGGTGCTGAGGCCTCTCAAAGTGTACAGACAGAGAGAACAGTTGCCGTGAATACAGGGAATCATTGCTAGCATTAGTATAAATCCTACTTAACCTTCAGTGGTGCCTGAAGCAGCAGCTTCTGCAGGACTGATACAGACAGACAGGGACTATAATAACCTTAATTACATTTTACATGGGATTTTTTCTTAGTTCCCCACAATGGATTACAGATGGGACCGAAGTATCTAATCCAGATTTTATACACAGATCAGACTCCATGTGTCATGTTCTACAAGGCTGCAGACAACACCAGCAGATTCCACTGCGTTGTGTGGCAATGTGTACTTTCTAATCTCTTACAAAAGGAACTGTTAAATTGTTTCAGACAAGCTGATAGAACGTAATGGAGTTAACATGAGAGCGGGCACATTTGTGTGAGATGGATAATTTATTGAAATGACAAGAACTGTAGAAGTCCGCTAATCAAAAATGTCAGTCTACTTCAAACCAGGAGCACTTGTAGAATATTGTTTGTATTGATTAATACGTTGGTCAAAAGCACTGGAAACCTTGTTTTATGTACACAGAACAAACAGTCATAATTCAAGCTAATTTCCCAATCACAGAGGGTTCTGATGCAGACACATTGCATTAGCTATGGTTCCTGAAAACTCCCATGTAACAAATGCACTTGAGGAGGTTAAACCATTTCAGTGATTTACTTCAAAGGACAAACTACAAAAAAATGCATCAATGTCCATCACCCACTGCCTTGTGATGTAAAATTTATGCGAAAAAGAAATTACAAATGGAATTACAGTTTTCAGATCAAAGTTAGAGCCAGAGGCGGCCCGTAATCAGTTGTGCAGGAGGTTATTTCTCACGTAACCTGCAGGGTTTTTACAAATACACAAAATGAAAGAGAACTGGGCCAGGTACCTGAAGTGAGAAAGTCCTGGTAACTCAAGTGAAATAGTCTGGTGCTTTTGCACCAAATGTTCAGTTCAAAAAGGTGGAAAATCACAGCTTGCGGGTTTTATGTTCACAAACAAAGAACAAAACTGAAAGTTTGAGTATGAGGAAACCTACATCTACTTTACCTGTATATTTGACTTATCCACTTATATAATAATATAATAAATGTCAATGATAATTCTATGGAAAATGAATGGAACATGTTTTATGAACAGAGAGTGCATTTTAATGAAATGTTCAGTTCTCTGAATGTAGTCTGATTTTCTGTTCAGAATATTGGAGAGCATTTCAATAATCGCATAATAATGATCACCAGTGCAACTAATATTTCATGCTACACATTTATTCTGCAGGATAGTTCATTCTGTTTGATTTCCATGCTTCAGGGTGTGAAAGTGGTTCACCACAGGGGACTCAGTTTGTTCAGTAGACTTCAGTAGTCCGTTCAGTAGGCAACAGCTTGGTGGGGCTTAGAAACGGTTGGTCAGTGTGGATAGGGAAAAAGTGGGAAAAATAGAATAAATCTATAATAACAGCAGATGGGCAGGTGGGTAGATCCAGATGGGATATGTGCAGGATTTTAAAATGGACATAATGGTATGAAATCAATGGCAATAATGCAAGAAAATATACGGCCATTTCCACCACCTGAGTCCCTCTATAGTCGTGTCTGTGAGCTATTTTCAGTCAGTGGTTTGCAGGTCAGCTTTTTCGTTGATATATGAAAACTATCAGCACGATAAAGGAAAACACTGCTCCATCTCAGCTGAAGCTGACTACCAAGCTAAAATGAGATGACATATGTGACAAGGAAATGGCTGATATCCACATCAACATACAGCAACAGCGGCTCCAGCCAAAGCAAGGGTGAACATCGGTGTGACATTCACATATCTGAGAGAACCCAGCTGTATAAATCACTTAACTAATTACATAAAAGATATATAATCTATAGATGCAGATCTACTTTTATATGGTTCTTAAAGCATGACTTTTAAGTTTTTTCCACTAAGGGGACTTTTACTTTGCCAATGTTGCCCTATGGTTTGCTTTAGAAGGGGTTATGGCTGAGGTCTGCTGTATAGTACTTTGGGACAAATGTTTTGTGATATGCACTACGCCAGAACACTTGATTTGATCTGAAATTACCATCATTACATCTGCAGTGTATTCGAATGGTGAGCACAATAATCATGCACACATGTGCAACAGTATTTTTTTTCTATTCTTACATTCTCCACATTCAGTATGCGTTTCTCCATGCTTTGTTGATCTGCTCATCGGCAGATGGGCACATTGGCCAATGAGAGGCAGGTGTGCATGGCGGGTGAAGAGAAAAACGTTTTGTCCATCATATGTCTGCTTGACATGGTTAGGATACTTCATCAATGAACCAAGGGTAATTCATCCTTCAGACTGTGGTCCATCTGTTATTATGCCATATCCAATTTAGAGCAGAGACCCGCGTGTCCCCTCAGAGATATCAGAACGCACTGCTGCACCAGCCCGTCACACTTTCACTCTCCCTTCAGCTACAGTCACTTCAGACTGTTTCAGAGTCACACTGGAAAAACTATGCAAAGCTCTCATTTTTCTCATATTATATTATATTATATTATATTATATTATATTGTTAGTAATATTTTGTTACCAGTAAATTATGGTGCTGCATTAGTTGTCTTACATGTACCATGATCCGGAGAGGTATTCTATAGAAGAGAACTATGTCAATAGCTGGTGAAAGGTATTTGAAACAAGCAAACACTTACCTTGGAGGACTTTCCTTAAATAGCAAGGCCTCCTTCCCATTCAACACATTATTTTCTGATGAATCCTATTGCTCATGCTTAGAGTCTGTCTGACAATATCACTACATCTAGAGATGGATCATCGACCTAATTAAAATTGGCATAGGACTGACAAGGTTCTAGGTGATTGGTTTACAAAAACCTACATGCAAACAAAAAGCACCTTTGGTTGCCCTCTGGCTGACATTTGTATGACAGAAACAACTTGAACAGTTTTCCTTTCTATATACAGTACATTTGTATGGCTGGAAATGTTCTGAAGAAATCTTGGTTAAACACGTGCTCAAGGTTACTCTACCTGTACCCTACCTGAGAATCAAACCCTCTGATGAGGAAAACCACTTCCTTAACTATTATGCAATAATGCTGCCAACTTTAAATAAAAAAAAAAATAAAATACAAAACATTCATAATCAAACAAAAAACTACATGCTGAATGTCTCTTCGTCTTAAATAAATACAATAGTTTGTTCATTATGTATTTTTATTTTTTTTAGCTAGTGGCAAACACATAACTTAAAGTGGAAGTGCTTGCTGCCACGCCACAGCTTTGGACATCAAAAAGATCCTTTGCAATGTAAGATTTCATTTTTAAAGAGTTTATTTCCCAAACATCAAATGGCCAGCCTTGGTGCTTTAATCAACCACTAAAACTGCAAAGATAGTTGTTCAAACACTTTTTATCAGTGATATTAATTCAGTATGTCGATGTCCAGCCTTAGAAACCTAAGTCTGAAAGAGAAGAGAAATTTGTTTTCATACCAATTAATACCAATATCCACACTATCTATACCACACCAGTCTCTTTTTATACTTTTGGGCAGTAATTTGTGAACAAATTAATTAAAAGACTGATAATACGTGCATCATGAGCTATAAAAAAGAAGACTATGGGCTATATATGTGCTCTACTTTGTCATATACAATATGAACACATTCTTAACAGTGTATTTGATATTGTGCCATACATTGACAGATGCTGATGACAATACTTCTACATGCAAACTCACACATGGGCACACACATATCTGTACACACATGCATGCACACACACACACACACACACACACACACATGCACCACATCATTAATTTCCTAAATGGACCTAAAGTAATGGGATAACTATCACAGATGACAAATTGGCACATATTATATTGTTCTGGGATGTGAATTTTTTGTGGGTCTAAATCAGTACATGCACTTCTTATCTATAAGTTAGCATGCATGTCAGGTATCTGCGCTGTGGATTATGAGTATGTTGTGGAGTATGTCCAGGAGAGTATGGCAGTATTATGGGGACCAAGGATGCCGCAGGGATGGAGGGTCCCCAGGGACCTTAGCGATGGCCCAGTGACCAACTCAGTTGGTCAGTGGACAGTGATAGCCTTCACCAAATATGGAAAAGTAAACTTAAGCAGAAAAGAGGAATAGCTGTTGCAAGCAATAACAACTTCCTAAAAAATGACAAAAATGACCACAAAAGTGAATCTACACCTCAGTGACCCAGTCTAAATACACACGGTTTGTCATGAACTTCTCAGGGCTGGTATATGCACTGCCATATTGAAATGACCAAGGCCAACACAAAGCAGTTAATAATGCCCATCAGAGATAAGCACCTCTATTCTGGGAGCTGAACAATGATAATTTATGAGCACAATTTGTTTTTAAGGTACCGACAAATCAGATAGGTATGTTATTATGAGCCAATCATAATAATTCAACCACAGTTCAAGACATTGATATGAATTATCAGATTATTATGTTATAGAGACAATTTCTCTAGTGTCTATTAGATGAACGTATGTAATTAAAATACATTATTCATGTCCAGGTTATCTGAAATACTAGGTGTCTGATATAAGCGCCATTTCTGAAGGCACTCTCTAAAATCATGTATCAATCATGTAGCACACATTTATTAACTGTTTGGGATTTTTCACAATCAAAGAAATTTGTGTAAATTTTGAACAAGCATGTGAACGCAAATAAAACAACAACATGTTCGTACAGATAGTACCTTTCATGGAAAAGTACTGAATGCAATGAGTAAGTGAGAATTAAGATCATTTTTCAGCTTAAATAGTTGTTTAGGCACCTGGTGGGTCAGCTTCAGGCTTCTCTTTTTTAGAATCTAAAACTGAAGCGGTCCACAGAAATGGCTCTCCATGAAAATGTTTGAAGTGGTGACAGAAGTTATACTCTGTGTGCGTATCTGTTTGTGACCTTGAAAAAAAAAACAGATATAGGAAATGAGCACAGCTTTAGTTTTGTCACCTACAAAAATGTCAACATATCTCAGGAGACCAGTGTCCCCTTCCTGACAAAGACAGAATGTGGAGGCACAGACGCACACGCAACAGTCGCAATGTTTTAGAGGCCGCAAATATAAACGGCAGCACACAGTCCGAGGCACATTCATCAGGGGTCTTCAGGCTTTTGTGAGACTCTTGTGATTGATTGTATGAATTGCAGTATGGACAGGCCAAGATGGGAGCATTCAGGGGCAGCCTACTGTAATTCAGACACACCTGCAAACGATTCTATCTTCCCTGGAAACCAATGAATGGTGGAACCTCCCAGACACAAACAATCTCCACTATTCCTATGCATTTCAGGAATTTTAAAAGAATATCACTGTCTGGAAATAGATTTGTGTTTCCTGAGACAAAACTCCACCAGCACCACACTGAAAGTCATGCTCCGCCTAGCTTGTGAGCTTTAAAAAGCAAACTTAAAGAGACATCAAGAGTTTTGGGGCTTATGGCTCTGTTTGAAGAGCTGAAGTTTCTCACCATCAAATATATAGTGAAAAAGAATGTTTTTTGTGCTAGTGAGTATGTTTGTGGGATCAGTGTTAGAGTCCTATATGAGATGGTTACACTATTAAAGCAAAAACATTTATGAACATTAAAATATTGTGGCTAAATACTATTATAATTGTTTTGTGAATTACACTGTAGTTGCATTAGCTCTAAATCATTAAAGATAAAATCCTTGTTTACCATTGTAAAGTATTACTTTTGCATAAGAGATTCTGCCATTTTAAAAGTATTTGTGGCCAATACTGTTAAAATATAAAAAAAAATCCCCTAATTATTTTCTGTTAAAATATGTAAAATATCCTGACATATATGATAAAGAAGCCATTTTAAAAAATGAATTAAATGCCATGACTTATTAATTTTAGTGATTTCACATTTTCATGCATATTAGTAGTGTAATATAGCTGATAAGGAAACAGTTCTGCCGTGACATGACATTTAATTAAGGAAGGGTTAGAAGTGTTAACGTCCGGACCTTGTCATTAAAAATGACATCCACATAAGTGCTACATTAACCACCTTTTAAAAAGTACTGCAGGCAAAATGTACACAGTTTCATATATTAAAGTTACAACCTTCCCTTCAAAATGTCAATATTAATTTGGACAGGTCATCTGTACCTTATTTATTATCTATGGTACCCCTAACTTTGCAATGTGTAAAATAGCACAGAACTACTAAATGTATAAATTGAAATGTGTTTAATATAGATATCCCTCCTCCTGCATCCAGCATGCAGATCTAAGGTGGTTTTCGTCCGCTGAATATTTGTGTCCTCTTCATTGTGGGTCTGATTTTAACTTTGGGAACTTTAATGCTTTTTATGAACTCCTGTGTTCAGTAGAGACACACTTATTCTGACTTGAGATAACTTCTCCATGACAGAAGAAAGTGTTCTTTGTTTGGGAGAACATTTTTTTCAGTTGGTCTTTCTGACAAGAAAAAGCTCTATCTTCATCCACAAACTCTGTCATTCAACTTTACTACCATTTGTATCATAATTAAATCTAAATTAAGTTATTGTATGCTATATTGATCCCCTTCAGTGGAATAAAAAGCTAAAAGGTTCTCTCAAGGGCAATCATGGTGTGTAACTCAAAAAATGTACACGTTGTGAGAGAACTGTTTGATACATATCTCTGAGTCAGATAAGAGTACGTTCCAGCTTAAAATAAGATGACAAATAACATGAAAGAAACCTAAATATACGAGAAAGGAACCTACATATGGTACATAGTAATAACATGTATTTGCAAACAGGTTAGAAAAGGTTTCAGTTTCATGTACAAATAAAGTAGTAATCCTTGTAAATCATTCAGCTGCAAAAAACTTTCACTATGATTCGTTCTCTCCTAATAAATGCACACATTGCAGCCAGATGTAATCTAGCCTCTGTATCTTCTGCAGATTTTTAATCTTCCATCAAAATCCGTGGCTGCCCTTAAATATATCTCGACTCAGAAAAAAAATAATCTACAGAATGACATTTATAAGATGTTAGCCAATAACTTCATCATCCAAGCACGAGGAGTCCCAGTTCTAAAGGTTAAAAGGGCTGGAGCAGACTGACAGTGACATATCTGTCCTGAAAGCTACCATTTCTTAACCTGTCAATTTGACAAGGAAGTTATGACTGTTGTTCCAGATCATGTCCTGTTAGCAGCTTCCAGGGTCAAATACATTAGTTGTTACATGATAAAATATTGCCCAGTCATGAATAAGAATACCAATGAGAAAACAATGAGACAAAGCACTCTCCACCATTTACGCGCGATAGGAAGTTATACAGCTTACAATTATATTTCATCAGTAAAACTTTTAATGCACGAATAGGTCAATCTTGACTATTTTATGTTAAAAGCTTATCTGAAGTGCTGCTTCATCTCATATTTAGTCATATATAACACTCACTGGGGAAATGTGGGTTTGGAACTACACAGCAGGACAGCAGCTTTGAACAGTGAAGATGCTAACACCCCTCTGAGGCGCCAAAAGGTAAATCAGCAAATGCGTAACGTGTGAAGGCCCATTAAATACAATACCTGCCATACAAGCATGTGCCACAGTAGCATCATGTCTTTTGGCCACCTGTTTTGAGCCTTTCAAAGGAAGGGGGCATGAAGCAAGGGACACAAACCTCACCTGTGCAACCATTTAATGCATAGCCATCGGGGGATACTGTGGTGATAGCACACACCGACATGATTGGGACAGCAAAAGCTTTGCGATATGGTATCCTAAACTATGCAAAGCTTTGTTTTTTTTCTGTAACTTTGCCAAAGCATGAACAGTTCTTATTCACCATTGCTAAATAAATGCAAGCTTATGTGTCTCATATCGACTAACCCGTGTAAACATCCTGTTCCACTTCATATTTATGAGTCAACGAGTTATACCGTTCCAACTATGGCCTTTCAGTTCTTTCAGCAATTATATAACAAAAATAGCACAGTAATGTTTCAACATTTCAATGCTGTAACCACACAAAATCAATACTAATTGTATTAGTTTAAAGCAAGAACAGGCCGCGCTGATGTATAGTTCAGTACAATACATTCTGTTCTGTTTTCATTGTTGTACAGTGTCTTTTTCTACCTCATCTTTAATCTGACCACAATACAGTAGCCAAGGAACTCCAGTAAAACGGTATGGACCACTCACAGCAATTTAAGTAACCATGTGATGTTGTCAAGTTTCAAAATGAATCTGTTTTTTGTATTCATATGTCTGAATCAATATTGGCACAGCAGCCCTTCGATGAAGAGTTTTGAATAAGTTATTTTTTTACTTTCAGATAAAGTAGCTGAAACTTCTCTACCACAGCAGGGTTATTTAACAAAGGAACAATAGTATATTGACTTTGTCAACACCTTTATTGGAAGTGACTTTCATGCATCGAACTTGCCAAAAAGCTACTGCATGGCAGCAAGTCCCAATACTGCCAAGAAACAAAGTGGATAACTTCTCATTTGCTGTTACACGGGGAGAATACAGCATTTTATCATGTAATATAATAACACTGAAATATACATTATTTTATTCCTCCCATCGGGGCAACTCTGTTTTTGGCCAAGAGTATATGTATAGTGATATAGTGTTTCTTTTTACTGTATGAAACCTGAATCCAGTAGCCAAATTCTTGATGCATAATTTTATTTATTATTGAGCATATGCCAGTGTAACACTGGACTATGTCTTATTTTTACAAAATACCTTTAACCTCTGTTAGACAAGAACATGCTCAAAACAGAACAGATGGCATTCCATCTTGGAGCAGCAGGCAGAAGTATGGTGTAATTATCTGGGAACTGGACTTATAATAATTGAGTTATACTTTTATTGGTTTAAACCTTGAATGGATAATTAAACTACATTTGTCGTGTGTATACTTCTGTTGTACGGTCTATAAATTGCATCTGCAAATTGTTCTATGTGTAGGTCATGCTGTTGTGAAGTTAGTCTTCCATGTTCCTAAATCCCATCTCATAGAAAATGATTTATTACTTTAATCCAACTGCTATTCTCAGGTGATAGGTTTCAGAAATCCAGAATTACAGAAAGTTTGTCAATGGGTATAACTGTGTTTCTGAGGAATTATGATTAATGCTAGTGTTGGGTTTTAGAACCTTTGTCCAAGAAAATAAAGGGTTTAAATGTTTAAGAACCTGATTCCATCACAGCAACTAATGGCATGGAGTTACATTATTACTATTGGCTCTTAATACAGTTACAAGGAATTGGGTTCAATCATACATACATTATCAATATTAATGTTCTGGGCCTACAGATTTTTTATGGTTGGATGGTGCAGAGTTCACCATCTTCACTCTGCTGCAAGTCAGAATGAATTCATGAATATCTCAAAAGTGTAATTTTGCACGCTTGAAGCTAAGTATGAGCTATGCCAAAGACCGGTGGGTAGTGTCAATACGCCTCAGGGGTGAGATATTGTTGGGGAAAAAAACAAAGAAAACAAGACACTGCAAGGAGTAAAACATCAATGTATGGCATGTAAAAAAAAGTTTACGCTATCGTTATGAAACCGCTGATGATCATAAAGTCAGGAATATAGGCATATGATTGTTAAAATATGTCTTGTTTTATGTATTCTACATAAAATCCACAAGGAACTGAGGAAAAGTATAAAATGTATGTGCTCATCCATAAATAAGCTGACATGTTTACAGCAGGTCCTCATGAATCTATCAAACACCATGAGCCTTGCAGTGAGAAGAACATTCGATTAAAGTTTTAGAAATGTGAAGACAATAAAAAATACCAGAATGATATCAAATCATATGGTTAAATCTTAAAATGCTGTTGAAGGGTTTGTTCAATTTATGATCATTATTACTTTCGTTCGCAGATTTATTCCACAGTGGAAATTCTGGGAAAGCCAAGATCCAACAACTTCTTCAGGTGAATTGTAAAACACGTCTGACAATTTAATCAGATTTAACACTAAACATTTCTGTGTGTGATGTATGCATACATGACTTTACTCATATTTCTTCATATATTTATGGAAAGTAAATAGTGCTCGGGTTTTCATGCCAGTGCATTATTCTCCATTTTTGTTTCTGCCTGAAGTCTTAGTTGCAGTAAAAGCAGTGCATTTTTCAGGCACGCTACAGCCAGAAGCCTGCCTCTTAGACCTCTAATGAACCCTCTACAAGGGTTTGTCCATTCAAGCAGAGCACTGTCTCAGAACAGTTTAGAAAATGAACTGATTGGTTTTATTTTAGGAAGTAAAATTGTGCCTGAAATAGATCACATCTGAAAAAAATGTACTGATTTATTTTAAGAAGTGATAGAACACAAATCTTTCATTCTATATATGTATTGTGACAGTCAGAAATACATCATATTTGGCATATTCAAGTTAAAATCTGTCTTTAATGTTAACTGAAATCATTTTTTTCAAGATGAATAAACTCAGACAACCTAATATGCATGCGTGTATTGTAATTTGCATCTTAATATACAGGTACTTACAGTTTACAACTGAAATGTGGGCAATCTTAACTGGAGAATTTGTGAATCCTGTATTTCAAATGCAAATAAAACCAATTAGGTAGACTGTCTCTGCAAAGTAGGATGTCTTTATATTACTCATTACTGTCAAAAGTAGACATGAGAATTGATTGCAAATAACAATAGCTCCCACACTTGTTCAGATATAAACCAACACAGCCTATAACCCTTAACATAAGAAGCACCTCACAACCAATGAAAATCCAGTAAACACATAACACCACACCCCACAATGACAGAAATGTTGAGCATGTACACCAATAAACAGGTGTGTATATACCTAAATGCAGTATTATTTGATATTTTTTTTATTATTGAAAGGAGTGTTATTAAATATATATATATGATGAATATCCACAGGAGATAAAACCTAGGCTAGTTCTCAATGTGACGCTAAAGTAAAAAGGACACATCCCAAGTGACCTTTCGAGCAAAGAGGTGTGATAGTGACTGTTTAAGCTGCAATGACAGCAGTTTGTGATGAGTATTAAAGAACACTTAATGACATTAATGACAGGAACTTCTGCCCTTCGGCTCTGCTATTTATATCTGCTCCAATTTTGAATAACCTTTTTCTCCTCTTTCTTTGATGAAGTTTTTAGCTTATTTTTTATTTCTGAACACTTCTGTGGAGGTGTGATTGATTTTGACAGATGAGCAGAGTTGTCACCTTATTTTGTGTCTCTTTCATTCGTCAGCGTTAAAGTATCCACAAAGCTTCATTCTCCCAAGACAGCATATGCTTCCACAGAGAGAATATCCAGAAGTGTTCCCATTTGCATAGTATCTCAAAAGAACCGCGTAAAAGCAAATAAATCAAAGCACAATCGCAGACTGCAAAGAGGGCAGCCAGCCGGCCCCTACCAGAAACACTCAGAAGAGAAAAAACAGAATACTAAGACTTGCCAAGATTGGCACCCACATCAAAAAGCGATAACATCTCAGAGAAAACATTCAAAACATCTCATCCATATTCCTTGGCCTCATATTGATTCAACTGCCCATCTCTGAATTTCTTTCACAAGCATGTGAAATGCAAAGCTTGTCAGCATTTCTATGTGCAAATTTGAACTCTTTTTGTCCTTTAGCTGTCAATCTGAGGAGGCATCTCATTTTCAGCGGTGTGCCATCTCCACCCACAGAATTATGCAGCCCTTAAATTTAGCTGTGTCCAGCGCACTGCCTGTCCATTACCATGGACCAATGTCATTACCCCACATAGTCACAACGTATCCATAATTCACTACTTTATGTGAAATAAATATCAAGCAAATACAGTCCCTTCCCTGAAACATTGCTGACAACGATATATTTTTCAAGAATATGAAAATGTGTTTTTGAAAACCACATAACGCAGACATCTTCTTTTGAGCAGAATACCCCGTTGGTTGGATGGGGCCCGTCATGTTTCAGAGGGACTTTTCAACTACAGAAAAGCCTAAGGCACAAGGTCACTCATTTACAGTGAAAGGAGCACGAAAAACCATGCAGTTTTGAAAAGATTTAGTCACCCTTGCCCAAATTATAATTTAAGTAAGTCGAGAGGCCACTGTTGACTATTCAGATGACAGTAGTGTTCATATCAATACATCACAACAAGATAAAAACAAAAAGTAATTGCACAGCAATAACAATGTAGTTATACATTATGTTTTGCAAACTTTCAAAGAAGCAATTCAATGCATAAGGATTACATGGCATTCATTCAACATTGCAAACAACATTAAAAAAAACACTGCAAATCCCTGGTCCAGTCCGGCAGACAAGAGAAATTGTCAATTATTCTCTTGCTGAAATATTCTTATAAAGAAAGCGATGACTGACTACTCTCTGGTCTTCTGCGAGGGTGGCTGTGATTTACTTTCACCACAATTTTAAAATCCTCATATCTTTTGTTCCTCATTCTAAAGCAGAACATTCAATTCAAACAGGCTTTGCATTACAATATAATTTGTTTGAGTATGTCCTAATTCATCAGAGACAAAAATGTTCTTTCAGAACGTGTTATTTCCTTGATGTAACTGAATACCATATACGCTTAAAAAGTCCATTTTTATTGAACTGTATATGCCCTTAAAGTAACTATGTTTCTCTGATTGTGTCCCTGCCTTGGTTTCTTTGGTTTATTCTAGCCCTTTATTCAGTCTTTACTTGAATAACCTTGTCCGAAATTCTCTCATTGTACCTCTACGTAGGCTTCGAGATTGAAGATATGCAGATATGAAGCATATGCAGATACGCCCAGCAATATTAAACGATGAATGGAAGAAGGCCGTGACATTTTGATTTAACATTTAAAATGAAATAACATGCCACTTACACAACTGGAGAGTTAACAGTACATCTTTCTTGATTGGACCATTTACGATGTAGGATTTTTTTTCCAACTCAGCAGCCCGAAATATTAAGTATGAAGGAGACCAGCACATGAGGCTGTGCAGTGGGAAAGGGGAATTTATGCTCCAATTCTAGATTAGCTTCTCCAGCCTTGTTCCTAACCATGACCATTCCTATCAGCTGGATACTGATCCTTTATCAGCAGTCTGGAGCAAAACACAGATACAGTACAGCAAGCAACCTAATAAATGTGCCACAACTAGCAGAGCAACTAAATGTTAACTGACTGGGGGAGACTGAGAACAGAACGATAAGGCTATACAACGTAATTCCTTGATTTTCATGAACCAAATGTAACATTGTGACTGCTTTTTACTCCTTGTTATTTTAAAAGTAAAAATGGCTTAGTTTCAATTAGATGTAGATTAGCCTGTGATATGTCCAAGGCAAAGCAAAGACATAGTGTACAAATTGTTCTTCCCCCGCATATCATACTTATAAAAGCAATTTAAGACAATATATGAAAATCGCACATTCTGTGACTTTTATATGACACTTTATATTACAGTTCTGTGTTATATAACACTACTTTATATTCCAACACAGAAGAAATAAAATGGGCAACCACATAACACCAGCCATCTTTCCATCACAGGCATTTCTCCAGATAATGAAGGCCCGGCGCAAAGGCACTTCAGCAGCTCTGGGAACAGATAGCCATTATCACTTCAGATTTAATAATGAGCTATGACATTTTGGGTGCCATTATTACTAGTTTTCTTCCTGATATCCAGGAAATTAGATCTTAATAGTGCATCACATTTTAAAGAGCATGAAATCCTTTAGCTGCTGTCACAAACCACCCTTTGCATAGTGGAACACAGTAGATTAATTAACGTTAGCTTAATATGTCGATGCTTTATGATGTTCTTGTCTCATACCGAAAAGTAAAGCCAAATCCTTTGGTTGAGACTTAACGTACTGACATTGACAGTGATAAACATAATTGCAGGGCGTAACTGCTGTTAAAATAGCGTTTTACAGCGTTTTACAGTGTCTCAGGCTGGGACCCGATCAAACACAGCTTACCCTCTTTTAGGCTCATGCATTTCAATCAAAACAAACTCTTCCTTACAACATAAGCTTTTGGGACAAGAAAATATGTCCTTTTGAATGTCTTCTTTTCTTTCTAAAACAGAATAGCAAATATTCTTGAAAGACTGCAGGCTGAGAGATGATCAATGTGCAATGTTTTGGTGGAATTGTAATTATAAAAGTAACTTCAGACAATACTGGTTATTTTGTGGAAATTCTGTAAGCTTCATAAAACACTTCATGTTACAATTTTATACTATATAACATTTTCATATTCCAACACAGATAACATAAAATATTCAACCAAAGTGGCATTTCTTATATAATGAAGGCCTGATGCTAAAACACTTCCGGAGCTCACATGAAGTGTACTCCTCTAAGGCAATGAACCCCCATTTAAATGGTCTCTTACATATTTTTCACCACAGTGCATTGCCATGTTACTTTATATGGGACATTGTATTTCCTAAAAATTTTGTGTTAGGTATAATCTGCTAATGAAAAAATATCCACACAATTCTCCTTGACTGAGGGAATCCATCACTCACAGTCATAACCTACACAGGGAACACAGCTCCCCAGCTCACACTGCTTTAAACACGGATTCAACATAACTGCAAATCCCTTACAAATCCAGACCCTTCCTCTTCCTCCCTGTGAGCCTTTGTGCTAACCCTGCACCGCCTCCTACATCAGTGGGATGATCAGAGGAATGGGGTAGCAGTAATCTTTGAGTAGGAATACTGGTCTCATCCGGGCCCGTTCCAGCTCTGCCAGCTCCGCTCTGAAACAGACCGGTTTGTGCTGTGAGGTCCTCTCCTTTTATGTATGGAGTTCCCACTCTGCTCGTGCAGCCAGAGTCATTTCACACATGGAGAGATACCCTCTGATAGTTCAGCAGTATCGCATTCCAGCAGAATTAAACGCACAGATTATTTATAACATGAATGATTAACTATATATCTGCTTCACCATCTGCTGCTGTGTGTCTTTCTCACCTGATGTGTTTCATTTTCTGCTCATTCAGTCAATATAATATTGACATAAAGGTAGACAAATGCTGATTACTTTATATTACGAATGCTATATAGACAAAGATCCGTCTTTGTCTACTGTAATTATGACTGTGTAGACTTTGAGACAGTGCTTAAGAGCTGAGAGGGAAAACACCAGTCAAAGCTCTGAAATAGCTGTGCTTACATTAACATTTCTGCATTTGACATGTGCTCTCGACACCAGTTTACATTTTACACAATATCCATTTAGTACAATATTTACTGATTGCATTCAGATTTCATATAGATGACAGAGTACCATGGAATCAAACCTGCAACCTCGGAGGTAGAGACCTTAGCAAGAACATGCGAATGTATAGCTGTGCATACTACCATAATACATGGTAAATACATTTAAATACATTAAAGGTTTTGTCAGCATTTACTCTGAATTGGTTTATCTGTGAAATGAATCAATTCAATAGTGTTGCACTGAATTGTAAGTACTTTATCTTCTATGTACAAAGCCCTGTGTTTAAAAAATCATGTGTGAAACTTTGTGGTGTAAATCTGTCTGACATATTCCGCAAGTTCCTAGCCCTTCTGTTTTACACTGTCCATCATTTGATGTGAATGATAAAGTGAATTGGATTATGCTCTTTGCCTGAGGTGATATTCCTTTTTTTCTATGGACATGAGAGACAGTGGTGTCCAGAACATTCTCTCATATTAATGAAAGCCCGGGGTCTCACAGTGACATGTGTTTTGAGTACAGATTCTTTTAATATATATTTGTCCTTCCAGCACATCAGGCATACCGCATTACAAAGGGAATAAATAATCAGATGTCCAGTAAAATTACGTATTGTTTTGGCTGTTTCAGGCTTTAACTGGGGTGACAGATACATCCTGCATACACACAAACACATTTATATTGCTAAATATTTACTGAACCAGTTCAGGTTTAGGACCTTGCTCAAGGCACAGGCGTAATGGCAGAGAACTGCATGTACAGATGGACTAAGCTACTGTTGAATTTGGCGGCAGTGAAAATCAGCACACACTGCAGCCCCTAAGGAACCAGACCTGTTATCCATGCTCAGAATATTTTGCATGATTTATTCTATGCTTCCCTATGCTTCCCAAGGCATAAGCAACAGAGCTGAGAGGAAAAGGTTGGCATCCAGACAAAAGCAATCAACTTGGGACACTGAGGCTTACAGGTGTTTGCTATAATGTGCCAATCCTCTGCCACACCCCTGAAACCACGCAATGTGACAGCCAGCAAGCTTCACGGGTCATTGTCCTTTTTCCATGCTTACCGCTTAACCAGTTACATCACTGACACATGAGTCAATGTGCGAAAGTAAAGGTGAAAGTAAAGACCATCAAGTGTCCAGCTAGAGTGTCAGGTCTGAGAACCAATGAGATAAACGACAATGGCAGTCAACAGAATGCGTTCCATGACCATGTTTAACGGTCATCATCACAGCCCTAAAATGAAATCATCTCCTCCTTGTCCCTAAAGAAATGATTTCACCAGGTTTCATTCAAATCCAGCCGTGACTATTGGATGTTATATGATTATGGTGTTTGCAGAGACAAACAAACAAGGGTTGTCCTGTTGCCTCTGCTCCATCTGGTGGTAGCAGAAGTAATTGCATGTTAGTCCCTTAAGCAAGTGAAATGAATAGAAAATTGTGGTAACAGGAATGGTGGTCTGGTGCAAACAGCACTGTGAATGCATTACATTGCTATTAGGCATTTAGTAGACACTGGCATCTACAGAGACTTATTTTTATATACAGTCCATTTCTACAGCTGTAAGGTTTAGTGCCTCACTCAAGGGTATAATGACACTGCCCCACCAGGGATTCAAACCCCAACTCCATACAGAAACCATAAAAAATACATGAGGAAGGGCTTGTTTGGGCTTGCCAAAGATGCCTGGCACTCTGTTTTTTTTCTGTTTTAAAGCTCTATTCATATAAAAACAGAGCAAAATAAATATAGGAATATTCTGAGTTAGGAGTCTGGCAAGAAACCGAAGAGTAAGAAATTAAGATACTCTCAACTATTATATTACAGCAATGTAATTCTATCCATTTGTCAATGTATGGATCTGTCCTCATCTATCTGTGTTTTCATCTATACGGCAAATAGCCTTATATCAATGTGCAGAGATCAGAGATGAGGAGCAGCTCAGTACATGCAATACCTGCTATATATCTGCTGCTTGGCATCATCAGTAATGATATCTGATTAATTAAGCGAATTCTCAGCTAAATGTACTAAAACATGTCCTCTCTGCGATTCAGAGGGCCCGTGTCATAACTCTGAGGTTTAATTCATCAAGCAGCCCATTCAATCACAGTCAGACTGAGGCCTCGCTCATGCGGTGCCACAGAGGAGAATAGAGCGACACTAATGAGTCTTCCTTATTAACTTGTTTGTTATTGTGGTGATCCGCCGAGCCGGGGGAGAGCTCCTCTGCTGAATTCACAAACAACGCGGGGATGCCAGCCGCCAGATAATAAGCTTCCTTCAAATCCGCCCGTCCGCCAGCGAGCGCTGGCCCGAGGCTGACGCGGCGTCCCCGCTCCTCCACGCCTGATGCAGCACAGCCTCGTGTGTATTATTCATGCATTAATACTGCCCCCCCATTCCCGCCATCCCGTCTCAGGCCGGTGATATCACCTTCAAACATCGTCAAGTGCTGACGGCCATCCAGAGGCCAGCGGTAGCCGCGCGTGACTTTTTTCAGAGGATTGTCCTCGGTGGCGCCGCCGTTTTGCTTATCTCTGGCTGCTCTGGCTCTGCCGGGGAAAGAGAGCGAGGAGGAGCGTGCGCTCGGAGATGGATCAGGGATAGCCGCAGCTAGCCGCATTCAACGTTTGCTTTTAACTGAAGTTTTCAAACTGAAATTCAAGAGGCCAAAGCAGTGCAGCTTCAGGCAGCCTTTTTTTCTGTTGCCCTTTTCCAGCCCAAACTGAACTACCGCTCCATCAGCCCCACTGACGGATTGGTCTTCTGATTGAGGTTTGGCCCCCGTTCTCATTTCAATCAAGCAGTCCCAAAAACATTTTACTCATACCATCCCACATAACTTCTTCTGTTTAAGGAATTTCAGCAATTAGTCAGGTCGTCTGTAGAGGCAGAACCACCAACAGCCTGAGCACTGAGAGGTTGGAGATTAATTGCTCAGGTGAGATGATAATCAGTTGGATCAGGTTGCTAGGGCTCCTGGATTAAATACAGCTGTGAAATCACAGGGGACCAGGTGTAATTAGTGTGTAATTACAGTCTCTGAGAGCCCTGTCAGTCAAGGGCGGAGCAGCCCTTCGGTCCCTGCAGCTCTCCTGGACCAGATATGAGGATGTCTCGTTAGATCGCTCTGGAGACTCAAGCACGTAACGATCACAGTGAGGTGTAACCTATGAAAATTTTGACCAAAAAGAGCACCTGGCTCCACTTCATGGCTGCCTCCCAGAATTTGAGGAAACACCTACAACAAGAAATCCCCACATCTTTAGGACCGTTGCTGTTTCTATCGTAGTGGTCACTGAGCAAGAGAATGTACTGCATGAGGAGGTGGGTATGCTGTAACTCCAAGTACATATTTGTTAATGATAATAAGTCTAATAGGCCTGTATGCTTTATATATGTTTTACTGTTGATTACACTTCCGTTTGCTACAGTATTCATTCGTGGGAAAATCCTCAGCCATCTATCACATTATCACACTTCGTCAGCAAAGAAATGATGTACAGCACAATAACATTCTGTCACAGGCCTTACATAAATGTTCCATCTTTTCAGCTCTGTCAATACATCAAAGGTCATCATTTTCTATGGAATATACTGTATGTACCATTGTGAAGCATGGTCATGTGAAGACTACGTAGAGGACAAAGAAAACATCCAGGTCTATCATGTATTTATCAGAAGGACAATTCCACATGCATGCTGTCATCCATCTCCATCCACTCTCCCAAAACAGTACTCATTTATTCACTCTCAATTTGAAATGAAAGCCACTACTGCACATTCCATCCTGCTTGGGTCAATTAGACCTCTGTGTTTATGACAGGGGGTCACTCACTCAGCACGATCCAGCCAGAGCATGGACTGTAATAACCCTCTGTCTTTCTGAGATACTGACGCACAGATGTGGATGTTTTATCAGTCTCTCTGTAAAAAGCCTGATAAAATATGAGATTAGGTTTCATCCCCATTCCTCCCTCCAGGGCCGGGAGTCATGTTGTCAAAATAACAAATTCAAAAGTGAAGCAAAGCGACAGGTTGCAAATGAGCAAACACGCGGCATAAACAGCACAATGACAGATTGGAGTTCAAAATAATTGACCGGTAACTCAACAAAAATAAGGTAGTGCCACTTACAGTTGTCTGATACACAGAACATGTTTAATATTAACTTTAGGAAAAGGGACACACACACACACACACACACACACACACACATACACACACACACACATAGCTATATAAAACAGAATCAGATCAACGACAGAATTTGAAAGCTAGTCCAAACGCACTAATGAAAGCCACTGGGAGTTGTGTACAGTATTTGCAGAGAACTTAATCTCTCAACATACTGTGACTGAACACCTATAGGAATATTGAAATCTAATACACATTAAGTACGTACAAACACTCTTACAGTATTGCAAATCTACTTTTCTAGAGTGTGTGAGTGTGTATGCATTCATTGAATTCACCATGTCAACAGCAAGAGCATATTCTCATTCAGACAATCAATGTGATATTTCAACCTGTTCATGTCCATGTGCCACCAGATTCAGTTAGAAACAGAACTGTATTAAAATACTGTACAATATGTTTTTGCAATTTTTGAGACTTTAACAACATGAACAAATGCATTGTTATGGTGATAACCCTCCTGCTTCAAAATCATTAATATATTTATTTTTTCTTAAGATGTTTTAAAAAGATGGCAGATGATACAGCCAGACTCTGAAAATGGCACACATTTAATATATATGTGCCATTCAGTGAGGCTGAAGGCCTTTGGAGTTTCATTAATATTTAACACACCAGACCCCCCCTCGCTGAGGTTAAGCTCCCTTAACTCCACCAGCTGAACACTTGATTTGTTTGAAATTGTATTCTGTCTTTAGGGAACTTTTGATAATTGCTATGGGTCTATGTGTTAATTACAAGTGTTCCCATCAGAATTACAGACTATTTAAGAGTTATTTAAATCACAATAGTTTTGCATGCTCTTCCCCTGTCTGACCTCATTGTCTGGTCTGCTCGTTAATTGGAAGCCACAGTCGTAACCTCCTTCATAACCTTAGCAATTCACAGAAACCTTAAGAGTCAAACACAAAATAAAAAAAAAGTCTCAGACAAACTTCTCAAAGTGTAACTAACAACTAAGTCCTGCCATAGGATATTGCTTTTTCTGTGATGTTAAGTGCTGTGACAGGGCAGACCTTGCTCATATTTACCAATACACTCATAACAAATGATCATTCAGCAGCTGAAGTAAACAAGACGTGACTGTCTATGAGAGTCCCTGCACTGGTATATAGGGGGATGGCTACAGCGGCTGATGAAGCAGAACAGAGACCCGGATAAAGTGCATTACTCACCGGCCTCACCCCGCTGACACACAGGCCGCTCTGGCCCTATGCTATACGGAAGCCCTGCACTTCCCTGTCCCTTTGGGTACTAAGGACTACAACGGGGACCGTGTAAAGGAGGGCCCGAGTGAACGAGCAGCGAGGTAAGGAAGAGGGAGAGCAGGCCAAGTGCCACAGGGAGGGGAAAATGGAGCTAAGAGGGTGAGATGCAGGGGAAGGGACAGGTAAGGACAGGAAGGTAAAAGAGGAGGAATGCAAATGGAAATGAGAGAGGAAGGAAACAGACCGAAGAGGGCAGATGGGTGAGCAAGTGCAGGAGAAAGAGGGGAGGGGTGGGAGCAGCAGAGATGGGAGGGGGCACAGATGAAGCATGGTAGGGAATGAGAAGGACACGGGGAGAATGTGGGAAAGGTGGGAAATGGAATAGGGAAGGGCTTGATCTCTCTTAATTAGAAAATGTCCTCAGCATAAAATCTAAGAAGTTCCGTAAAAGTGCCATCTTCTGTTCTAACTGCAGGAAAAAAAAAACACTTTTGGGAGCAGGTGGATCTCTTTTGTAATTTTTTTTTTTTTTTTTTTTTGACAAATTGCAAATGCGCACTCCTAAGGCAATCAGAGTGAACTACATTAACCCCACCGACAAAGAGAAGGAAGGGCAGGAAGTAGAACAGGACCCCCAGCATCCTGTGTCAGCAGGCTGTTACCTTCCCTCTGTGATCCCCAACCAATCTCCTGGCTGTGGATGTTCAGAAACAGAAAGCATTCAGCCACTTATTCTCACCCACAATCTTTCATTATGAGTTTTGACATGAGGAATCCTAGACCTTCTGCTGAATTCTCAGACATATTGTTTTATCCTTCTTCCCTTCCCTTTCCAGCTGTTTTTGTTGTTTAGAGGGTGTAAAGATGTTTATATAAACACACTTTATGTTTTCACTGAGCGAAATGTTTGTTCTTTATTTAATTATTTATAAGATTCTACCATACAACATGGTTAAAACAAAAATATGAATGATTATGAATGCTTCAGTTTTACTAAGTGGAACAAAGAGTACGTTTGTACATAACAAGGCTTATCAAGCTGTTAAATTCAGCTGATCCTTACAGCTGAGGGTTGCCTAGTGACATACAGAAATTGGTCCATCTCTAAATTTAATCAATGAGTTCTACATATCAAAAACATAAACAGAGAATGGGAACATTTCTTGGTTTAGCCTTCAAACTGAAAATAGACCACTTTTTGGATTTTTCTTAATAGAAGTACCTAAGGCTAGGACACAATCAAATGTACTTAGTCTAGTTACTCTCCTTAAGTGTCTTAAATTGTATTCTTCTCCATACAATTTGAGTTTATTTGTAATTTATTGGAGACAAGTAAAAATTTGGAATGTTATTTTCATTATGAAATATAATGGGATATGTTCCCTCAAAAGACTAACATTAGTTTTAATTTAATTGTGTATACCCAAGTCTGGGGAAGGGAAAGTTTGTTTGACTGGGCCCCAGCAAACACCTTTCAGGGAGTAATGAGGAAATACACACTCTTTAGTTCGCTCTGCTGACAGAGTTCAACCTTAATAAATCTTACAAAATCATCTTTCAAATCCTCCCTTGGTCTCAAGTTGTTAAGATAGACTTTGTGCATGTGTAAAAAATATCAAAGACCTTCAAAACAATGGTCGTCCAAAATGTGTGTTTTTTTTATTATCATTTACTGAGTCAGTGTGATAAGTCACGGAATGCTGTGCACAGCGTATCGATGTGTAGGATTATTTCATCAATGGCATATGAAAACATCTACACATACAGGGAAGTACTTTATCTCCATTTGCAGTGATCCATTGTTTAATTCTTTTAATTCTCTTCATCACACAGCACCAGTGACAATGCCGATATCAGCGATTTCTTAATATCTGATATCATTGGTTGAAAGGTGATGTTATTTTAATCAACCTGGTTCAAGTTCAGTCTGTTAAGAGGCAGATGAAAAATCCTGGATGTGTTGCCATGAAAATAACTTCATGGAGATAACTGTACATAAGATTTATATCAGGAAACCAAAACGCCTGATTTGTTCAACTAAATTTGCAAAAGCTAGGCTAAATCATTAATCTTGCTTTGCGCATTGTGTCCCCCTGGTCTATGAGCTCCACAAACAAGCAAGATTTTCTCTCACCCCGAAGGCCCAGAAGGAAGGTAGATTGGTTTAATCAAGACACTCTCTTCCTTCATTCACTTCAGCACAGAGAGCACAGAAGAAGAAAATTCATTTACTGTGATATGAATGAGGTGATAATGTACACAGATGATTAGATTAGGGCATCCAGGTAACATAAAGAAGAGTGGATCCATACAGTGCTTGTTTTGGACTGATGACTGTAACAGGCGCAGGGATAAGCTGTATCAGGTTCTCAAGTGCTCCACTTACCTGGGAGCCTTTGGGTCCTTCAGGAGCATCAACCAATCAATAATTTAATCAGACTGTTCGCTGATCATATTTTCTTGTTGCAGTGAGATTGTGACATGGCATCATGCAAAGCAAAACAAGTTTCCTTCTTATTTTTATGTGTTTTTTTGAGAATTTTAATAACTGGGTGTGTTAACGTTAAACACTGAGAATTATAAACAGATTATACACAGGCAAAAGAGCTACTAAATATACTATTAATTTTACTATTGCAATACTAATAACTTTGTATCATGCACTGATACAATCCCAAGGAAAAAAAGGGGTCTGTTAAATATAATTAAATTTAAAATTGAATTTACAATGTAAAACCTCCCACTCCAAAAATGGTCATTTATATATTTTAATGTACTGAACTGGCTTGGCACTCTTATTATGTGAATCCTAATTACATACTGGTCTATTTAAAACCTGCAAACTCACATTCAGCCAAACACTGCTATAGCTCATGATTAGGGTTCATTTGAATGGAATGTAAATGCAACGTAACCAAGAGCAACATAGATGTGAAGTTCCTCATTATGAATTCAGACCTGTGACATTTAGACGAATAAGGTTTCTAAACCTGGCTTTCTGACGTACACCACGCATTAACAAATGACAAAACGCTGAGCACTGAGGATAATGTTCAGTAAAGCCATTTAAGTCAGGTACACGAGGAAAATAATGAATTAAAAAGTCCACTGTGTTATTAATAGCCCCAGCAGCCTTAGCTGACTAGCCAAGCTTGCATGTTCCTCACTATTAACAAATACACAGGTGTGCTCATCATTTAGGCAGCTCAAAATGGGAGACAGAAGTGCCTTCCTCTAGCATACAAGAGAGTCTCTACTGAGTTACAAAAGCAATGTCCGCACCTTTAATCCACTGTATCTCAAATAAAATAGAAGTTACATCATTATTACTGAATTCTCATTCAAGAAGTGAAATCGGACTTAGTTCATTCCCTCTCCATCATAAATACGCTAACAGCTAATTTGGATCAATTAATCCCTTGATTAGCTTCACTGAGCTCCTCGAATCTCATTTTGCGCCAGTATTGAGCCCAAATTCAGCCTCAGGGAATCGGATTCGTGCTGTTCTGTGACAGGCTCAGAAAGGCCTGTGCAGATTAAGCATAAATGCAGTTTTTTTAGCCCATGTTGACGGTTGTTGAGTTCAACTGGGCCAAAAAATCCTGCAGCCCATGTCTCCCAAAGGACCACCTACTCTGGGTCCTCCTGGCAAGGAAAGAGTTTGACATTCTACTGAGCGAAAAACTGAACTAACACAAGTTCTGTAGTGTCCTCAAGTAACGTCACTGTGTCATACACTGCAAAGGAAGTCACCATATGTGAACAAACATGGTAAAAGTAGCATCATCTTAAAACAGCCAAATAGAAATAAAACTTTCATTCCAAACTAAACCACATTACATTAATGTGACAAAACAATTCACATTACTCTCACACTTGATTTTGCCACAGCTTCATCCCTCAAATAAATCTTACCGCTACCTCTAATGACTGTATAACTTTGATTTCATTAAAAAAAAATAATATCCAGGAACGTTTATCAGAATTCAGCTATCCTCTACATATCACTGTGTCTGAAATCTGATTCAGAAGTTCAACAGGTTTAAACTGGACTGCTCATGACAATAATCGTGTTACTTGCACTACAGTCTAATTAATATAGAAGATTATGATAGCACAGACTTCACAAACTTCTGGAAAGTTCATCATAATGATCACCTATGTTCTACATATTATACCATCTCTGATATGAGAGGACAAGTTTAAAATCAGTGTATTTAAGGTATTTGAAAATAGATTTAAAAAAACAAGGCTCTTTTAGACCTTTTTCCCATCATCCAGCTTCAACATTGAGCTCCATACACTGAGCTCATGGCTCTAGAGATAGGGGCATTTAGTATTTATGTTCAAAATTTTCAAAGACATGTACCAATGAAACCTGTGGAAAAATCAGTTGAAGCATTGTGAAAAGTTAAGCTAGATGCTAGCACCCTCTTGTGGTAACTGTAAACTACATAAACAGAAGTTCTCCAGTAGAAAATTAGATATTACTGAAAAACATAAACACAATTTACAATGACTTTTAAAGCATTATAACATCTAATTATCATGAGTAATACTTCCATTAATCTTAATCAGAGAAAAATGTTTCCAAACAGCCTAATGTTTCTCTTCCAATGAATGGGTTTGAGCTTTAAATGCAATGGTAATTTAATTTAAAGAGATCATTTATTATTATCATTATTACATTAGGGCTTTGTACTTTGATTGTGTGTGCGACTGAGTGTTCTAAATCATTAATTATACTAAAAGTACAGACAAACAGCAGGATTCTATTTTCACCTTCCCACAATCCCACTCTCAAAGAAAGAATGAAATAAAGAGGGAAAGAAAGAGTGATACAGCAGTCTGTGTATACATGAAGGTTATGAAATACTGTAGTTTAATTTATTACTAGAATTCAGAGTGTCATTGGTGCCACTGGAGAGTGCCATCTGACCGCTACACACTCCCAGGAATCGTTTATCACGTCATTCTCACTTTGAGTTATGCTGGTATTTCCCATAACACCTATACATCCATAATCCATAAAACATCAACAAATGTGTCACATTCTGTCAGTCAAGCCAAAATGTATTTCAAGACCTTCTTATAATGGGACTATGCCATTCATGTACCTTTTGTGCATGTATGAGTGTGTGTGTGTGTGTGTGTGTGTGTGTGTGTGTGTGTGTGTGTGTGTGTGTGTGTGTGTGTGTGTGTGTGTGTGTGTGTGTGTGTGTGTGTGTGTTGCAACTATATGTGTGACGAAGGCAATCACTGTAACTCCTCATACATAAGATCACCAGAAGGTCCACACATGGACAGTGCCTTTGCGAATGCCTACCTTTTTTCTACAAAAACGCTGGTTTGAAAATAAATCATTTGGCTTACTGTGAGTATTGCTAATAATCAGCATTGTCCAATGTTTCCTCAGAGAGGATTTATATTAGGTGATATAACATCTGTACCATGCAGACTGGGAGTATTAGACCATTATAAGTAAAGGGGCTTGCAGGCTCAAATCCAGTGCTCATGTTGAAACAGAGAACAAAACCAAAACCATGTCTTCTGCAGAAACAAAGACATGTTTGAGAGTGGAAGGTACAGTTTGGACTAGTTTAAACTTCAAAGGTGAAGATGACACAACACATTTTTAATGAAGTGTATAAAGACAGGGTTTACACACAACTGCTTTTCATCCAGTCCTCTTTACATCATTGTGTATGTACTGCAGTAGATCCAAGAGAGACATATTATGCGAGAAAAAAAATACCCTACCGAATAAATCAGGTAACCATGTCACTAGGAGGCAGCACAATGTAACAAATGAACCTTTACACTGTAACGACGTTGCGTACCCCTGTGATTTCTGTGAGTTTATGCGGGATCACTTTTGACAATCAATTCTCTCCCTGAATCATTTCACTGATCAGACTCTCATTAGAGTAAATCAGCCCGTTAATAAAACCCATTTCAAATTAGAATAATCCGTCCCCAGGGTTACACACTCCACTAATTGAGGTGAATCGCTTAAATTACAATTCATTAATTACTGGCGTGACGATCTAACAATGTTTAAAACAGCATAAATCCACACACATTAATTACGTGTGACTGTCTGTGACTAAGTGACAGTTTAAGATTAGTTTACACAACCACAACAGACCAACGGATTAATTCTAACGCCGCGCAGCGCGGCGCAGACGGAGTTGTGCCACAAAAACGTTCATGCCCTTACGGCTCGGTGCGCGCTCATTTTCATTCAGCATCTACCTTTACGAAAAACCAAACCGTGATGAGGGAGCCTTATACAGACCCCCGCATCACAATGGGGGGATAGGCTGGCTGCTGCAAACAAGGTGAGCGCACATCCTCGGAATACGAATGCCTCCATCGTGTGCGCTAGAACACAATGAGGCGCGCCTGTGAAATTACGTGCAGCAGATCAAGGCGAAATTTCCCAACCTCGCCCCTGAGACACATGAGAGTGAGAGAAGCCCCGTGATGGGAGGTAGGGATTATAACATAGCCCTAAGGTAGAGAAAACAGCAGGCTGCAAGTACGTAATAACAGATGATAGTTAAATTATAGGTCTTGCTTTCCCATTATATCTCTTATATATTTGGCTGTGTCCATGTAGTAAGTTTGGGCATTCTGTTACAACCTGCGAATATTAAAAAAATAATGAGAAGATAGATTTTTGTGAATATATTATGTCTTATGTGTTTTCACTCGAAAATCACATTCAATCTGCAGATTTAAATCACATGTGTTCGTATGTTTTTAATGTGAACCTTCAATCTGTTCCATGTTCATTTTTCCACATGGACAGGATCAACTGAGTTGTATTTAATATTACATAAGTGTAACAGCTGAGAGAAGATGTCTTACATACAAGTAAGTGGTCATCTTCACATACGTGCAAGGAACTGGGCTGAAACCAGTGCATGTTATTTTGCACAAAAATGGCTTTTAGATGAGCTGGAGTGATAAAACCATGTTTAATAAGAATGAATTAAACAGCTGGTTTCTTGAGGAAGCACAGTAAATGGTGTGATTTCACAAGCTCTAAATATTTACAGTGTCAGATTTGCCATTACTTATCAGGCCATGAGAATGTATTATATTAATGTGTAAGGAATATATTTCAGCCTGTTTCTCAGAGCTGCTCTCAAAACTGATAGCAAAGCCAAACTGCTTCTGAGGTCCATCAGATCGATCCTAATTTCCGGCTTCGAATAGTTCAATAAAATTTCATTGAAGACAGTGATGCCTTTTTACAAACAGTGTGCAAAGCCAAGCATCACTCAATCATCTCTCACAGCACAGTGTGCGGTGGTGTCACCGTATCTGATGGGATTAGCATTCACCGCGCTGCTGGAGGAGGGGAACATGATGACATAATGCAGCAGACCATGGGGCCCGGTCCACTGGCCATGGAAGAAGCCGATGCTCTGCTATAACCCCTCATCTCTTCATTAGTGCTCACCCAGTCCATAACCTGGAGCTTCTCCATTATTCATTACCATGGTCACAGAGATTGGTTGCTGAAACCGTACTGCTAGCATGTCTGTCAAGTCACTCTCCTAATGCCCTTTGCGAACCAGCTGCAAGGCCATCATCAGTAAAGCTGCTCAAGGGATAAGAGGCAAAATTGTAAGTGAATATTAAGTGCCGGAACACCTCTCAGAGAGTACATTTCCATTTAAATATTTTATGATGATATTTTACACACTTACACAGTACCAGCTACAGTAAACATTGTATAACCTGTGTAGTAAGACCTATTACCATGTAATCACATGTTTATGTAATTACTCAATAGGTTTAAAATCAATATGGGGTTGTGAGGTACTTGTGAGTGTACTTTTATTGTTATTTTCTTGGGTTATATTTATTTATGTGACTACAAGTAAGTTCAACGTTAATGTATAGAACTCCTAGTTGAAATAGTGACATAATAGTTACTTCAGTTACTATGTAATTACATCAGTAACATTTGCTCATTAGATAAAAGCATCAGCATAAATAGGTGCATTCATTATCTATCAAAGTTAACTGCATTGCAATTATGAAATGTTTCTCTTGAATATATCTGATCAACCTATTTCAGCCTCACTTAATATTTTCATGAAACAACAACGGTATAGCTTCTGAATTGCAAACCTTAGAGTTACAGACTGTCCAATTAACTGAACACAGGCTGAACATGGAATGCATATACAGTTATGGTTTATTAATATGAAGTTCTTAAGCATCAATATGGGAAGCACTGTTCAGAATGCCAGTGTGGAAAGAAAATAATGAATGTTCCAGGAGATCCTCACATCAATACATCACGGATGTGTTGGGAATATCCATACATTCCCAAATGATGACAAGATGCTGCTTATGTGAGCTCGACACAGCAAAATCAATAGTGTACACCGAAATTCTGAGCAACTGTGATGTTACATGAAAGATAAATAATTCCATTCAACTCCATGTGTCATGAAAACGCTTCTGTCAACAGTCTTGTTGCGTTTATTGTGATGTGAGTTAATAGCAAGTACAAGATTTACGGAACACAATTCACGATGAATTCGCCCATTCTGACCTTTTAGCTACCAGTGAAACCTAAACCTCATCATGAAAATCCTAAATCCTTGTTGACATTTAAGACAGTAAATTCACAATTTACATGGACAACAAACTTGATTTTATACATTCCGGTTTTTTACATGTACTGATATCATCTGTAACAATAATTTTTTTCTCCATGAAATCAACAATGTGTTAAATATCTATTTGAGAGGCTGTCCAAAACACCTTGTCTGAGTAATAATAAACACACAAACAAAAACAAATACATGTATTTGACTGTTATGATATGATTTCACGTTGCAGTTCGTAGGGCCATTTGCTTTGACTAACCATGGCAACGGTTGCTTCTGAGTCTCCAAATAGAGGCACATTTCTTTTTACCATAATTACATCTTCATTTCATCACATACTTTGTTTTCATTACTGAAAACCTTTTTTCTGGGGGACACTTGCAGCAGCCCGTAATCTCAGACTTATTATGAATTTCATCCATTTGCATGTTGATGACATATACAGTAAGACACACCTAGGGTTTAGTCGTTAAGCACCTTGGGTGTTACACCAGTTAAATAGAAATGTGACTGCAGAAGAAAATGCAGATCCAAGGTTGCTTTATATTCAAATCCATGAGTACAAGACATCCACACAAATTGAAGGAAACTAAGGCAGTGTCACTTCTTTAACTATTTAAACTGTGGGCTCCATAGTCAAATAAGAGAGTGACACAGAGTGCATGCTCCTGAATGTTAAAATAGTGTTTGCAAACTACAACTTTGTGTCTCAGAAAAGTCTCTGAAATGTTAAACATTTTTGTTTTAAAAAGTTATAAATGGTGTCATCTGTGCTTGCTTTTCAGTCGGTTGGGAGAGGGGCGCTGACATACTTTGAACTTGGAAGTTTTAATCCCCTATACTGGAAACACCATTGTTTCAACCACCTTAGGGGTTGTGTGTAGAGTACAGTACATTTCATTTTCTCTCTTTCTACAGTTTTTCAATCTTTTCACAGTAAAATCCATGAAGCAGTTTATTTTCTCCCTCAGAATTTCATAGACATAATGGTAATGCAATTATATATTTTCATCATATGAAGAATAATGGCAAAGTAATGATGCATTTAATATTTAAGAATAAAAAGAATGATACACAAACAAAGGCAGTTAAGGGCATTAAGCTGTTTCTGTGCATGTGTCTGTGTTTTTGTGTGCTTGAGTGTGTGTATGAAAACTGTGATCAAAATTTTCCGGAAATGTCTCAGAAGTGAATATGGTGTATACTCAAGGCTGAGCGTAAAGTGGGTGGCTATTCCTCTGACAGGGGTGACAGAGAAAATGATATAGTGCCCACACCCACACACTTCAGTAGCCTCAGGCGGTTGCTCTTTACAGTGTGTAAGAAAAAATAGTCAAATGCAACATTTCAACCCAAAAGGTCTTTGCTAGTTGATTTTCATGTCCAATAAAAGACATCCTTTAACAGGCTAGTAAAATGTGTTTTACTGGTATGTCTTTTCCACTGACTTGCTTTTTTTCTTTTTGCCTTGTACCAAAAGTAATTATCATGGATATGGATATATGTATCCTATTTACCACTGAATAGAATGACACCTTCAACCAACACAATGTGAAACATGACCGGATTGTTTTTGTGCTCCTGGTTCCATGCAAAAAAAAAAAAACCATCATGGAGAAACACAAAACAACTGACAGCCTCTCCCCCACGGACGTCAAGAAAGCACCCATCCATTCAAAGGGACAGTGACACACGATCTGAGGTGGCAGGTGGGTCTGTCGTCCCCACAGACAAAAGAAACACGTGTTTCTCTGTTGTTTTCTCTTGCGCTGGATCTAATATTGCTTACATGCCGGCTGCCACTTAAAGTATGGAAAGGGTAAACAAACCTGGACTTGAGGAAGCACATGTGAGGACATGTCTCTTGGGCTCAACCAAAATAAAGAAACATGAGGAAAGTACAGTGCTGTTAGAGTATCGCGACTGTGCATGCTGTATGCCACATGTCATGACATGACAGATACTGTAAACGAAGTGAGAGAGGGGAATGCATCAAAGGGGAGCACTGAATAGGAATTTCCTCTGCGACTGTACTCGCCACTAATCTATGCTGTTCTCACCACTGAAGTGACTGCGGTTTACTGAGGTATTCCAGTCACACTTCAAGATGTGTGACAGCCTCTGCATCCTCCATCACCATTTCATAATGCATTTACATCATTTCAATTAGCCACATACATGTGGAAGCAGTTATTGTGGAGTAGGTGGGCTTGCCAGCTGCTTTTGACTTCCCATTCTTGAGCTGAACATGTCAGATTTTATTTCAGCATAAGAGAAGATTAATAAGAAGCACAGTCATTCTGAAAAGGATTCTACTCCACTTGGTATTCATCCCACAAAGCTGTACACACACACACACACACACACACACACACACACACGGTCTCTGTTGCAAGTCAGATTAATATACTCTTCTTCAGATGATAATTTGATGCTTTGACTATCCTCCCACTCTCAGAAGTCATGTCAACATAATGAAATGCCCCCATTCACTCACCAAATCTACATGCCATAGATTACAAGGAGGAGATGTGTTCTTCTCAACCAGTCTCTTCCTCAAACTCTTCCCTAATCCTTTCTGTCAATGATGACAGGATGGAAATTCCACTGCATACAAGGTGCTGGAAAAACATTTAAAGGGAACAAAATGCCAAAATATCGACTAATAAGACAAGTGAAAAAGCTGTCATGTTTCCTGGAGATATCTTTAATCAACAGCACAACCCAGGCACAGAGCATTAAATAATGTAGCTTAAGCCCGAGCTCAAGTAATATTGATGAGCTATGTGCTAATGGTCCAAACAAATGGCACAAGAGTCAAAACAGAGCATATTAGCTTGATTCATTTCTGCTATTTTCATTGCAAAACAACGAGACATCTATTTCACAAACAGAAAGACGGGTCACGTGCTTTCATTCCAGCCTGACTTTATAAAATCTGCCTTGCCCTGACATGAATAGGTTTTTTATTTTCAGCCTTGAAAAATACAGCACTTTTGTGTTTGCTACGTTTTTCCGATATTCTGTAGCGTTCAGTAATTGAAAAAGCCCACCATTCACATTGAAAAGACAGCGCTCCTCAGGACTGGGCTTTTCACTTAGGTCTCTCTGGTTCATTAATTGCCAATCATGCCAGGCGGTTTCACACAGGGTATCTTCAAAAGGGGCAGCGCTGTGGCAGAGGCTGTCATTTCACTCAACGAAAAGAGCGCATTTCTCCCCTCTGATTAACATAATCATATGTTTGTCTGCCTTGCTTCAGCCTGATGGTGCTGCGTTTATCATTCAATGTCACTCTCACTGAAAAAATCCCAAGACTCTCATACATGACCGGCCCATGTACTATATGTGCACATAAATGTGCAAAGAGCAAAGCACACGAATATCCACAATCACGCAAAATTCATAGTACATTCAAAAATTCATTCACAAGCTTCAAAATATATAATGTAGAGATAATCAATACAGTATAACAAGTTCCACAGGTAATAAAATTGGAGTGCTGTACAAGTGTTCCGTTACCTTCCCATTATAGCTCATTCTTTGTTTACCACATTTATGGTAAGGCACATTTTTTCATTCTGTCAAGAATGGGTTAATGTGCCATATTTGGTGAAAATGGTCGATTTAACCTTGGCCTTGCAGAGTAAAGTTTAACTCCGCTGACAGTCGCGCTCTTTTCAAACATTCCCACACCATTGCAAAATAGGCTCATGAAGGCTGTCATATAAAAATTAGGGATTCAGTGACAAAGACTGACTAAATCATCCGTTTGCACTTAAAATATGGTACCCCTATTCATGGGAGAACATTTTTCCATGAGCGGATTTGTTTTCTTGTTAGTTCACTTTTCTTTCTCCCCTAAATATCAGTGTAAGTGGAATATTTGTGTTAGTAACTCAACGGCACAGGGCACTTCAATCTGCTAGGCGTCCGTTTTTCTACAGTCCGGACATTTAAAGGATGTATTCAGTAACACGAAGGCTTCGAGAGTATCAAACAGAACTATTCACAGATAAAAGCAGAGGGGCGATATAATAGATTCACCCTTGGCTTATTTCCCACTGTGAAGGCAACAGCCAAGTGAATGCAGGAGATAAGAAATGTCTCGGTGTTAAACCTTGGGAAAAAAGGAAATAAATCCATTTTGGTGCACTGAGCCAACATGTCATGGCTCCCGCTGCCATTGGATGACATTGCTTTCTTATCACCAGGCATCAGCAATACAGGAGCCGGAGTTCGACAGTGTTGCTGCTGCTATCAAAGGCGATCTTTGTTAAGGGCCCTGTTTCTCTCACTGTTCAGACAGCGAATGCTGAAGCCTGTTACAGTGTCCTGGGCAGCAGCAGCTCAGGTACGCTGGGTCAAAGGACCTTTTTTAAGTCATCTTGCATTCAATGAAACACGTGCACAATTTACTTTATAATCAAATATTGATCAACACACCCACACGCATGAACGTACATGGAAAGGAGACTGGACTACAGTGCTTTACTTATCAAAGGAGAATGTCATTTTTTTGGGTTTTCTGCATGAATGATCATTATGAGCTTAATATTGATAGTTATGTATTGTTTATGTTCATTTCAACCAGTTTGTGTGTGCGTGTGTGTGTGTGTGTGTGTGTGTGTAGAGAGTGGACAGGTTGATAGCTGTTGCATTGTCAGAAATTTTAAGACTAACTGAGGGTGGACATCCAAACAGTCGCTCTCCCTTCCACATTTGAAGAGTTAAGGCAACGTCCTGCATCCATGTTGATACTATAGGTGTCTATAGGAGAGTAATGCTCATCTCATGATGGACAGTGTAAATCATGTGTGAATCCATGAGACAGCACTGAAAGGGGATTCTGGCTAAACTGACTGCTCTTAAAATATGCACATGCATTCTGAATCCACTGAAAACAGCCACAGAGCAGGGAGGGAATCACATTAATCTGTCAAAGGAACTAATGCGAATACCTCATGTTTAGCTCCGGTTCATTGTAGCAGACTGATGCAAAGGTGAAGGAGTGATACACTGGCTCAGGAATGGACTAGAAGATAAAACGTTCCATTGCTGAATCCCATAGGGTCACAAAACAAGATACTTCACCCAAACTGCTTCAGTAAATATCCACTTGTTGAAATTAAACATACGAATACAATTTCTAAGCTTTGTCCTGTACGAGATGCCCTCCAGCCAGTATAGGCTACACATCAATAAATTACGTATAAGACGACTGGATGTCTGTAGGTAACATGGGGAAGTGCATTTTAAAATGGTTCTACAAAAATACGGATCATCTGACAGCTGTATATCCACCAAGCACAGTAAGACACTACACACTTCACAACCACTTTCTTTTATTTTATGACCCTGGACAATTTTCCAATATACATGGCCCAAACTTCCCTCTGCAGCATCATGTAATATCCTTCCATAAAGAGTTAATGGGCAAAGACACACAGATACAGACATCAACACAGACACGCATACATGTGCATACTCACACACGTGCACAGACACAGACACACACACACACACACACACACACACACTCACACACAGATAAACAAAGATAGAGATAGCTCAGACAGAGAAGAGATCGGTTCTCTAAACACTTCAGCAAGCTATTCAGTCAGGTCCTTCATACATTGTACAGTTCCACAGAAATAGATAATAAGACATAAAAGCAGGGTGGAGCTGCAAGGTTAGAGTGAACTGGAGTTCAGATGCAGTGCACTGTTTATTAGGCTGGAGTGGCAGAGGTCCTGGCATATACAATGTGAAATGTATTGTTAATTCAGCCTCCAATGTTGCAGGGCAATCATTCTACATGGATCAAGGCTGAACACAATGCAAACGCTCCCATGACACCTTTTGATACTTCATTCAGTAGCGAAGTCCTGAAAACGCTAAGAAATCAAAACTTCTGTGTTTATTCTTTAAAATCCTGCTGCAACATCTCCAATAAACAGACATCGTGGCAGAACCAGAGAAAGTACTGTGCAAAACTGCAGATTCACACATTTAATCATGTATCGATTCTGGGCACGAGTAATAAATGCAAATGCGCTCAGAAATCCAGTCCCAACAGATGAAATTCTCAACACTGCACTGAAAAGCAGAATCCCGAGGAAGTTCACGTGCTATCTGTGCTCTATTAGAAGCCGTAAATCAATTACCGTACCCCAACCTCCAAACAAATTATTTTGTTTATGTAACATTAATTAATATAACATCACCCCTTACACTTAACGTAAATACAGAAATATGATCCAAAGGTAAAAGTTTAATGTTCATTGTGCCGTTAATTCTATTGTTTAAATGTTGTTGTTGTTTTTTCTCATTCGTTTAACGCACAGCCGTCTACTGTACGTGCTTCGAATCGAAGCCACTTCACAACGTTACCGCAGTTGTACTGGCGTTCTGCACTTGACACACAGGGGTTTAAAACCACCCTCAAAATCATCTGATGTTGAAACAATTACTGATTCATCTTGATGTTGCTGTTTCAATTGGCCATTTCCAGTCTTCAAAACGGTTACCCAAATGTAACACGCGTGAATTAATTTCTTGGAAAACTCACAGCACCCACGAAACATACTGAACGGACATTTTAATGATAAAATGGTAATTCAATCTAGCAGCAGTCTAGTAAAACCCATAAAAACCACTTAAAGACACTTAATATGCGCCAAACGATCAATCACAACACAATTCATAAGTTTGGACAGCAGGCTTTAGACAAGAAACTTTCCCGAGAAAATGTACCTTAGCATGCGTAAACCACTACCTCAGAGAGAGTTAGCCCATAGCATGCGCTATAAAGGTTGGTCTAAATAAAAGCGGTGTCTGAAACAAGAGGACAGTTACCTTAATTGTCTTAGAAGACTGACATTTCACTTGATGGGAAACGGTGGCCGTTTGGTTCATCTTGGAGCTTATTTCTTAGAGTGCAGATCCAAAGGAAAAAGAAAACACAGTCAAAAGCATACCACCTATGAAAATGATCGGAGTAATCATCAAGTTCTGGTCGGTTGGTCGAGATTCCTTCCCCTGCTTTATATCCCGCTTCCTTTCGAGCAGCAGTCTGTGGGATGAATGTCGCGTTTTAGATCAGCTAGCTGAAATCACTCGTGCAAGTCACCCGCATTTTCTCCACAACGTACGTGGTGCATAGCGCCTTAAATACTCCCACCTCCACCTAGAAAGTCTGCTTTACGATTTCATCCACCGTATGGTAAAACAAACATGTGTCAAGTGTCACTCTGAAGTCTGTCTTAAGTGCAATTATTCAATCGAGCCTCTCTAGCGTCATTCGTAGAATGCAGTGCTAACATCATTCAAATAAAGGGTATATATTAAACTTAATATATGTGGGTGTACTGACAATGTGTACTCACCACAGCACAAAAACGTACTGACGACCAAAACCAGCCCAAAAGTGACGAATGTATCGCAAAGCAAATCTATCCACAAGCAAAGCTGATCAATTCCTGAATAGATGCCCACAGAGAAGTGTAACAGGAGAGTACAGTGTGGTTTTATGTTATTTTTTAAAAAATAAATTATTCGTTTTTTGTACATAAATACAATCCCTATAAGGTGTTAAATAGAAAAAAAATGTATACATATGTATCCTTAGTGCGGTTAAGTTCTGGAAATGTTTCAGGATAATATTATGTACAAATTACGTAAATAATCCAAACTGGTAACAGTGACAGATGGAGCCGCTTTTTTTTGTTTGTCCCTGTCAAGAACAACTCCTGGGAAGGAGTCCATGCTACTCTACAGCTGGGGAGAAGCATGAATTTATTGAACGTCAGGCCTTCAGCTTCCCTGCAGCACTACTCTGGCAAACCCAGCGTCTGTAAATCTCATTCATGCTCCTCATTATCTCATTGCAATTTCCCTCTAACACACAGAACTGAGAAAGTCCTCCAATTAATAGTTCAGCAGACGCTAATAAATCACAGGGGCGGAAGTGCACCTGTTCGTCTGTTTAACTTGCATAATCATTGTGCTTCTTCTTTCTTTGACTTCCTGTTTTGGGTGTGCCAACTTCACTTGCAGGATGACAAAAATATTTTGACATATTTGGGCAATTTTTTGCAACTACGACCATCGTACAATATTTTTAGAGACAAGCATAGTTGGCTAAAATTAGCTGAGCACTTAAAAAAATAACAGAAACTGTCTTTATCCAGCAAGCTATTTGTAATTCCGTTTTAATTAGATAGTACTACTGCCAATCAATACATGAATTTTGTGATTAAGGGAGAGGCAGCAGGGAATTTTACTTTAATTACTTAAATTAAAGGTTACTTAAATTAAAGAGATGCTGCTGGCCAAAGCTTGTTTGTCAAATGAACAGTTTTAAGGCGTATATTTCAAATGTTTCTGAAATGTATGATGTAGTCAATGTAAGTCTGCACTGCAGTGGAGCATATTGGTTTAATTCAGCTTGCTGGCCTGGTTTTTATTTTTAACCTGCTAGCCAGCTAATTTAATCATTTTGTTCATTCAGCTGTTATTTGTGAAAGGTATACAGAAATGTGTAACAAACAGAAAATTATGTTTTAAATTCAATAATATCAGTGTTGACACAAAATGTATCCTCATAACCCTTTCCCTTTTTACTTCCCTTTTACAGTGAGCATATAGTAAAATATGCCTAAGACTCAGACTCCTTCATTGGTTCGAAAGGAAAGCCAAAGCTTCATTTGACAAAGTTGTTTTTTTTTTTTTTTGTTAATATGAACGACTCAGTTTACACAGGAGCCCATAATGCTCAAATCTGGTTTGTCTCTCAAATAGGAACTAATCACAGATCAGGTTTATTATTTTTGCATGTAATCAATGCTGTGCCACATGGGGAATGATGAAAAACCACTCCAGGGCAAGAAACATCTGATTTGATCAGTAAGACACATTACTGATCAAATCACATATGGGCAGATATGTATCAGGTCTGGACCACATATGAATGTAGTCCAAATCAGGTTTGAGAAAAAATGCCCCCATATGACTGTTAGATGTTAAGACCTCTAAGAAAAGATCAGACACAAATCTGATATGGGGAAAAATCAGATTTGAGTCACTTCAATCTGGCAGCATCTAAATGCAGTATCTACAGACAGAAATCAATGCGATGTGGGCAGCAGGCAGCTGGCCTGAGGCAAGGGGTAATGGTAACCTTGTACCTGGTTTACAGAGGTGGGTTTGTGCTAGTGACTGTAGTCAGTCCGTGTGAAATTGTAAAGCTACTGACATGTATTTATAGCAGATAAATAATTCATTTCTAGACTTTATTCTTGGAATAAATAGGGATGTTGCCAAGGAAGCAGACTGCTGTTCGAAAATACATCCCTGGTCAGTCTTTTCAATAAGCTCTTGTAAAGGTTCTTAACTACAAAGAAATTCTCTTTGTATATTGCAGTATTCAATAAACTTGCCAGTGGCAAAAGAGCTAATAGATCACCTCTAAGTGTGGGTGTTGCTATATAAAACCAGAGGCCGCTTCAAAGCTATCTTTCCTTCTACCGCCTTATTGAGCGTTACCCCTCAGGTCAGAGGGGTTTGGGTAGGGGGATGGGTAATTATAAAGACATGTTATTGTACTACAGACCCTGCTCTGAGGATGCAAAAGCAGCTGGTTAGGGCTAGCTCTGGGGCAATTCAAAAATTACTGTGTGCTCTGATGTCATCACACTGTACAGAGCATAGTGACATCATTTCGCAGTATCGACTGACCTGGGCATACCTCTCCAAGGGATGACATCGTGGTTTACCTGTTTCCACATACGTACTCAGACTGCTTTGTCTGACCGATTTGTGAGTGGTGAAAATTACATTGCTGATTCCATGACGTTGTTGACTCATTATCTGCTGTTCACATGCTCTATTTTCAACTGAATGTTTATTGATGTTCCCTCAGTATTAGAACAGTATCAGACACATGGCCAAACATTCCCAAATGTGATATTCATGAGCTGGTGCCCTGTTATTGGAGGAATGCCTTGCTCCACCCCTGTGATCAATAACTCAGAAGGGTGTGGTCATTTTGCTTGCAAAAACCACTATTGGATGACTGTCACCCTTTCTTCATGCCAACAAAACAGGGATGAAAAGACTAACCATAGCCCAAACATCCATTCATCTCTGCAAATATCAATCTGCCCTAGCAACAAGGGCTTTTAGTTTCCTCAATATAGGATCAAGTCCACTAAATATATTTCTGCTGCAACACTGCTATACTGTGCTAGTACTGCATTCATTGCTAGTGATGAAATAATGTAACTAATTTCTGATTTAAATTACCCAAAACACCCCCTGCTTTTCCTCATTTCCCTCCCTGTGGAAGTCTGTCATTTTCAGAGAGCGCTTTACCCTGCAGGTATTACTCCAAATCAGGCAGCCTATTATTTCCAGCTCCAGCGCCCCCCCATCCCCCCACCTATCAGATGTAGTGGCCATTTGGATGTTCTCTTGCTATTTGTGCGATGTGGAGATGCGTTGGGGAGCTCCTCTTCCCTTTTCCTCACAGCACACCCTGTGCCCATTCACTGCCCCATACCTACACAAATGCCCATTTGATGTGTTTTTTATTTCTCTTAGTACATTGCTTTACTTTTATTTATATGCTAGCTCAAAAAGGACCACCGGGTCCACTGTGTTGTATGCTGTCTGAAACAGTGGCTCCAAAGCAAACATCAGAGAAATTAAAGTTATAGATACCGTCTTTGTTCCACATGATCATCAGGGTAAATGTCATTAGATCATAAGGCTATATATTAAAGGTATCAATGTTCTGTCGAGATTACACTGTTCAAGTGCCCAAGGCAAACATGCTGTCCAGTAACTACTTTCATTCTATTTTAGGCCGCCTTTATAAAATTGTAAATTGCTGCCTTTTCAATGCAGTGATGCAGCCCTGGGCTGCTGAGGTTTTTTTGTCATTACAATAACAGCCAGTTCTGTGCTGTTTATCTTTTCAGTGGAATCAAACTATAATGACAATAATTATAATTCCCTTCTATTCTTTTGGAGAGCTGACCTTAGCCTCTTGATCTGTTTCAGTTTGGGGAAGCACCATCCTCACTGGCGCAAGCTTCATTTTTGCTTTGTTATTTATGAGCTCACTCCAAGGACTGTACCACACCAATTCAAATTCATGTTTTTGAAAATCAACTCTAAACTTGAGATTATTGATGTTTCATTTAAAATAGTTTCTGATGCTTCAGTGTAAGTAGTTTAATTGCAATCTGTTGTAAAAATCAATACGATAAGTTTGACCCAAGCAAAAAAAAAACTTTGTGTGAAAAGTTTATTGATGAACTATATTGAATGTGTGTTAACAAGAAAAAGGGATTGAATCAAGTATTTGCAAGAGGGACAGTAATTGGCACAATTTAATTTCTCATCCCTGTTACAGAGTGTTTTCTAATTCTCATTAAAGATTTAATTTCACAGTCCGCAAACATGCAGCAGCTATCTCTACTGTGTACTTTTAATTATTGGACTGGCATATAGGTACAGGAGACTACCAGAAAGCCATGGGCAGGAAACAATGAGAGGGTCTGAGAGATGAGAGGCTGAGAGGTTCTTTCCCTAAAATCCAATCAGTTTTTGTCGTCATTCTGCTAGGATGAAGAGTCAAAATGAAATTTCTACAAAAATTATGTTGATGTTATTGGTGTCACCAGCACTACGCTCATAGAGAGCCATATAATTTTGCCATTCTTCATATATATGGTATGTAAGCAAATGTGATGCAACGGAAATGGGTTGAGACTAGAAATAGGGTTTCCTGTTATGATTCATGATATCTGCAAGGATGCCTGAAAGACTATTGTTTTGTACATATAATTACACAAAATAAGACTATTCAGGTAGCTGTCAAGATGAGGAATAAACATACCTTAAACAGGCAGACCATTAAAAAAAGTTACAATTAAGCTGGATTTACAGTGACCACTTTCCTCTCTCCATGGACATGCTGCCCCCCCCTTCCCCATTGACATGCTTGTTAAATTTTCTTGTACTCTAATTCTGATTGGCTGCCTCAGCTGCCAATTAGGTGGTGCAACCCCTCAGAATTCTAAATATACCTTTACAATGAAAAACGTTTCTGTATGAAACTCTGTCCCAAGTGGAATCCTGTTTACTGGTTTCCTTCCAGACAAAATCTTGAATAATGAAAGTAGTTTAAAACATATGTTTAAGTCAGATAAATCTCTGCTACAAATTGACATTAATACAATAAAAGTTTGTTTTGTCTTTTACCAAATCTAATTACAGTTACATTTAAAATATAAGTTCTTTCACAAAGGGTTAATTTGCGGCAGCACATTGAATGCATTAGTTGTCTGAGCTCTGATCTGCACAACTGAAGTCCCTTGAAAGTAAAATTGATTTTGTATAACATGAATGTCTATTGCTGCCAAAATGTGATATTAAGAGGGTAAATCATGTATCATGATAAATTAACTTGAAACGATTTACTGTTGTTCACTTTACATGCAAAAAAATTGCTAAAATGTTTTTAGATTACTTCCCGGCTCTTGGTCGATGGTTTCTTACCTCACCAAAATGCCATTACTGTTGAGAATGCAAGTGCCATTGTGAGCTAAAAGGCTCTGCATGACCAGTGAATTTTCAAAAAAGTCATCTCATTGCTAATACACCCAAGTAATGTGGTTCATAAAACCGTCACGATCCTGTGGGTCAAAAACAATAAGCAAAACATGATTGTCTTTGTGCCACAGAATCATTTACCAGCCTGTATCAATACTGGTCACTGTAAGTGAAAGCATTTATGCACCATTGCACAAGCCTTTTGCCTTTTGCTATGGTCAACACGGAGGTCGAAGGCTCATTTCCCACACAGGGCACTGCTGTAGGATCCTTAAGCACGGTCCTTCACCTTAAACTGCTTCAATAAAGATCCAGCTGAGTAAATAAATTGTGTGTAAAATGTGAGCTGTGTAAATCACTCTGGATACAAAGCATCTCCTAAATGGTTAAAATGTGATGTAAATGTAAAACAATGGTTGTGAATTCCCTTCGCTGAGATATGAAACACACTCTTCACAGGCCTCACTCTCAACGGCTTGTTATACTTCAGGAAATGCAATTATGGTAGGAACAAAAAGCAGCATACACTGGGGTCTTCAGGGACCGATTTAGAGTGCCCCTGCTGTACACAGCCTTGATGGGTAGTATCCCCTGTCTGCGCCACAAAATTCTGCAATTTTCCCACTTGAAGAATTCTAAATGAGCCAAACTTCACATGCTTCTGATATCTATTCCAGCTACAAGGTCATTTTTTATTTGATCTTGCTCACAGTGAGGAAATATTGCAAGGCAACATATGCTATAATGTTTCATATGAAAATACTTCATTTCATCTGCCCCAGAGCTGCGTGGATTATTGCAATATAAAAACAATGGCAATTAAATCTTCCATTATGAATGCAATTTTGTCTATAAAACCTAGGATAGTCACCTGAGATCTATAATGGCTAGATTTACAGAGCATTTGTGTGTTTGTGCGTGTGTGTGTGGGGGGGAAGGTGAGTGTGTGTGTGTGTGTGTGTGTGTGTGTGTGTGTGTGTGTGTGTGTGTGGGTGTGGGTGTGTGTGTTCATCTTTTTCTGTGTTTGCAAAACTGCTCTTGTGAGAATTTGCTATGGCTAATTTGTTTTGGCTATTTACCAAACTGATGCGCCAGCATTAGTGAACAGATCTAATAGGGGAGCTTTTAATGGCTTTGCCACAATGCATTCATTATCTGAAGGTCCAATGAAAATGCTGCAAAACATTTTTAGGGCAGAATGCTAATACATGGTATTACATATTTGATATAATTTATTATGTGTGTCCTGAAACTGCAGGTGAAGTTATTGTGGGTTTTGAAAAACCGAGGAAAGCCAAAAAAAAAGAATTTAAAATTGTGACAATATTATTGTGTACAAACCCTGTATATTCACTGCCCGTTCACTCAGGAAGGATGGCAATTTGTGCCATTGTTGTCTTCAAAAATATTGCATGTACACCATATATTTGACTATACCCACGTTCTGTTGATCTTGATAAACTCACTCCATGACCATGTACTCACACACCCCAAGCTGTGCATGAACAAAGGGTCATCGCTAGAGCGATTAACTAGAAGTTACCTGGAAACAGGCGTATAGTACTTTTCCACTCTCAGAGACATCTACTTATTTGCACTGATGAGCTAAAGGACCATGGAAGTGAGTGGCTGAAATACTGAACAGTCCATAGCAATCATGCAAAGCTCATTCTGGTTTGTGATTTCTCACTGTCATCAGAGAATACCCTTTGAATCTTTCCTGTACTTACTTTGTACTTATTTTTAAAGTGTTGCAATCATTTCAGCTCTGGACCCAGATTTCCACACCTGTGCTGAAGCCAGCATCATCACTAAAAAAGCTGCTAAGAACCACTAGAGATACTTAATTGTTGGTGAGTATGGATAACGTATTTAATTTCAGCACATGCTAATGTTGATTTTCATCAAAATATACAACTGATTCTGCAAAGTCTGATTTAATAACTCTGATTTCCCTGAACTGCCATCTTATGATTTAATTTTGAGGACTGTAAATTCCTAAAATAATAATGACATTTTGTTTTAAGATTGTACAACGAGCAGCACATCACATGTGAGGGTGTCACAGGCTGGGATGTTCAGTGTTTCCCCTTGACTTTAAATACAGCAGCAACAAAATACACATTTGGAGTCTGCACAATTTTGGAGCGTATGATTGTACCACTTCACTACGGTCCTCTGGAAAACATTATCATCTGCATTTGTGATTGACGAGTACAGCTTTGACCTTCATATTTGTACCGCAAATGCCATTTGTTTGAATAAACAAACGGATTACAGAACCAAGCAGCAAATCATGACAGCCTATATAGACTGTCCTGCAGTTTAAAGAATTTTGATAATTATCAAAGCATAATAACTTATTTCTGATTTGCTGTAGCATGCTGTTAAATAATTCATTGCATTTATACAACTTAAATGCAAACAATGTAATCAACACAAATGAGCCAAGGGGGCAAGTAATAATGGAAAAAATGAGAAATCAGCATAGGAAAACTCTAGCAGCACACATTGATGAGGTGCTCACTAACACTTCTATACAAGAAAAGAAAGCCATACATAGCTTTTTGTATAACCGTCTATTTTATTAGGTATGGGAAGTCAAACACAACTGGATTTGCGGTTTGTGGCACTAGAAAACCTATACTTGTTTACAGCTCATAGCCCTGGATTCATTCATATTTAACTTTGGCTCACCAGTAAATCAAAGTGTTCTTTTCTGTCCTTGCAAACAACTGCTTGGTGAGTTTATTCTCATGACTGCTGAGCTTGCCAAACAGTCTGGGACTGAAAAAAGTTTTTGGTACAGCGATCAACTCGTTTGTCAACAAAAAAAAAAAAAGAAGAAAAACAAAAACTCCGCTCAGAGAAAAGAGATAAGGCTATTTCTGTTTACATTCTTTTATTTTAATGGAGGCCTGAATGACTCAGCGGTAATCAGCAGGGTGGTGACATACATAAATATTTTTCTGTTGTTGTTTTGATCTCTCCTGGATGCCAGTTGGACTTTCTGGAGATTGTAAATCAGAACCATTAAAACAAAGAAGGTCTGTGAGAACAACAGAGACTCTTTAATTAAGCCATAGTCTTTAATTTGTGGGTAAAATTCAAGTACCTGTATGTCTGTTTGAAACAACCGTGTTGTGTTTGATCATTTGAGTAGTTGCTGTTGCTTTAATGAGGAAATTGGTTGCAAGGAAACCGTCACTGTTCCCTGTGCTGAAGCATTCAAAGAATCAGTTAAAACACATCACCAGATTTCCTAAACCCCATATTAATCATTTTAGAATTAAATTGTCTCCTTAATCTTCAACAAATGTCAAAAGATGTGTTGAAGATGACAAAAAACAGACAAAACACAAGAGAATACTTTTCATACAGCTTGACTGAAAAACTGTTCTTTATCCATATTTCAGCAGCTGCGGTAAATGAGGCGTATGTAACTCAAACTAAAGTCACTAGTCTTGAAAATTAGATTTCTGTAAGAACGCAAAACATTTTCAAAATTGATAAATATTTAACATTATATTTGTTCTGTATCAGAACAGTTTATTACAACAGCACAACAATTGTTTCTAGCAGAATAAGATAAATCCAGTTTGGGATAAAAACCTGCATTTCTCCAGTTGTGTACATACTTCTATGTGCTACAAAAACAGAGATTCTGCCTGACTGTAGAAAGTTTTTCCTCAAAATGTTATGAATTTGGACAAATGTTGACATAGGATGGCGCATGATGGTTGCTCTTTAATCATGTTTCTTAATGTTGATCCCATAAAATTGAAATTATGCTTCATTTTGACATAGCTGGTCAAATATGTGATACCTCACCTGCAAGAATATCAAAGTAATTGAATGGTGGCCACTAGCCAGAGACACTGTTTGCGTCAGCAGTTTTCAGTTACACACTTGTGCTTCTCATTTGGATTGTGGCAGTCTATACATGATAGCATATTATATTTTACACATACACAAAGTGCTGTATACTCACAGGCTGTACTGCTTTCATTACATGGCCTTATCACCACCCTGCATAAGTGGTGCCAATATTGGCTAAAAAGTCCCGTTCATGAAAAACTATTTAAAGTGATACCTAGACAGCCAAGATCATGAAGACAAAGTGGAGTAATAACGCAGTAATAATCGCAAATGTAGTTTAGGACAGGGGACACATCAATATTAAGCAGAGTAGATTAAACTGCACCATCACATTTTTCATTTCAACTCAATTAAAGGCTCTGGTTTTAGATGCTGTGTCTTTTTAAGATTTTTCATCTTATAGGCCTTGTATGCAATTTAGCAACATTAAAAAAAAAAAAACTAGCAATAAGCGTTAACTGAAGGGGAAAGATCTCATCATCATCAACCCAGTTTATATTAAATTCCTTTTTCTCCATGAGGGATACACTAGGCTCAGCCCCATTGGTGTAGTCGTATATATGGAGATGAGTATTAGGAGGAGGGCTCACTACAACATCAAATTCATATATATACATAGATATATAAATTGCACTAATGCTAATACATTGGTACACTGTACATCCCTAGAAGTTTTGGTGGGTACATTCTGCATACTTTCACATACTCGACTGCACCACTGTTCAGCCAGCTTCATGTAAACGAACTGGGGACGGTTCAGGCAGTGTTGAGACCAAAGTGTGTTTCATTCATGACCATATCCTGCCCTCCAGCAAGCCATGAATCGGGCCCGCCCTCTGATTAATACCCCTGGCTGTCGTCGCCTGTGTCATGCTGGCGGTCTCCAGCTCAGTGCCGACCACCTGGGAGGGATCTCTCACTTACAAATCTCCCAAGGCTGTGACAGTCGTTATCACTTCCGCTGTCATCTTCTCTTCCTGGGTCCTATTAAGTATGTCCCACTGCAGCGGAATTCATGCTGTTCCACAGAGAGAAGTGTCAGCTCGAGACTCAAAATGCAAAACAGAAAGTGCTCAGAGGACTGTACCACATAAGACTGGTTTACACCATCCCCATACTGTACTTTTCTTTACCTTTATATCACCTTGCAGATATGTAATGTCATTATATTGCCATCATTGGTCATCTTTCTGATGGGTAATAAACAACACTGGGGGATATTGTTTGGCAAGACATTCAATTTAGGCCTGCCAGCTGTCATCAGGTACACTGCAGTGAATGTGTTATATCACTCTTAAGAGCAGTTTGCACAGCAGACTCAAGCAGTAAGATGAGCTATTCATTAAAAGAACTCAATGTTAGCTGGGTTATACAAGGTACGTGATGTTTTTTTCAGTTAATACCAGTTTGGACTCATCAAACATTTTGTATTCACTAACCTTTTTGACATAATATTTTTTAGAAAAAGTGCTAATGCCTCTTCTGAGCTGCTTTGGAACACATTTTGTAACTTTTTATACTCACACCCACAGTTTGCATTGAATGTTATTGTTCTGTGTTGAGTCAGTAGCCAGATGGCTTCACAATCTGCTTCTCTATAAACAACCAAATACTTTTTTATGATCTTGGACTACAATTAAGAAGCTGTGATAAAATTGCAAAATTAAACAAACTTTTAAATTAAAATTTTCATCTGTTATTATCTGTAAACAATGGAAACTTTTATCGAAATACTGCAATTTTTTATTACAAATGTAGGTTTATTCGACAATCCAACATCCAATTTGCCACAGGTTTCCTTAGTACCACTAGTGACAGGATATGAATAGGTCTGCATGCAGGTACCGCATATTGCTATTCACAGTGTACCGTTTCTTGCATCTCGCAACAGAATCCCCATTTTGTAATTCAGTAAAGGAGTGAATTTAAATCTAAATTGTGCTCATTCTGTATTTAACCTTATCTGTCCTTAACTTTGACTTTGAAATATTTGTGTGTGTGTGTGTGTGTGTGTGTGTGTGCGTGCGTGTGTGTGTGGGTGTGTGTGTGTGGTTGTGAAAAATTCATGGTGAATGTGAGCTGCTTCCATTGTAATCTTGCCAAGCTCAAGGCTCCACTTGCACACATCCTGAATATGAATAAAAACTGAATATGTGACTTTTATGCCTTAATTGAAAGTTTTTGATTACTCATTATCATAGATAATAGGAAGTAGGGGGACTCCACAGCACAGGATTCATAGAAAAGCTGAATTCTCAATTTCCATGGACCCCAGTTTTGTAGCTGCAGCGTTATGTTGCAGTGGCCAGCATCAGAAGACCATAATCTGTGAGTGGGCGTTTAAAACTGAATCAGGTCAGTGAAATCAGCGAGAGAAATGCCATGAAGGGATTTTGATGCTGGGTGGAGGATGTTGCACTGGAAGCAGAATTCAGTTGTCAGCCAGGAAAACTTGTATAACATGGGGGCGACGTTCTGCCGGTGTTTGTTGAGGATGAGAAGCTCAGCTCCAGACATATAGAACACAACTAATTCTCTACCTTTCAGTCTAAATAGGGCTGAATTACGTTTGTCAACCTGGAGGAAACAAGGTATTGGATAAAGGATTCATCTACTGTGTCAGTCAGACTCAAGCAATACTTTTTAAAAGCTATTTAGGTGATGCTCCTTATGCAAACTTCAAAGGAATAACTTTAGAACTTCTGCTGGAATTTTGAAGCAAGTAATTTGTTTTTCAGAGGTGCTCTAGAAGGAAGAATAATTATCTCAGTCTTTTCTTCAAATAATATTCAATAAAATAAAAAATAAAAGTTTTATTAATATTTTGTGTGTTATCCTCAGCGACTGTCACCCAAATCATTAAGCAGGTAAAAGTATGAATATTTTTCTAATTATTTCCTTCATTTTTTTCTATGTACAGAGAATCTCATTTTACACTTGGCAAAGACCACAGACCACAATTATAGAGCTGTAATTGTCCCCTCAGACTGTTGTTTCTTGTAATCTCCATTGGGGAAATTTGTCTCATATCCCACAAAAAATGAATAATGGAAACCTATACATTTAGCTTGTGTTAATGTACCTATACTCATGGGAATGTACATCACCTAGCTCTGTTGCCTAATGGTGCTCTGTCTGAGGCCTAATGCAAGACCTATGTGTACAGATATGTTTTGTGGTTTATGGTTTTACTCCAGGAACTTTTTGAATTATTGCCCAAGTAAAAGAGGCACACTGATTCTGTGCTTCTCAGCTCATTCCAGAATAATTGGTGTGGTTGCTTTATTTACTACCTGTACTGCAGTATCCACCAAAACATATCATTTAATTATAGAAACAGTTGTGATCTGTAGCTTGTAATTATCAAAACCTGGGAGATTATAAATAAACATGAATCTATTTTGATCACCATTTGTAACCTAAGATTTATTTTTAGTTTAATATGGTAAGAGGATTACAGAGGCTGCAGGTAAACGATTCAAAATTTAGTTTGTGATTTTTATCCCAGATAAGCATGGAAATATGCTGTGCACTTGAATAATTCAAAGGGCAAATGTATTTTTTGTAGAGGCTTGTGAAAATGATGGCATGACATTTAAAATGTACTTTATGAAAGGAGAGGAGTTTTCAGGTAAAGGCAGTGATATTTATGAGTTTTTCACTGGGTTCTTACCTTCTGCTAACACTCATGCCTACCTACCTACAGTACCTCTGTGCATCAGATGAACATTTTGTGAAATTGAGTTTTTGGTAAGCCTTGGGAATACAGTCAATCTGTACAATTTGTAGGCGATTTTCTGTTCAAATAATGCCAATGATCAACTCCTACCCAACACTAGAGCTGATAGTGACTGAATAAGAGACATAACTGTTACAGTGAATGTGACTGGAGAAACAATCAATCATTGGTTACAGTAAAGCAACCAAAGCAACCGAGAAAAGTGAACCAACAGCTTCCATTTATCCAGACCTGCTGACCATAACTAATGGACAACATAAAATGGTGTCCCACTGACCTTGGGCACCCACGTTCCTGCATCTCTGAACGCCAGCACACAGTGGAAAAGACAAAAACAAGGCATGCATACCTAACAATCCATCAGTATTAACAGCCTTTCATGTACATAAAGATCCATTACCTTCAAGGCAAAATGCAGACCCTAGGTTTTCTTTCTCACACCTCTGATGATTAATTAACATGAGAATATATATTGAAAATAAAACTATTTCTACAATTAATTGACCCTTTATTAAGTATTTATAACTGAAGCATATTCTAGTGACTATTTAAGAGGCATCAGACTATTTAAGAGGCATCATGAGTGAATCTAAATTATTAGAGAAAGGTTTGACTTTCCAAATATTATTCAATGTTAGAAGAGTATGCTCCCTCTTATCTGTGAATGTGTAAGTATACACATTGATATGGACAAAAGGAGTTTCCCAAGCAGCTGTATAATACTACTACTACTACTAATAATAATAATAATAATAATAATAATAACAACCTTGGGAAATTCTCTTATTAAACATAACACTAGCAACATGAGAGTGGTTCATATTCATATCCATTTGATAATCATTTGCATCTTAGCAAAAAGCTATCCACAGCAATTTCTATGCAGTATACATTGCCAAATCTGGCATGTTAAGAAAATGTGGAGAGAATTACCAAAGCAATTATAATATGACCTTGTTTTGCAGTGATTATGCTAATATGATAAATTTGTTCTTTTTTTTATTTCCAAAGGAAAATAACAGAGCATATGCCAAGTAATTTCCATTTAAATTGAAATCACTTAATTTTTGCTTTAATTAAAATAACCCTCCATAATAGACATGCACGGTATATCAACTAGCCACCCAGGCAATTCAGCCCTTAATAACTACACATTTTCACTACTTTGAATGATGCTCAGCTGTCTAATTCTGCTCTGTCCAGCAAAATATGAGAGTGTACATTACAGCATCTGCTTCTTTGGGTATGTTATATTTTATCGGAGACAGACAAGAATGTCATTTGGTGTATGTTATTCTACTTGCTAAATATAATCGCAAATGCCCTTAAGGAAACAAAATTCTTTTGATTGAACTGCACAACCTATAACTTAATTTGACTGTTCAACTGAATCTGGTTCCTAATGTCCACACATCATAAAAATTCTTTCCAGGATCCAGACTGTAACAAAAGTGAAGGAGGAATGGCTAGGAAAGAACTTCCATAACTCATTGCAACAGTACATTCCCAGAACATGTTCCTTTTACAGCTACACCTGACAGACCAGCAAGAGGGCCTACCAGTCATGGATAAACCGCTATTTGTGTATTGCATTTATGAGTCAATATTTCCTGTCACTCCAAATATACTTAAAATTTTCTTAAAATGACACCTGAAGTATATAAACATTTCCATTTTATCTGTTTCAATTCAATTTTCATGGTGTTCAGTTCTGATTTTCTCCGGTCATGCATTTCTTCTGAACTCCCCCATGTTGCGCATCGTATTGCAGGTTAATAAAATCTGAACACATTCAAAGGACTTTAACCAGACAGCATGGAAAAACATTCTTGCCATTCCTTACTGACTTAAACTTTCCCACACCCTGGGTCTGTCTCCTTTTAAAGGTTTTCTTTGCCAAGGAACCTGTGAAGTGGAGTGTGTGATAAAAAAGGCATTATGCTGGTTTAGGGCCATTTAAATGCAGAGCATGGAGCACTTCATTTCTGCAGTAGGAGAGCTGCTGCCATCTGTCAAGTTTTATTAAGTCTTCCCCCTGCTTTCTGCCCAGTTCATAAGAAATCATTAGCTTGAGACTAGAGTCTTGTTGGCACAACAGCCAATGGTTCTGGATGCCTAGCCAGGGCTGGAGATTCTCACAGTGACCATGATTTTTATTTTAATTTTAGTTTTATTATTTTTCTGTTCCACCACAGCACTTAACCACCTGGTCCAACAAAGCGTCATCCGCGCAGAGCTCAAAGAATGCGTAATGATCTCTTTGATAGGGGGAGGACCTGGGCAGGTTCCAAATGTCATGATTTAATATGTCTGGTTAGAAGTGGATCGAAACACCATTCACAGGATATCGATTGAAAAACTTTTTTTATTTATTTATTTGTAGATGACATTGAAGTTTCAATTGCTGAATTTATTGTGGATAGAAACACGTCTGTCCAAAATGAATACACCCACGCACATCCCTCAGATTGGAATGCAGGAAAATGGGGAGAGGATCTTCACACTGAAATAAGCGAAACGACCCAGGGGATCAACTGAAATTTTAATTGCGTACATGTTCAGGCAGTCATCATGATGTTTCTGAGGAGACCTTACAGAAAGTATTAAGCAACCTCCCAGAGTCCCCGAGAAAACATGCAACACTGTATATATGCAAAATATTTAAGGTGTATAACGAATTTTCTTTAATTGTCATGTATGAGAAACTGGGGCATAGTTTGATCACTTCTGTTTAGTGCAGTTGAGTCTAATTGATCTATGTTGTTTTGGCTTTGTGTATATCATGAAATAAAATAAATTTGTATTCTGGTGCATGTGTCCATTTGGGTTCCATATGTGCTGAAGTTATGTTTTTCTGGTTGTTTCATGAAATGCATGTAACTGAATTGAGAATTAGGCTGTGACCTAAATGGACTGGCACAGGATTAGGGTCATTTGGAGCACTGGACACCCAAAAAAAGATTATACCTCCTCCAAGAAGACAACAACCATAAAATAAATTATAGAGTTTACATATTACCCACATTACAAATCATTAAGTGTGATGCCCCTTTAAGTGACAGAAAGAACTGGCGCATGTATCTGTTTGGGGGTTTGGAGTAGAATGTAGTATGGTTTCTCTGTCCAGATTTTCTCAGAAACTACTTTACAATATGTTTTCAGTTGTTCCAACAGCTGCAATCCAACTGAATTATGATTTTCATAGTTGTTGGGTAAAACATGCTTCTGAGTACTCTTTATATTTACATACTCATATTCCTGCTGATCAAATTGTTTGCAGTTTATTTTGAATATATACATGTGAATTTTTGTTTGTTTGTTTGTTTGTTTATAGTAGGAACTTCCTTTGTCCTTCCTTTGCCTGCTGTTTTCCCCTTCATAAATGACCACCAGTATATCAATCATCATCATCAATTTCTCCCTTGTTGTGACAACCATAGCTACTGCTTGCAATGTTTTAGGGAGCTGGGGAAGGCATGAAATTCTGGGATGCACATAACCTTATTACCTTCATTAACCATAACACAACATGCAGTATTTTGGACAATAATATTTAGCCTGAGGAGTGACTTTGATGGAAGTGTAAATCTTTACTTCATCGCACAAGGGACATTGATTTCACTTGTTATAACACCCTCAGCTACGATCCAAAAGCATATAGGCAGAAATCCCATTTCAGAATTAAAATTAAAAATTGTACAAGCTCGAACCTTTACACTCCATTCTCTCTGGACACAAATTCACACGTTCATACATATACACCAAAATACACACATTCACCTATAGACACGAATATACACACAAACTTGCACACTTGCACATGCGTGTGTGTGTGCGTGCGTGCGTGCGTGCGTGCATGCCGGATGCTGTGCATATATCTCATGCTCATTGCATTTTACTTCTGCTTTCAATTCTGTGGTTGATCTCTCATTTCAGCATTACATGTGATGGGCTTAAATTGAATCCAGATGAAAATGGCTTATCTTGAAAGGCGCAGGCAGCGATATACTAACCCTCGGGCTCAATTCATGTTCAACACTAGTGCTTTACCCTTTATCTGCATTTGGTCCCACACTGTGTGGGGTATGACAAAATAAGTATGAAACTATTGTGTATGTCAGCATATGCTTTACAAAAGTGCTCTCTATTTTTTCTGTGCACTTGAATGTAAGCCATGACATGTGCAGATGGACAAAAATGCAATTAGAAAAAGTAAACCATGCATGTTATGTATAATCCACATCTCCTGAGCCATTATAATGTATAAAGGCTAGGTTTTTAGCTACTGGCAGAATATATTCTATTGCATGGCAGAACAGTGCACCCAGTAAACCAGAACAAGAAAAGTGTAATTTCTCTGTTGATTCAAATCTTATGATGAAACACAGCAGCAGCTTTGTATGTGAATGAAATATATTTCATTATTTAGCTATGTCATATAATCTGTGTATTCTAATAGACATTTTTGTTTCATATCACTCTTCCTTATTGTATCTGTCCAGAAATCCAACAAATCATTTGCTCACAGCACCTACATGTATGCTGTCAATGAAATAATTATGAATCTGTGAGAAGAGCTGTATGATACATACTTTTGCTTCATACATTGGTAATGAAGTAGAACCCTGTTAGCCATCATGAATGTGGAACTATCAAGACTCAAAACTGTCAATGACCTGTCATTAATCATATTTAACGTTTATTTTCTTTGCCGTTTGTCCAGAATGATTCAGAAGTGGTAAGAACATTAAGAAAGGACTGTACTGCTTCACTGCTGGAAGCCACATGACAGCTCTAGCTGTGGGTGTCTGTGTGTGGGAAGATATAAGCGGCAGACCAAATTGGTTTAGGAGGCAGAGGGAGGTATGACAAACGAGGGAGCCAAAATTCTTCACAGCATAAGGATGCGGGGAATAAATTACCTTCCAGGTGGAAAAGGAAAGGCAGCATTTACAGGGAAATTACGGGCACGGAAATGGATGGGGGCGAGCAGACTGCTGTGAGAGGGTCTTCAGGTTCTCGTTTGACTCCGATCCCGAGGTGAACGACTAGGCTTTAAAGGAAAGGCAATTAAAAAATCATTAGCGAAAAGGCCCGTCTGTGTATAGCTTCAGCCTAAGAACATGTCATGTCAATAACACCTTTCAGAACCAGGAGAATGCCATTACCAATACGAAACTGAAGCAGCATATACCTATACATTACCATTGTTTAAGCGGCCATGCTCCGTGTTACCTAAAACCTTTGAAAAAACACGTACGTTCAGAAACTGCTCGCATAGTGACTGCATATTTCAGTCACTTGGGGATGGAAAAAAGATTCAGTTACCCGCACGTGAATTTTTCATCCATTCACAAAGTGATGACATGCAGTAATTGAAAGGATTACAGCATTTTTGTCAGATGACTGTCCACAGAAAAGTTGGTTGCTATTTTAAAATCATTAAAGTGTTTCCTTTTCCAAACACTGCAGTTTTCCTTTCATGAGAGAAGCTTATCAAGTGCATACACATTTTCAAATGAATAATTAAATGTGTAATTAAAACATTTTCTGCGCTTCGTTTGAATCCACTATTCAAAGGAAATGTCAATGATCTGAGGTCTCAAAGTTGAGAAATCGATATGGGATGTGTAACAGCGTATTTATTTCAATGCTGTATGGACAACCTTTGTATGAGTAAACCCAAAGGTTCTATATTATTTTAGTTAATGAAAGGGCTATCGGCCAAAAAGAACAAAAGCTAGTAATCTGAACATGTCTATATGTTAACCAATAAATATGCAAATGATGAAAAATTATTGTCTTGGGAAAAACACAAGAAATACCTATCCAAGTAAAACAAATACTAACAAACCAATCAAAGGTTTGTATGGCTGACAATCTGTCCAGTGATCCAGTGTTTGTATGATGCATTTCCACTGTACTGCTTTTCAATTTTTGAAATATATGACAACTGTCATTTCCATAAAGTGAGACTTGACTTATTAATGATGTTTTTATTTGAAGGATGTTTATTGTTATTTATTTAATGAAGTAGATGCTGGGTTATGGAGGAAATACATGAGACAATCTCAAAGCCAGTGGCCAGTAGCCATGCACCTGTTACTCACATATGTACAGATAATATTCAGTCATGTATGCTTTTAGTGCGCAGGCAGTTTTTCTGTGTGTGTGTGTGATTTCTGTCTGGTTTAAATGTCTGACAATCACTATGAGTAAGACTTCACAGTAAGAGAAAGCCATGGATTGTTCAGTGTTATACAGCTTCCTTGCAAGCCATGGGCAAAAATCATTAGCATATTAGATGAAAGCCCTCTGCAGTAAAAAAAAAAAAAAAAAAAAAAAAAGAAAAAGCAGAAAAACATTGCTTTGATTTACATTGCCAGCTATAGTAGATGGCTGGGTAGCACCCCGAGGCACTTAATTAGAATGTGAAAGAACAGTCTTTGTATGCACCAAGACAGATGATAGACAATATTTTCCGTCTTTCATTTTGTTGAGAAATGTAATGGCAAATGATTGATACTGTATCCTGTTGCGTTCATTTTTCATCAGGCTCTCCTCCAGTTGGTGGGTGACAAATCATGCAGTAGTTTATTATGTGCGTCTGTAAGGGGAAGTGTTCAGTGAGCCTACATGAAATTAATGTACAATACACATGGCTGCTAATTACAGGTACCAAATATCATGTTACATATTAACATGTTCAGTGTTAACCCAGCTAATAAGCCATGGGGCAGTATGTACCCTGTTGCAGTTGATTTAACACTGAATATGCCACTGTGTACAGTACATGGTACTGTAAAGACATGTTAACATTAAATTGTGCATGAAACAAGTTGTAATGAAGACCTGATTTTCCTCCAATCATTTTGAAGGCTGGCACTATGCTCTCAGCTTTGACACAAAAGTCACAAATAAGGGTACACTAAAACGGTGAACTGGCGCTTTAATCTCCCTCAACATGCAGATGTATGCTAATCTGTGATACATTCAAGCTATCAACGTGGTTGCCTCCGTCTTTCTACCCTCTCAAAATCATCTCATACCTCAAGACTCCAGTGATTTGTTGTAGAAATAAACCAGTGAGGTAATTACAGTGGAGACTGGGATCATTTAAAGAGTATTAAGCCAGTGCCAGGGGAAGCTTACAGCGGCAAGACAATTTTAGTTTTAAGCCTCTCCGTAACTGAGAGTAGATTAGCTTTTTTGTTTGGGCTACAGCTCCCCCTTGGTTCCTGTGACCCTATGAGACGTTCGATCACAGTAACGCTTATTTAAAATGCATACAGCCAACCGGTGCAGCTTTGTTGGCTATGCTTTCACTGATGCGAGCTTCACGAATTGTCAGCATTGGATAGGATTCTATTTTTATGACTTGAGTTCATGAAGTTTGTCTGATCATATAGTATGTACAGGAACGAAAGGCAATTATGGAAAGAAGAAAGCTGCAACAAAGGCTGCAGATTTGGCCAGACAATGATTTAGAACATACCTTCAAGCAAAACAGAAGCTTTCGTCATAGATGTAGTTGAACTCATATAAGTCTTTGAGCATGAAAATACAAAAAAAATGCCCTTTGTTTTTTCTCCCTCTGTCTCTCAGTTCTTTAGGGTTCAATAGAGTGTTTGATTTGATGAGGTCTTTAGTTTATTCATCTGAGATGATATTTTATTGGAGTAAATCATGAATAATAGAAAAATGAATAAATTTTCCCCCAAGAGCCCCCCCCCCCTCTACTGTTTGTTTTGAACCATCAGCTGGCTAACAACTGCAACCTGGGAAACACCTCCTCATAAAAAATATTATTGCCTAAACACATTATAAATAAAATGTGCTCTTGATAAAGTCATTACATTTGAGCTGAAAGCATTTTTGAATATTGTAATGTCTGGGGAGGCCCAATTATATCTGAGCTGCATCCTCTCATTACACAGCTGTGGGCGATTCGGCGGTGAGCGTGACAGCTTCAAGAGCAGGCTTCATCCGTACAAGGGCGAAAGAGGAGCCCTCGTAGATGAGTCAGCCGCGTTATACATCTGGCATCAAACGTGCAATCCCCACTGTGAATAGGGAGCTGAGATGAGGGTGCTGTCCGTTGTCCTAAACAATGTGATTCCCTTGGCAGTGCTACACGGATAGCAGTAATCCATGCTGATTAGCATGACTTCCAAGCAGCACATCTTTCGGCAGCTGTGGATGCGTTTGCCCTATGGGCTGTCCATAAAATGTAGACCATAATCAGTGCGGACTGTGGATGGAAGTGTGGACAACGCATAATGAACCATAAGCACTACCCAGGAAGGAAGGGTTTTCAGTTGGTGGGGTGTCACTCTTCTGGTGAATCTGACATCTTCGGTCAAGCTTTGCAATGCAAAGAAGGGACAGTACCAAGCCAGCTGGCATATTCTAGCTTGACAAAATACTGACTGTATTTTAAGGTATGTATATGCATGTTCTCGGTGGTGTAATGACTTACTGCTCACTGCTGACAAAAAAATCTACCATTTCAGACTATCCTTTGCTCCCTTCTGAACCACCCTTCTGCTCTCCTCTGTCTTCAGTTAAAAAGCAACATTAATGACCCTCTCTCTCTCCACAAGCACTTATTACATCTCTTAATGCCTGTAGTTGCAGCACTACATGTGTACTGGTGCCATCCATGGATTTGATGATACTGCATTTGTTGTTGAGCTACTGCACTTCCTGCAAGTCACTTTAAATTAAAAGCATCTGCCAAATGACTAACATGAAAATGAAAATGCAGCTGGAGCCCTACTGACTGAAAGGACCTGCTAGCAATGGCACAAGCTCACAGCTGTGACTGGAGAGTAGGAACAAAAATAAGCAGTATATATTAATATTCAAAGCAATATTGTTATCTATAAGGAATTTATGTCAATATGGTCAAACTGCAATGCAAGTACATAACTGATATAATAATATGAATATGGAAATGTGGCTACATGTTCATAGGACATTAGAAGTGGAATATGCAAGATTCTGTGATGAGTGCATGAAATCTGAATATAATAAACAATAAACATGCTACTATCTCTCTCTTGCTTTGCACAAGGCTGTGTTTGACTTTCAGAAATGAAATACTAGCTTGATAATTGTAAACAAAAATGTAGTATTATGTAATTGATCAGTCACCTTTAGTGTTTTGAGTGATTACAAGATGATCAACTTGCATGACATGATTATAACATTAGCAAACAGATTAAATTCCATCCCAAAGTACAGACCTTTGTTCTGTATTGTCCTTGTAGCTCAGCAGCTGTTAGTTTCAATAGTGTTTACAAAAAAGTAAAACAAATTTATATCTGCCATTCTTTCTAGCCATTGACTATTCAAAGTAAAGAGAAGTGTGCTGTGAAACAGGGAATGAAAACATGACATTCACCCTTTGTGATCCTGTTAATTACCAGGCTTTACTTTCCAGCTCATTATGACGCTGACATCTTCTCGATGAAAAATGAAATGTTTGGCTGAATAACCAGTTTAAGGAAATGCATTATTGTCAGAAAGGAAAAGGGCACACATTTGTTATTGTTACGCTGGCGTTAAAAGATAATAAGGGGATCCAAAGTTGTCAGAGCCGCATTGCACGCATGCATGGTGGGCCTGTCAGCGTGTGAGACTTGTTTATCATACTTGGGCGACCTCAAATTAAAGTAACCTGGCCCGGCTGGCTGCCGCGCTTGGATATCTCAACCTCCCATTCTTCCGGCAGACACATTTCTCATTCACGTGTGGCCAGCAGTGGGACAGTAAATTTAATGGTTCAGTTCCCCTTTGAGTTTCTTAAACAATGTAATACATTTCATCTTTTAGGTTTTGTGTGTGAGAAACCACTGACAGATCAATCCATGCCAATTTGTTCCCATGCAGGCTTGGCTCCTATCCGCTGTTTTTCTGCGCATTGATTTTTACTTCCGATTTAGTTCTTTGTTACCATTGCCTCAGTCCACTGAGCATAATAGAGCTGAAAAGAAAACAAAGAAAGCCTTTGAAAACAATTATCATGTGTCATTAGGCAGAGAGCCCATAATACTGAAGATAGATTATGAGTCTCTGTAGGTCCAAGGACACTGGCGTAGCACATAATCAGGGAAATGTTCCCCAAGAGCTCCGCAGAAACATTTGCTACCCTGCTGCCCTTAGTTTCATCCTTGGCTTTGTCAAAAATGCTTTAACTTCTCACATTCCAATTTCAAACAAATAAGATAAAAAAAAATGCTTTAGAAGCATGGAAATACGATGATATGTCATGTGACACGTCATCACACATCATGTGATTTAAAGGCCCTCACCACCTAACCGTCCTGATTTCAACTGAGGAAATATTCGGAAAAACAGAACCAAAGAGTGATGGTTTGCATTACTTTCCTGACTGGTTGGAAAACTAATGCTATTTCATTTGCTCAGTGAGTTTATGAGCAAAATAGCTGAGTCACATAAATAATATATGTGAAAACAAGTTTTGGCACATGGGAAATCATCTTAGAAGGTAGTAAAAAAGCATTTACAGTCTAACTACCAATATTTCACTGTCCATTTTAACCTGTTTCTTTCTGCAACATGATTTTCAAACTACAGGATGATCTACTATAGAATTTTCCATAGCCAAATGTCAAATGGGCCTTAAAATATATTTGGTATGGTAGCTATTGCATAGTTTTTAGGAATAGCAACATGAAAAAAGATAACATATAAGTGCTTCCTATATATAACTTAAACATCAAACATGTAACATGTTTCATTAGAATTACAAGTGCAAGGCAATTGTGTAGAAATGAAACTGCAATTCCCTCATTCAGTTAAAATTGCACATCACTTTTAGAATAACACTGTTTGAATCTGTAACAGTCTTTGTTAGTCAGCTGAAGTGTGAAGGCCACAGCAGGAGGTCTATCATTGTCAAACACAATCACTCTTCCCTCTGCTGTTGTACATCAGATGAAAAAGTCTTTATTTTGAAAAACAGTGTGCATACATAAAACTATTATTGATCAGAAAAAGTTACAAAAGTACAAAACCCATCAATAATTGAATTAAACATCAAGTATTGCCAGCACAGATCTTTGTAAACATTCATGAATCCACTTGTCTGCAGCTTGGCAGACTGGCTGTCTGATTGAAATAGGGTTCTTTTTTCTGAGATATTGTTGTCCCCCTGGAAGTCACCCAGGGACTGAGGTTTATAGACCCAAACAGAGATGAAAGGAAAGCCTTGAGAATACTTTTAAAGAATTATAAAGCACAATCAAGATCCTCATCTAAACCCAGTAACAGATAGTTTTCAAAGATGATTTTGTACCCTGCTGGTGCTCTCACATGTAATTCCTCCCCTCATCAGTAAAGCCTTGCTGTGGCTAGCCTTCATTTATTTCTGTGTAGCAAAGGGTAACATGTGCTCACCCAATTCTTTTGAATGCCGCTGACCTGGAATCCTCCACTGAAAATGACTGTGGACAAAGGAAATTGAAGTCCAAGTTTTTTCTTTTTTTTTTTTTTTTAATGGAAACACTTCGACATTTCTTCTCACCTGATTGAAAGCAAAATGTTAGTCTGCAGCACAAAGTACCGGATGATGACTATCTGCACAGACTGGGAAAACACTTCTGTCCTTCACCATTTTTCAGTCCTTTGAAAATTTCTGCAGGTGTCTTCGCATGACCCAGATGTTTTGAATGTACTGAACTCTGTGTATTGGAAAATAACACCTTCAGGCATTTGAATGGGTGTTCTACCTTTACCTCTCTTTACCTCAACAAGTTTACAGAGTCTGAGAGCATAGTGGGGTCCCAAGGCATGTATGCATGGCTGCCCTGGATGTATAAATCCATTTACATTGCTATGATTGCATCAATAATTCATTTACGTTTACACAAGCAGAGAGTGATTGATTTTGCTTCCCCCCAAGTGCAAATTTTTCCAGACTGCAAGGTGTGGTTTGTGCATTGTTGTGGGCACAATAGAAGGAAATGCATTATGGGAGATTGTAGTTTCAGTAAACTGAACAGGGGGAAATACCTTTTTTTAATATATATATATATATATATATATATATATATATATATATATATATATATATATATATATATATATATATATATTAATATTTATCATTTTAAATTTGTATAGTTCACCTGCACTTGAACTACAATAATAAGGATGAAGAGTAAAAATATTAAAATTTTAATCAGAGTAAAACTCTTTAAAAAATAAAAACCTTTTTAAATGGAAAACATGTGTATGGAAAGTATGAATATGTGTAACAATATTTTGTGAGCTGATTTCTGTGGTTCTCCAATAGAGATATAATACTATAATCTGTTGTAGAAAAGTATACCTTTCAGCAAATGTGTCTTTTTATTTGGTCAAATTTGTAATTTGATTTCGCTTTTGACGTATGGTTGAATTGGCTGGATATTCACATCCTGGTTAACATACATTTGTAAATGGCTTGTATTTTATCTGGCAGGTTTGTTTTAAAAAACGATGGCCCGAGCAGTCATAAATACCATTGCTTTTTAACTTTTTACTCGCTCGACAGCTTACCTGTGTACCTTTTTACTATCCTCGATCAGGGAATCATTTTTTCTGACAGGATCTTACCCAAAAATACCTGTTTTGGTTTCAGTTGATAAAATGTTGCTGCCAGTATGTGAATATCTGTTTATAGGGTCACTGCCATGGGATTATTGTGAATGGATTGACTCTACTGTCAGAAAAACGACACCTGAGAAAACAGTTGCGATGCTCAAATTTATACAACACTTATTCTGATGTATGAAATATGAGCAGTTGTGATTATAGCGATCCACAGCAGATTTGTGAGGTGGCCAGCGCTGCCACTTACAGTGAGGAGAGGAGGACTGAAAAGCAGACGCCGGAGAGCAGCCAAGCTCAGCAGAAACAGCACACCTGTGGCGTCAGCTGCCAGCCCAGCTGGTTTGTCCTCATCATCGTCTGTTGCAGCTGCACTCGTGTCAGACACCAACTGAACAGGGACTCGGAGGACCGGAAAACAGCGAATTTGGGAAGTGAAAAAGTTTTCTCACTGAAACCCTCACTCATTTCCTATGATGTCAGTCTCTATAGTCTTCTCGTGGATTGATTTTTGACTGGATGCTACAACATATTTTGAAATGTACTGCTGTAGATTTCATTTCTATACCGGGGGTGCACAGTTGGAGGGACCACAAGAAACTATTGCACTATAATGACAATACGTAGCTGTCTGCCATGACAATGTCTGTACATTTAAAAGTAAATGACTTTAAACTCGCCCTGGATATGTTCATAACAGACCACATGGCAAGTCAAATCTCATATAGGTATTCTTTATAAGGGTTTTGAGTCCTACAAAAAAAATCAGGACAGGATACAAATGTAACTTGAATTGGGATATAGGAAAACTTATACTGTATCTGCAAACTGAAGACTGAGAGACAATTTAAAACAAGTCTGGCTTGAACCAAAGAGAGTGTAAAACCAGAAGACAAGAAATGCTATCCACAAAAAAAACAACAAAAGCAACCAGCGCTATGTTCCATCCAGTACAAGGTATTTCCCTTTATTTAACCAGGTAGGTGAATTAACATCTCAGCTACAGTAATGCCTCCAGGAATCAAAATAGGTTGGGATTACACAGGATTAAGTAGCCAATTAGATATATGGGACAGCGGTTCAGAACCCCGGAGCACCTCTGTGTATGCTGGATTTTATTCCCTAAACGGTGGAAATTACTGTGGTACGAAGAGCGACTAATTATTTTTAATTCAAAGCTTCTCCTTTCTAATGAGCAGCAATTTACCCTCTTTAGGCCAAATTACACACTTGATGCCACATAATGCGCGTAACTTTTGTAATGTGCCGTGGCAAAATGACTCCTCTTGAAGAGGTTGTCCATAATTTGTTAGACCGTTGGCTGAAAGGTAACAAACACTGAAAGTGTGGACGCCTGGTCACTGCAGCAAAACCATTTGTGGATAATACACAGTTCAAAGACAAAGAAAGAGGTAGCACTGAGTCAAGCCTGTATTGTGTTAAAATTACTTTCAGCACAAAACTGTGGAATTTAAGCACACATTTTCAACAAGCTTCATTAATAAAAAGTTTAGTTGGACACAGAGGTTCTCCAGGAGCAGATTTGTGAATCACTGATACAAGGCCACATTCCAGTACTAACTAAGCCAACAGCTGCTTAGCTTCATTAGCTTGGCATGGGAAGGACACAGAGTAGTATGGCTGCTATCAAGGAATGCTGCTGAATAACCAGTGGATAAAATTACTGCCCACCACTACCTACTTACTGCTGACAACCCAGGAAGAATGACGTCAGCTCGCTATACTTGTTTGCAGGAGCGCTGACCAATGAAAAGGACAAAATGAGGTCCTCAACGAAACAGTGGCATCGGTAAACAGTGAAAGCAGGTGCCGGAAGATGACAACGATGATTAAAAAGACTCAAGAGCTCACAGTCACCAGTACCTTTGTTCTCTGCACTCATTGCACAGGACTGAAGTACAGCTATAAGCATGGCTGCCCAAAGTTAACCGCAGAGCTTTGGGAAAGACACACAAATTCAACAAGGGCAAAGCAGCAGGCATCTGCAGCCAGTGCCAGCGATGAAAGAGACCAATGCCAGTTGGTTTAATGTCACAAAAGCAAATCCAAACACAGCTCTTCCAAATGTAACAGGCAAGCATGAGTATTCAGTAAATGATGGCAACGTTTCAGAGGTTTGTCAGATATCTAAATTGTTAAAGTTTGCTGTGAAATGGGATGTTTCTTTACATCTGTTCTTTCGAAGAAAAATCACACCCCATTAATCTGATAGACTTTGCCAGGAGATCACACTTTGTAAACAGTGTTTGAAGCTTAGGATTATTTTGTATGCACTTTGTTTAGGTGAAGAGTTCAGCAGTTATTTAAAAAAATAATATGGCTTCACCACTCTGCTATATTTAACAGGAAGTTGACCTCATTTCTAAAACTGCTGCCATGCATGAGTCAAAGACAGAGAGAGCCTGTTTAATACTGTTCTGTAATATGTGCTAAGATCTTGTAGAATGAAGCTATGGCTTCCACATTTGGGAGCCACAGCAAATAAGAGCAGAAGGGAGTCACCAGAGCTACATATTCAAATCAGAGTTCATGTAATGATTGGCAGAAGCACTATATAATTAAAATAGGATTACAAATGACTCATTGGATAAAGCAGTTTTCCATTATCTTTGACATGCTCAGCTAATTATTCCAACTACAGGTTCCTATGAAAATAGTTGTATGAGATCAAAAAAGTTGCTAAGATACCAGCTTATGCTAACATATTTCCCCTCTGGTTGGTACATCTCAAACATTGAGGACAAATACATATCCAGACAGCCCTGAGCCAATTTCTCAGAGGATGTCAGATCTTTAGTAAAAAGTCTTATCCAGAACAACTTACACAGCTCACATATATACGCACTATCCATCTAATGCAGCTAGAAACCCATGGGGGCAATTAAATTACCTTGCACAACACCAAGGCCGTATCTGGGAATAAACCTGTGATCTCTGAGTTCCAAGCCCAGCTCTCTAACCATTACACCACAGTACTGAGACACAGTGAGCATCCTAAGCAGAGGTTTCGAGAGCTCATTAAACCAGCAGAGGATCACATTGGAATGAAAGATGCGGTCTATTGTCTTCATTCGGTCTTCCCTGTCTACATCACCTCTCTCCAGAGTACCAATATATGCTGGGTTACCTACCAGTCAGACTGATACAGTCCAGCTAGCAATATATACCTATCTAGCATTGTATACCTGTTTACTGTTTAGTGATTTATTCATAGATTGTTTTTATGGCCAATACACCACAGTTTTTTGTGCTATAAGGACATATACAAAAAGTTTGTGTTTTTCAGTCAAGGGGGTTAATGCACTACCACATACTTGAAGACTGATCCATATTTAATCTCTGAGAGAGGGTGTATGGGTCATTTTTTTTTTTTTAAGAAGAGAAATGTATTGTTCAATTAAATATGAAGTGGACGCCTGTTTGTTATGTACCCTATCTGCAAAAGGTCTCATTAATCAAATGAAAATCTCCAAGAGAAAAAGCTATTTTAAATGATATGCTGGTAATGAGGAATACATTGTGCCACACACCAATGAAGTGCAAAATTAAATCTGTAATGGATGTTATATAATCTTGATAAGCACTAGATTCACTAAAGCACTGTGCTTTTCTTGTGACTGTAAAACAGACACAAACCCTACCAGAGCTCATAGTAAGGTTATGTTACTATCAGCTACATATTGTGTACACTGGTGCTTGCATGTGTGTTTCTAGAATGTTAGCATGTACTCCAACTACAGTGATTTACAAAGGTCTATTTTACATTTGTGTCTATGGTTATGCGCCCCATCATAATTGCACTTGTTCCTTTCACTAGATGACAAACATGCTCTTCATTGGTTTAAGGGATAAACTGATTGTTATACTTTTACAGTGTTGAAATGTTTTGCCTCTTGACATCATCCATCTTTTTTGCATGCGTGGACCATTTTTTTGCTCCCATAGTCCATGTATTTTCTGTTTGATCCCATCCTCATGTGTGCTATTACTAGCCTGGTTACCCGACCAATTCTCAATCCAGCTCAGCGTGAAGCAGGGAGCGCGCAGTATTTTTAGTCTTGGTAGCAAGGCTTGGCTGTTAGATGTATCTAATTCAGAATGCAGCTCCACAACTGTAATTTAGAATGCAGCTGCATGACCTATCTACAACCTTCCTTCACCATCTCATGTCACACTCCACTTCATCTCACTTCATTGGCTACCTGTCACAGCTCGCGTCGAGTTCAAAACCTTGCTGCCGGGCTACAGGCCAGTGAATCAAATGGCTCCATCATATGTCTAGTCCATATTCAGGCCAAGCACACCTGCCTCACGCACAACAGCGGATCACTGCATTCTGCAACAGGGCTGTGACCAGGCTTTGCACAGCTAGTGATTTTGACTGGTCATCAATCATTTCAAAAAAGCAGTCAATTCATCAAACAGTCATTCTTTGTCTAATGCTACATCCAAGAAACAAAGAGGGGTCCAGTACATCGATGACAGTTTTATTGATAAAATGACACAAAGCCACATAAGCACAAAGATACTAAAATAATACGGTGTGATCTTTGTCCTGCTGCATGTTCTATACCGCCAACATGCAGGCTGATGCAATCACCCACAGTGCCAGCCAGCATTCAAACTGGTCAAATAGTCGACTAATTGACCGGTCAGAGCAGCCCATAGCCATGGGTGCCTGTACCTTGACTCTGTGGTTGCTCTTCCCAGTCATTATGCCTGTACTGGCCCTTCATTGGTGGAGCGGACGTCCCACAGCAGTCAAGAATCACTGGCAATTGTCAAACACGGAGTGATCTCCAACCACTTCAGTCTGCATCTTGGCTCCCCCACCATTGTCACTGCTACTCTGGATATTTTATGGTATGGTGTTCATCACTTATATTAATTCATGGTATGTATCATGTATTAAGATAACACAGCTATCACAGAGAGTTCTTGCCTGGTCTGTAACAGCGTTGCCACTCTTAGTGCCTTTATGCTCTCCTACATTGTAACTCTCTCTCGATAAGGCTGTCTGCTAAATTACTTTAATGCAATGCAATCTTATGTAAACACAACACCTGCTGTACCAGCATTCTTTTACTGAATTTCTGTCACATGCAGTGTTTTTATTTTCATGTCACCCTGCCAAGTATATTTTTCATGCAGGGGACTTGCTCATTTGGATGCAAACTTTGGATAAAATTAATTATTTAAATGCCTCCCTCCTTGGTAATTGACTCCAGAATCTGGAGCTGGGGAAACATGGGAAAGGAGCATTTTAAGAAAAGCTCTCTGCAACTCTGCGTTACAGTTAACTAAAACGGGGTCCTCAAGGGGATGAAATGACATTTCGTAATCACACCATGGGGAAAGCGTGTGAGGACGCTAGCATACCATATCAAAGAATATTAAATGCCACATTGAGCAAAGTTCACTCTGTGCTCTCAGAAACTTTACTGTAAGGTCCAGCGTCTGCTGCCAGTCCATCAGCGCTCCCGTTAAATCTTTAATGCTGCCTCCCTCTCATTACATGGAGGGGTATATTGAAGGGATGCGTCATTATTTCCTCCCATGGCAGTGTGATTGGTCTTGGCCGGGCAATCTAAGAACGCCTTGCACTGCTATTGATTCATCTGATTCCATTTAGATGTTCCATATTAGCGTGATCCGTAACACTTTAGATTAAGGCAACATATATAGATGCTTTAAAGAGAGCTATAAAGTCACTTATGAATATTTTACAGCTCATAAATGTTGAACAAGCATCCATAAATTATACACATTAAATCTTTTATTTATGAAAATAAGTTTGAACAATTTACAGCATTGTTATTTATTTTTTGTCATTACATACATTGAATAGACACTGTCATTAATAAAAGCATTATGGATACATAGCTGGGTAGTTACTCAAATGTAAATATTTATTTCAAATTAATTGAAAACAGCCTTATGATGTATTATTGTTTAGAAAGGACAGTGCAGCTTGTATATACAGTAAATACCTTAATACATTTGTTATTCAGGGTAGTTTCATTTAGTTTTCAACTAGTTTGGATTTTAGTAAAACTGTGCATAGCATAACAGTTCATTTATGAAATACTCCCACACCTACAGCGCTATGGCTTAATTAGCTTTCAAAAAACTCAACAGGTTGCGCTGATGCAAGCATTGGCAGTTCTAGTCCGGAGGGCCAGAACACCTTAGCTTATTAAGACCACCACTACTTGCCCCATTGCAATAAAAGGTATGTATACTGTCTGAAACAACAGTATACACCACAAAAATCAGGGATCACAGGTATTGCAAATGGCAAAGCCCTGTTTAGGAGAAAAATGGTATATTTTTGGCCTAATGCCGCCTGTTATGAAAATAAATGTATGAAGTCTAAGATCATATTTAACTGGACTTGACCGCAGATGAAGGTAAACATTTGCCACACTAATTTGCTCAAGACTATGCTGTCAGTGTTCTGTTTGTTCTTTTTCATGTATAATAACCTTTCATCATTTAATAACCTTTAAAAAAAACCTGGTTTTGTCATCAACAAAGTGTTTTTTAATGTGATTTCTGAAGCATTGGCCAGTGGGTCCGAACTTTAATTGGCACCCAAAGGAATAGTTTGCCAAAGATTAAATCATAAGAGGAGATTTTGAGAGGAAAATGGCCGTTCAACTTGATGAAATTTTAGGAATGCGACTTTAAAGCAGTTAAAAGCAATTACTCTCTTACTCCAGAGAACACCTCACCCTGGGCAACAATTAATCTGATCAATAATGTCTCCCATTTATTACCTTTTGCTTAACAATCAATTCTAGGTCAGTACTAGGTGAGCACAAGAAGACAACAGCAGTGCCCAAGCCAGAGGGTTAGAGATGCACCAGCACAGAAGCATTTCCTTCATGCATTCTTAATTATATTGAAAGCTTAAGCTTGGGCTTGGTTACAATTGCTTTGCCATACACTGTACACTGTGCACTGTAGCCCAAATATCCTACATGCATTACATTGGATTTTCATTTTCGACAGTTCATGATCTAATTTACATGCTATGTTCTTAAACGTTGTCTAGATATTTGTCTCACTACTTTTATAATTGACAGCCATCTCAAGGATATTGTTTTGTGTTTTGTGTAAATATGTCACACCCTACATGTAAGTACTCCACCTGCTCAGACATAGCTAAGCTTAGTGTTATGACATCATAGGTGACAGACGCATTTGTGGGTTTTAACCTGCTCCAAATGGCATGCCCCAATTCTGTGTTTTGATTTAAATCTGATTTCCGTCAGTCCTTAGGAGGGAACAGACAGCAGAAAACTACATTTCAGAGCTCGTCTTAACACTGCGTGAGATGAGCTGGCAAGCCTCCAGATGAAGAAAGCCAGTCTTTGCTGCCTGAGCCTGTTTACTCAGAATGTCTGCTGAGAAAGATAATGTATTGCTAATGACTGCTAATGACTGTTTCTCTACGGATGAAAAATCCAGATTTGTGGCAGACATTTTTGAGACATTTTTCTGTCTAAGCACTGAAGTGTGTGTGAATGAAAATTCAGAAATCTAGGACTTACTCGTTTGAATGAAGATTCAAAAAGATTAACACCCATGACCTTAACATACAACTATACCCGAACTGCACCTGGATTTTTAATAGATATCAGGAGATCTTGTCTGAAAAAATAACACTTTTTTATGTTATTATGAAGAATCTTTGGTGAAATCCCTCATATTGCATTTTGCAACCTTGTTTTCTATCATGCGTAAAGCCTGTTAACGTTGGCAGAAATGTGTTACCACTCTGCAACAGAGTGACAAACCCACCCAGCTTCATGGATAATTGCATTGCAGATGGTTCACCTCCAACCTTGAGCATGCTCCTGTCTGTTTAGGTATGATGAAGATTAGTGGAGCTCTCAGGTCAGACCAGCACAGACTGCCTCTACATGACCTTGCTATTGATGAATTCTAGGAAAACACTCAATTCTAGACACATCAGAAGGAACAAGTAAGAGAATAAGAACCCAAAAGAGCAAAACACCACAAAGAAATGACAGGGAGCTTGTGTTTAGGTATACAATTACCTTAATATAGCTCTCACTTGACTGTAGGTCTATAATCCACCAGAACCCTGCTCAGATATTTGAATAAATATATGATTTCACAGTCAACCTGAATATACCCTTATGTTGTGACTTCTCATGATCTTTTCAGTATTCTGATAGTGTGTGTGTGTGTGTGTGTGTGTGTGTGTGTGTGTGTGTGTGTGTGTGTGTGTGTGTGTGTGTGTGTGTGTGTGTGTGTGTGTGTGTGTGTGTGTGTGTGTGTGTGAGAGAGAGAGTGCATATGTGTGTGCCAAATTCAACAGTAATGAATGAGTCACATATAAATTACATGGAGTATTATATGTCTGCAATGAAAATGCTTTGCCAATACAGTTGCAACATTAAGTGTGGTTGTCCCATTACTCATTAGAGACCTGAAGAGGCCTTAGAGATTCAGCTCTACTGCACTGTTTTTCAGTGAGAAAAGGAGATCAGATATAAGCAGGAGCATATAGATATACACTCATACATTGTACAGCGCATTGTAATATGTTGCATGCATATTAAATGGAACCTACAGATGTTCCCCCTTATTGCTTCCTGATTTCCCATCCCTGGATAGAGATATATTTCACAGCACACTGTAATCACTATAGAGCTGAAGTAATCATAACCTCCGGCAAAGCCTTTGTCACTGAAAACGCTTTAGAAGATTTTTAAAAACCCAGTAGAAACAATGCATCTGAAGATGAGCTAATTGGGCCTTTGTTTTATGCGGACACAATGGAATTTCAAGAAAATGTCAGCATAATGAACAACTGTCTAAACACTTCGGCCCAGAAGACAAATTATTCACCCCCTCGTTTTAGACGCTCACGGCAGCTTGCATGATAAATGTGTGAGGGTCCAAAAAAAAAACACAAAATAAAGACCAACTCTCCCTGAGTGATTGAATATGCAGATTAGGTCATTTCAAAAGATATACGTAAATTAATATCATGCTTATAGGGATGTATGGGTGAATCTGCCTCTGATGGGAAATGGGTTTTGACATGTCTTGAGAAATAATTCTCTCTCGAAATACACACTTCTTTGGAGTATCTTGGCAGTAGCACATTGTAGGTGAATTCTGATGAGTCATAAATATGAAGGAAGAGTGATGAGAAAAGAATGCTAAATTCAGCCTGACCAGGTTTACCATTAATCAGACAGCATACTGTGAACACTCTTATCACAATGCATTAAGTACAATTAACCTGATGCAAAGTAAAATGATTCTCTCAAATGTTTTATGAAATAGCACTTGAATGTCTTTCACATTCATTCCATTTTTCATGGGCCGTTCACTCCTAAATACCTTGGAGGTGACCTCTTTAAAGGTTGTTCACCGCATGTGTCTGAGGACTGACTTTGAGGGAAGTGGAAAACTGTTTTTGCTCTGAGGGATAATGGTTTTGAAGCATAAAGAGTTTTATTTTCTCCCTGGATAAACAGCTTTTATCTTGGGGACCTTAGTAGAATTGATTTTCAATTCAAATCACTCCACCTTTTGGTTCCACTGCCAACCTGAGAAAGCAAGCCGGACCCTTCCAGCACTCCAGACACTTTATTCAATTTATACTGATAGGAATCTGACTCTTTAGAAAAGTCAAGGAAACGTACTATAAATGTGGTGTAATTCCATATACAATGTTGTTGAGACGGCCCTCTCTGGTATGAGTCAATACAGCCATTAAAGGAAAACAGACTGCACCACAAACCATTGCTGGACGGCTGAAACGTAGTGGGACATGGTTTTGTTAATGCCCATTAGACAAGCATGCTGCATAATATTATTGTGTCATACATAAGTATCATGAGTTTGGTGTGGGTGGTTATTAGAAGAGTGGTCAACAGTGGCATAACATTGGATTGCTGAGCTCTTTTGTTTGTTTCCTTGGTGTCAGCCATTCGATAGTATTCCATGTTATTTTGTGCATCAGACCTCAGCAGAGAGGACATTGCATGTGAAATGAGAGTTGTATTAAAGCAATAAATGCTCGTTGCCACTCGTTTTGTATGTCTGATTATCGGGGGAGAATAATTCCTGCTGAAATGGAGCTGGATTCGGGCAGTTAACATTTGATCTAATTTTTTAAAAAACTATTCCAACAGAGGTAGAACTTCGAACTTAAACCTGCAAGCTAAAATATTCTAGTACATTCATATATTTAGTTCTGAACTGGATGTCCAGTAGGAACAGAAAACGTGGTAGGAGTGACTCCCACAACCAAAGATCAATCAAAGAGAAAAAGAATTTTCTGGAAGAAAGAAGAGGCTGGACTCAGGGGTATAGGAAGTGGAAGGCAGAGAGGAAGAAGAGAAGACACAGGTCTTGAGAGACAAGAGACTTCTTGATGGAGAGTAGAGATAAAAGTTCTCCAAATTGAGAGGGTGAGTAAAAATTGACAGGAGCATGTTCAAGGAGAGACATCTGCGATGCTCGAAAAGATTGGGATGGGGATCTGGGGATGTGGGGTGGAGTTGTGGGAATGAAACAGAAAGATCTGTTCAGCCACATTGCCACATAGTGACTGAAACACCAGCAGGAGAGGAGAGATCCCATGGAGATCATCCTCTTTACAGCTCCTCAGTCTTTCGCAAACTCAGACAGACAAGAAGGCACAGAGCAGAGGCACATGAGACGGAATTTCAGATCATGATGAAAGTTGCCGGCGGTAACGTTAGCAATCATTTGAGCCCTCTTCAGCAATGAGAGCCAAAGGATATGTCATGTTTTGTGAACAAATTATTATCAAAGGTTCACAATTCAATTGTTATTCCAACCAGAACACCTCCAGTGCCTTTCACAAAATCAGTGTCCCAAAGGTTTCCAAACATGCCTTTCAGCATATATAGTGATGGCCATGTGGCATACAAATCAGATGCGAAACACCTTTTTAATTACTTTGGCACATAGCTGGGACATGGTATGCAAACAGATGGTGTTGCTGAGTGCAAGCGGACATTTTAAATACCAAAACAAGCTCAATTGAAATACAAATGGATCCTTACCAGGGTAACGTCAAAAAAAAAGTCTAATTCAATGAATGAAGAGTCAACTGATGAATATAGATATTTTATTCCCTTATAGTCTAACCCCACAGAGTGTATTAAGTATGATACTAATATTGAGAATGAAATGCCATCCTCTGATTGAATCACTGACAAAGAAGCTGATTTCTTAGTGACTAATTACCATTTTTGTCTTGTGTTCTACGGCCTTTTTTTATCCTAATTCTCAGGATTACCTCAGTTGTTGCCTTATTGTTATTCTTAGGGAACAAATCACATTTGTTAAAAGTTATCAATGTTTTCAAAACTGATCCTACAAACACTCTGGTTCCCTTGGATGTACATTGTTTATATACAAACACACCTCACAAATGCATCTTCAGTTCCTTTCTCACTACACTCTTAGAAAAAAAGTGCGTTCTAGCACCTTTAAAGTTGTTTCATTTGTCCTGCTAGGGGAACCCTTAAAGGCTCTTCTTTGATATGGATTTGATATTGACAAAAAAAGAACCCTTTAGGAACCCTGTTTTCTAAGAGTACCTTACTGCGCAATCGAAAAGGTTATTTCCCTCTTCTGAATCTTTAATTTCCCTCATTGAAATGGGGCTTGGAATTAATTATTTTCAGTATGTGAACATATTTTATCTACAGACTCCGGGCACAGAATTTGCAAATAACTGTGCTGATCTGCTCATGGTAGTCTGGGAAGAGAAACAGGTTCATCATCTAGCTAATGCTGTCCTCTCAGAGATACACCTTTGGTTCACGTTGCTGAAGGCATATTGCTTATTTGGAATAGTACTGAAAAATATATTGAGTTTTACCAGACATGACATCTCCATTGGCACCAAAGTGCATTTTACAGGGTAACACAGTTGAGAGGCTTATTTTTAAAGGTGACTCTGTGCATGTGGAAACCCCAATGGCAGGAACCTGTGGTTGTGTCTTTCAGGGAAATTGTGATACCTTTATACTGTGGCAGATTACTATCTTTGTTAAATACTGCAGCTTATACATGTAAACATAATTCAGTGCAGCTGCTGTATGTTTAGCTCTTTGGAAGTCCATGAGCATGTCAGTATTGTGCTATTTGATTCAATGTGCTGAGGGGAAAAAGCTGTACTCCAGCTCTGCTCATAAGCACTACTTGGATAATGACCCCACTCTATATGACTGTCCTGGCCTTTGGACAAGAGCTGAGTGCAACTTTTTTGAAGTTCAAATCAAATTGTATTTATGCTGTTCACAATGAATTGCAAGTAGCATTGCTGTAACCTTAACATTGGAAAATGTATGCATTTTATATAGCAATATTGTCTCTATGAACATTATAAAAATGTATGGGACCAAACACAGTTGTAAATATGTAAGCGTGTGCTATCCTGTAAATTAAATGTGAGCCCTTTTAAATCACACAAGCCAGCCTAAAACAAACAGCTTCTCTGTTGATTTATGAGTGCATCCAAATAGATTTAGAAAATCCAGCACAAGAGAAAGCTGCACATTAAGGTATTGATTACACAATTAAAGCTAAGGACAAGAGGAGTTACAAACGTGGGATACAAAGCCAGGGCATCGGTGAGTGTGACCCATTTTCCCTTCAAACCATATTAATGTATTTAACAGTCACACATTGCTTACAGGAGCCATGGTCCAAACTGAGGCGATTCATGGAGAATTATTGCATTCTTAGGTCTTTGAAATCGGCTGGGTAAACAACTAGGTCATAAATAGCATCAAAACTTTTGAGAAGTTGGCACATGCGATAAAACATAATGGACGTTGACCTTGAGAACTTCCCTCGGTTGATAATGCGGCGGTGGGGCAATGCAACGTCAATGCCCAAGAAAATTGAGGTGTTTATCCCGTCGGGGAGAGACGAAATGTGGAGGCAGCCGAGATGTATGCGATCCATTCCGTCTCCTTTGGTGTCTGTCTGTCGATACAAATGACCCACTGGCTCAGAGAATCAGAACGGACAGGAAAGGGAAAAAACTCAAACTGCCGGAAGGTTACAAAGGCCCATTCTCTGAAACACTACCAGTAGTTTACCTTCCTATTACCATTTAAATTGGATATGTAATCAGAGTGGTATGTTATACTGAAAATGTCAAAAGTGTATGAAAAAGAGACTGCAGGGAAAGTGTTTAGTTGGATGAATCAAACACAAAACCAAATCAATTGCTCTTACCATATGGAGTTTCATTTTTTGAAGAAACACTTAAGTGCCTTTTACATTTTATAATTTACAAGTTTGAGCTAAAGCTTGAATATTTCATTATTTGTCCTGCCTTGTGATTTATGATTCTTCAAAATGTTAAGGGCTACAGTAATATAAATACTTTGGCTGTTTTTTGGGAAACCTGTTTTTGGTCTCCGTTATAAACTTGCAAGTCTCTATTCCTCTTCTGAGATAGGAGGAGCACATTGTTCTATAACCCATTATTGTTTTAATGATAGGAGGTCTATATTGCCATATTTGTAAAAAATAAAGTATACTGAAATATTTTAAATATCTATCATGTCTTATTTCCAGCAAGGGGAAAACACCACATTGAATGGTTCAGCTTCTATCAAGAGGTCTGAAAATAGTATGTATCTATGAGACCTCCTGCTATGTCAAAGCTATTTATTTATGTATTCATGCAAGCCTGATGACACTGCAGTAATGCAAATGTCTCATCAATTTAATAGGTCATCACTGTACAGTAGCACGGTAAAATGCATTATTCTTGACACAGGTGCATCCATCATTGCCGATGATGCAACAGAGGTGTTGGAAATGAATTGCACACATTAAGTCAGGCCTCATGCCCCTCACGAATCATTAGTAAATGACCTTTCGGAATGAGGTGGATAAGCCTGTTTAGTGTCTGGACCCATTGCAGCCAGCCTGATTAATGTGAAGCCGGACTGGACAGAGCATGATGTGTCATTGTGTCTCAACCTTTTACACTAAGGCCTCTGTCCCACCAAAATACAAAACCCTTTTTCCCCAGGCCAGTTAACCCCTCTGTATGGCGTGGCAAGCATGCTATAGGAATACTGTTAATTTAATTACTCAGAGTTTCATTGCTAAGGTGCATAGGGAACAGTGCTGCACTGGTTTCTCATTTCCCCCCTGTATTTTGTTCAGAAGATTGATCACTTGTATTTAGAAAAATCAGATAAGCGTGCCAGGCATTGATTATTGATACCTCTGTATTGCAGCTGGAGTGATTGATGTGGACGATGTCGGATTGTGCTGCATGGTGCCCCTGGAACGGTGGGTGGTGCAGCAGAATGGCTCGCAAGATGGATGAGGAGAGATGTCTGCCTGCACCTCCCACCGCCTAACAAGAGAGAAGACAGAATGAGTGTCATCAGCACATCCTCCTGGCCGAATGGAAGGCCTGCCCGCTCTCACATACCTCTGCAATACCAATCAACACCTACCACCAGAAAAAGTGTCAATGCTTGCACAGAGAAATGTCCTGCTTGCAAGAGTCATAACAGTTACAGTTTCTCTTCTTTACTATTATGTTACAATATCATCTGAATACTACATTATAACACTTGTAATAAAATATACAAATATATGGATTTCTTTCATATAGCAGTATCATATTCATATACTGTATGTTTTTTACATAGCATTTTGAAACTAATGAGTCAATTGCAATTAACCAACTAAATAAATAGCAAAGGGGATTTTTACAGATGCTAAGGATTGCAAAGGTTATGACTTTGCTATATACTGGCTATGAAATTAAAATATTATTTATTTGATGCTGTTCAGCATTACAAGGCAGAAGAATGCTGTGCTTTGTCTGCAGCTGTCTTTGTTTTTCCTTTTCACTCTGTCCCTTTGCCATTGTTTCACCTGTCAGGGCTCTGCCAGCCTCCTGCTAAACCTCCTATTAGGAACCCTTTGCTTCTCATCCCCTCTGTGGAGCATTTAGTCCATGGGGGACGCCATGAGATGGAAGTTCAATCAGGGCTAAATGAGCAGTGGAAAACAAACCTCGAATTAAGCATCCCTGGTGGGTCCCTTAGGCTGATGACGCACTCGAAACAAGCAAGAAAATCGCCTTTGAAAGTCAAGAGAGTCCTCAGCCGACAGGCGTGGACTCACTGAGCCAGACCTGACGTGGAAGGCAATCCACTCATAAAAATAGGCAAGCGCGACAGGATGAAATTTTAACACAATGAGCCATGTGATTGAGTGGGGCTGATTGAGAAACTCTCGCCCACCAATTCCCCCCGCCCCTTGCCCTTAAAAATGGAAGCATATATTTTTTTCACCAGTATGTAGGTTTGACATTATGGTTGTTCTGGGGGAAGCAATTTAGTCTTGAAGATTTGTACCATGCTTCAAGAGGCTAGATGTCGCCTAGATCATCATACTGATTTCATTTATGAATATCCCAGCACATAAAATATCGTTACATTGAAATGAATCAGGTGATTGGATGCCTTACACAAGGCTTCAGGAGGAAATCATTATCAACGCCAAACTCAGAAAACACCCCATTCTGTTGAGATATGCTAACATTAAAACACAGGGCCAAGTTTTAAGAATTGGAAGAATGTAATAAATAACAGGTCACATTAAATTGGAACATTGCTTGATTCTTTTATATGTGATCTGAGGGAAAAAAAAAGTTACTACCGAACGTTTCATGTGGACAACAGTAATGTGGATGGCAGACCAATAATCTCAAAATTATTGTATGCATTGATTAATAAAGAATTACAATTTTATTTGGTGGTATTGGGTTATTATTTGGTTAGTGATTCAGTCCATTTTCAAAGAAACCAAGTTATATATTTAATCTAGTGGAAGATGGCTTTAGTTTTCATCATGCATCGGGTAAAACAGGTAGCTATAGTTACTGTGGCCAAAATTCAGTTGTAATTAAATATTAATATGGTTCATATGAAGTGAACGTCCAGTAGTAGTCCATTAGGGACTGCGAGTGTTGATTTCATTTAGTTTATGAAATGCATGAGCCGACAGGGATGACAAGTCACATGGATAGCAACATGTGAGTTGCTTGATATAAAATGAACTCTGTTGGGTTCAAAACACTTCTCTGTACTAAATGTATGTTTTTTATGCACCTTAGAATGTATTCTTGTTGCAGAGTGCTAGTTCATGACTCTTTGAATAGTATCTTGCATTTGGATTTGAAAATGTCATCCTCTGCTCTCAGTGTGAGTGCCTCTGGACATCTACGGAGTGCGTAGAGCCTTCTTTGAAGCGATGTTTTCCCGTACCAGCGCATGCTGAAAGAAGAGACACGAGAGCACATCCAAACAGCGTCTCCTCTGTTGATTTCTGTATTTTCTGAAAAATAAATAACATTACGAGGTTCTGAATGTAGACAAGCACTCAAAAAAGTCATTTGTAGCTCATGTTCTTAAGCATTTGAACAAACATTATGTCTGCCAAAATAAAGCTCCCTCTGGTGGCTGACACTGGAATGACAAATATATTTGCTCCATTGCTGTTTATTTCTAATTCATTTTGGCAGCTGCCCCATGGAATTGGCATGCACTGCACTAAATACATGGTAGAGTGGACCATTACAGGTACAAATTACCATACCACAGTATGGAATATCTCCAAAGCAAATGAATGGAATGATAAAAGCAACTCAATTGTCAGTTTGGAGGAGGGGTGTTAGAAGGTGTTGGACAGAGAATTGCTGGATAAATCTGAATTACAGGGTTGTGTGATTGAAATCATTATTGGTTTAACTGGTGTGATCTAAATGAGGAACTCAACTGCAATCCTAGTGCATAGAGGCCACACAGCGCAAACCCCTTACTAAAGAAATAATTGTCTCACTGGGCTCAGTACTCAGATCCAAACAACCAAGGGAACCACTTGTACTCCTGTGTAGGATGCTGAACAAGTGATGTTTCAGCTAGATGTTTACATGTTGTTCCATGTTCAGATGTATTCTCATCACTGGTTCACTGTAGCCTTCTCAGGAAAGCTTTCCACACTAGTGCACACAATGTGGACAGTGGGGACATACTGGAACATTTCACTACTGATTATGACTCACACCGGCCATTGTATGCGCAGGACAGAGCAGCTTCTTTTGGCAGTAAATGCAGTAAATGAGAGGGGTAATACCTTCTCCAGGTAGCATGCAGTTACTGTGTTGTCAACCTAGGCAGGCCTTTCTGACTGGGCTTGCTTTTTTCCTCATGTAGAAGTTAACTGTGACACAAGTTTTCCCACGAAAAGGCACAATTTTTAATATCAATGAAAGGAAACCTCAAAGTGTTCCAGAGACTTTTCTCAGGGCTTTTCATGAAAGGAAATGTGAATATATATATATATATATATATAAGAAAAGTATATTTTTTGTAGAACTGGGTTACCGTTCCTTTTTTCCCCCCCATCTGTGAAAACATCCACACAAAATTATTCTGCAGATTTTTGTAGTTTGAGACAGTCTTAAAACTGATTATCTTTTTAGGAGAGAATTCTTGTTTGCGGTACTGTCTCCAAATAAATCCTGCCAGTTTATAACACCCAGCTATTCATTTCCTAGCTTTTCAAATGTGTGTGATATATTTAACCAAATGGGCCCAGCAGATTGGAATGAAATTGCAACACAGAGATTGAAATATAGTGTCATTCAATTTGGTAATGTGAAACATTCAAGGTATTGGAAAAAAGAAGTTATACAGTGTAGGCTCCATACATACTTATTTCCCATCCTTCCACACATTTCAAATGAATTGTATTGTATTGGTTTGCTCAGCAATGAATCAATTGTCAGTCGGTATAGATTTAAACAAACCAAGCCTTGTTGGTAATCCAGCAGACAATGAAAATGACCCGTCAATGTCTTGCTGTCCACATTGATTTTTGATAGTGGGAATAACTGAGTGCCCAACTCTTTGAATTTTCAATCAAGATTTTTCCCCCTAAATTGCTTCCAGAGGTTTTCTTTAGGGTATTTTGTTCCCAACAGAAACCCATTACTTTTGCCTGGAGCAAACACCTTCCTTCCATTTAAATAAGGCTATTGTTTCCATTTGTGTTCCTGGGGCATAAGAGAGTGCTGATAGCGGGCTTTTTGGAGGATCTGGTTGCCGTGCGCGCAAAACTAATTTTCTCACTGGCTGGTTGCTGATAGAACTGACTCAAATACCAATGGAAAAAAACAGTTCCCAAGCTGCTTCTCCTCTATAAAGAGAATGGGACTGGCTTTTCTGACCTGCAATTTTCATTTCTGCATCCTCTACGGTTCATATATAAAATGTATACATCCTGCATGCAGCATCGTCAGTCCTTATCATCGAGGAAGAAGCTGGTTTGGGATGTCGGAAAATGGCACTGGTCAAAGTATTAATGGTTTCCATTAGGTAAAACATCAGGCATGACCATTTCTGCTTTGTTTCAGCACATCCTGTGGTCTCCGCTATTACTGGTCGAATTGTATTCTAGTGCCATATTACAGAAATGTCCTTTCTAATTGATGTTTTAAATTGCCTTTTCCGCAAGAAAAAATGTCCTGCCACCACTGTCTGGGCATTGGAATTGTCCAGGGCTAAATAAACCATTTGCTTTTTAAATCTCGACTCTTCGATACTGCCTACATTCTTCTGGGAAACGCTTTAAACTGTGAAAATATAAAAGAGTGTGCCAGCCCTTTCCAAGTTTAACTAGTGTCATTCTCTGAAGTCCCCACAAATTATATTAACACAAGCATGAAATGAAAAATTAGAAATTATGCAACAAAGGAAAACCGTCTATTTCTTCAGATTTGTCGGAAATAACGTGAATATTTGAGCATGTCATACATTTTCTTGTTTGTGTGTGCACTCCAATTTGGGGCAATCATGAATTTTAAATATGTACAAAGATTTATTACTTCAAAGCTTACAAAGGATGATTTGAGAAGATAGCAAAACAAATCATATCAAACAATGGCAAAACACCTCAATACTCAGACAAATGAAATTATAAATGGATAAAAGATGCTTGCACAAACATGTAGAAATAATTTTGTGCCTTTATTGGAATGTTGCTAGGCATTAAATACACAAATCTTTTGACCATTTGGTACTTAATCAAAAACAAAAAATGAGGTTCTAGGCTACAATACTGGTCCAACAGTCTTAAATTTCATAATTATTATCATCATTATTTTTATTATTAATATTTTTTTGCTGCAGGATAAGAAGAAATTGGGAAAGGGCTATAGAGAAAGCTTTAGCAGGGGTATGCAGGTTTGAGAGGAGTTACTGCCAATGCAGACGGCAAAGTGACCAAGTACAAAAATGAAACAAAAATAAGACAATGAAGAAAGAGAGAGAAGAAAATAAAAGAAAGAAGACTGGCCACCATGTTGAGCAGATTGGAATTCCTATTGAGGTTTCAACGTGGATTTAGGATAATTTCACCATGTTTTTACTGGTATTATATATTTTTCCTGATTTCCCCAGCTTTACATATAAAAAACTTTGTATGAAATATAAACAAGCTCTTGTCTTGTACACAGAGAGTGCATTTGAAGCAAAACTGAGCAGGTGAAAAAAATGTGTTCTGTAACACTTCACACTAATTGGGCAGTTTACCAATGTAAGTACACTGATACTACATAATGTGTAGCCACTATCTACACCTTGTTACAAACTGGTGCAGTTTATGTACAAAGGTTAAACAGGTAAGCCTCTTCCAGCCCCAAAACTGCAAGCTGAACTCCAGATTCTAAACCCAGAATCAGAACCTTTCCTATAATTGCCTATTATGGTCCAAAGTTACATTGCACTTGCTTCCTGTGACACAGTATTTATCTGTCCAACTACAGTGTAACAAAAGTAAATTGCCTAAATACTATGAAGTGTGACCATATATTCGAACCCTGTCATGATCTGGAAACGTCATTGACTTGCACAAGAATTCGGGCACATCACGTTTGATAACCATATACATTTTTCCCCCTAAGAAATTACCACTATCATCATTGTTTTGTTTTCCACACATTGTTCTGCAGAAAAGAAAACAAAAACTATTAATCCTTTTGGCTTAAAAACTGATTTTCCCTCATTTTTTTTTTTGAAGACGTCCACTCAAATTTTTCCCAGCCTAATTTGCATTTGGTCTTTAAATGAAATCTGTATCGTTCTCTTTCTTTATTTCAGTAAGTGTGGCCCATTTCGGACTTGAACGACAAGCGAAGAGCAAACAAACCCCTCCCCACCCTCCCATGATGCCTTTCCTGCAGAGTGCCCTGAGGTGCGACTGAGGTCAGCGTTTAGGACATCACTCCGAACACAGGGTTGTGGCGGCAGATGCTCGGCCCAATCTCCTCATAGTCCTTTTTGGTGTGGCAGACTTGGTAGAACTCCGGCTGATGAAGCAAGAAAAGAAAATTAACACATGTAATATAATAAATCAAGCCATATTTGCTTAAAACAAGAAAAATATACTTATAGCTCTGTGAATATTTGCAGTAACACTCCTACATTAGTAATATAATTGCCTCACTTGGTGATGGACACACTGTGGCGTGTTTTTATTCACTAATTTTAAATCTGTCTTACACTGCACCATTACAAAGCCATTTGTGCAATATTATACATTTAGAGTCATGCAGCACAGAAAAGAAGCACAAAGCTTACACATACCACTTCACAAATATGATTATACTTGGGATAACCCCAATTGATTGTGGTACTTACAGTGGAGGCTAACATGGATCCTCCGAACCAAACAGCATATCGCTGCATGTGGTGGGTGATGACTTGCACATCAATAGGTTTGGGCTACAAAAACACAGCAAACAAAAGCACTTGAAGTAATACTGACATTAAATACATAAGATAGCCTATGACTTCAGTTGCCTAACTAATGTTTACTTGCAGGACTACACAGTGATAATTTTCATTTCAAGTTTTATCTTAAGATCAGGCGGAAACTGTTTTTTGGCGTGTTAGCAGAAAAACATTGTTTTTTTCCAGCCATATTGGGTCTGGCAGAGGGGTAACCAGTCCCAAAATATACCATGTACCAGTTTAGACTAAGACCAGCAAACTTTGTATAGAGTTTCTACAGAGTACTTTCCCACCTGGTCCTCTACGCTAACCTGACCCAAGGTGCTTCCCTCACCTTTAACTTGCCACCGCTGAGTTCTTCACTCATTTTCAGTCGAGCGTCTACCGTTCTCTTCAGGTCCCTCTGCAGACGCCTGCCAAAGTCTCTGAACATGGTGGAGCCCCCCGAGAGAACGATGTTCTAAGGGACATGGGGAAAAAACAGTGAGTACGACATGCACGCACACATACCTATACACAGAAACACACACACGCTTACAAAAATGACACACACCACAAACACAAAGACCCACAGACACATCCTCACCTATCCAAACATGCGCGCACACACGTGCACATAAGCTCACACAAGCTCAGCACATACACAAACACACTGCCGTTAATGGTGTACCTTGTAGAGGGGACGTCTGACGTCAATGGGGCAGTTCTGAATGACTTCATCCACCACCTCTGAAATAGGCTGGGTGAAGTCTGGGTTGGCAAACTGAAAGAACCACACAGAAAACACATAAACACACCATCTACCCAAAACAGTTCTTATTTGTCATGCATTCACTCAAATGACAGGAAAAATTATCACCTCATAATCAGCTAAAGGGCCTTTGCAAAATGTTCTATTCACTTGTATTGCTGAACGCATCACATTTTATCAGCATACACCGTTCTGTCAGGTCAGGTACATACGTACATGAGTCCAAAATCGGCAAACCTACAGTTACAAATGTAAACTGAAAAAGATGAGTAATTCAAAAGTTATTTCTGCAGCGCAGAATGTCTTCCTATCAGCTTAAACATTTCACGTCTCAATGTGATGACACTATCTGAGCCGCCCTGTTACCTCCGGGTGGAAAAAGATCTCGGGCCCCAGGAAGCGCTCATAGCCCACGTCGATGGTGAACTCTTTCTTGCTGATGGAGTTGATGCCGGTGTACTGCCTGATCCATTTGGACCCGTCTGTGTCGTACTTGTTGAACTCTTTCACTAAATCTGGGCAGACGTAGCTGAACCGTTCCTATGATTTGAAAGTAGAGGAAATATGATTAAAATAAAGCACAGCTGCTATGGAGAGTTTTTTGAATGAGAAACTCCTCGTTTCTCATCATTTGTATGCTTAGCAGTAGTGAGATGTGTACAGCACAGGACTTAAAAACAAAGTGTGTTATTGTTATTATTCTTTAAATTATTTTTCTTTCCAAGTCAGTCTGCAAGTATTTCACTGTTTCTAAGACTGTCTAAAAATTACAAATCTCAAATCTGTCTACGAAGTAATTCAACCAGGATGAAGAGAAACACTACAAGTCACTGACAGTGACAGAGCAACAGAGACACCTGCTGTACAATATGAGAAATTAACTGGAAAAAAAAAAAAACTTGCAAAGTGTCAACTTCCAGTACTCTCACAAAACATTTATATGCACAGACATAATTGTGAATTATGCTGCCACTGAAATCATATCTGTATAAAATCACATGTGTTTATGTATGAGGATGTGCATATTTTAGTATGTACATAAGTATTTGTGCTATGTATAATTATGTATTATTTATGTTTACAAACTCACATTCCTGCATGCATGAATGCATACATACAAAAGTACACACAAACACGCACACGTGTACACACACACAGGCAAACAAATACAACATGGATGTCATGATGGACTGTGTATAGATGATTACGGCTACATTGTTGGGCTGCAATAAACAGCTGGTGGACTGAGTGTGAAGGAATGTATCTGTAGAGCAGCAGCAGTGACTGAGGTGGTAGTGGAGGATCATTAAAAGCTGTGGCTGGATGAGAGCTCCCATGCAGGGGCTCCACAGTACCTTCACGGCTTTGGCAGTCTCCAGGGACTGCTCTGGAGGGATTCCCACCTCCCTCTCTCGGAGGAGCTGCTGTGTGAAGTACGTGATGTCACGCCCCGCAATGGGGATGTGTTTTATACAGCTGCCAATCACGTACCCTTCAGCCTGTGGACAAACAAGCAGGCATGTTAAACCACAAGGCACAGCTGCTCTGGGAAATTCGGACACACCTTTTCATTTTTTTTTTGGTTTGGATAGCATGCTGTGAGTTCTTTCAGATGAACAAGACGACATGGGTGGAAATCAGCTAGGTAATTTACACAAAGATATCAGACAGATTTTTTACACAGACAGTTGCCAATGTGTTTAAAAAGCTTGCTAGCTCAACAAGTACAGGCAGACACCCTTGGAGTGGACTTCATATAGTGGTAGGTACTCTCTTGACTGTGGATGAATGACAATCCTGGTGGGCTGACTGGTGTTTTCTCATCATTATGTATTCCTATGTTCAATAAGTATGTTAATTAAAGAAAAAATGTAATTAATACCTTTATGCTACATTACAGTACTACATTAAGGAAACATTATTGTATAATCGTTAGAAAGCCGGGCTTCTAACTCAGAGGTGGTAGATTAGATTCCAAGGAAGGCACTGCTGTTGTACCCTTGAGCAAGGTGCTTAACCAGAATTGCTCCAGTAAACATCCAGCTGTATAAATGGATAGTGTGTAGAAATGTAAACTGCACAAGTGTCTGCTAAATACCTAGTTAGTTAGAGTAACTATGTAGTTAGAGTTAGAGTAAAACATAGTTAAACAATGGACTGCAACAAAACTCAAACACTTTTGAGATCCTTTCTATATGTTTAATCTGTCCAAGCATACAATTAAAATTTCATGTAAAAAATTATCCTTAAATAAACCCTGTGCTTCTGAACACTTGGCAGCACTTTTTTTTAGCACCCAACCATTAGCCAAAATTAGTTAGGATCTTGTTAATATTTCCCATGGCAACCTTTCTTTGCAGACAGTGTTTCTGCCCACAAGCGTTACTGTGTACAGCGTGAGTCAAAATGCATCGTGTTATTTAAGAAAACATGCGCCAAATGCATCAGCACCACCTGCCACCAAATGTGTTCTCTAAATTAAGGGAACACGGGGCGGGTTTCTGCGCGCAAGGCAAGCTGTTCTGGAGGTAACAGAGCGGCGAGAGCGGATCAAAAAGTGTTTGGCCTCACCCGAGCAGCTGGTCTTCTGTGGCAGCTTAAAATACTTTGCCTAAATGATCGTATCTTTCACAGAAGTGCACAGAGCTACAGAGTGACAATATCTTTAAACTACATGCAGAGTGACCAACCAGGCAGTACACACTCGGTGTGACTCCTAACTTTTAAAAAAATTAAACTGGAGGGTGAACTGTAATTAACCACCAGGGGAAAATACGTCACCACCTATACCGCATCTGACCAGAGTTTGACCTCTTCTGTTGACTGTACCCTACATCTTCCCTAAGGCACACCAGCAACAGTTTGTCCTGTAAAGCTGGCCATCACACCTGCGTGTTCCTGTGTTTACTGGTGATACTTACCACTGGGATGACGTGGGTGACCCCGTCCCCGCTGTCTATCACTGTCCCAGTCAGCGTCCGCTCACCAACCTGTCTGGAAGTCCAGGAGGCCGCCAGCGCAAGGACTGCCTAGAAGAGCAGTTAACATTTAAGACCATTAAGATTCACAATAAAAGCAAGGGCAGGTGCTCTCCTCAGTGCTGAGACAATCAACATGTATTGGTTCTCAGCTTGGAACTGCATTAGAGACAAACAAAATCACCCAAAGAGGAACTGAAAGTGGAAGTGCTGATTAAGTTTGCTTCAGGCAACTGCCATTAGAGGGTCTGGTAGAATAAAATGACAGTCAGACAGCTGAAGTCAGTCATACTAAGGCCTCACATAGCAGGCATACATCTCGCTGGTATAAGCCTGGCAAAAGCAGTGGAATTCTGAGCAATTAACCAGCTCACTTTCAGAAAATAAACAATATTTTCTAATTATATCACCTCATGTATAGGCAGGTTTAAGGATGTGGAGGCAACTCAAACCAGAATTTCAAAAATAAATTGTGACACACACAGGGAAGTGGCTGAACAGTGAGAGGAAGCATACATCAAATATGTTGCACTTCTGCAAATCACCATCTAAGAATCTGACCAATGATCATTACGAGCTGTTCCCAGACAGAAGGAGATCAGAGCTCTGTGACATTATGAGCTGTTCCCTGTGAAAGTTCCAGGACAGATTGAGATCAGAGCTCTGTGCTCTGTCCCGAACACGAGATCAGAGCTCTGTGACATTATGAGCTGTTCCAGGACAGATCGAGATCAGAGCTCTGTGACATTATGAGCTGTTCCCGAACAGATCGAGATCAGAGCTCTGTGACATTATGAGCTGTTCCCGGACAGAACGAGATCAGAGCTCTGTGACATTATGAGCTGTTCCCGGACAGATCGAGATCAGAGCTCTGTGACATTATGAGCTGTTCCCAGACAGCATGAGATCAGGCAGGGCCTTACCTGAACAGCAATGTACAGTCCAGGAACGTTGAAGGACTCAAACATGATCTCTGCGGTGTATTCACGGTTTTCAGGTGTGTTTAAGGGAGGTTCTGTCTGTGGGGAACAGCACAAATGGAACCACCTGTCAAACTCAGAATCCCATCATGTACACCCATCATGTGCTGTTCAACAGTGACGATCTCTGAAGAGAGACTTAAGTAACAATGGTTCTGTAATGATCCTTCATTCATATTTACTAATTTATTTATTAAATTTGTAAAAATAAAACCATGTCAGCTGAATACATACTTGAGCACTGTAAATTGTGGTTAACTGTGCAACCAAATTTTTAGTGGAAGACTCACTCCACCACAGTATGTCAGACTGAGATATAAATACTGAAGATTTAATTTTTCATTTAATCTTCATTCAGTATCTTTTTTCTATTTCAATTAATGCAACATCTGCTTTGCTGTCCTAGGTCAGATATACAATTAGTTATCATCAGTTATCATCAGTTACTACTTTTCCAGATACAAAGGTAAAAACAAGTATATATTTTGCAACGACATCCTTACCAACAAGAAGTAGTGGTCTTCAGGTTCTGCCCGCAGGTACTTGAATATCACCTGCTCCATAAACCTCTCCATCAAGTCCCAGTCTTCCACAATTCCATGACGGATCGGCCACTATTCACACAAACAATTGGTGCATGATGGATTTGCTTACCACACATCCCTATCAAGAACAGCTTCAACTGCCAGCTATTTGCATACAGATATTGCATACAGATTGCACAGGAGTCATTTCAGGGCTGGGTATCTTTTTTTAACGTACTAATGTTGCTGCCCTGCTTTCACAACTGTTTGGTCATTAGTATCCACAGGTAATGACACGCATTACAGAAAAGGGCTCTGAACAGCTTTTATCAGCTAATTTCATGAAGATCACCTCACTCTGCAATTAATTTCAAGAGGATAATTTACATTCTCGTGTATCTGACACTGTAAGTTAATGCATGCTGAAATAATGGGCTCAAAAGATTTTTAAAAAGCACTTAAGAAATTAGTATTGAAGGGTAAGACATATTGGTACTTCATCTTATTTTGTATAAGGGTAGACAGATTCTGTTGGACAAAAGCATAGTTATTTTGTTTGTGAGGCGTAAGCAACCTGACTGAGGATGTTTTAGACAGATTCTGTCCACCCTTTCCTGGACAACATTGCTGAAAAATCAAACCAGTCTATACAGATGTTCCCCAATTCAAACATTCCCTTTATAAAGCAAGACAAAACAGATTTTTGTTTTTAAATGTGAAAAATGATTCTGCCTGCATCCAATACAGCTGAAAACAACTCAGCTTTAATTGCCATGAAGAAAATGTTTCCCTGCCAAATGAGGATGTCTTTTTCAAGGGAAAGTAGCGGAGTCTTGGTGCAGAGAATGCAAAGGGCAAGACTAGTCTTAGTACAGGGGACTGATGTGTCTTTTGTTTATGGATCAATTGGCCTTAAAGATCATCAGTGACCTTAAACCATCCTTTTTGCCATAGCACAGTAGTGAGTGTAAATCATCTTGAAACAAACTACTGACTAATTAATGACCTGTGAGAGAGCAGTGCCTCTTTCAGCCCTCAAGTACAGGAGACAGCATGGCGTACTCCCAATGAGCTATCAGGGCTGTTACCTTTGTTGCATAAGAGGGTTTGTCAATGGCCTCGTCCCCAATGAAGAAGTCCAGATCGTCCACCCCCTTCATCATCCTGCGCTGGGCCTGGTCCCCAACCTTGGCTGACTCTTTGATGGCAATACCTACGGACAACATGCAAAGGGCTCTGGGTAGTTATTTGTAAGTAGTTGGCATGGTTGTCAATACACACACACACGCACACGCACACACGCACACGCACACGCACACACACACACACACACACACACACACACACACACACACCACACCCACCACCTAAACCTACACCAGCACCCACACAGTGCTAAGAAGATACTGATTCCATGTAATCTGGATCAGATCTGTAAATACATTTGAAAAACTTCAAATAAAGTATTTATTTTGATAACAGGTCCATCTTTGGATTCTTCCCCACAATCCCCCCTCCTCTAACAATACAGTTTCAGTAACAATAAATTATTATTAAAAATTAAAAATTCATGCTGAAGTAACTCATAGGAGGCTACTCATACAAGTGGAGAAAATGAATATAACCGGTAAAGGAGTTTTTGTCTATAAACTAAATGTGAATTGTGGATTTCTGGAACAATTCTAACATTCACAGCTTTGTATTGATTATTGCAACATGACTTTAAATTATTAATACTAAAAGATGAAATATCAGTCAGGCATCATGTTAGAATTACATCTGAAAGAAACACATGAGGAGGCAGGTCAGAACAAATCAGAGTACTCAAGAGAACACATCAAGCAAACAAATTCTCCTTTTAACTTCACTTGACAATCCGATTTCTGAGAGTTTTCAAAAGGCCTTTCTATATTTAACTTTGGACAGGCATGCACTCAAACACAAGGAAGATAAGCGAAATGGAAAAGAGCGCCCTCTATTCTGGACAGCCGGAAGGGCTGAGGGCTCCCTGCAGACTCCCCGCAGCTTGGAATGATCACAGACTGCTTCCTGTCACGCTTTGTCTGAGCTGCTACCCAGCGTTGGATCATTTCCCTTGATCCATATGTATAAGCCCTCCATAACAGCACTTTTGTTTGGGTCTGGTATCGGTCCAGCTTTTCCACCCCCAGTGCACCACACATTTTATACCCCTACAACACTTGCTGCAGGCAGATGAGATTGGGCTATGTTCAGTGGTACTGACTGCCAATACTGCTGCTGCTATTACAATTGTTGTTCGCATTGTATAATCACAGGCTGAATATGACACATGGACTAGGCCTTCCTTTAATCTGAAACATCATGTGGCTTGCGGCACCATGGCTAATACTCCAGGGCCAGAAGACATGCTTAGATACTTACATGATGGAACAATGAATTGAGGCTCTGTGTTCCCAGCATAGCCAAGTTTTGTGTACCTGAAAAAAACAGGAAGCTAGGATGTTAATGTTTGCCATGAATCCAATATATCTTACAGTTATAAATGTATTAATTTATAAACATATATCATTTGGAAACATAATCCCAGAGAGGCTTGCTTCATTAATCTTTCAGGTGCTTCAAGTTAGAGGAAGAAATAATACTAATATAGATTAAAAGAAAATGAATTAATCCAAAAAGGATATTATCTAACTATGAAGTCTGAAACCTTTTCTCATACATAACTCCAACAAAAGAGGACTAAAACTTAAAATGAGCATGGTGGAAAACGGAAACATTTTCCTAACATCACAACCACGTTATAATTACTGAATGTGCCAATCAAGCAACGACACCTTTACAGCCCTCTATGGTTTTATTGACACTAGAGTCAACCTCAGCTGTTAAGGGCGGGGCAGATTTACATTCCAGAGTAAAATTCCTAACTTGCCTAGAACACTCATCAAGCTGTGCCGATCTGTTGCAACAAGCATACTGTATCAGAGCACATGACATCAGTTGACACAGCAAGGGAGAACTTAAAAAGTCAGCTGTAGGTTTACCATTGTGATACAATCAAATATTCTCTAACGAATAAAAGAGCTAAATTAGAAAATACAAAACAGAAATGACTTTAACAGTCAGGTGGAAAGAGTTCATTTATGAAACATATCATACTTTCTCAGATGGTCTCATGTAAACTGAATCAGCCTTTAACAAAGTGAAATGTCAATACAGGAAATTTACGATAAGTACTTTTCTCAGCGGTGAAACAATGCCCCGCCCTGTATTTAAACTTTTTAAAGTAATTTAGTTAGGCCTTCAAGTTCTGCTCCAACTCTTTGCATCACTGTCATCCTTCCATTTCCCAAACACGAATGACCCCTGAACCCTTCAATGCTTGAATCCCCAAGAAAGGAGGGAAAACTGGACAGTAGAGATTCTTTCAGTTCACCTTCAGTAAAATATTGTTAGATCAATATCATTTAATTACTAGCAGATAAAAAAGCCAAAGGTGTTTTGCAATTTTGGCATATTAACTAGGTAAACAACAGAAACAATGTAAGGTCTGTAAAGATGAAAATATTTACAAGAATGTAAAGACAAAGCACAACCCTGTCTGAATGGGTAGAAATTAGCTGCAAGATTGTTCTGTGATAAAATGGCAAGTGTTCACAATAATTATGTTAACAATACAGCAATAAAAACAGTCATTTTAATGCATTTAACTAAACATCTAGAATAGGTTTATATTTATAAAATGCCCTTGTAGGACTCTGTGAGAGACTGCTCTTTTCTGAAAAGAAATCTCCTTTGCAGAAAGCATGTAATTTTGAAATGGTCTAAATAAGCCCTTTAAAATTAGCCCACAACAAAAGCTATCTTCTTTAGAAGACACATCACTGAGGAAAGAGAGAAAAAATCCTGAAGGAAAAAATGAAAAGTATGCGATAGACAGTCAAGTCCAAGCAAGCTCCTGTTCCTTAAAACATTGTGCAGCTGGTCTTCAGACATGCTTACAAACTTCCTAGCACGTCCTACAAAACAAACACCTACGAAAATCCACTTCAATATTATTTAACTGTCGAAAGTGCTTAAACAAAAAACTATTGGACTTCCCCTGAATCACAAGCAGCTACACTGTCCGTATTTTGAGGCAGCAACACTGGGTAGCATTTCTGGATACGGAAACACTTTTCACCTGACAAGCCTCATGCCAAAACTTTCACTGAAGAATTCTGAAAGCAGGTTATGGGTCAGAATAAGCGTAAAAATACTTCTCGGCCTGTTTTACTGACACTATAATGCCTTTAACTGCGATGAAAGGCCTTGTGTGCGTGGATGCACACAACATTGTACTGTACATTTTCTATTTGAGGAACTGGGACTATCGTTATGTCTCATAGTATGTTTAATTAAGTTACCCACGTAGATTTAATGTTGATGTCAGACACTAAGCCAACGAAGATTTTACCAAAACAACAAGCTAATGTTACCCGGCATTACGAATATGAAGGTGTATCACAAAGACATTAACTTAATGTCACAAAATGCATGTCAGTTATTGGCGGTGTGATTGCATGATCAAACGTTACCCAGTAAGTAATAGTTTACTATTTAAATTTGTGTATATAACATGTTTTCAAGAAGTTTGAGCTCACTATTTCACGCGAGCAAATGGAAAGTGCCTGAGTAGTTTGCTATCAGGAGAAGGTTCATTTCCCGGAAAAATATAACAGCTGTCGTTTGATGATATATGGTTTATTTCATTTGCTCAGCTTTAAATTGAAGAAAAGCGACTAATTCATCTAACTGAACACTAAGAATATCAACCAAATTATAATAATGTAATGTTAATTTAAAGAAATACTTCGGATGCCGAAGCAGACCATATATGGAATAAAATGGGTAAATCAGGAAGAGGATTTGACAAACCTAGGAAGTCGTAATGCGCATGTTCAAACCGGAATGGTTTTGATGGCCAGTTAATGCAAAAATCCATTAGATACAGGGAAATAGGCCTACTTCCTCAAATTTAGCTTGAGACTGGCAGAGGCGACGCTCTGGACAAATGCCCATTCAAGTACATTCAAATGAGATGAACCGAAATGTACCCAACCCGCCAAGTTCTGGTACCTCTACATTTTCGCTGCACACCCCTAACAGACAGGAAGATGATTTTCTGATGATGAAAGCAAGTAGCGATGGTATGCTACGGGTAAGAGGCTAGTTACCTATTTAGTATACTCCTTCAATTTACAGTACAGGTAAATCACATAACTGCAAAATTTGCATCCATCCATCTTTTCAGAAATTGCAACGCAAATGAATGAAAGAAAACAGCTTGCACAGATCCCCTAGCTATCTTGCTAAAGTAGCTAGCTAACATAGCTACACCCCAATTGCCGACTGAGAAAAGCAGTGAGCCCTCCATCAGCACACCCAAATTTTCCGCTCTGCCTAAAATACAACCCATATGATTTCAACGACTTACCCTGTTCCACAGTCGACTACACAAGCCGGTAACCGTCCAGCCATCTCTCGCAATCCAAAGGTTAAATGTTACGGGTGTTTTCTTTGATGGGAAGTAGACTGTGTCGGGTAGAGTTGCTATCTCACCATTCAGAGGCGGAACCCGAACCTAGCACTACGAAGCTAGCCACAATGGAGCACCGAGGGCTGACGTAATTTTGTCACGTGATTGTTCCGGAAGCAAATGCATTAATGAGCTGAACAGTAGGGGAATTAAGGGGTTAATCAGTTCTAAAACAAGTGTTATGTTTCTAGTTCTTTACGGCTTTGGAAGTCGATTCACTGCCTTTGAATTTAAACTGCCTATCAATGTTTTAGACTCTGTGTAGAGAAATTGAATCCCCACCAGTTCCTGGTTTCCAGCAGGGTTAAAAACTACACTCTCCAAGAGTAAATCACAGTTCCCAAATTATACGTCACGGCCAATCGGAGTGCTTACTCTTTTTAAGTATTTATAAAAGTAATGGGGGAATGGGAAATATTTCAGATACATTCATTTTAAATATAATTTTTATTCATTTTATATTTGCTAAAAAGCTTCTCGCATAAATTTTGTATGGTATATACCTTAGCCACCTTGCAATGTAATCTATGTTTCCGCAATTTTCATTTTGGTCAGGAATGAAACATAATATACTCACTAAATGAATGTATCTATACCTGCAAACAAAACCGTCGAGAATAGGTTGTTTTACAGGTAGTAGTCTATATGCCACACAAAAAGGAGGCTAGCAACCAATGTACTACATACATTTAAATACTTAACATACATGCAATACAGTATTACCCATTTCTAGCGCATTCGTCAACATTTTTGTTGTTGTTATTGTAATTATTAATCAGTATCATTTTAGCTGGATAATTATGAATTATTATTCAGAATGTATGCACCCAATATATCAATAAATGGGTTATTTTTTACTAACACACACCCTGGTTGTGTTATCATCACACTCATTACAATGAGGTCATTTGTATTACTGCCTTGTGTCTGGTACATTTTAAATGTATAAGGTCTGAAAAATGATTGTAAATTTATGCTCTGCAGCGCCCCTTAGGGACAATTGACACGGGAATTGGACCTCTGATACATTCTTTAGAAAAGTCCCCTGAATATGCAGAACACTAATACATGCGTTTAAGGGAAGTAAATGGATACAGAATATTGACATTAAAATATTTAAAAAGAAATTCTGCGCAGTGGCAACATGCATGTTATTGCGACCACATTCTAAAGAGTTAAATCATTTTGCATATGACGTCGACCAACGTCATGAATGTACATATATTACCCAGCATGCATCTGAATAAGTAAGCTACATGTCAAATGTTCGACTTTAATTTACACTTACAATTACATTTTGTCGTCAAGAATACATGCAGTATACCTGAGTTTAAAGTAAAACTGACAATACCGCATAGACTGTCTTCAATGTGTATTACACCGTCAACTTGTGAATTGGTGCTTTTGAAGCGGCCCCTTGCGAATTCACACCTCATTAATTCACTCTGGTTTCTCTTCAAATCGTATAAATCTTTCGCCTTTTACTAAAGATTTCCGTGGAGAGGAACAACCATGAGTATCAACTAATTTTTTGCCGGCCCTGCCTTCTGGTAGGGCTTCCTACTTTGGTATAATAAAAGAATAAGTCTCATTCAACGACTTCTGTTTTGGGTAGATACATTTTGCAAAGCAAGACTGATGGTCGAAAAAGACTTATTACGATGAGTTTTTGATTTAAAATGGTATTATTTCACATTAGCTGTCACCCACGGAGGCTGAAAATAGATTGGTCAAATAATCATTTTCTGGTCATGATCAACGGGTCAATAGCCAAAGAGCCAAATATACAAGCTGGCTGTATCACGAATTCAGACCTTTTCTGCTCAACATATCAATGGCAATGATTGTCCATACTTAGACTGAATTGTAATCAAAATGATTGGAATGAAACACTCTATGCAACATAAGTTACCATTTAACTAAAGGATGTATACTGTGCATCTTTGTACAGTAGAAACATTAAATGCTCTGCAGGCGCCCCCTAGGATCAACACGGAAAAGACTTGAACAAAAAAATGTAAGGATCTCCTCAAAACATGTATAACTCCAAACCATGGAACCTTAAGCCTGTAAAAAATAATAATGAAGACTGACAAGTTACCATTAGGCTATCAAAAAATTAAGATTCACTTAAATCAACTGCAACCACAATGATTAAATTAATGTTGATTGTGACGTCACAATCAGCTTCAACTTTTACCCAGAGTGCATTGCTTTGCATTGTGCATCTCAAATGTTTCGATTTAAATTTACACTTAACATGAAATATGTGGTAAAGAATCCAAACAATGCAACACAGTAAAGAGTAGAAGGAACAGTTGTTCACAATTGTTTCTCGATGTGTATTGCAACCGTCAATGTGTGAAATGGAGCTTTTGATCCGGTCTCTTGAACGTTTACAGCCCATTAACACACTCTGGTTTCTCTTCAAATCGTATAAATCTTTCGCCTTTTACTAAAGATTTCCGTGGAGAGGAACAACTATGAGTATCAACTAATTTTTTGCCGGCCCTGCCTTCTGGTAGGGCTTCCTAATCTGGTGGAAAAAATAAAAGTTATAGAACGATTTCTGTTTGGCGTACATGCATTTCATTAAGAAAGCCTGATAACAACTGCTATGAAACTAAAACTACACATATATATCGCAGGGTTAAACATAAGAGCAGTCTCAAACTAAATACGTGATTCATGCTGGAATGTTTAACAAGAAGAAAATAATCCAGGTAGGCCTACCCGACGTTTTGCTCGCGCCCCTGTAATATATGTTGTGGGAACTGTCTTTATTTAATAAACCTGCCTTTCCAAAAAGTCCAACACAAGCGGTAAAGTCGTCATAAAAGGAGGCGACAAGATACAGAACCAAGTCGACTCGGCCAAAGGATGGTTTATGCCCACTTTTAAAAGTGATTAAGAGTTTGTCTAGTTTGGAAAATTTCCTTTTTTTCCTATTTTATTCTGTGGTTGACTGTTTAGTTGTCACTGCAATCGGTTGAGTGTAACTGTTTTTAATTAAATATGTAGTACTTGTAATGTAATGGTGACTTCAAAAACCTAATAAAAGCAATTTTACTAAAGATTTCCGTGGAGAGGAACAACCATGAGTATTAACTAATTTTTGTAGGTCCTGCCATACGGTGGGGCTTCATTTATATGGTAAAAATAAGAATGACAACACTTCTGCGACAAAGCAGTAAACGTATGATCTTAGAACACTATTCTAAAGAACGTTTTCAACAGCCTGTTTCCTTCACAAAACTCACTCAAATATAGAAGACAAGAAATCCAACATTAACAGACGATAGAGTACAGACTTTCAAGCTAACCAAATATGTTGTATTTTATGCGTTTTCTTTGTATGTTCCATACAAAGCAACTTAGTCCAGGCATGTAAAGTAACTGGAGGAGACGCTAATGAGACTAGTTTAAAAAACTATAGGCTACGATATGGCTGAAAGTTAACTTAAAATTCTGTTGATAAGAAGTTTCATAGTCACTAACTATTCACTGTGGCATACCGACAATTTCCTCGATACAGTTCATGACATGGCCACTAGGTGGGGCGAGATGAGTTAAAAATCCAGCAAGACTGATGGTCTTTGCAGATAGTTCTGAGTAGAAAAAGACGTCCTGTCGTACAAGCTGGTACTCATGCAAGATCAAACAATAAATGGTTGGTCAAACAATCAGTTTAAAGTCACTATTAAGGGGCCAAAATCTAAACTGTCAAATATACAGTTAGCTCGCATAATTGTTACATTGCATACTCAATATATCAACAAATTGGTTCTCCTTTCATGAACACACACAAAGATTGGATCAACCCAATGATTATTACATTACATTATAATGTCTGAAAAACGGCCCAGAGTTTAGCTAATGCAAATGAAAAACAGGATGTGTAATAACTGCAAGACCGTCTATACCATGTATCCTCCACACAAAGAACATCACCAGTAAGACTTGACCTGACTCCCACTAAAAATAACAATTAAAATTAAAACTAATAAGTTCAAGACTCCTGTGTATGTAGACCTTGTACCCTACGTGAACCCATTACACCCACATTCTAAATGATTACATTAATATCCAATATGGCGTATCAATACCATGAATGTTCAAATATTGCCTAGAGTCCATTCCAATGCATCCTTGTTAAATGTCTTTATTTAGATGCATACTTATCATTAAATTAGTCGTTCAGAAATCATACAATATGCTATAGATTTGAGCAGCAACATCAGCAGTTAAAACATTGCTGTGAATTGGTGCTTTCAATCCCCTCAGAAATTTGCCATGATATAGTTCACGCTGTTTTCTTTTCAGATTGTATAGGCCTATATCTTTTGTATAAATTGGGCACCCAGGGCAACAGGGACAAGAATGAATTGTTTCTGTCGCCACATTGATGTGTGTTGCCGACTGTCCCTTTCCCTGTATACAAAGAGGGCATCAAACTCCGAGGGCTCACCTTCCAGTCAGACAGAGGGGGGTAAGGAGAACCATCTTAAAACTAGTATGTTCAAATTAAAGCGAAATAATCCTAAAATAACTACTTTTTTGCTGGCACACCTTGACGTCGGGCTGTTTTACTCGAACACAAACAATGTATAGCTTACCTGCCCTTCAACGAAAACCTCCTCCCCGTAATGGATTTTTACATCTGCAGTGATTGCTGTAAGTATTGCTTTCGGTTGGATGAGTTTAGACGTGGGTTTTGGGAACTGACTCGAGCACAAACGTTCCTGCGCATTTAGCCCGTGAGACATACAAATCTTAACAACACTACGGCTAGGCCCATAGGCCTACTCTATACAGTAATAAATATAAGGAGTGAGCGTTATTTTCACCCCTGCTTACCTCTCCTGTATACTCCTACTGACGAAATGTAAAGCATAGTGGGGGAAATTAAATTTTGAAAGTGTCGAACGATGAACACAAATTATGTCTGCGTTGATCCCCTACGTTGCGCTTGCGTATTTCAACGCTTGCAACTTTCTGTCCTTGACGAATTTTGAATCCGCTACTAAACTTCTAACATAAACTCCACATGATTAACGAGAACTGCTCCAGCATCTCTTGATGAAAGATGAGAGTTCAACACGCATTTTTAATGGTCTTTGCTCCATAAATTACAGTGTACTTTATTTCCCGCATTCTGAATGTACAGGTAGGCTTTAAATGTTTGTGGGGAATACGTACGGGATGGTTTACGAAATACTGGCCAATTACAGAATAATTTTTCCCTAAAAAAATGTCCCGGGAGACAGCCTAAAATAGGTACCATACACCCAAATTAAAAATACGTGAGCAATTAATCGTGGCCTGCATACTCACTATGCTTATTGAGTACAGTAGTCTATTACAAATTAAGAATTGCACATGAAACATGACTGAATAAAAATTTAAAGGTTTAGAAATAATTCTAGGCCTACTCAGTCGATTAACCATCTCCAATCCTGGGTGTTAGTACTTCCATGCTCTGGACGGCTGTTCAGATGACGTTTAGGCGTCAAAGTGGCACCTGCGGTGTAAGCCAACCGTCGATTGATTGCTGCGATGGGACTCGGACGGGGTTTGAGAAGATACAGTTAACAGGTTAGATATGTTAACAGGTCTTCAAAGTTTACCCAACTTAATTCTGGATACATTGTCATATTGACATTGCCACAGGGACAGTGATTGCGTAGCTTCAAGCAATTGAAGTTATTTTGTATTTACATGGGCATATTCTCCACAGATATCTATGCATTATAGACACGCTTTACCTTGGTTTCGACTTTCACCATTAATTTAACCATCTTCTAATGTAAAACCACGAGCTGTTCAACTGCCATTTCACTTCCCAAGTAAATTGCTTGCTGCAATTCCCCACATGGTATTCTATGGTTCCCAAGCCATCCTTCAGTATACGAAGGTTGATCCTGTTATAATTTGTTAAACATTCACAATTTTCTAATTAAATGGAAATAAAGACCAATCCATGTCATAGAGTCAATCCTATGCAAACAACACACAACATTTAACTTGCTGTATTTATCAGGTCTGTACACAAACAAGTTGGAAAAGCATTGTCTGATTGGTGGTTCACCATGCTAAGGTTTTATTCCAACATGTCAGGGAAGATCACCATATCTAGTATCAAGTCTACACTTTGCCTGTGCCAGCTGAAGTCCATAGTCTGGAGACCAGAGAGATTTCAGTCAACTGGATGTCCATGTTTTCTCATACACTGGAAGCCACCTCCCTCTGGTCATTAGGGACCCACATTGAATGTCCGTCTCTAACTCAATTCAAAACTGATTGGTGAACTTTCAATTAGAAGCAGTGGTGTCATATGTTTTTAAGGAGAGTTTGTGCTTGTTTTGTAAAAATCCACATAGGGCAGAGTTAGGATGAAAGGAAGACTGAGGTCTTATTTACTTATACAGGGCCAGTGTGGGTGCAGAATCTCCTATAATGCTTAGGCAGACAAAAATCTTCACTCATACTGACTGTTCTTGGATAAGAACAGTGACACTCAGCTTTTTTTGCCCTTTGCTCTGTAGGTTTTTTGAACAGATCCATCTTGTTCCCTTCCTTTGACAAATAGCTGCTGAAGCTTTTGGAGTAGTCATTTGTAATTAACCTGTTGTTGCCAGTTGATAAAGCAGTGGGTGAATCAGTGGTGACTTTGCAAACAGGGGGGGTCTTTACTTCTTTAAACAAATGTTAGCACCCGGTAGCTGGTACCACCAGAACTCTCAAGTACCTTCTGCAGGAACCTAATCCCACCAGCTAAGAATGAGGAAGACATGAGCATGTGACTCAAATGAAGTCTGGCCTCTGCTACTTTCCATATACTGCAGATGCACCAGTAATTACATATTGCTTATGCCATGAGGGGATAAGCTCAGTATTTACTTGGTTTGTACACTTACTGGTGCCTGGCTGACTTGGAGTGGCTGATAGAAGTTGAGACAAATGACCTTAACTGGCTTAACCGCCATCATTCCCCAGTCAGGCTGGCTGAACCATCGCCTCTTGAATGGAATAAGTGTCAATGGCATGGCTGGTATTCAAATACCCGGTCACAGATTTCACACCTGCTCCCTGAATATGCATCTTACTGTGTGAGCCACCCACAGGACCTTAGGTTGAATTATTTAGATTGGATCACCCCTTTTTGGAATAAAGTACTACAGTCACATTCACTTACTATCAGCGGCCCTGAATTTCATAAATGCTACAGCTTGTTTTAAATGAGTTCAATGATAGTTAAAAGAAAGGGAGTTAGCCAGATCCTGAGCCAGCAGCTAGTATAGTTGTATTGTGAGATCTGCTGCCAGGTTATGTGAGCTGGATGCATGCCTGGTGGGACCTCAACAGTCTCAGCCACAATTTGTAGCCATTTGAAATCACATGTGTTGTGCTCATTTGGATGAGCAAATTACAGTTTTTCCTTGGCTGCAGGTTATTGTAGATTTTTCAAATGCTATTTTGACTGGCAAATGTTGTTCCCAATATTTTACACAAATGAAATGGGGTTTTAGATAGTCTAACGGTTTTTAAGTTTTACCAGGGTCTAGTGAGACTTAAGAATTGCTTTTTTGACTGATTTGATTTTCATGAAACAATATGAGAACTCACTTTACTACATGACCCAAATAAGTATATCAAATTGTTAGCCCCATATCAACCATAATTAATAACTTGCTTTCCTAAAATTGATTCAACTGTACCAATTAATTATTCTTGCAAAACATTTTTATGCAAAAACAACCCATAATGGACCCAAATGTTCACTTTATTATTTTAAGAAAACAATCATTATTTACAGTTGAATGACATATAAAATACACACAGAAGTGCCACCACTTTTTCTTTTCTTGCAGATTCAACAACTTCAGGGAGTAAAGGCCAGGGCAGAAATGCATCAGTCCACATATTTGCCCAGTATATCTGCATCTCGGAACAGAAAGTAGTCCTGAAAGGAAAAAAAAAATCAATTTTAAATGTTACACTTGAAAATCTCAGCTATCACATGAACGCCAGAGTCAAACTCCTATTCTGGTAAAGAACAGCCTGTCCCATACTTTCAAGAGATGTTTGCATTTGGTCAGGGACATGAGGTTCCACTGATTACATCAAAAGCCGAAAACCTCTGCGACAGTGAATGTTTGCGATGGATCACAAATTATGTGCATACCTTGTCTTCAAGAATAACTTTAGTTCCTCCATATTCAGGTAGTAAGACCTTCTCCCCAACTTTAACAGAGAGCGGCTGAACTTGTCCGTCCTGAATGAGACCAAAACGCAGACAAGTTAAACAACCCAGCAACCGCAAAGCACAATTTAATAATCAGAGCGAAGGACCCTAGTTAGGGGGCATAAGTTGTTAGTGCATAAGTTGTTAGCACTAACCTTGTTAGTGGTCCCTGGGCCCACTGCCACCACTGTGGCTTGTAGCACCTTTCCCTGGGACTTCTCTGGCAGCATGATGCCTCCCTTGGTTACGGTCTCAGCTGCAAGCCGCTCCACCAGCACACGGTCAAACAACGGGAGGAATTTCCGGAACGCCTGCAGTGGGAAAGAAATTAAAAAAAAAAAAAGATGAGAAATCAGAGATGCTGAATGGCTGGGGGAAAATCTTCTCTGGACTCTTTCATAGTTTCACTGTAAATATACTGCCACTGACAATTTTTAGTGCTCATTTCTGTCACCAATATAATCACTACACAGAATCCACAGGCAAAATAATTTTCAAAGTGAGGATGAGCTGATGTTTCAATTTAAATGATCTTTTTGTTTTAAACTGAAAATGTTTTAAAATTATCTTGATTACAGACCTCAGCTTTTTAATTAAAGACATGTGAATTGAGATCTTTTGTCAGATTTTTTTTTTTTTTTTTAACCAGCTTGGCTACTGGCATTACAATATGTCTGGTGTGTGAATACGACCTTCACTGAAGGTCAACTCAGACTCTGAACCAGTTTTAGAAGGAGGGGTGGAGAATCAGTGATGGAGGAGGGGGGAGGGGAGGCAGAGGGTAAGGTTTGAAGCTGTTGATTCTACGGGGGATAGGAGAGGCACAGAGTCCTGTCAATGTTTGCCAAGTCCTGGAAGAGCACAGGCTACAGAAGCAGAGTACAGACAAACCTTCAAACCCAACCAAGACAGGATTATCAGTCGATCCCTCCAGTATACTGTGTATAATGTTCTAATCTGCTACAATAGAGTGGTTAACATCAATTAACTCCAGCCAATCAGAGCAGCACTGCAAGGTTAACTGAGGACTTGCCTGGGAACATCAAGTATTCCAAAGGCACTCAGTAAGGACAGAGAAATGAAGTGTCACCATAATGATGAATCCAAATGAATGCTTGATTGATTGATTGATCTGTTGACTGAAATATTGACACACTGACTCAAACTGTAATTTGAACAGTTAAATGTGCCAGTCATGAGTATGTCTCATGAGCTAGAGGTCTTTTTTTCACAATGACTAAATCATATAAAAATGTAACCTCAAAAACAATAATAATCACAAACATAATAAAAAACAATAACACAAGGTGTACCGGGGATCATGCAGCAAGAATTTTAGTTCTGAAAGAACTAGTTAGCTGCTTTCAAGGAGAATGAGCAGATTCCAACTAACATTACGGTTATTTCTGTTCATACGCGCAACTAAACGAAATTCGGGTATTAGGACAAGTTAACAATTTTAGATCAACTTAACTTTAAACGTAACCAACACAAATATATCCGACAATACAGCCTGCTCGAAGGGAATTGGTGGCAACTTACCGAACAATGTTGATTTCGCTTCAAAGACAGTACCCACTACAGGTAGCGTCTTGACTACGTTGACTTGACTACAAAGAATTTTCTTCCATTTAATAATTGGATATATTTGCTTGTCTACAGACAGGCGTCTTTATTAAAGGGTTAAGCAAGTGTGATAGATTTAATTAGGTGAAAATATGGCAATAAGCTTCTTTAAAAGAGGAGTTAAAAGCAAAAAAAAAAAAAAAAAAAAATAGAAAGGAAAACAAAAAAACTTCGGCTTAAATCCAAGCTAAGTCAAACAGCCCTAGTATGGCTACAGTAAGGTTAGCCAGTGATCCATCAAACCACTACAGCAAAATTATGGTGGTGAGTTTCATAAATCACAAGTTATCAAATACTATAAAACATGATACATGCTAGATTGCCAAAATGGGCAACACAGTGACATTCCATACATGTAACATTACAGCTAACTAGCCAGCACAGAACACATCTCACAAGATGGGATATTTGAAGGATAACAGCATCTGTGTATTCTTGTGAGCCTAACAAATACGAAATCCTTGCAAAATAATGATGACAATTAGTCTTGTCGACCTTGATATAGAGAAGGCATTCAGTACAGCTGTGTCTGCTTCATGAGAGCAAATTCGCAAGCAGGCAACAGAGTCAGTAGTCTACTCCGTTTTGATAGGCACATAACATGCTGTCTCACCTGGAATTAAAACGTACACATTTGTTTCGTATGAGCGGCCTTACCATTTCAGTGTATTTGTGCAATATATTTCTTCGCCTTCACACGAGGTTCCTTGTGGCTACACGGACACAGTGGACGGTAAGAAGAGAACCCCACGTGAAGAACGATCCAGAATTGATTAGCGCATGCGCACAATCTATATTCCGGGTTGAAACTCCCTCCCATTTCTCCTTCAATCGGTAGTCCAGAATCTTCTAAGGTGTCATTGCAACCTACATTTGAAGCAAGATTAGTTACAGAAACCATTGTCAACCCGAAAGCGACGTTATAGGGGCTCAGAGGGGCACATGAACTGTTGCCAATGCAGAAAATATGGTAAAAATTCATAAATCTGTTTGCACATGGTTGCATAAAAATTGCACAACATCAACCTATGACCCCAAACTTTTTTTCCTCCAATGATATGTTAGAAGCTTCTAGAAATCCGGCCCAGGAACGAGCATACATTTCAATTAATCGAGCAAGTGTTTTGGAAAATGTTTAAAATCGTACCTTTTTAAATGTCTCATCGTCAATTCTTAATAGATTGTTTGTATTTATACCATGTTGACCAAGGTTGAATAAATTCAGGGTTTGAGTCTCACTGAGAATGAATAATTGTCTTATACATGTTGCTGGGCCAGCCGGCGTATTACCCGGATGGAAAAGGCCATGTGCGCTGCAGTGTCCTGGGCTGACTTACGTTGATAGTTAAACGCCTGCAAACGTCTCCACATTTTCAACACTCTGTACCATACTGTCGAGCAGGGCAGACTAGTTTTCCATCTTCGTTGACTTGATTATCATACCTCAACAGTGAGTATTGTAATATCTGGGTACTTTGCGAAACATGTATTTGTTTTCGTGATCTTTTTGTAAATGACCAAGAAGACTGGATTTATGCAATACACAGTGCTAGTAATTTTAGCCAGGAAGCTTGCTGTAGTTAGCCATCGCAGTAGCTTTGCTAGTTCTGTTTAACGTAATTTAGCTTCATGTCTGCTCACGGATTGCCAAACCTCGCTAGACAGTTAAATAACACAATCTTTGTTTCAAGACAGCTAATTGTAGTAGTGTGTTCGCTGTACTGCTGTAAGACAGTGCTGTATTGCTATTAATTGCTTGATTAGCAATTATTTTGGCATGTTGGTAAATGATAGGGGTCTTTTAAATTTAAACATTTTTAAATGTTGCTGCTAGCTAACGTGTATTGGGCATAGTCTGTCAGTTATTTAAATGGACAGCTTGTGAGTCGTTCGCTAACTCACCCAACACAAGGTCTTCACAGACACATTCAGCAGCTAGCTGCATGATTGAAGTATGGCCTTGGTTTTGTTGCAAAACGTGTCATTGACTTGTGAAAACGTGTCATTGGCGTTTTCATATAATGTTACATGCGATTGATTTTGTGCTGAGACACAAGATAATTCAATAGCTTGGATAATACCTCTCTAACCTCCCTACTGACCTGTTTGAATTAAAATGCATTGATACTAATGCGGATATTACTGTTTGGGGAAATGAAGCCCAGTGTCCGTCACATTTTACTTATTTACGCATAAGCTAGCTAGTTGACGACCCTCGAGTCAAAATGATATAGGTAGAACCTAGAAAATGAGCAGTAGGCTACATTGCTAGGTACCTAACGTTGGCTAGCCTTAAACGTTCTTGTCATGCCTCGCAACTCGGTTGTTGATCAAGTTTGGTTGCAGTGCGTTTTACCGGTCTTGCTTTTGTCGAAGCAGATATTTTATTAATGTATCTTTGTGTCATAATGTTTGAGGAACAAGTGGGTGTTAAGACCTTAATAACGAATTTTGTAATCAGCAAGATCGTTTTCTAGTAGTTTCCGTGCATGCTCAATTCGATACGCGATTTTGACCTTGTGTGGTGACGTTGCTAGGACCCAGTTTGCACGTGGGGACTATCCGGAAATGCTCGGCAGTCGCTTTCATAATGAGCAAATTTAACATTTAGTAGGTTCTTTTGACGGAATTTGCATTTTTTTAAATGCGATTTGTTCACATCTCCTTTGCAATTAGCAAGGAAGTAAGCCTATTTAGTCACAAAGCCAGCTATCTTATTAGCTAATTGACATCATTCGCCCTGAAACGTTTCTGTTCAGCGTTAAGTTGTATGAAAAAACGTAAATATTAGCACCATATCCATTTCTTCTTGAGCTTTAAAATATGTGTATTATGGCCTAGAAAAGTTGACTTTGTATGACCTTGACATTTTTCAGGGACATCGCGTTCTTTCTACTATTCCTTTCGTTACATTACATGATAGTTGAGTGATTTTGAGTGACCTTGTCACGCGTGACCCTGTATCCACGTGGGGGATGTGCGGATAATAAGTAACCATCTGATTTCCATTAACATGGATCTTGCCTAGTCCTTTAACTATAATCCCAGGTTATTTTCTACTGTATTTAAAACACACTCAAACAGTAAACTATTATGTCACTTAACACAGAAACTCAAACAAACAAGCTTACCTTAAACAGATCAAAGCTTTGAGTTGGACTGGACCTTGGTTGTCATGGTGGACCAGTTTTCAAACTGTTACACTATTTTAACATGTGATAACATTGTTAATGAAGGTTAGGTTGATTTCATGTTGATGGGGTTTACAGTTTTGCTAAGGCTAGATTGTCCTGTAAGAGTTTCAGTATAATGGGGTGTTGCGTATTACTTGTTCCCTACTGGCATGTCAGGATAAAAAGACTATTAGCTGACTCTATAAAAATGTCCAGACAGGAGGACAATATTTTTGCCTCTGACTAATTTTAAGATTATGGCTTATGTTTTTCTAAAAGTGAAAGCTCTCGTTTGGTAGTGGAGTGAATATATGGACAAATTTTGGGGAACAGTATGGTTCAGTGTTGACTCCCTTCACCCTGCATTCCCCAGATGCTGCGCTTACCAACTGTGATGAGGCAGATGCGGCCCGTGTGCAGGGCGCTGGCCCCTCACCTCACCCGCACTTATGCCAAGGATGTCAAGTTTGGTGCTGATGCCCGCGCGCTGATGCTACAGGGGGTGGACTTGCTGGCTGATGCCGTCGCTGTCACCATGGGACCCAAGGTACAGTGGTAATTCCTGGTGTCTTAGAAGTTTCCTATGAGGTAATGAGGGAAGCATATGAAGTTTTTGAAGCCATTTTCAAGGTGGCAGTATATTATTTCATTTGTCCATTAACTGCACTGAGGAAGATGAACATGTCTTGATTAATATGTTGTCTTTTCCTCTCACTTTAAATTTTACTCAAGTAAATTTTAGACCTTTGTATCTGCGCAGAGCTTCATGTTTCTGATGATCCCTGCAGGGTCGCACCGTCATCATCGAGCAGAGCTGGGGCAGTCCCAAGGTTACTAAAGATGGCGTGACTGTGGCCAAGAGCATCGACCTGAAGGACAAATACAAGAACATCGGGGCCAAGCTGGTGCAGGATGTGGCCAACAACACTAACGAGGAGGCCGGAGATGGCACCACTACTGCCACAGTGCTGGCGCGGGCAATCGCCAAGGAGGGCTTCGACTCCATCAGCAAGGGGGCCAACCCTGTGGAGATCCGCCGTGGTGTCATGCTCGCCGTGGAAACCGTCATCAATGAGCTCAAGACGCTGTCCAAGCCTGTCACCACCCCTGAGGAGATTGCACAGGTAGCCAAAGAACTTCTCACCTGGTCTGGGAATCATGCTGATATCCAGCCTTGTTGGCCAATTTAAATGTTTATGTGGTATAGTAGACTAGAAAAGTTTATCATGGCTTAAGTGTTTTCAGTGTTTATTTTAACACTTGGAATTGGACTCTTCCTTCTGGATGTGGTCTCAGCAGTATTTGAAGTGGGATTTCCCTTTTTGTGACTGCTTGTCAGGTGGCTACCATTTCTGCTAACGGCGACAGCGAGATTGGTGCCATCATCTCCAATGCCATGAAGAAAGTGGGGCGTAAGGGGGTGATCACAGTGAAGGTTGGTTCTTTTAAATTGAAGAGTCACTCTGAGTCGGATTCACTCACCTCTCTGAACTAGTTCAGTATGATGTACAAATTCTTATCCATAATTCATTTGGGCAATTTATGAATTGCATATAAATTTATACACTGTTTAAGAAAACTTAGTCTTCTTTGAAGATTATATATTGTCACACTGATTCTGTCATCTGTTTGGTTAATTGTTGTTATGCATTACTGATACATTTGTGACCTACTTCCCCATAGAAATCCAAGAATTTTAGTGTGTTGCATTTCAAAGGGATAAAATACCTTTTGGACTGCCTTACATTGTGGAGTTTAGTTTGCCAAATAGTTTTGTTACTATGTTTACCAAATATCTTACACTGAAATGGTGACCACACATCATTCACTCTTAGGATGGTAAAACCTTGCATGATGAGCTGGAGATCATTGAGGGGCTGAAGTTTGACCGTGGCTATATCTCCCCCTACTTCATCAATACTGCCAAAGGTGAGGGTTCTTTGTCCTTCTTTGTCCTTCTCTCAACCCTCCCCCATTTCATTGGTGTACACCAAGCTTTGACCCCTGACCTCTTACTGTTTTACTGTTTCTGTGACTGGCTGCAGGTCAGAAGTGTGAGTTCCAGGACGCTTACCTTCTCTTGAGCGAAAAAAAGATCTCCAGTGTCCAGAGCATCGTCCCAGCCCTGGAGATAGCCAACCAGCACCGCAAGCCCCTGGTCATAGTGGCAGAAGATGTGGATGGGGAAGCCCTTAGCACTCTGGTCCTCAACAGGTGTGACCAAATTTCATTTAGTTAGTTACCTCTTTTCATTGTCTCTCTGGCCTGAAAGTTACAGCTATACATGAAATATTAATTGTCAAGGCTAAGCAGACACATAATTATATCTAAAAATAATGCTGTAGGCAGCAATTGCTATTCCTGTCACAGGAAGTAAGCTATATTTGAAATGAACAGGCAGTTACACTGAACCCACACAGTGTGTGTGTGTGTGTGTGTGTGTGTGTGTGTGTGTGTGTGTGTGTGTGTGTGTGTGTGTGTGTGTGTGTGTGTGTACATGTGTTTACATGCATTAACTTCTGTATTGTACTGTCTGCAGACTGAAGGTGGGGCTACAGGTTGTAGCAGTGAAGGCCCCAGGGTTTGGAGACAACAGGAAAAACCAGCTGCAGGATATGGCCATTGCCACTGGGGGCGCTGTAAGTACATATACTCCTGGTTCCTCTAGTCTAGTTTGAAGCATGTACCTCCTCAGTGTCTGTCATGGCTGTCAGGGCTGTCATGCTGTTGGTCACTGACTAATCTGGACCATAGAAATACCATTTGATCGGCTCAAACAGAGGAGTCGATATACGCACATGATGACTTAACTTATTAGATTTAGTTTTTGTTGTCTTATGCAGTGGGCACAACCCAGTTTGACCGTTACCAGGCCTCGACTTAGCCAGTGGACTCTTCTTAATTCATCCGCAGGTGTTTGGTGATGAGGCGGTGGGCTTGGCTCTAGAAGACATCCAGGCACACGACTTTGGGAAGGTGGGTGAGGTGCTGGTGACCAAAGATGACACCATGCTCCTGAAGGGCCGCGGCGACCCGGCAGCTGTGGAGAAGCGTGCGGCTGAGATCGCTGAACAGCTGGAGAACACCACCAGCGACTACGAGAAGGAGAAGCTGAACGAGCGGCTGGCCAAGCTGTCCGATGGAGTCGCTGTTCTCAAGGTCAGAGAGCAGGGGTAGAGTTTGTGAAAAGGCAGGATGTTTTGTATGCCAATATTTACAGAGGAAGCTGATGCTTGTAATGACTTCAGTGGGATATGCCACTCTCAGCTGAAGATTGTAGGATGTGTCTAAAGTGCAGCACAGTCTGTATTGGGATATGCTATGTGAGATTACAAAAAAAATTGTGAACCTTCACAACAGAACACTGAATTTCAGAGCAAACAAAGCATATGATGTTCGCTTACTTGACGTCTTACTGACAGTGCAGCGATGTTCACATTGGCAGGTTGGAGGAACGAGCGATGTAGAGGTGAACGAGAAAAAGGACCGTGTGACAGATGCCCTGAATGCCACAAGGGCAGCTGTGGAGGAGGGCATCGTGCCAGGGGGCGGCTGCGCTCTCCTGCGCTGCATCCCTGCCCTGGATGCAATCAAGCCTGCTAACAGTGACCAAAAGATTGGTGGGTATTTAATATGATGCAGTTGTGCATTTGGTAACCAGCTAGCTAGCAAACTAACATTTCACTTAGTATAGTAGAAAAAATTCTTCTCCCTGTCCCTAAACAACAAAATAATCCACAGCGCTCAGCCAGCCTTTATCATGACTTTTTCTCATGACAAAGAATTGTAGATATGTTTTTATTGTTGCTGAGAATCTTGAGTTATACAAGTTGTGGTTCCTTATTTTTGTCCATCCCATGTGTTCAGGCATTGACATCATCCGACGTGCCCTGCGCATCCCAGCCATGACCATTGCAAAGAATGCAGGCGTTGAGGGCTCGCTGGTGGTCGAGAAGATCCTGCAGGGTGGTGCCGAGTTGGGCTACGATGCCCTGCAGGGCGAGTACGTCGACATGGTGGCCAAGGGCATCATCGACCCCACTAAGGTGCGTCCAAAACTGCCCAGACCTGTGCAGAGCTTGTAATCCCATTTAGCCACACAGATCTAAAATCAGTGCTGACTTAAAGAGTGAGTCTGAGGCTCTAAGCAAGGATCAGTCCGACAAAGGATCCGTCTAGATAGGGGATTATGAAGTCTTTGAAATACAGCCCAGTCTTAAAATGCTTGTTACTTGATGCAACTAGTTGTTGCACTTCAATCTCCCATCCTGCTAATCTACAACTCTGCTGACAAACCAGCTTTAGCTGATTTCACTAATTACTACCAAAATCTGGCTGAGGAGTTGTGCTAGCTAGAATATGCTTATTTAATGCATGTAATACGTGGTAGTACTTTTTCTACTTTATGAAACTTGGGTTCTCTGTTAAAACATAAATACGTGGTCAGGCAAATTGAATTTGGTTTTATTTTCCCTCATGTATACATCTTGATGAGAATCGCTTCACCAGCTTTGTATGTTCTTTCAAGCATCAATTTTGATCTTCGCTTGTCGAATAACTTCTCATCAGTCCTAAATATAGTTGTCAACTAAAACCTGTGTATGCAGTTCTTATCAGACCATACAAACTTTGGAGGTGAAAGGTCAGGAAAGCTGTGGAGACTGGTATGTTGGTCGCTTGCCCTACCTTTCCGTGAGATGCTATCTCTCTGGCCCCCCCTGCAGGTTGTGAGGACGGCGCTTCTTGATGCAGCAGGTGTTGCTTCCTTGCTCTCCACTGCGGAGGCCGTTGTCACAGAGATCCCAAAGGAGGAGAAAGAAGGTGGAATGCCAGGGGGCATGGGTGGCATGGGAGGAATGGGAGGCATGGGTGGGGGCATGTTCTAAACCCTCTCTGAGGCCTCTACCAGACTCAATGTGTGGGCAGGGTGTTGGGGCCAGACTGCTCCTTCCCTTTCCACCTGCTGGACTCCGATAACATGTTTGTCGAGGAATTGCAGACACAAGCAACCCCACCTCCAGCCTGGCCCTACCCCTTCTACAAAACACCTGAGGACTATGGACCAGGCCCAGCTGTGCCCTACTCCCCAAATTCATTGTCCCCTCAATCCATTGTCTCACATACACACATTGTATGAAGGTGGTTTTCAATTTTGATTGGGTACCAATGGAAAATAACTGCTCTTGAGCACTGTTTACTCCCTGTTTAAAATATACAAGTGCTGTTTTTTATATATTGAATTTGATGTAGATGTGAGTTGTTGAAATGTTACCATCATTCAGAGCAGTAAATACAGTGTATTTGCTCTTGCCCCATCATATATAGTTAGGATTGGGGTGGAACTGACAGACACAGCTAGCCTGAAATGCCAGAAAGATTGAGAGAATAGGTTAGTGGAAAGTTGCCATTGTAGCCTAACTTCATTCCAGGTCCCAGTCTCCTCTGTTTGAAAACACTGATGATGAATCCTCTTACGAATTGTACTTTCTTTTTATACATTCATTATTTTTTTTGTATTGTCCTCTGTTGTCCCAACTTGTTTTGTTTGATACTTCTCGATCAGGCTGAGAATCTATTAAATACTTCTGATCGCTGTCTGTTGACATGGTCATGATTGTGTGCTCTAAGAGCTTCAGTTCTGGGATTTGTCGTCTTCGATGTTGCCAGAAGCCCCTCGAAAATACATAAGTTCAGAGATGCTTAAAAGCATTGCAAATTTTACCTTCCTAATTGAGCGACTAAACCTGAATTCTGTCCAGTTGGTTAAGTGCCTCATTTGCCTGGTGTTTTTTTGCCAGCGAAGGTATTGGATGGAGTCTTAGCAAGGACATTCATGGTGGATGAAGGTCAGTGTTATCAAAAAGCACACAGAAGGATGATTTTATGTCTGTGATTGTAGCACTCTGTTGTCCTTGCAAATTAAAATACCAATGTCCTCTAAAAGGACATTGAGTGATAATCCTGGTATCTGTGGTCTTTCTGTATCAGTTTGAGTATGGCCATCACAGATGGAATGAAGTTCTGCTGGTCTGCATATCTCAAAGCTTATCTCAAAACAGGGTGAGTTTTAACAGCCATCAGCACACAAGGAGGGTTTGCTCATCTGGAAGAATAGCTCGTAATCCAGAGGATTCCATCAGGACAGAAAGTAGGCAATCAAAACCTGCATTCTTCATTACGCTGTTCCCAAAGCAAATAATTAAGCATGAAACAAGGGAAATGCACCAGTTTATCTACACCTTGTAGTCCTGGTTATAGCTGAACCTCAGTGTTGGGCGGGGAGGGGGTAGGGGGTATAGGGTGGGGTCTTGTGGTGCTCAAGTCCTCTGTTGCACAGTGATTTGAATCATTTGTCATCTCAGCAAAAGCTCTGTGAAAGCCACCACTGGGTGCTAAGTATTTTTGTTCCTCATCTTAACTGCATTCATGATGCCCATTTAAGAATGACAGCTGAATGTTTTTTTTTTTTGTGGAAATGTATGCTTTTTTTCTGACCAGTGAGACAAATCACTGTGCAAAGGGAGTTTGCTCAAATTGTGGTGACATCATCCAACAGTGGTGGCATTTCATGTGTTTTTTCTTTGCAGAGAAGCAGCAGTGACGATTCATCTAACTTTATTTTGTACAATGTAGTCATTGATAATTGCTGTAATATTTTTATTTAATAAAATCAAACGTTCCTTGATTTTAGGAGAATGTGTGTATTGTTTCATGACCCTGAGTACACAAAGAGTTTGGTTGCTTTGAGTATGACTGCGTTGCTGCAAACATACTTCAAACAAATGGGACAAACCAAGTGTGCCGGGAGTGAAAGTGTAAATGCTAACCATATGTCACCCATCCAACACTCCATGTAAAATACATTATCACACCACTGCTACAGATAACCCAGGGACTAGTACATGACTATAAAGTGCAGTGAATGTAAGGGATTATGGCTGTGACCTTTTTTAACTGGATGCTACCTATTGAATTTCTCACATTGTGGGAAGGTAGTGACACTAGCCAGTGCTCAGGTGTTCTGGCACAAATTGAGTGGTTTAAGTTAAGCCACAATGTCATTGATACTTTGCTTGTCAACTTTATTGATAACTTACCAAACTTCCCATTTCAACTAACATTGGTCTGGTGGTTCTTTGTGGGTGTGCTGGAGTACATTTTGTTTCTCTGGCAGAAAGTGTCATCTAAATGAATAAATACATGTTCTATTGTAAGATTTACTCAACTTCCCAGGACAAAATTTAAAATTGTACACAGCCCAGTCAAACAAGTAGTGCATTTTATATTCAAATAAAAAGTACATTTTACCAAAGGAGTTTTAAAAGGCCAATGTGCACCCACATCCAGTCTGAAATTTGTATGTGTGTCCCTGTTGGCATAGTTTATGCTTAAAACTGCTAGTCATCTGATCCCCTTTGGGGGGAAAAAATTGAAAGCTGCAGTTCCTGTTTTAGTGCTAACTTGTGCTTTTTTGTTGGTGGTCTAACACTTTCAAGTCAAGATGTTACTAAAACATACAACTTAGATGTGGAATAGGATACCAATATAACTACCAAATTCCCAAGCTCTCTATGGATATATAATGCTGTACCATTTTTCCACTAGGGGTCAGAATATGCCACTTCATAAACCCTGTTTGGCTCATGAGTTAAAATTAATGCTCTCTTGCTCTCATCTACAAACAGCAGCATCATGTGAGATGGAACCAGTCTAAACCAGAAGTTCAAAGATTTCACAACTTACAAGAAGACCAAGAAACCACACATAAGTCTTTGTAGAAAAATATTTTATCAATCATGCAGTCAGAATACATAGACACCCTTCTTTACTCAAACACTCATGAAAAACGGCTTGCACTAAAAAACCTGCAAGAAAAATGAACAAATTTGGCAACAAAGTGCACCGTTTATCTTAGGTCTTATCACAGGATATGCACTAAATGGTTGTCAAATAAACTAAATAAATACCAAAGTGATAATATGAGTCTACATACAGATTTAAAAATATAATAAACTAAAAGAAGGTAAGGGGAAATGGGTGTGGTACTAGAATCTTCAACAGTCTACGATGGTAAATATTTTACTTTTACAACCTGACAGACAGCGATAACAATTCAAGATGGATCTCCCACCACTGTGTCCACAGTTTGGGCCCTTATATGAGCTGTGGATACACTCAAGTTGTGTAGGAGCAGTGTTCAATTAAACTCTATAATATTGCACACATAACATACAAGCATGAGTCTCCTACCCTAGCCTGGAGTGCACATTAATAAGAAACTCTCCCACTGGTTCAAACCTCCATCTCAGCCAGCTGGTGGTACAGCCGAGATGCCAGCAAGGCCATCCAAAATTAAAATGCGTCATCTGTCACGCAACAACTTTCCCTTGTGCTACAATCATACACATGGCCACTGCAACACGTTCTTTTGAATACTTATATTCATGTTATTTTTGGCATACTCATTCCTTACCATGGCTAACTGTACACAATGCATTCAAACAGCAACTTCACTTTCACCCCTTTAGTATATGCGCCATGTTCACTGGCTGCTGCCACTTTGTCACACGCTTATACAACAGCACAGTAATATTGTGGGTCTCTGCGGTTAGGTAGCGTTAATATAATGTGTCCGAACACTTGTAACAAAGGAATCCAAAATCCTGTTCTGTACCCTGGAATCGCCAGCGGCACTTCACACACACCATGCAGGTATTAACTCTTTCAATCGATTTCCATTTTAGCCCTTAAATGGTATACAACTTCTGTTTGTACAGTACTGCCCATCCCAGCCACTGAAGGAATGGGTGCGATAGTGCACTTCACGTCCACACCAGCAGGGGCGGGAAGTATAATGTAGTCTTATGGAGGTATCTGGGGGGGGATGGGGTGCTGGCAGGACAGAGCAAACACTTAATCTCAGTAGCAGGTGGACGTTGGGAATTAAAAACAATGGTCAAGTTCTAAAAAGGCACGGTGGTGGTCAGGCACATCACACCCTGATCCGAACCCCTGTTCCCCTCCCTCCCTGTTCCCTGTTCTCCCTGGTATGGTGGAGGCACCTGCGCTACGTGTGGTGGACCTCGTGGAACATCAGCTCCCGGGGGATGCGGGTCTCGGCCCCGTACAACTTGCAGGCCCGGCGTTCGAAAGCCGATACCATCTGCTTCACAACCTCGTCAAAGAAGACCGTGGCAAGCTGGGAGTGAAGCAGAGAGCGGAACTCGAAAGAGATCTGGAAGAAGGAAGGGAGGATGAAGGCAATGAGATCTTGAAATTAATTTTAACATAGCATAAATTATTCACATCCTATTCAGTGACAAAAGCAGGCTATACAACCTGTGAAGACTGATCATTCATCTACAATGCAGAGGATAGTCAGCACAGGCCCAGTTCTTTAAATAGGCCAGTTTTAAGAAAAAAGAAAAATATTGGGTCTCATCAGCAGCTTTTTTATTGGACAGCAATGGATGGCAATCTAGTAAAACAGACACTTGCCTTTAAAAGTTCATTATAGACTAACTAAATGGATATCGTTCTACTTGTGTATACTGGTGTAGAATCATTTGAGTGTGCAATATGTTTTCAGAATCTTGAAATCTCTGATTCTGTTTTAAAAGGCAATCAGTGGTACTGTTACCGATTAGGATGTGGTATGCTGATGCTGTGAGTGATAAAATGCTTAGACTGCAGCCCAGGAATGCTAAAACGTAAACACAGTCCCAGACAATGCAACTATCCAAAAGAGTGATACATATAATGTTATAATATGTTGACAACCTGATGTTTTTAGATTTTCTGTGCAACATGCAACTTTACAGTACTTTTTTCTAATCACGTAAACACTACTGTCAATGTTGGATTTGGTAACTGCATGTGATACGTTTGGGTAGTGTACAAGCAGTTGATTGCTTTTAAACAATTAATGTTCTACAGTGTCTCTCCCTCCACCTATTTGGTCTGATATGGTTTTTCTGCTACCCAGCCAAAAGCAAAGACTACATTCAGTTACAGGATCTGAGCATGGTTCCGTTCATTTGGTGAATGAAACATTAATACAATACTGGATCTGGGCTTCAAGCTTACAGTATAGTCCAGTATACCAGTGGAAAAAATGCTATGAATGGGACACATTGCCCTCTCCACTCTTGCCCCAGAAAGTGGCGGGACTTGTTTAACATACAGCAGTGGACCATGACACTCACAGCAAAGTCCAGGGTGCAGGTGCGTGGATAGCCAGGGAGGCCAGGGCTGAAGCGCCAGACTGTCTCCAAGTGGTTAAACAGCTTGCCGTCTGAGCAGGAGGCCTGGGGGCGTAAAATGGGAGGGGTCAGAACAAGGAGCCACCAGGCTATTGGTCAGCAGTGATGCAAGGCAGACAACTCCTCCTACTGCAATACTGTACCAGCCGGCAAGAACTTGCCAGATTTGTGCTGTCGAGTTCTTACAACTGTAAATATGAGGTCATCACTTTCAAACAGTGTTGCGCTGATTTGAACAAATTAGGTCACCTGGAGGTCAAACTTTTCCATTTCAAATCAGCCAAAGACTGACAGCACCTTGTAGCTTTACCCATCAAGGGGTTGATAAAAATGAAATCTTCCCATCACAACTATTAAAACAGATTATTACAATTCAGCCATGCACAGTACAAAAGAATGAACAGTTCCCTACCTTCACCAGATGGGGGCGGACTGTGGTGACCAGTGAGGTATACCGCTCCACCACTGGGGGAAAGCCCACCTCCAGCTTCGCCTTGCAGAAACCCGTCCGGCGGAAGATAACGTCTGATTTTTTGCACCACGGAACAAAGTGGCGGTAATCCTCCACCCCAGCAACCACATCATACATCTCCTGCATGGAGTACCTGAGATGACAGAAACAGTTGGCAAGGCACTGTCACAGTCATGCTCCAGGTAATTTCCACATACATTATAAAAATGAAAAATGCTATATTTAAGTATATGTGAGCATCAACATCACATTTAACTTGTCCTCTGTCATGGATAGATATGGTGTTGAGAATTTTTTTTTTTTTTTGCATAAACCTTTAGTTACATATCCTGCACCTATGCATACCGGACACTGCACTGCACAAGGTGACTGTACCAACATAAAGGACGGTCTTGTCAAAATTCTCATACTTCACCAGAATAACTTTGAAAAAAAAATCCAGATTATATACATTTGTAATACTGCCTTTGTGAACCATTTAATCTGTGAAATTTTTGTTTAAGAGAAGCACCACCCACTCTGCACTGTAAACTAGAATATCATAGCTGAACACTTTGTCTTTGTCCTTCACCTTGATCTAGAATAGTCTGCTACTCATTCACCTGTGTTCTACCCATAAAAATCGCTCAAGGCTGAGGCACACAGAAGCACGTATCAGAATGTGTTTGGTACTTTACGAGTAGAAGGGTCAGAGTTAATGGCCACATCTGCATGCATGCTTGAGCTTTGACTGAAAATGAATAGATAAATTCACCACATTTAGGTCTCCTTTTTAATTTAGCATGTAGGGCAATTTCCTGCAATGTCATTTTACAACTCCATTCAGTCTTTTATTGATGACTGCTGTACCTACATGGTAAAACCCTTGAAAATTATACTTCGGATAATAACACCATCATTGACCATGGCTCACAGAGTGGAATTTCAGCACTTACACTACAAGTAAGACCGTCTGACCTGACCAAAACCATGACAGGGATAGTTGTCTTTAAGATTCTGTAATATCTCACAAATTATCTTATAATAGATGTATGAGAGACTTGAATGTCTTTCTTTAATTTAACATTTAACTTTAAAATGAGAGGTTTCTCCCCAAATAAGCAACAACTTTCCCTTTCATTTTTACCACTGGTGTAAGTAAGAGCAATTTTCAGCTTTTTATCATTAAAGAGTTGTAACTCCTGTTGGAACAAAAACCAGCACACATGGAGAGGCCCCAAGGACAGAACTTGAGAACCCCTGCTTTAGGCATAAAAGAACCCGTCTGATTTGCACTGTGCTTTGGTTCATTCTGAAACAATAGCATGGAGGCTGTTTGAGAGAATGCTTACATTCCTGTCTTAAATTTTCAGAGCAAGGCATTGGAATTTATGAAATTCGACTTCTTCACCACTTCTCTTACATTTATCGTAGGTAGTCTACAAAAGCCAGCCAATAAAGTAAATGTGAACTTGTGTGACCCTAGATATGAAGACCTGATGCTTTTTAAAACCTGGAAGGCCCACAGCTGATGACGATTTTCCATCCTTGTGTTACATAACCTCTTAGTCCCCTGCGTCCCTAATCCTGTGACACGCTATATATAGATGGAGAATCGTAGCTAGAGGTATCTCCACCTGGCCCAACAAACTGCACTGCACAGCACATACAGTTATGCACCACACTCACCCGATGATGCGTCTCTCGGAGTACTCCTTCCTTTTGTTGAAGGAATCGGCCAGGTTGAAAAGGCTTCGGGCAGGGGGCATGATTGGACGGCTGGGAGTCGCCCCAAGCATGGGTAGCCCTCGTGTCATTAGGATTCCACACGAAGACAGATATCTGTACCAAAAATAAAAATGTTAAATCTTTCGCAAAACCTTCAACTCTACCACACAAACAAAAAAAAAAAAACACTGAACCAGGTGTGTTGGCTCAATGTTAGCTCTGAAGAGTGAAAATAGGCTGAAATGACTGTATGTCAAACCCAAAGCTCTGAACTTAAAAAAGCACTTTCATACATGGCTGATATAAAATTTATGGTACTGCATACTGAGCTGCCAAGCACAAGCAAAAAAGTCAAACTGTAATGCTACTATAGAGACCTTGCCATCAGACAAGCATTTGCCATACAGCTCAGAGACAAAAAAAGTGTTGCGCAGTCTATGGAATGAGGTCAAGGACATCAATCATAATAATATCAGCAGAGTGTACAGGGAAATAGGGGCCCAGTTCAAACTATGCCAACACCATCCACCCATCAATCACAAGACCCATAATGAAGTAAAAACAACCACTAAACCAATATTGAAATGGTACATGAAAGTAGGAAAACTACTTGTTCTTGTCAGAACAGTACACAGAATATGCAGGTTAGAAGCAGATAAACCATTTGGCTATGTACATTAAGTGCACTAAGCTGACCTTAAAAACCAGCCTAATGACTGATTGCTAGTGAATACTTAGAGTAGTTTGGGTGACCATGAGCCAGATGTGGGATGAGAAACTGCTCCTGGTCAATCACAGGTGCAGGTCAAATCCAGGACACTGAACATACAGAACATGTTCCAAAGCAAACACACCTGCTATTATCAAAACGTTCTCATGCCTGCTCATTCTCACTGACACATCAATACAGACCAGGGTACAGGAGGAAAAATGAGGTTGGTTCAGAGAAACAGTTTCTTTGGCTTCTAGCATATTTCAGTCTGTCAGTCTCACTCTCTGACTCACTCAATCCACACCCTTTCAAAGCTGGGCCAATTTGCATAGCTGGTGTATAGTAGTTTCGTCACATGAGAGAACGACTATAAACAGAAACGTCGAGTATAACAAAAAAAAAAAAAAAGACACTGTGCTCCTGAAATTCAAATAAGAGATAGTCTCATACCACAATAGCTGAACAACAAACACAAAACAACTGGACAAGCTGAAAGCTCTAGCCTATTCAAAGCCAGTAAAAGAACACAGAACAACGCGCACCAACTTCCATGGAAGCTGCTGCATGCAATCATATTTCGGTGGGCTAATGTTCAACATTCAAATTGCGTCAGGGCACTGCCGCCGGACCTGCCAGAAACAAATGCTTTGCGCCAGCAGCCAAGTCCTCTATACCTGGCAATAAGGTGCGCAAGGCTGGGACACCATGTCCTGGCACTGCAGAGAAGGGCGGCACGGGGCCCAAGCTCCAGGTACTCATTGACTAACGTCAGAGGGAGATGAATGACGTCACGGTCAGGACTAATTGGGAGAATATTTTAGTACACAGAGCAGGGTGAGGAAGCTATCAATAGCTGCCTATAGCAACACGAGCTTAGCGAGACCATGAATAAAGCTGCACCGCCTGCACCGACGTCAGATTGGTGTAAATTCAATACAGAAGTGTGAGGATGGGGAGGGGTTCACTTGCTGAGAGTGTCATTCGCATAGCGATAGCTCGTCTCCATCAAGGGTACCGGACTTAACGTATACAAGTTAGTCTATTTGCTAAGGCTTGCAAAGCAGGGTAAACAAAAGAAAGTGCTAGCTCTAGCTGTCACAATGCAGGTGCAGACATGCTAGATCAACAAGTTTTAAGGTGACATTGGTTCCTATGTCAACCTTCCAACTTCCAAGCAAAATGCACAGTTAAATGAAATAATTGTTAGCTAAATTAACGTTACAATCACAACTCAAACTAAGGCTGTCAGAAGGAGGGTGGCTCGTTAGGAAACATAACATCAAAACTTCTTGATAGTGCATAGTTTAGTAGAATTCAGAAGCAGATCAATTTAACGAGTACAGGTTGCAGCCAGTGCTGCATAGGAACTAGAGAAAAACCAAAAAAACTTTCACCCGAGTCGAGAACTACCCTCTCTCTGCTTGTTAAGTAGAGCTGGTTAACGTGAGGTCAACCACCGACAAACGTCAGCTAGCCAGAGTGAAATGATAGTGTCCGATCGCTAAAGGTTTTCCAGAAGTCCAGAAGAAGTAAATCATGATTTACAGAAACTAGGCTAAAACATTTAAAATTTAGCTAACGTTAGCTTGCTAACCCAGGTAGCAACAAAAATGTTATGCTAACGTTACCAGCCTTCGCTCATGCTAACTTGTTTGGGCTCTAAAACCTCACAAAAATATTCTCTCACACACAAATTACCTCACGCCATTCCTTCGGGGAGCCTCTCGGCTTACTGTAGCTGGTAGCTGGTTGATGCACTCCGCTACTGCTCTTCTCAAACTCCTGCCACCTCTCGCCATCTTCACTTTGAAAACCTATGTGTCAGCTGGCAATACTGGCCTCATCAGAGCACACCCTCCTGGTCGTAGCGGCCTCCTTAATCGCTCGAATGATTGGAGAGTGTGTTTGCTTTCTGTCTTTTCATTGGTCGTTTTACACGTTCGTCAAAGTTGTGTGAGCATCGTTGTTCGGATGCGTGCGCACAACTGTCACGAGATGTGGGATTGAGTTGCATTTACTTGGTCGAGCTCTGGTGCATAGTAAAGGTTAGGGCTAAATTTGTGGTTAAGAAGCATAATCGAAAAAGCTTTTAAATTAGTTGCTATTTTGTTTTTGTATGCAATACTTTGCTTGCATTTCTGATTTGTTTTCTGTTTCACAATGTATTAATTTGAATAGGGGTTGAAGTAACAGATACGAATAAACACCTTTTTTTTTCTTTTGGGAAATATAACCAATTGAGTTTTTGAAACTACAGTGTGTTCTGTTAGTGAAGCATAATAGACTGAAGTAGAATCAAAATATTAATTAACACATTATTTCTGCATAAATTAGGTTTTTGAAATGTTTTGTGTACAAATTGTAAATATCCAAATAGTAATAATTCTTACCGACCTATATTTTTTACAGGAACCCCAGATGAAAAATAAATGTTATGTTTGTTGTTCTTGAAACAATTACACTATGCCTTCTTTTCCTGAAAGTTTTATTGCTATGTATTAAACAAGATTATACATTTTATGAGAAATGAATGTTCTACTGTAATGTCATCAACTGTAATTGTCCACATTATTTTAAGCATGTCTTCAGTACTTAAATGACAACGTATTTAACATACAGCTGACACAACCTTCTTGCAACAAAGACAAATTTAATCGACAAATCTGATATATCTTAAGGCTATATTGCAAACTTTGAAATACCAGCATGTAAGAACTCTGAACCTCCAAAGTATTTATTTCATTATTTAAAATCAATAGTAAAAATGATTTGGTTTATGAAGATACATTTGTTTTAAGGCCAATTATTGTGTATTTTCTGGTATTTCACTATTATTATGTTACAATTTCTTTTCAAGTTTTCTTTCCCTAATTTGATGTTCCTTTCAGCTGAACAAAGTGGAAATGCGTGTCAAAGAGTTATGGTGTGTTATGTGGAATGATGTTTTGTTTCAACAAAATACTTTTAAAATTAATACAGCAGACAAATGCATTTAAAATAGATTCCCCTCCTGCGCTGACTAGTTGTAGGTCGTGAATAAAATCAATGTGACAATACAGTGGACGTTCTGCCATTTCAAGAAGTTAAAGTACAGTATTTCAAAAATATACCTTCAATGCCTTAGATTCCTATTTCTGTCGGCATGAATTTTCTAGCCTCTCGGAGCGTGCGCAGTTAGTACCCTGGGCAAGAGCGGAAATAGGGGTTCTCGGTCTTCCGGGACAGACGCTCTCCGATACACGAAAATGGCGAAGATAGCCAAAACACACGAAGGTAAGACAATATTGTCGAAAATGTTTATTAAGGATATGACGATAGCAAAATGTACATATATTATTGTACATTTAAACCTCCATTAACCGTGATGCAGGTACATTTTTACAACTAGGACAAATGCTATGTTTTGCTGCAATTAGGTATAATAGCATAAGTGAATCGCAACGAGGACGTGAAAAGATAATGGCGGCTCTAGCGCCATTGCAGAAAACACTCATGATAACTGGCCAATCTTACTTGCGTATTTGAAAGTGAAAAAAAAATCAGAGGCGAAGTACAAATATTTCTTTGAATGAAGCTTATCCAAGTTACACGGTATAATCTAAACAGTAGATTTTAACAAATGATTGATTATTTTTACACCCCATTTTAGGCATGAGATAGCTAGCTAGCCATTGATAGCTAAGGTTGTAGGAGCAACTGAAACAAGTCATGAAATGGATGCCATTGCCACGTTGCTTGCGTTGTGAATCCGTTGCTTGCCAGTATTTTCTAATAGTCATATTTTTTGTCTTGATACCTAATACATACGGATACTAACGGTGAACGCATTCTGTTTTTAACTTACTAGTGAGCTACCTTACTAGCCAGCCAATTGTGGCCTGGCTAGCCTACCAGGCTAAAGTTAGCTTCGCTCAGCTCACCAAACGGATTCACAACTCGAAGTGTTACATTAGAATGCAGGAGATTAGATGGCAGTAACATTCGTGACAACATGAATTTGCAAGCTTTTGGCCAAGAAATTAACCCTCTTTATAGTTACTGTAGTAAGCGTTTCCGGTTATGATTTCATCACAAAGACCGAGGAAGGTGCGACCTTTATCGCAGGTCACACACATCACAGGTGTATGAACGTCACGTGTTATGCAGCCACAGTTTCTCAGATATTGTTATTGGACATAACGATAGTTGTAGCTTTTCTCTTGAGCCGTCTGTTCAAATAGCTCTCTGGTGATATGGTTGTTATCGCATGCAGGTGGTTAATTGTGTTCAGTTTATACATATTGATATAGTTTATCTTTAAAGAAAAAAGTAAACGAAAAGTGAGGGCAAAATTCATCTAGCATAAGATTGACTGTCATCTAATGCAAAATACAAGATGCACTTATAAGTAGTTGATAGTTACATGGCAAAATTCTTGCAAATTTGCATAAAATCAGGTATGATGAAATGCCACAGGAAATCTGTAACAATGAGAATATTTGAAGTGCCAAAAAGCAACATCATGACCAGAAGAGTCTTGGCCGAAAGCATAATTTGACATGACAATACTAACTTCAAATACTTAATCAACTGAATTTTCTCTCGAAGTAAAATTGCTCTCAGCCCAGCTTCATGTTCCGATACCACTGGTCCTGTTCTCTGTCCTCCGCAGACATCGAGGCGCAGATCCTGGAGATCCAGGGGATGAAGGCGGCCCTGCTGGAGGAGGGTGAGCAGGGTGTCGGCCTCGACTCCACTGGGTACTACGATCAGGAGATCTACGGTGGCAGCGACAGCCGCTTCACAGGATATGTCACCTCTATCGCGGCAAACGAGCAGGAGGATGTAAGCAGCGTCTAGCTCCGCAGTCCCTTTCCACCTTTGTAGACCAGATATCCATTGCAGACAAAGCTGGAGATGGGCCTCTGAAAGAAGTCACACCAAGCTTGTTTCCTGTTTTAAGTTTTATCTCCCCATGTGAATTGAACCAGTGTTTGTGTGAACTGTGAGAGCCGGCTTTGTAGGTTTGAGCAAACTCTGTCTTTCTCTATTCCAGGATGATGAGGAGGATTCCTCCACCAGTCTACTGGGACAGAAGAAAGCGGGGTACCATGGTCCAGTGGCAATGCTTAATGCTGTACCCCAGTCTGATGAACAGGTAAGTGATGATGCTGCATTTGCGTTTGGCCACTTGATTACACTTCATAGTAGTAATTGGTGTTGTTCTCCAGTCCTTCTTTGTTCACTCTTACCTTAAATTTCTCTCTATCTTTACATTCTTTCAGTATGACTTTCTTGCTGAACACCGGCCCCAGAAGATTGCAGAGAGGGAGGATGAGTACAAACAGCGCCGGCGACATCTGATCATCTCCCCAGAGCGACTTGATCCTTTTGCAGACGGTAAATTCCACCCCCGCCGTTCCCCCCATCGTCTCTTCTCCTCCCACCCCCCTTATCCCTCTACCTGGGGCTGTACCCCACTGGTCTTGCCTCCCTTTGGTGCTTAATCCTTCGATTGCCTCCTAAGAGCTTCTACCCCATGCAAGAGCATGTCCCACTCTTCCTTGAGCAGAAAGATCAATGTTGCTTTTGGTTGGCTTTTACTGCAGTGGTCCTAATTTCTTCTCCTCATTGGAAAATTAATGTCCTGAAGCACATTTCCTGCAGTTTTCCAACATGCAGCAGGGCTCTCTGACATAATTGGACAATTTATTTTTTTTTCTTGGTGTAAGCTTGCAGTGGAGGATGACATTAGTTGGGCATTGCCATGTAATGAGGCATTGCCCTCAACAGCATGTGGGTTGCAGCAAGGTATGTGAGTACATCGAAGGGTTAAGGGACCTGTGGAAATGTTTTGTATTCTGGGGGCAAAACAGGGGTTTAAAAATGTTTAGATGTTGTAAGTATTAAAGGCATTCAAAACCAAAATGGGTTGTGTGACTTGTTCAATGTCTCTGCAGTCAACTTTGGGGAATAATTTGCCTGCCTCTGCAGTGTGCCCGTGTGTTAGTACTGTGCACCAGTGAAGGAAGGGGTGAATTGGCACTGCCTCCACTGACAAGTACAGACTGTCACGAGGCAGAGCAAGACATGAAATGCGCCGGCCCTCTGAAGCACTTTGCTCCCGTTAACCCAATGTCCCAAGGTGGCCTATGCAACATTAGCCTGCCTCATTTCTGTAATGGTTTCCACAATGTTTCCCATAATGTTTACATGACGAGCAGTCATAAAGTGAGCAATACCCTCCCCACGTAAGCCTCCTGGTTGTTCTTGAGCACTGTGCCATTGTAGGGGAGTGTGGTAAATTGCTCCCTGTTGGCTCCAGACCTGTAGGGAATGGAATGGGATGGAAGGGGAGGGAGTTTTGTAGAGGGGTTGGTGGTTGAAGCTGGTGACAAGCATTTAGTGCAGACAGGTCAGGTTTTCAATTTATTCAACAATGTAGAAGAGAGCGTCACCTCAGTTTTTTCATGCAGCAGACATCAGATTTAGATGGATGAAGCCCAAGCACAGTTCTCTAGTTGGTAGTCCACATTGTCACTCCAAGGTAGTGTGCGATGAATGTTTAGTACTCACGCAATCTCTACCGTTGGCAGTGCACCCCCTCCTCCTGGGTCTGAACAGGTGCCTGTGCCACCTCTGTGCTCAGCTTTCTTTAAATCACAGGCCTAGTCCGTAGCCTCATTTGGGTTGTTGGAACTGTTGCGTAACCTCTGGCTACTCTGTTCAGTGAGGCACAGGTCCAGCTGGAGTGCCGGCCTATGAGGTACACATGAGAAGAACTGTGTTAACCAATTGTCTCGCTGAGTATTTGGTTCCATTCCCAGTCTGGGATGCAAGACCATTCAGATACTTGCCTGGGCATAGAGAGACTTCTGCACATTGTTATCCACAATGTGAGGGGGGGAGGGAAGATCAGACCCATTTTAGTTACTACCTTTCATAGAGAAGTTTTGGACCTAGTCTAGCTGTAGAGTTGCATAAGCCACATTGAATAGGTTGCTAAATAGAGGTAGGTGTGTTCAGATATTGGATGTTCCAATTGGCCCATCAGATTAATTCCTTATAATTTGATGCTAGATGTTCTGAATATTTTAAGATTGCTTCTGAAGGTCTGTTGTATGAGACAACATTGTTGCTCTTGGCAATTGTATGTACTTTTGGTAGTGACAGGGAGATAGTGACTGATTTACTGTGAGCTACTTGGGCAGAGTATTGAGCCGTCTTGTGTGTGGTGTCTGCCAATAAGATGAGAAAGATGTAATAGTCACAGTTATAGCACCAACAGGGGGCAGTGTAGGATGCCAAAAAAATCACTGTTGCCCTTGAATGGGACTGAGTAGATTTATTGATTTGAAGACACTACTTTGTAGATTTAGATGGTTTGAAAGCTGCAGGAGCAGAGCAGTGCTGTCTCGAACTCTAAAGAAACACACTCTGCATTTCCCACATCTCAGTTGTAAAAATTTGTAACACACTGGCCAAGAAAAATATTGCATCTCAAAGATGTTGGTAGTGTGTCAAGAAGCAATACAACCGTAATCAGAATTTCCACTTCTGTGATTTTGTGTGATAAGAATTTGAAGAAGCCGTGTAAGGTTTCATTTCTTCTGTTGGAAGCAAGATGTCATTTTAATACACGTGCTTTGCAGTAGCCTGTAAGCTCCAGGATTGTAGCCCCCTGCCATTTCCTTTTTGAGCCAAGGGATTCTAACATGTAGAGGGCACACACTGTAACTGAGCATAGAGCATAGTCCTTGAAATGACTGTGCAGCTGTATCCGCCTTACAAAACATTAATGCTGTTGCTGCCTGTCAGGCTTGCCCAAGAGTAACCATGGAAACCTAATTTGTCAGACCTATCCTTGTGGGAGCTCCCTCCCCCACATTTTCTTGTTCTGCTGCTGTCTTAAGAGGTTTTCACTAGTCAGTCAGGATAAACATAGCAACAAAGCCTCATTCATTCTGGGTAGGCCTATATGAAGCCTGCATGTAGTCAAATCCAGATACACACTGTTTTTTCAGGCAAAGTTGTTGTGTAAGTATATATTTCCATTTTATGGCAACATAAAATGGAAATATATGTATCAAATCTGTGTACTACAATTCAACGGGCCCATACTAACTGTCCTTAATTTCTCTCCTACAGCAGTACTGCTATGCCAGTCCTGTCTGCGTTCTCTTAAGAGTGCAGCAACACATCCTGTGTAGGTTATGGTGAACGCAGTCTGAAGCGTGCGTTGTCAGTTTTATCAGGGCCTTGATGGCCAGGAGTAGAGGCATTGTCAGGGGCCTCTAGAAACCTCCTTTAGGAAGAACAAACCTCCACATCCCTATTGGGGTTCAGCTTTACAGAGTTACAGCACCAGTATTGCAGAAGGAAGAGACCACACCTTTTCAGTAGATTTAAAAATACATTTCCAACTATCCTAAATTTGTAAAAGTGTATGTAGAACTTTAATATCTACCCTAGACCACCACAGTAGATCTTTGTGGGAGAATAATTTTATTGCCATTCCAAGTGATGCTCAATTTTGAATAGCATAAAGCGCAGACTTAACTATTAATAGATATTTATACTGATTTAACTCTACATCACTGCACTGAAGACTTGCTCATGTCACATAAGCCACACCATGCATTCCAGGGAGTTGGCTCCCACTGGTGCTAGCTCATGACAGGATTTTCTGTGGCTAAACCATTGGAGAGCTCTCTGTAATGGTGGTCATTTAACCTCTCTCCAAAGATTGGTCCCAAGTTCCAAAGTGACAAAATATTTAACCTTTGGTCAAAAAGTAATTTTATTATAAAAACACTCCTGTCTGATAGGCTTTTGTTCAGAATACGAACATATAGTCATTAAAAATATTTTTTTAGCTGTGGTTTGAATACAAGGAGGATCTTTTTTCTTTTTGCCCTGATGAGTAAGTTAGTTAAAAGAAACCAGGTGGTATGCTTTGTGTGTGAGTTCCAACCCTTTCCAAAGTGTTACTAATGGTAAAGAGATAATTTTCTAGGCTTCTTTTCTGCCGGTTGAAGCCTGACTGCAGAAGGACCCTGGCACAGAAAGTGTACGTATTCTGGAGAGCACAGCCCAGGACCCCTGCATCAGTGATGGCTATACCCTCTCCTTATCTCCTTATCAGCCTCAGCTCTTTCTCTTTTATTTGCCTGTTTTTCTTAGACATGTCAGTTATGCATTTAAAAGTGGATTGTTTTTTTGTTTTGTTTTTGTTTTCTAATTGTACCCTACGGTTGCCTTGTGATTTTTTTTTTTTTTTTTTTTAGCATAACCGAATCAAATTGGAAAAGTAAACTTTTGTGTAATGGCAGAAGAGCTCAGTAAGATTTTGACTGATGTTGGTTAAAGTCAGGGCTAGCTGGCTGTATTGTGAGTGCTCTTGCTTGCTGTGTATTCTGATGGAAATGTGAATTCCACCCAACTGACTGTCCCGTGTCTTGTTGGTGCTCTTTTTTTTCACGCAGGAGGCAAAACGCCAGACCCCAAACTGCCGGCCAGGACATACATGGATGTCATGAGGGAGCAGCACCTCACCAAAGAAGAGGTACTTTCCCACCTTCCCAAAAAAAAAAAAAAATGTCATCTTTTTCTCTACATTATAGCATAACCAGTTGTACTTGTTAAGGCAGATTTACCAAGGTTTTAGCATTTTCGAACACCAGTTTTTTCTGATTGTACATGTCAAGGTTGTTGTTTCCATGCACAAAAATATTTCCCCTTGAGTGTCTATAATGTATGCACATTTGTGTGTTTAAATAATTAACCTGGCAAGAAGTATCTGTCATAGGGATCATGTGTAGATTCTTTGTGTGAGTCAGAATCGCTGTAATATTTGTTTGGAGAGGCCCCAAGAAACCTCGGCTCTGTATGTGTTTGCCACCAGTGCATTACATTACATTATAAAGCATACTGTTTATTTACTCTCAGCACTGGCAGGCTGTGAGTGGTGTTCTCGCATGCCTCTGCCCTGTGTCCTAACCTCATGCCTCCTTTGTCCCTCTGCAGAAAGAGATCCGCCAGCAGCTGGCAGAGAAGGCCAAATCAGGTGACTTGAAGGCAGTGAACGGTGCCGCGGCTTCCCAGGCAGCAGCCGCCAAGCGTAAGCGCCGCTGGGACCAGACTGCTGACCAAACCCCCTCCAACGCCACGCCCAAGAAAGTTTCCAGCTGGGACCAGGCAGATGCCTCGGCAGAGGTGAGGGCTGACCCGAGCTGTTCTGCTCTGCACCCTGGGAAAAGTGTACTTAAGGTGTACTGTTATGTTTGTTTATAGAGGTGCACAGATTCACCTGTCTGTGTTTCTTCCCCTGTAGACTCCAGGCCACACCCCGGGCCACACCCCCTCCAACAGTCGCTGGGATGAAACACCCGGCCGTGCCAAGGGCAGCGAGACTCCTGGTGCCACGCCCAGCACACGGATGTGGGAGCCCACCCCCAGCCACACCCCTGCTGGGGCCGCCACACCTGGCCGCGGAGACACACCTGGTCATGCTACTCCTGGCCACGGAGGAGCCACCTCCAGTGTGCGCAAGAACCGCTGGGATGAGACGCCAAAGACAGAGCGGGGTTAGTGTGCCCGGCCTCACCGTTCAGTCAGACTTACTGCAGCCGCTATGAGCCTCATTCCCTAACTGATTATGCCAACCAGCCTGTCCTGGTGAAATACTTTTGGTTAAATTACAATCCAAACTGCAGTAATAAATGCAATTTATTAATCATGTTGGCTATAGAAATCTGTTTTGACTGGTGACAGGCTGAGAATAAAATGCGTAGCTAAAAATAAGTCTAAGGTCACATGCCAGCAAATCACAAGGCAAGTAGCTGGGCAAAACACGTATGTTCACTTAAATACTCACACTGTAGTGAAGACCAAAGGTGTTGAGAACACTATCCTGGTTACTGTGTATGTATCTAACCTGTATGGCCCCTATCTGCAGAAACCCCTGGACATGGCAGCGGATGGGCTGAGACTCCCCGCACTGACAGGGGGGACGAGTCTGTGGGTGAAACTCCCACCCCTGGAGCCAGCAAGAGGAAGTCCCGCTGGGATGAGACCCCCGCCAGCCAGATGGGCTCCTCAACTCCTTTGCTCACCCCTGGGAAGACCCCCATTGGCACCCCAGCTATGAACATGGCTACACCCACCCCAGGTATGCATGCTACCACACACACAAAGCACAATGTTCCTCTTTAAAAAGGTCCAATTGACATTGTAATTGTTAATCCCCTCAGTGAGTCTTAACCTATTGGACATTATTGTAATGGTATTGGCAGGAGAATTAATTAGTTCTATTTTTGTGTAGTGGTCTTTACACTGTGATCCGGCACAATTTAAGTCACTTCCATACAGATTTCACACAGACACAACTGAAAAGACCCAGCTTGTATCTTGAAGCAGGCACCGTTTTAGTGTTTCATTGTTAACTTTTTGTTCCCAGGTCACCTGATGAGCATGACCCCTGAACAGCTGCAGGCCTGGCGCTGGGAGCGGGAGATCGATGAGAGGAACAGGCCCCTGACCGATGAGGAGCTGGACGCCATGTTCCCTGAGGGCTACAAGGTACACTCACTCACTCCCTCCTCAGCTGACCAGGGAGCCCACAAATGAGGCTCATATTCACCAAGTGTTTCTGAATTTTTAAGAGCCCTGTAGGTGCCACTGATCCCCATGTTGTGTATGTGTGTTTCCCTGCATCCGAAATCAAACCTTCCCTCCCCCTACAGGTGCTGCCCCCTCCTGCAGGGTACGTCCCCATCCGCACCCCAGCACGCAAGCTCACCGCCACGCCCACTCCCATCGGAGGCATGACTGGGTTCCACATGCAGACAGAGGATCGAACCATGAAGACGGTCAATGACCAGCCTTCAGGGAACCTCCCCTTCCTCAAGCCTGATGACATCCAGTACTTTGACAAGCTGCTGGTGAGGACTCAAACTGTCCCATTAGCATACACTAGTAGTGACACTTCTCAGGGAGTTTTGTGTGTTAAATTCTCCAAACCCAGTAATTCCTACTGATATGTGAACATGGACCAAATGGCCTTTGATTCATCTTGATTAATAAATTCACTTTTAGAGAGTGAAAAACAAAAACTAGCTGTTTCACAGCAGCCAATGAGAAAGCCATTGCTGTTCCGAGAGTGCTATAAGCACTAAGGGTCACCCATAGTTCTAAGGGGGTAGTTGGATCGGACAGTAGGCACAGCCTTGACTGTTGGATGTGTTGGTTACAGGTGGAGGTGGATGAGTCCACTCTGAGCCCAGAGGAGCAGAAGGAGCGCAAGATCATGAAGCTGCTGCTGAAGATCAAGAATGGCACTCCCCCCATGAGGAAGGTAAGACCTGCTGGCCCTCACCATGCACCCAAATCCCTGCCCTACCTCCCCTCCTCACTGTCTGCCCTCCACCCATGTCCCCCTCATCCATCCCTTCCACTTTTAACCCCACCCTGACTGATTTGTACGGTTCTCCCCTCGTCCGAGCCATGTGCATCGTCTAAGACAGGAGGGGGCAAAACTCCATTATAAACCTCTGGCATGGTTTCAAGTAAAACTGTAGAACAGTATTGGAAGGCACTTTGAGTAGTGTTGATTTAAATTGAACTGACTGGCCTGGTCTTTAGTGAAACTAGACAATGCCTTTCTCCTGCTGCCAGATATAAATAACCTAATAATTTTTCTTTTCTCTAGGCTGCTCTCCGCCAGATCACAGACAAGGCCCGGGAGTTTGGGGCAGGCCCCCTCTTCAACCAGATTCTTCCCCTGCTTATGTCACCCACCCTGGAGGACCAGGAGCGCCATCTGCTGGTCAAGGTCATTGACCGCATCCTCTACAAACTGGACGACCTGGTCCGGCCCTACGTCCACAAGGTAGGTCTGGATAGAAATTAAACCTATCATTGCAGATGTTTTTAGTGCCTTTGGAGATCGCCTGATGGATAGAAGAGTAAATTGTTTTAATGTGGTATGTGTGCAAGTCATGATTTCTGTTGGTTAGGTGCCCACTCAGCTGTGTTTGTGTGTAACTGCAAATTCACTCTGGGCTGTTTCAGATTCTGGTGGTGATTGAGCCCTTGCTGATTGATGAAGATTACTATGCCAGAGTGGAGGGCAGAGAAATTATCTCCAACTTGGCTAAGGTGAGTTGTCTCCCCTGCATTTTTTTTTTTTTTTAGTCCAGATGAAACAGTTGTTTGGCCACTCACTAGCTATTCTGTAGGCAAAAAGTGCTGGTGAAGCTGAAAAAAGTTTGAGTGATTTAGCTGTAGTGTGAGTAATTCCCGTCCCCCATTTGCACCGTGCTTGCAGGCTGCAGGATTGGCCACCATGATCTCCACCATGAGGCCTGACATTGACAACATGGACGAGTATGTGAGAAACACGACAGCCCGCGCCTTCGCCGTGGTGGCGTCTGCCCTGGGTATCCCCTCCCTGTTGCCCTTCCTCAAGGCCGTGTGCAAGAGCAAGAAGTCCTGGCAGGCTCGCCACACAGGCATCAAGATCGTGCAGCAGATCGCCATCCTCATGGGCTGCGCCATCCTGCCCCACCTGCGCAGCTTGGTGGAGATCATTGAGCACGGTCAGTGCCCCCAATATGCAAAAGACGGTTTCATTGGTTTTCTGGCCTGTAGCTTGAGGGATTTTCCAGGGTGCAGACAGGGGTAATACAATGGGAATAAGAGCCCACACACCACCTACTTTGCTTAAAACTGAGTATCTCAGAGTATGCTGGTCATAACCAAGTGGACCACCCCAAAAATGATTCAACCGGGAAGTAGTATTTACTTGTCACTATTGGTGGAGGTCATCAAGTCAACCATCTTGTCCATTCATGTAGGACACATCTGCATTTATACATGTGGTATATGTTTGCTATTTGAGCAGACAGTGCTCTTCTACACTCTCAAATATCCTGCATTTGTAATATGGGTTGAGAGACATGGAGGGCCTGTAGGAGTGTATCAGTGTCTTATTGGGTGGTGAGATGCTCAGTAGTATTGACCGTCTGTGTTCCCCTTCCCCAGGTCTGGTGGACGAGCAGCAGAAGGTGCGCACCATCAGTGCGTTGGCTATAGCTGCCTTGGCTGAGGCCGCTACGCCCTACGGTATTGAGTCCTTCGACTCTGTGCTCAAGCCCCTGTGGAAGGGTATCCGTCAGCACAGAGGCAAGGTGAGGTGGCAGTGCCCTATGAATCCCTATTCACCTTCACTCCCACTGGAACCATTTGTTCACCCTCACTGGTACCAAAAATTGAGAATACCACTATTGTGTCCATTCAGAAAATCTTCAGATTATGTTGTGCTTGTATTTTTCCTAATGTTATGGTTGTACTCCACCTATCTCTCAGGGTCTTGCAGCCTTCTTGAAGGCCATTGGGTATCTGATCCCTCTGATGGACGCTGAGTACGCCAATTATTACACCAGGGAAGTGATGTTGATCCTCATCAGAGAGTTCCAGTCTCCTGATGAGGAGATGAAGAAAATCGTGCTCAAGGTAGGAGTCCAGGAGCTCTGTTTTTATTACCACTTTAAAACTAACACAACTTTGAAATTCAGACTCCAATGTGTAAAAGCAACAGCAGTTTAATCTGTAGTGTGGTCCAGTGCCAGGCTGCCTCCCTCAGTGATTTGTACATCGCGAGTAATGCTTTGCCACAGTACGATGCGTGATCGTACCCACCAACAATTGCTGTAATAACTTAATCTTCTCTGTTGGAGTCCCACTGCGTTTGTAACAGCTTAGTGTTTGACTTGTTGATAGTGGCTGCTGTGTTAGCTCCAAGTCAGTGGTTGGCTTCATTTATGTAATGGCAGTGTAACAGCTTCATTCCCCTCACTGTGATCCAGACTGATCAGTTCACATCTGTCCACAGGTGGTGAAGCAGTGCTGTGGTACCGATGGTGTGGAGGCCAACTACATCAAGACTGAGATCCTTCCCCCATTCTTCAAACATTTCTGGCAGCACAGGATGGCTCTGGACCGCCGCAACTACAGACAGGTGAGCCATTGTCCACACTCAACCCATCCTTCCCTTCCCTGGGCCCTTTGTGGGGCTGGTGTGAGCTCCCCTGTGGACACTTTCCAGCTTTCCAACGGGGTTGAAACACCATGGAAGGTGGTTGTATTGATAATATGCTTTGTTGCAGTGCAAGTCCACTTTTGGAAAATATCTGCAATAATAGAAAAAGGTTACATTTGGATTGCACGGAATTCTGACTTAGTCGTAAGCTGCACTCTGTGACTCAGTCCTTTGTAAGCCTTGGAGAAAAGATGGTCAGATAACCTGAGTTTGACACTCGCCTTACATTCTGGGAATGGAACAAGGGAAGTAATGGGAGTACCAGGAAAGTGCCCGCTTAGTCATCGGTCAGATTATCAAGTCGGTTTTTCATAGCATGGAATATTTGATACATGCCTCCTCTTATTCAGCTACTAAGTCTGTGACTTGGTTTGAATTACTACCTCCTTAGACCCACCTTGATCTTTTTAGGAAAAGAAATGTACTGCTTTTACCAGATGTACAGCAGAGTTTAAACATGGCATGCAGGTCTGGTAGCTGGCTATCAGTGCCATGTTTCATGAGGTGCCACTTCTGTCTTGCACAAAGTCACCATAGGCCTGTAATCTTTTCAACTCCATAGCTGGTGGATACCACAGTAGAGCTGGCCAACAAAGTGGGTGCTGCGGAGATCATCTCGCGTATCGTGGACGACCTGAAGGACGAGGCTGAGCAGTACAGGAAGATGGTAATGGAGACCATTGAGAAGATCATGGGCAACCTCGGAGCCGCCGACATCGACCACAAGTTGGAGGAGCAGCTTATCGACGGTATCCTCTACGCCTTCCAGGAGCAGACCACTGAGGTGAGTCAGAATTTGAGGAGAAACATTTGGACTGTGGTTGGTGAGCCCTTGGGTTGCAGGGAAGGAGTTCTGCTCTAGGAGCCGTCTCTTTTTGACTCACAAAGGACAAGGTTAGGATATGGACAGGGGAAATGTGATCCTAGATCAGCACTCTAACAAGTCTGAATATAATAGCCCATGTGGTGTTGTGTGATTTATGTCACAATGTTTTGGTTTTAAGCCCATTTTCCTTCCAAGAAGTATATGTATATACCGTTTTACTGCATTGTCATGCCAAATAAAGGCAGTTATGATTCAGTAATAAATGGATTTTCATGTGTCCTCTCCTCACCACACTTTCTGCAGGACTCTGTGATGTTGAATGGGTTCGGAACTGTGGTCAACGCCCTTGGAAAGAGGGTCAAGCCCTACCTGCCCCAGATCTGCGGTACAGTTCTGTGGCGTCTCAATAACAAATCAGCCAAAGTGCGACAGCAGGCGGCTGACCTCATCTCCCGTACCGCCGTGGTGATGAAGACCTGCCAGGAGGTGAGGCTCATGGGCATGTCCTATGAGAAAAGCTATGTTCCAGCCATAAAAATATAGTTTAAGCCCAAAAGTGAACTATGGAATGTCCTGCTTCTCCTCCTTGCTGATGTACTGTTGGTCTCTGTTGCCCCCTGCAGGAGAAGCTGATGGGTCACTTGGGTGTGGTGCTGTACGAGTACCTGGGAGAAGAGTACCCTGAAGTGCTTGGGAGCATCCTTGGCGCTCTCAAGGCTATCGTCAACGTCATCGGTACTGCATGCCTCCGCATCACAAGGACAAGCACACACACACACACTGCAGCAATCACCCACAGCTACCTAAAACAGTGGACTTCCTTTGAATCCCATGGTTTATATCAAGAAAAGAGTTATTTGAGTAGATATCAAATTTTTATGAAGCCACTCATTTAAATGAGTAGTTGTACGTTGCATTGAAAGGGAGAGAAACCTGTACTTAAAATAATTGACTATCACCATGTCAGACTGGATATGGTTAAGTGTTAATTAAAATTAGCTATGCTCAATTTCTCTTGGCTTACTTGCATTATAAGGGTCCTTATCCACTTGGATATATAACTATATACAACCATCTAACAGCTGTGTGCTATAGAGGATTCTGTAAAGCTTTCTGTTAAGTACAGAGCTCTGTGATTGTTTCAGGTAACGGTTTCAAATAGTAACTTTGTAGTAGACTTTGTGGTTTGCTACCTTGCAGAGCATGGATGCTGATTGGTTTCCTTTTTTTTCAGGAATGCACAAAATGACCCCACCCATCAAGGACCTGCTGCCTCGCCTTACGCCCATCCTGAAGAACAGACATGAGAAAGTGCAGGAGAACTGCATCGACTTAGTGGGCAGGATTGCTGACAGGTCAGTGTCCAAACATTTTTACAAACTCTGGCCAAACTCCCACCCGAGACTCTGCAGGCCTTTGTTGTCAAGGCCAACTGATTGGAAGGAAACCACTGTGTTAATCTTTTTATCACGCAGTGAATTAAATCAACCACTCAAATGCTGAAGCATGCCACAGGCTAGTAGACACTGGTCTGCTAAGTCTGACACTACTGGACTAGGTCAAATAAGGCAGGGTTAAAACAGGACAAATATGGGTGGAACAGAGTTTATGGTGAACTTTACAGGAAATATCTGCATGTATCACTTAAAATGGAGTATTATATCGGGGTGTTAAAATTCACGTCTTGACCATGCAGGGGGGCAGAGTATGTATCGGCCAGAGAGTGGATGAGGATCTGCTTCGAGCTGCTGGAACTGCTGAAGGCCCACAAGAAGGCCATCCGCCGAGCCACTGTCAACACTTTCGGTTACATCGCCAAGGCCATCGGGTCAGTATGCCCCCTGAGCTCCTGCCATTACCCTGCTAAATTACTGTGAAATTACTGTGCAGCACTTTGATATAACCAGCTATGCAAGTTACCATTTTTCTATAACTGTATTCCATTATTATCCTTGTTTTTGAATGAGCTATTGAGTAGCAAAGACGATTTTGATTTATATGAAGGGAGTTCTCCACAACGAATGTTTCTTTCCTTTCCCTCTGGGGAGGTTGTTGTATGATAATGCATTAACGAGGCTCTGCCCCCTCTCTGCAGACCCCATGACGTGCTGGCCACGCTGCTCAACAACCTGAAGGTGCAGGAGCGACAGAACCGCGTGTGCACAACGGTGGCCATCGCCATCGTGGCCGAGACGTGCTCGCCATTCACGGTGCTCCCAGCGCTGATGAACGAGTATCGTGTCCCCGAGCTGAATGTGCAGAATGGTGTGCTCAAGTCACTCTCCTTCCTGTTTGAGTACATCGGCGAGATGGGCAAAGACTACATCTATGCCGTCACGCCCCTGCTGGAGGACGCACTAATGGACAGGTGAGCTGCCACAGCATTTATGCTTAGAAAAAAAATTCCCATTTTCCACTGAACTGGTGATTCCCTAGACCTCTTCCATTGCTTGTGAACCACCTCTCAATTTGTTAAATAGCAGAACCCTGGTGTGTGAGGCCTCTATGTAATGCCTGTGGTAATGTATTTGATGTGATAATGCAGTCCCCCCGAGAAGTACTACTGCTGTTGTCATGCATATGGAGTAAAGAGACCTCTCTCTCTGGCCTCTCAGGGACCTGGTCCACCGGCAGACGGCCAGTGCCGTGGTGCAGCACATGTCTCTGGGGGTGTACGGCTTCGGCTGCGAGGACTCGCTCAACCACCTGCTCAACTACGTGTGGCCCAACGTGTTCGAGACGTCCCCGCATGTCATCCAGGCTGTGATGGGGGCGCTGGAGGGGCTTCGTGTGGCCATCGGGCCCTGCCGCATGCTGCAGTACTGCCTGCAGGTACGGCGACGCTGACCATAGATCAGTCTTATACTTTTACTCAGTGGTTTGGATCTGGGTTGTGCGTTGGGGCAACCTGACCCAGGGTAATTATGAACTGAACTAAATGAGTAAGCTAGTTCAGTAACCTCAGTTCAGTACATGTCCATTGCTTAATTGGATTTTAATGACTTTCTATGTAGAGACAAAATAATCAAGATTGCAAGCAGCTGGTAAATCTAATGGAGCAAAATAAAACGTAACTGTACATAAATGTCAGCACAACATCATGCATTGAATCGAAAATGATACTTGGGTTCTCAAGTTTTTTCCCAAGGTGGTATTTGCCAATTGTGACCAAGTCAATTGAAATGGTAGGAGAGAACTGTAATACTGAGCTGTTCAGTGGATGAAATTGTCTCCTTCTCGATCATCTCTGCTCAGGGGCTGTTCCATCCGGCGCGGAAGGTCCGGGATGTCTACTGGAAGATCTACAACTCCATTTATATTGGCTCCCAGGATGCCCTGATTGCCCACTACCCCCACGTCTACAACGACGAAAAGAACCCATACATCCGCTACGAGCTGGAGTACTTCTTGTGAATACACCCCTCACCCCGTCTCCCCATTTCCTTTCCACCTAAAAACAAACCCCTCCCAAGCTGTGCACTGTCTCATTCACCTCTTTATCTGTCTGCCTCATCATTGGCCAAGCCTCTCTCTCTGCCCCGCCTCCTCCTGTCACACCTCCTTTGGCATTCAGAGCGTTATTTGTTTTTTATCATTTAGTTGTTTGTCTTGTAGTGGATGACCAGTCAGCCACAGTTGGCACCAAAAAAATCATTTTTAATTAAAAAAATTAAAAAAGGGAAAAAAAAAAATACAGAAATGGAACAATGTAGAAGCCAGTAGGATTGTTTTTTCCTTTTAAGTGTTTTTTTCTGTGAGAAATTGCCGCAGAGTTACAGCAGCCATGCTAAAGAAAAGCTTCTATGAGAAGGACTCTTAGGCAACCTAAATATTAATCGTCATGGTTTCCTTGTAGCAGCATTTCAGCCACTCCTTGCTGTGGCTCATTCTCCATTTCTTTGATCTTATGGGATGTTTCCTTATTTGACAGAATAAACACTTGTGTACAATACCTCCTGTGCAGCTTTCATTTGAGTGTTTGAGATGACATAAGTGTGGGTAGAAGTTCCTCTCCAAAATGGTCTTATGGGTTGTGGTTTTACTGTGGCCCACTGTGTAATGAAGGGTTTTATCTATTAATGGGAGTGTGAGGTTTTACTGAACAAAATAGGAGGGGCTATCCTCTAGTGTTTGTCACAATGGTTTGGACCAATGACTGCATTGGCTATGGTTTAGACAAGTCAGTGATTGGCAGCTGTGTAGCTCCCCTCTAATGGGGTTCATGAAACCTCATCTCACCCATCACTAATTTCCACCAGTTCATGAAAGCTTGGAAAGAACTTTGCAAAAAAATTCCATTCCAAAACCCTGAATTTTCATCATTGAATGTTCGATAGTGCTCATTTTCCCTTTATGGTTTATGCATTTTTATGAAATTCTCCTCCGCTCATAAATACATATCCCCTGCAAAAATCTGTATTGCGGGGAGTGAAATTACACCAGCGGTCAGTTTTCCAATGCATGCGATCTGTGATGGATTCTTATGTGAGGACAGAATTAACATGTGGAAAAAAAACTTTGTGATAAAACTATAGTCAAGGTCCTTGAAAACTTTAAAAATGTCTTTGAAGACCCTTAAGGTCCCTCAGTCTTGTGTGTAGTGTGAGAGGCGTAGGGTAAGTAAAGCACAGCACATGAGCTCCTACATTCCACAGCAGACTCGCATTCCTGTAGGTCCAATCCTTGGGTTGTGTCATAACCTCAGATTACTTTACATTAGCCTAAAACCCACAAAGTTGTTGCTGCACTTCTGTGATTGGTATGGGTAATGCCAATGGATTTAACAGCTTTGAAGGGAAAAAAAAAAAAATTGATGGTAGCAAAATGACAGTGAATAAACATGCCCAGGGTATTTTTACACTTGGAAAATGTCTACATAGCTGTCTGTGATTGTAATCTCAGGTCTGATTACCACTTCCTGACCTTCAGGCTATACTGACAAACCAGTTAACCATCACAAACAAGGAACCTGTGGGACAAACATAAAGGGGAATTGTTTTCACCAGAATGCAAACTCTGCATCTCAGGTCTTCCCTTTATGACAATATGCTTAGCGACACCAACAACAAAGGGACACCTGCACAAACACTGATGCTGTACCAAACTCTGGTAGATGTTGTCAAGCAAAATGTTGTTGCAACTTGCCAATACATCACAAAGTGTGGATGGAGTACTGGCCTGGCATCCACTTGAGCATTGAAGAAAGGCTCTCTGATCTCCAGGCTGCCTCTTGTCTGTTTTTATCACTTCCTGCTGTCCCACCAAGACAAAATAACAAGAAAGCAGAAGGAAAACAAGCGGGTGTTCTCGTGCTGTGGAGCTGGTAGACCGGCCCTTTGTTGTGTGTCTGGATGTGAGGGTGATAGGGGCACTTCTGCTTTCAGGGCCTGGGGATGGATGTGTTTGGACTGCAGTCAGTGGGGTGCTGCTGACTTCCAAGGACCCTGAAGTGAAGTTGCTGATCTTCAACAAAAGCTCCTCCTACAGCAGTGCCTCTCTGCCCTTCTTGGGACCCACTAGGGTGTCTGTTTTTTTCCCCTCATGTTGGAATGAGATTTAATACTTAAAATTTAAAATCTATATGTACCCTCAATTCTTTACTAAAAACTGACAAGTTTGTGTTCGTAAACATATTTTACAAACTGAATCAGCACAATAGTTCTTAAAGAATTTAAATGTAAGTCAAACCTGAAAAAAACTGATCTGAATGATATTGCATATTACAAGTTAAAAAAAACTTTTCAGAATGTGTTGACCACTTTCCTCTTGTCTAGGCAAGATACATTTTTTAAATCTTTAATGTGGCCATGTTTTGATTGACAGGATAAAATGTATATTGTGTCTTTAATGCTTTCCAAAAGCTTTACAGCAAAAGGGTGAGGGAGATTGCCTGAACCACCATGAGGTGCAGCACTCATTCTTGCATCAGAATGCTGACCATGCATGAACTGATCTGATAAATGCAGTCTCGCTGGCGAACGTTTATGGTCAAACAGGAAAAACAGTTTTGAAGCCTACACAGCTAACAGGGTCTGATGTTGGTCACTGAAGTGCTCACATGATTTGTTTGTGTTCACATCAGTGGTGAAGGTGGGGATGGGGAGGGCAGCCCATGCCCTTATTGCTTTGAAAGACCCATGGCTTCAAGGAATTCAAGTCAGTCAGTCAGTGACGAGTCAGTCAGTGACAGCTCAGCCTTTGTGCGCTGGTGCTAACATGGGCAGAACTAACTATGTGAGGGCTTGCTCTTGCAGGACTGCATGGGGCATTAAACTGTGTCCAGCACAATGAAGGAAAAGCTAAAGTATAGGCATTTGAATAAATACTGTCTCTGAGTGCCCACCCTGGAGCAGTTTCAGACTCGCTCCACAGTGTGGTGCAAAGATGGTGATGAAAGATCAGCACAGGGGGGGGGGGGCACTGCCATCCCAGAGCAACTGAAAAAGAATAAAAGAGAAGGTTTTGGTGGCATGCCAGACAAAAACCAGGCCCAAGCAGCCCCTGAAGCACACAATGTGGGGGAAGTGTGTGCGCCTGTGTGTGTGTATGTGTGTGCATGCGTGTGGGGCAAGCTGTATGCGCTGCTGGATTCCTCCAGTCAAAAAGGCAAAGAAGCTGCCAGCCAGTTCCTTTTCGACCCCCATGACTCAGCAAGCTCAGAAAATAAACCTAGTGCCGAGCCAGTCAATACAGCCTTTCTCCTTCCCTTCGTGGGCAGCGGCGGGGAGATGCCAAAGCCACATGAATCTGTGGAACGACACAGCCAGTCAGGGCTGCCAGTCTCTCAGTGAGCAGACTGCCGCGATGGAGCATGGTCCACAGGGCCTGTCCTTCCACCCTCCACCCAGAACAGTGAAAAGTTGCCTTCTGTAAAGACTCATTCAGTCTGATTTTCCACAATGCAGCATAAACCCTCATATACAACTGACCCAGTTTTGAGGGACCTGTGATCCTTGCCGGTGGGTCTTATTGTTTACCATGAGCTTTTCTCTTCAGTTACCAGGGGGCTGGGGGATAATGTCATTGCACTTGCAGTGTCATGGTAGCACAGTTTGGTCCATGTTTTTCAAGGACTGTGATAAGAGATTGTCAAGGGAAGTTTACTAAAACCTTACCCCTGGCCAATGACGCATGTCAGTACAGGAATAAGGCCTAATGGGTAGGGAGATGCAAAGGGAAGTGCTGATGAACACTCACCAGATCACACAATGTTCTGAAAGTAGTAATGGAGGGAGAGCTGGGAGCTGAGCATTTGAAAATGTCTCAGAAAAGTCACTCACACAGGAAATTACTCTACTGGCTGTTTCATCATGAAACGCATGGAAAAGCCAAATCTTTTTGACTCTGGTCAATAATCATAAAAGTGGAGTTTTTTTTTAGTTTCAACCCACATATAGGCTTAATTTGTGGACTCCTCAGAAAGAATGTCTATTATCCATGTCTGTGACATTGTGAGATAATGTTGTTTTAAATTCCAGCCCATTTCCAACTCAGTTCTCAGTCCCACTCTGGAACACTGATCAGCACCATGCAAGTATGCACTTCTGCCCCTAAAGACAAAGAGTACAACTGAAGCAGACTCTTTCTGTTTTCTAGCTCAAAACACAATAAACTTAGGAATGTAGCTATCTGCTGAAGCACCCAGATCTCATGACCAAATCCACATGCCTACACAAAAACCGCTGACAATGCTGAGTATGTTTGTGAGAGACAATGAGTCAATGTGAAGGTGAGAAGGTCAAACGGTTGACACTAAACACTGTAAACAGTAAGAAATTAAAACATTGTTTTCAGAAATACCATTTCATGAGTTTTAAACGGGGAAGATATGACTTGCATATCCGGTGTTGAAGTATGCTCCAAAACACTATAAATCGACAAAATGTCTGAAATTACCCCCAGTTACTATATTAGGTCACACCTGTCCTGGACGCCAAACCATGTTGATGGTGTCATTCAGTCCTATATCCACAGGAGGGCAGCAATGTGAGGGCGCTCTGGGTGTCAGCGGGGCTGATAGTCGACGATGACTCTCTGGAAGACTGCAGCTGAGTGGAGGAGAAGGAGAGAGGCATGAACTTCCTGTACAATCTGCAAGTCTATGCACTCATACTCACATACACGCACAGGAAGACCTACAAGCCCTGAGTGTGGAGGGAGTGTATTTCTGTGCGAGTGTATGGCTGAACGAGAGAGGGACTCCGGGTGAGACGGCTGTAAATGCGGAGTGTTTACACCAGCCGGAGCAGCATTCCCTCCATCCCCTCCTCCCTCCCCGCTCGGCGCAGCGTGGCAGCGGCTACCGCGACTCTCGCTTGCCGCAGATAGCGTTTGTAGAGCCGGCTAAGGCTGAGGATACAGCCCGGGCCCTTAATATCTGCTTTGCATCAGCACAAATAACCAGCTAACTCAAGACACGGAATACATTTTCTATAACATTTTAGCAGCAGACGTCAATAACTAGATATTGAATGTACACATTGGCTTGCTAGATAGCACAATTATCATCTTTTTTATTTTGCGTGATAAGATCCTGGAGCTTGGATGTGCCATTTAAGCTGACCGCGATATGGCTGTTCTGAAACTCGTCGACCAGGTAAGGTTTGGGATAGAAAGCTGCAAACAGTAACGTTAGCTAGCTAATTTATACTTCTGTTAGATCCAATGAACACATTGAAAGGAGAGGGTGCTTTCTGGTGGGTGTGGGGGCCGTCTGTGATTTTTTTGCATGCGCTACGTTACATAATTGATAAGAAAAAATAATAATTCACATAGCTTCGCTCGCCAGAGGAAATTGTTTTTCTGGTACCCACTGCACAGTTGTGATCCGTTATTTAAGGTATTATGTTTTGGGAGCAGCACAAAGTGCGATGTGACGTTTGGATTTTTCAAAGACTGTGTTTTGAGCACAGCCAGCTAGCAATCTTTTTGTTGTATTTTTAGTTCTGTATGCTTTGTTCTGTGCACTGTTTTAAAATTAGGACAGCGGATTCCGGATAACTGCCTCGTCTGTTCAAGCCTTCTCTGCTTCCGTCTCTCGTTCCGTTTTCTCTGTTTTTTCTCCTGTCTCTGTTTCCATGCAACTCTGACATTCTGTCAGACTCACAATGCTACTCATCCCAGTGGCTAAATTTACTGGCTCAGAAACTACTCATCACAGTTGCCGTCAGGTTCATTCGGAAGTGTTGTTTGTCTCTTCTTTCACCGCTCTGAATTAGATGACTGCATCGGATTCCCGATAGAAGATATTTTTGGCGTACCTCTATTTATTTCTGTTTTCGTTGATTTTTTTTTTTTTTTTTTACAATTAAGAGTCAGCAAAATTTTGCTTTTAGCCAATGCGGGCTGCTGAAGACTGAAGTAGTTGGAGAGGCGAACCATGTCAACAGCAGAAGTAGGATGCTTATCTGAAGAGCGAACACCGAGTTGTTTTGGCGTCAAGTTTAGCACACAGTAGAACCGTTTTCCTTTAAAGTTAGACTATGTTCAACTCGCTTCATTTACCAAATATTGCCAAAGGATCAGTATGGGATCACTACTATCACACTGGACAGTACATTGGTATTTAAAACCGTTGGTTTGTTGACAGTTATAACTTTACGATTTTAGAGATAGAGCGCGGCCAGAAGCGGTGGGGGGTGCAGGCGGCCGAAACTTGAACAACTTCCTGCACTCTTCCTCCCTGACGAAAACTGCTTACCCCGAACAGTATCTGAACGATCCTACACGAACACATTTAATTCATGTATCAATAACAAAGATTCTCAGTTTTAATCTCGGCTTTGAAGTCAGTTTAAACTCATCCTAACCCCCAAATATGAATTACTTTTTGCTCTGTCTCAAAGCCAAACTACATCCACAGGCTAAGCAGCATCCTGCTTGTCCGCCTACCGTTTCTCAGACAAAATAAGCCGAGTAGCCACAAACCCAGTGCTCTGCTCTACTCAACCATAATGTACGTATACATTGCACCAGTAAGTTGAAACGGTTTTAAACGGCTCAGTTCTTTCTCAGAACTTAGTTTCTTAGCTGATCTTAGACCAGTGCTTAGCAGTAATATCTACACAGAGAACCACCCACTTCCTCTGCTTCATCCTTGGTGTCCTCATCTGTCTCTGTTGCTTTTTACTGTCACATTACATCCACTATATCAGCTCTCCTTGCTTCCCTGTGTATTCCTGTTTCAATGAAACAAACACAAAAAAGTGTGTGTGTGAGAGAGAGAGAGTGAGTGAGTGGGTGGGTGGTCTGGATCTGTGGACTAGATGAAGTGAGGAGGTCTAAGTATACCATCAGTGGTTTCAAGCTCTTCAGCATGCAAGGGGTTAAGAGGACTGTGGCAAAAGAGACAACGGTCACAGGAAACGTAACATGTCTTCGGGGGTCAGGGAGCATGAGAAAAGTGAAGCAGTGCATGTGTGTGAGAGAGGGACGGCTACATTTGTGACTTGTTTATCTGTGAATTGGTCAAAGACAGTGCAGATGCAGATACAGTATGTTGCCTCAAGGTTCTGTCAGGGCCTGCATATCTGCATACCGAGCTTAACATGCATATACGCATGCCTTCACGCACCCGTTTCAGAGTGAGGAAGTTGCCAGCCACATGTGTGTCTGTCCTCTGAGTCAGAGCTTAGCACATGAGTGTGTGTGTGCGCTTGTGTCCACTCTGGTGCAACAGCTCATTGCTCTGTGCCAAAGGGGAAAGGCACAGGAAGTCATTGGGTCTTGACATCTTTCTCTTCACTCTCTCTCTCCTTTTCTCCCTCCTTCTTTCAGTCCCTGTGGGCACTTAACTCAGAGTTCACAGACGTTGAAAAAGAGGGAGTGTGTGTGTTTGTTAGTCTCTGTAATGAATGTGGCTCTTCCTATTTTTTCATCCATATTTTTAAAGGTGTATGCCCTGTGTTTAGATTGCTGCCTCACTAGGAAAGCCTTGAACACACACACACACACACACACACATTCTGAGAAAAACATAGTCACACGCACTTGGATCTTAATTTTCCAATTCATTTATAGTAGCACATCAGCAGCTTCTTATTTTCCAGATGGTGGGGGTGGAGAGTTGTAGGATGGACTAGGCCTTCGCACACATTGCACTGCACTGAACTTTAAGGAGTGCAGTAGCCTCATACACACATTGCAAGCCTGGGAGAGTAGGTCAGACCACCCCACTGTCTGAGTTTCTGTGTTCAATGATGAAAACCTTGATTATCTGATGGGAGAAGTCACTGAAGACAAGCCAAAAAAAGACCAGAGGGGGATTGGAGTGGAGGGGGGAACCTTGTAAAATGTTGCTGGAATGTGAGGGACTGCATTGGTCTCTGAGGATGCTAATGATTGGATGTGTTGTGGGAAGGCAGGGCTTACTCTGTGCCATTTGGCTGTATGGTAGGGTGCTGCCGCCCCATTGGGTGAGAGGGGAATTTGCAGCACAGTCATTGGTTGTGAGAGTGGGGAAGGGAGGAGGGGGTTGAGTGTTGTGTGCAGTAACAATGGGCTCAGTGTTTGAAAGGTTTGTTTGTCAGTGAGAAGTAGTGTGGAGTTGGGGGAATGTCCTCATTCGAGATGGCCTGCATCCTCACTGGCTAACTCTACCCCGTCTGCTCCGGTGCCACCGTCTCCTCATCCCCATAATGCTGTCATCGTACAGACTCAAACATTGTGACTGGGTCTACACTCAGCTCCTTTGTACATGGGCACGTGTGTGGCCGTGTGTGTGTGTGTTTGTATGTGTGACACTGTGTTGTGACGTTTGTTTGTATTTATGTGTGCTTGGTTTTGTGTGTGACTGTGTAGTTCAGGAGCAGCTTGTGAGCTGCTAAAAGAGGAGGAAAAACCTTGTGTTTTAACTCATCATTACTGTGAACCTGTTTCCTGTTACTCTCCTTGATTAACCATAAAACAAATAATTCACTGAATAATCAACACCAGCCCATGCAAATAGAGTAAATGATTACCAGTTTTATTTTGTGATAGAATTAAGCTACTGTTCTTTGCAAAACAGCGTCACATTTCCTATATACACACATTGTTTTGAATCTGCCCATAACTGTACTCTTCATTCTCTGTCCAAATTTAGGCAATACTGGTACACAGTTTAAATGATTAAAGCATCACAGCTTTTGTGAAGTTGGCTAAACTTCATTGTGCATTGCATTCAATGCTGATGAAATATACAGATAAAAAGGCTTTGTTTCCACTGGGTTCAAAGTTAATTTTTTGGGTTCAATTAAAAGCGATGTGAGTTAAGTTCCATTTTACAATTTGTATTCTGTAACACAAGAAAGCAACAATGTGAGAAATCTTTAAAGTTTAGAGTTAAAAGAAAGCTTTGGGATTACCTGATAATTAATCAGATAATTGCCATCCTTGTTAGTTAAGTAATCTCATTTTATAGCTGTTGCAGTAGTACACAAACTTCAGAAAATCTTTGCTTTTCTGTGAGCAATTTCATGGCAGAATCCCGCTAAACAGATGAATGTATTTTGCATCAGTATTCCCTGACAGAACAGAGTACAATTATCCACAAATTACAATAATGTATTTTTTAAATTATTTTTTTAATTTTTAAAATTTTCTTTGCTAACAAAGAAAAGCAATACCATCGCAGTGTTACATTGGCAATCATGTACTCTGTGTAATTCTATCAATGTTGATTATTCAGTGAATTTACTCTTACCATTAATCGAAGAAAGTAAAAGGGAACAGGCTGAGAATAAGGACAGGTTTGAAAGTAAAGGTTTTTTACTCCTCTGTTTCCATCTTACCAGTTGCTACTGTGTAGGTATCTCTCTGTGTGTGGTTATGTGTGTGTGATTATTTTTGTGAGTGTATGTGACTGTAGTTGTGTATGTGGGTTTATATGTGGTGATGCCAGTGTGTATGTCCGTGTGTATGTTCGTGAGGGAAAGGAGGGAAGCCCTTCCAGATACCTTGCAGCATTGCAATAAATGCGCTGCTCATGCACTTTTGTAATTTGTATATGCATCATACTGCCCCCCTTCCCCTAACGAATCTGGGTTGCAAAAGAAGTCTGTATGAGAGGAACTTCCTCTTTCTCTAGGCTAGAAGTTAACATGGATGTGCTGGTGTGAGAAACATAAGACAGACAAGGCTAAAAACACCCAATTCCTCTCTCACCTAGCAGCAGACTCTTTTCATTTCAAATTAATTTCTCTCGCAGGACTGTTTTAGTCACAGAGAAACAAATGGCTTGGGTTCTGCAGCAGCTAACAGTGCTGCCTGTGGATCCCCACTAAACTAATGCGGTCGTCACAAACAAGAGCGTTCTCACCATATCAGCAGGAGAGCGAGAGAACAAGTCAGAATAAAACCCAGAGACATGAGTCATTGCTCTTTTTCAGGTACACCACCTGTGTGTGTGTGTTTGTTTGTGTGTGTGTGTACGCACACGCCCCATGCAGTTCTGGAAGGGGAGGGGCATTGGAGTGTGGGTCCAGAAGGAGGATGCTGTGATTTTGTGTTTCAGAAGCCTGTAAGCTAATCACTGTTTATGTGCTCATAAGCATGTGTGTACATACTGTGTCTGTGTGTGTATGTCTGTGCGTGTGTGTGTTTGTGTGTGTGTGCAGTCTTTGAGAGGAAGTGAAAATATAGTTGGGGCTTCCTCTTGTCAATTCTGAGAAGGAGAGAGAGCAAGAGGAAGAGAAGTGGGGGGTAGGGAAGGGGGAGGGACAGGAAGTCACAATTTGTCAGGTCCGTTGCATAGGTGATGTCTGTCCTCGGTTACATCAGCCACTCGACAGAAGTATAGTCAGTTCACACCCTGCCAAGCAAGAAACTGGAAATGGTGACTATGTTTAAACCCTAATCTTGATAATCTGAACTGATGATTTCCTGTCTGAAAACTGCACAGACCCAAAATCTCCTCATTCAGTATTTGATTCTGACTTGCTCCTTATACATGTGGTCTTGATGGAGTGGTTGACATGCAGATCATTTATGGAATCGTGCTCTGCCTGGACCATTTCCATGGAGGCACGTTAAACTAACTAGATTAGCTATTATGTTGATCTAGGTTCTCATCACGATGCTACAGAAGCATCCTTTGTATGCAACTTCCTGAATGAGTGGTATCACCATAGTGTACTCCTTTTTTAGGAGGAACTGTTGATACCTTCTAAAATATTCACACGGTTTGAATTGGGCTGTGTATGGAATTGACTTAAGTTAGTGGATTTAGCATCAGCCCCCATATATCAATGAGTGAATGATTTAGCCAGTCTCCTGCGGTACAGGAAGAAGCACTCATACTACATCTGATTGGCTCTCCCACTGTATGATCTTCCTGTCATGAGATGAGCAGTGATGCTCAAATCACCACCCTTGCATTATACAACTAAAAAATAGTACATGTTTCAATACAGTAGTACTAGTGTGTGTTAAGAGACACCTCTGACCACAGGAAGGGCTAGTCATGGAAGGCTGTGTAATGGTGATGGCCAGGAAGAGAGAGGTTTTTGTTCTTTCATCATTGATCAGGTGCCAGTATTGATTATTGGAAAGGAGGAAGTTCCTGTTGACTGCATTCATTATCACTCTCCTGTGCTTATTGATTGTGTGGGAGAGGCATTATTGGTTTTGTTCACCATGGAATGGGAAACTGACATCCTTGGTAGTACTAGAGATGAGGGCAGTTATTTTCTTACTGTATTTGGATGCTTCTTAATTTGGGAAAACAGTACAAATGTTGTATTATTTCTTAGTAATATTCTTATTTTCCTGCCTGTAGAGTGAGTGAGTGAGTGCACATCTCTTTGAGCTGTGTCATTATTTTTTAGGATAGTGTGTGGGTGCAGGTGGGGTGATGGGGATGGTGTAAATGGGGTTAGGTGATTTGAATGTGCAATCCTGGGAGCAGTTTAAAATTTGAATATCAAATGATTGTAAATGCACACTGCTGGCTGGTGACTGATCATGCAATGTGGGCCCCACAGCCTCCTCTCATTCAGGCCATATTCCATGGAGACCTGGAGGAGATCCGACTGCTCATCTACAAATCCGAGGACATCAACGCATTGGTAAGAGCACCCCCTCTCCCTCACCCTGGCCTCGAGCACCTGCTGGCCCGCGCGGCCTCGCTGTTGAACCTCCTGCCCATAAACTCACTGTCACACATTTCCATTTGATCTGACTGCTGCAAGTAATGCTTTATGTGGACTGAAATCTCCTTGCTGGCTAAATATGATGTTGTGACCTGTGTGGGGAAGAAAACTGCCCTTGGGTGCCTTCAGGTGGATCATGTAGCTAGGACCCCCCTCCAATGTGGGTGTTTGTGTGCTGCCTGCTGTACCACTACTGGCCATGGCCAAAGGTCCATATTGGCAAGGACAAAGTTGGCTCAGCCATGCCAGGGAGGAATAGGGGTTAAAGCTGTTAGAATCTTCAGTTTCCTTGCTCTGTAGCACCCTCTTCTGGTTGAACGGGAGCCTGCAAGCCTCATGACCTGATCATATGCTAACTCCTGAGCTCTTCAATGGTATAGGCAGTATTTAATTAGTGATGCATCTGTAGTGTGGAAGGAGGGGAGGGCTGGTCAACAGATGAATTCGAGGAGCCGCTTGTTTAAAGGTCTGTGAGTAAGTCGCATGGTGGGGAATGAAAACTCCAGGACTGTATAATGGATGTGGGGGTGTCTTTGCTCCCCATTCTGAGAGTATTTTCTCTGCTTTTTGGCCTTCGTACACGAAGACTGGTCTGATGTCAGCAACAGGATTGTTTTTTTGGTTTCAAATGATACCATTTAAGGGGAAAAAATAGAGAAGTGGATGTAGTTTTTTGGACATTTGTGGCCAGTACAGTGATTCCAGGCTGCATCAGCCAAGTCGCAGAGTAATCAACACGTTGCCCCCTTCAGCGGATCTTCAGCCTATCCGAGCAGAACGTGCTGTCGCTGCCTCTTGCACATGCTCAGTATTCCGATGGATGCCATCTCTCTTTATTTGCTCTGCAGGCATGCCTTACCCTAGGCAACTGCACTGGTATGCAAAAATACGTTCAGCGCACAGAGAGCATGGAAATGCTGAATAAGGCAGCAGAGCATAGGTACACAATGAGATGAAATACTGAACATAGCAAAGAATGATGCTCACCCATTCCTCTCGCTTTTCTGTTCATTCCACATGCTGGGTTTTTGTATGAATTTTTGTGCAAGTACTGGATCCTTACAGTGTATTAATGACCCATTAAAGATGTACATCTGGAAGAAATTGATAAATGGAAAAAAAAAATGTAATTGTATCTTTACACAGTAATTTTACATGGACCGAGCATGCATCTGTTGATTAAACACCATTTTGGAAATTAAAAATCAGAAAAATCAGTCTTGTATACCATTTTTCTTAAAACATGTTTTTGTGATTATCTTGTGGGTTGATATATATCAGTGCCCAGTAGTGACTCACTACCACACCCCCCCATGTCCCCCTCTCCCCCTCTCTCTCCCTCTGTCTCTCCAATTCCACCCTCTCTCTCTTTTCCCTTTCTTCTCCCACCCCCCGTTTCTTGCTTTTCCTCTCTCTCCCTTTCTCTCTCTCTCTCTCTCTCTCTCTCAGGATGCAGAGAAGCGCACCCCCCTCCATGCCGCCGCTTTCCTTGGTGATGCAGAGATTACCGAGCTACTGATCCTCTCGGGTATGGTCTCTCCCTCTCTCCACTCCCTCTCCTCAGGCAGGCCTAGCTGTTCCCATGAGCCTGGCCTTGGGCGATTTTCTCCTCATCTGTCATTAGACTTGTTAAAGCCCTCTGTGGTTCTGTACTTCACCTCACTCGGTGTTCCTAGTCTTAATCAGTTGCTTTCGTAATGAAGTAGTAACCCTAAACTCTAAATTGATTGAGCACTGCTACCTGAAAATGATGGAGGACAATAGAGTTGTGCATCAGTGCTGGTGAAACCTCTTCACTGACGGGTATGACCTTGTGTTAGTCACTATATCAGTGCTGTCTCTGTGTGTCTCTCCCTGTGTAGGGGCACGTGTCAATGCCAAAGACAACATGTGGCTGACTCCTCTCCACCGGGCTGTGGCGTCTCGAAGTGAGGTGGGCAGTGTCCGTGCTCACACACCCCAAACGCTCACACACACGCACACTCACACCTCAGTGTACCTGCTCGCACTAATGCTTGCTGGTGCACATGCATACACACACACACACAAACACACACACACATATCCAGAAGTATGCTGCTTTTCCTTTGTACTGTAAACGTAACAAGCTCAGAGAGAATTAATGAATCGTTTTTTTTCAAATAATTTTGTTTCTATTTAAAGACAACATGGATATAGGCACTCATTATTAAACTAAAATTGTGAGGATGTACAGTATGCTTTCAAAGGCTCACTGTTTTGTTTCACCAAGCATTGCTCACCACAGCAAAACACAATGTCTTGTAATTCATTTGAAGAGGGCAGTGATTGACGCTTTATTTTAGCTCCACCCATCATGCGGTTGATGAAGCCTCGCTCTGCATTAACCCCCCTGTCATGTGCTGTAGGAGGCCGTGCGGGTTCTGATCCGCCATTCGGCCGATGTGAACGCACGGGATAAGAACTGGCAGACCCCGCTGCATGTGGCAGCCGCTAACAAGGCCCTGCGCTGCGCTGAGGTCATCATCCCGCTGCTAAGCAGCGTCAACGTATCGGACCGGGGTGGGCGCACCGCCCTGCACCACGCTGCTCTCAACGGGCACACTGAGGTACTGCTCGCTCTCACATACGCGGAGTGACACTAGTAAAACATAAAAACTCTTTATAGACTGATAAACTCATATACCCTGACTGATAAATATTGACAACTATTAATCACTGAGGCATTGAGGCTCTTGGACAGACTGATACCCATTATAGTCCCTGAAACACTGAGACTTTTGGACAGACTGATACGTTTTATAATCCCTGACACTGAGACTCTCGCACATGTCTATGAAATACTCATAGACATTACTGAAATACTTCAGCAGGTAAAAAATCAAAACCACTCCTTCACATTTCAGTTTTCAGCTACACATATTACAAACAAATTTAAACATAAAGGAAACATTACGTCAGGTGACCTTGCCCTTGCCCTTGCTCCTGCTCCACACTGATACACGCAAACAACGGCGGCTTGCTTAGAGACGAGCAGACAGTGACTCACGCTGACTCATTGGTAGCCATGTGCTTTTACAGACACTTACTGTGTCTCTCCCCATCCCAGATGGTCAACCTGCTCCTGGCCAAGGGGGCCAACATAAACGCCTTTGACAAGAAGGATGGTCGCGCTCTACACTGGGCAGCCTACATGGGTGAGAGCCTTTCTATGACCTCATTTCCCCTCATTCATTTCCACTGTATGTACGGCTTTATTCACACTGCATAAACTTACATTATATTATAAATGTTGACAGTGAACAATTTGGTTTAAGGTAGCTGTTTATACCTTGTAAATTCACCATTGTACATTTCTAGTGGTCCATATTGCAAGCAGGTTTGTGATCTTAGGGTTCCTGTTTTGGGGAAGGCGTGGTGCAGTGGTGGAAAGTACACTCGGAGGGAGTCCTTATTATCCCTCTGTGGCTCCCCCTACAGGTCACCTGGATGTAGTGTGTCTGCTGGTCAGCCAGGGGGCGGAGATCAGCTGCAAGGACAAGCGTGGGTACACGCCCCTACACGCTGCTGCCTCCAACGGCCAGATCGCTGTGGTCAAGCACCTTCTCAACCTGTCAGTGGAGGTACTGAAACGACCGCTGCTTGTGTATACAGATCTACACAAAAATGTTTTCAATAGAAAATATGCCAGGTTACACACATATACAAAACTCTCATTTATATTGATATTATGATGATTGAGTACAGTGCAGGGTGAATGATGGACATTGCACCGATAATGCGTTGTGTTGATGTGTGTGTTTTCATGTCCACGCTCTGATGAAGATTGATGAAGCCAACGCCTTCGGGAAACACGGCACTGCATGTGGCCTGCTTTAACGGACAGGACGCCGTGGTGAGCGAGCTGATCGACTACGGGGCCAACGTCAGCCAGCCCAATAACAAGGGCTTTACCCCCCTGCACTTTGCTGCCGCCTCCACGCATGGCGCCCTCTGTCTCGAGTTCCTGGTCAACAACGGCGCTGACGTCAATGTGCAGGTGAGGGTGACTGCGTCAACGTCCATCTCCAACTTTTTTTTTCTCAGTTTCTTTGTTCTATCTGCTCCTTCTCATTCTACCTTTTCTGCCTCAAAATAAGAATCATATGACTACTGACCCAGTGTACCTCTTGTGATCTTTAAAAGAAACTAAGTGGTTTATTAGAAATTCTTATGTTTTATCTTACAGAGTAAAATATTGTCATATTTCTGATTAAATGTATCTCAATAACTCTACTTTAACTGTATTCTTCATGTGACTGACTTCAGCAGTCCAGCGTTACGCACTGGGTAAACCAAGGGGTTGTCTCTCTCCTGTCTTCCTCTGTCTGTCAGAGTCGGGATGGCAAAAGCCCTCTCCACATGACTGCGGTGCATGGCCGCTTCACTCGCTCCCAGACTCTCATCCAGAACGGTAAGACCATTGGCTTAGTGTGTGTCTGTGTCTCAGCTGCATGTGTGTGTATGTGCCTAAGTGTACGTACATCCCCGGGTTTGAGTGTGTGTGTGTGTTTGTGTGCGCATGTGCCTAAGTGTACATACATGCGTGTGTGTGTGTATGTGTGCGTACATGCTTGTGTGTGTGTGTGTGTGTGTGTGTGTGTGTGTGTGTGTGTGTGTGTGTGTGTGTGTGTGTGTGTGTGTGTGTGTGTGCACATGGAAAGCATGAGAGGGACAGTAGCACTGAGTTGGCACAGAGGCTGGACTGGGAGCAGCGGCAGGCCCACAGTGGAATGCCAGGGTGTGGAGGGCAGGAATCTGCACAGATGCCCCTGATGTGAGATTATTCACAGCCTTATTGTACACTCCCCACAGTATGACACTACACTGCCCAAGCATATGTCCACAGCATGTACACAGAGTGTGTGGAATCATAATTCATAGAAAGTGTGATGTGTACACTTCAGTCTTTGAGTTTTTATGTATCTTAGGGCTGACAAGAAATTAGAGCATTTTATTAATTTTGAAACATTATTTGAAGGTGTTTGAGCATTTGTGTGTGTGTGTTGTAGTGATGCAGCGTCACTCTGTGTGTGTTGTAGATGGTGTGTGATTAACCGTGCATGCTGTCAGGAGGGAGGTGGTGTGTGATTATCAGTGTATGGTGCATGATTGTGTGGGTGTTGTAGGTGGGGAGATTGACAGTGTGGATAAGGACGGGAACACTCCTCTCCACATCGCTGCTCGCTACGGCCACGAGCTGCTCATCAACACCCTGATCACCAGTGGAGCCGACTGCACCAGGTTTAGCTCTCTCTGCTCCTCAAACGCAGGCGCCTACTCCTGCATACACCATTTAGTGTTATGTATTATATTTGAATGAATTAATTGGTGAATTAATTGGTGAATTGAATGAATTGGTTTGAATTTTATTATAAATCCTTCTATTTAACCTCTTTCCCTTGCATTCTTGTGTTCCTCCTTCCTTCCCATCCTTGGTTCTTGTCCCATCTGCCTGGTTACCCTTCCCTCATCTCTTTTCTCTGTTCATCATGAACTGTCTCATCCTTAATCCTCCTCTCTCTTACTCCACCCCTGTGAGTGACCCCTCCCCTTTCCCTCATTACCACCCCCTCTTCCCATTTACTGCACCCCCTCTCACCTTTCCCCTTCTCCTCTGATTTTCTGTTGTCCTTCTCCTTTCCTTCCCCCACCAAACCCCCCACACACACCCACCCCTCTCTTCCCACCTTAATCTTCCCAGGCGAGGGGTACATGGGATGTTCCCACTGCACCTGGCTGCCCTGAACGCCCATGCGGACTGCTGCCGAAAACTGCTCTCTTCAGGTACCAAGGCCAGGCCATAGCCAGGGTCTTAACCAATCTGTACACATTCTCGCCTCAGTCAAATTTGAAGGTTGATGATGTTTTGAAGGTTTCCCGATTTCACACAAACCATACAAGGTCAGTGTAGCTATAGCAACAATAAGTTAAAAACTATTTGGAGTATCTGGTGCTATTTTTTGATGGAGTCGGACCTTTCAGAAGGAAGGCCAGAAAACCTTGAACAGGAGCCAAGGATTCTTAGAAGCTTCTGCAGTTAGTGTTTAGTTATGATGTCTGTGATGTTTACTTGAATTTGTTATGTGCTCGCCAGGAAAGCAAGCATAGTGTTGTAGTGTGGTTAGACTTGACTGCATGGAGTTCTGTGGGCATCCACACAGGTGCATAAATGTAAATAACACCTTGGAATTCCTTTCTCTCTGTCAGTCTGTCTTTCTGCCTGCCTGTGTGTCTATGGGGTTTTCCACACTAACACCTGTCTCTTTTTCCACCTCTCCCTCTCTCCTCCCTTTCCCTCTCTTTTTCTCTCCCTCTTTCTCCATCTCTGTTCCTGGGTCTGGTTGTCCACTCTGCCTGTCTGTGTGTGGGCCCTTCCTCCTCCTCCGTCTGCCCCCAGGACGGAAGTATAGCATAATGTGCTCCCTCAGTAATGACTTGGTCCTGTCTGCAGGCTTCCAGATCGACACCCCCGACAGTTTCGGGAGGACCTGCCTGCACGCGGCTGCCGCGGGGGGGTGAGTTCCCTGTGGCCACCCGTCTTCCTGCTCTCCCATCACCCCTTTCTTCTGTCCCCTGACTGTTACCTGTCTGTCTGTCACTGGTCGAAGAGGATTTTTTTATTATTATTCAGTTTTAGTTCTGACTGAATACACTAGCTAAAATTATACTCTTACCACCTTTTTTGTCTCAATTAGCAATGTAGAGTGTGTGAAGCTTCTTCTCAGCAGTGGAGCTGACCACAACAGGAGGGACAAGTGTGGCAGGTAAGTGGAGGGGCATGTGTATCTGGACGTGGGTCTGAGAGGGGCATATGTGAAAGGGGGAGAAGCATGTGGCTGTGGACAGGGCTAAGGAGATGTATGTTTGACTGAGGGTGCGGCTGGTCGGGGTACTTGTGAATGGGAGCAGGGCTTGGAAGGGCATGTGTGATTTGGGTTGAGGCTAGCATGGGCTTATGTAGCAGAAGGTCAGGGGGGAAAAGGGGAAGGAAGGCCTGAGCACGAGGTAGGAGTGCCGAGGGTGAGGAGAGGGTGTGATCAGTGGGAATGGGAGGTGGAGAAAATTATGAGACCCTATTAGGGGAGGTTGAACAGGTGTGATTTATGTTCTGCATGTTTGACTGAATAGAAAATGTATCATACAGGGCTTGCATTCACATCAGCTGGTGCGTCACAAGATGCTATTTATACCCTTTCTGCTCCTGTGTAGGTGTATGGGAGGGAGTCATATCCTCTAAGTGCACTGACTCAAAGTGTGTGTCCATTCCAACTGCATGTGTTTGAGTCAGCATGCCTGCCCTTGCATAACCCTCTTTGTGTGTGTGTGCGTGTGCATGTTTTAGAACTCCCCTACACTATGCCGCTGCCAGCCGCCATTATCAGTGTTTGGAGACCCTGGTGTCATGTGGGACCTGCATTAATGCGACTGACCAGTGGGGGCGCTCCGCCCTGCACTACGCTGCTGCTTCGGACCTGGACAGGAGGTGAGGTGGTGCCCACATACTAAACACTCGCACCCGTCTGTCAAGTGATTCTCACCAAACACCCACAAACAGAGTCCGCTTGTATTGACCTAGAAAGTGCAATTAAACCGTTTTAACACTGTTCAAATACAGAGCCAGCGCTCACTTCAGTGGCCATTAATATATTCAACCTGCTCTGAGTAGCAATCTTATAACAGTAAAAGTCATGTATGAAATAATATGCTTCTGAAAAGCGTATTTATAGCGTTTGTTCTATACACAACAAGAAGCTAGGACATAGCAATGCATTACAGCCAGCTTTACTGTTTGCATGCATAAAATGCAGTAGCTACCATAGATTGTTAGTTCAGTGTAAGAGCTTAAGTGGTGCTTTGTCACTAGACCTTGTTTGCAGTACATTCACTATGTCCTTGTGGAAAATCAGTTCTTTCATTTGGTTTAGTTGCTTGGTAGGAATGTTGTTATATCTTGTGATAAGATAAAAATAGGGTTAGCTGTCTAGTAAAGTGCCTATGAATTTCAAAATGCAAAAGGTTGACTTCCTATCCCATGAAGGTATGTAGCAGAAATACAGTGATTAACCTGTGGGGAAGATTTATGTTTTGTAATGCAATTAACTGTATAAGGCAAGTACAAGTTGACTGTTCTTTAAAAAAAAAAGTATTATGTTTCTTTGGAAAGCATAAGAGTCTTATTAGCATGATGTAAACATTAGAGATCAGCCTTATTTCTCATAATAAAGACGGGATCTGTCTAACTTTCAGGAATGTAGAGAACAGAGATATCTGTTCACACTGAATTTGATGACTGGTGAACAGATACCCTTGAACAAAGGTGACAGAATGGTGGAGCAGGTGGGCAGCACTGAAAAATGAGCTTATGATGGCCTGCTCCACACTCCTTTTAATCAGGTTTAATCAGGCTTAATGCTTTAATTTTTCTGCTAAGTACACTGAGCACTATTTACTCTGTGAAACTTACGCAAAGGCAAAGTCATCAGTCATGCTAATGCAGGTGAGGCGACAGGGGCATGTCAAGACCTCTTCATTGAGTTCTGTAACCTCTCAGTTCTGACTACCATGTAATTATCACATTAGCACAAAGAAAGTTTAACAATGAGAACAGGCTATTCCTCTGGGCTTGTCATTTTTCTGTAGTTTAGACTGCATCTGGTGCCGACTCAAGACGTGTCTTTAACACACCAGTTAACAGTTTCCATGAGTCCTGGAAAAGCTACAGTATTTCTGGCATTGATAACTGGTACAAAATGATGCCTTGGGTTTACGGTCATGGATGTTTGTGTTTAATGATCTTTGCTCGGCTAGTCATCCCTTGTCAACTGTCAATCATGTGCATTAGTAGTGTACGGTACTCTTATGTTGAAATGCAGATGTCAATGAGAGTATGTGCAGTATGGCATAGCAATGAGGAAACTGGACTGGGTGCCAGATGTTTGAGTCCTTGCTGTGTGAATGCAAGCTGTGATCTGTAAGGAAGGTGAGCTCTGTTCAGCTGGTTAAGGGATGTGGTTGGTTCCTCGGAGGATGTATGTATGGATTGCGCAGCTCTTGGTCATGTGCTCTGTGCTGAACGGCAGTGCAAAATTGTGCCTGCTAGACGGGATCCCGACAGCTTTAATCTCTCGAGGCCCCTGGGTGCGAGATGCTCCGGTCTCCACGGTGCTCCCGTGCTATTTTAAACAGGAGACAGTGTGCGAAACATGCCAGGCCAGCACAATCAGAACAGGCCTGTGCTTCTTCATCAGGACCAAACCCCCGCTACCCGCAGGCACTGTTCCCCGGGATGGGACTCCTGAGTCCTGCAGGTGGCGTATTTACAATCTGAACAAAACCAGGACAGTGTAGAGGGTGCAGAAACAAAACGCTGGCAGTAATTCTACAAAAGCAGAAAGATGAATCCATTTTTTCAGGTGTGGAGTTATACTTTTGTGTTGGAGTGTTAGCTGGTAGTAGTAGTGCTAATTCAGGTTCTCGCAGCATTGACGTGTTTTAGGAAGGGTAAGGGTACATGAAGCCTTGGAAAGGGAGCCTCAGCTTCAGGCTGCAATGCATGCTGGGATTTGTGGCAGCTTCCATGTCCAGGCACTTGCGCCCTTAATCACTGTGTAGGAAGTAAAACTCACTCTGAAAAACATTTATGAATAATAATCTGAAGCAAAAATAGTGCCTATCCCACAGAATCCGGGTAGAATTTAACAGTGCCAAGTACCGTAATTATTACATTAAGTATGCCATTGAGCTGGAATTGTGCTGAAGATGAAAACCAGCAATCACTTCATTCTTGCATGTCCTAAATGTAAGGGTGGCTGAAATTAGAAGCAAAGAAGTAAGAGTAATTAAGCTGCTGCTGGTGGAGGCTCCACAGCAGGCCTTTGGCACAAGCTGCCCCTGCTATGCGTTCTTGGAAAAGTATTTCATTTTGTGTTCTTTTGCCATGTAAAGAAGGAGTGACTGGGATGTTCCGCTTCTTTTTGGCCCCGCCTAAATGGCCAGTTTCCCATGGAAACCACTATGAACGTCAGAGTTCCCGAGGAGGATTTGGTCAGCACGGCATTGTGACATCAGAGGGCATGTCCTGAGTGTGTGTGTGTGTGTTGTGGTTGGTTCGAAGGCGGCGTGTGGCCCTGGAGCCGGAGAGCGAGGGAGTGCAAGCGGAGAGGGAGAAGGAGGCCGCACTGTGAGTCTATTTGGGGAGAAGTCCCACAACACCCCCTCCACTGTCACCTTTAACCCTCCCTCTCAACACTAACTGCAACCCCCTCTTTCCCCCCTAAAATAAATTCCTGTACCAGTCTGCCAGCCAGTCTGTCTGTCCTTCTCTACCTGTCTCTCTTGTCTCAGCCCCACACTCCTGTGCTAACACAGCTGTCTTGTTTGGGACAACATTTGGTTCTGGCTCTGCTTTGGGACTGACATGTTTGCTGTCAGTTATGGTCCTACTTCCTTTTCCTGTTGCTCTTTAAGCACATATCCTCACAGACAGCACCATATGTGTAATAGAAAAATGATCTGTTCATGTAGTCTGGTACTGTAAATATCCCCATAATGCCTGTTTTTCAGGTGATACTGTCCCACTACTGCAGAGTCTCTGCTCTGTCACCATTCTCAGTGTTATATCTCCCTCTATGGCTCAGCCAGCTTTTCTCTCCCCTCATGTGGTGATAATGTGGTGGGCTGTGATTTTAAGTCTGTGGAACTGAAATGCTGTATGTGTTGTGTGTGATACGTATTCACATGCACACACACACATAATGGACCTACATGCTGGGCTTTGCCATCCCTATGGTTGTCTCTGTTCTATGACAGCATGTACTAACTCTAATTACTGAGTGAAGTGGTCTCATACACACACACACACACACGCGCGCGCGCGCGCTCTACTACAATACTCAACGTTTTGCTAAAATCTGTATCTCTGTTTCTCTCTCTGTTTCTGTTTGCCCTCTGGGCCACCCATGTCTATGACTATGGCTGTCTGTCCATTTGTTAATGGCATTGCATGGTTTCATATCTGTGTCTATAAACATTCCTCTCTCTCAATCTGTGTGTTTTTGTGTGTACATGTGCATTCCTCTTTCCTTGTGTGTACGTTTTGCGTGCGTGTGTGTGTGTGTGTGCATACATGTGTATTCCTCTTTCTGTGTGTGTATGTGTCCAGGTGCCTAGAGTTCCTGTTACAGAGCGGGGCAACAGCTTGCCTGAAGGACAAACAGGGCTACAGCGCTGTTCACTATGCTGCTGCCTATGGCCACAGACACTGCCTGGAGCTGGTGAGGATGTACACACACACATATGAAAGGAAAAATAAACTGATTGCTTGAGAGTGAGTTGGTAGAAGTAGCACTCCGCACACACTTAATATTATTATGCTTCCACAAGATGTGAAATCTTTATTTACTTTGGGAAAACTATACGTCCAGAGAAGTCGGATTCGTATCAAGAGGTGCAAGCTCCTCAGCCACCTGCTGGTAGAATGTGATACTGCATCCCGCAGACCTCCAGAGACTTACTGGGTCAAGTAGTCATGTGAAGACGACCCTGCCTGCTTCTGCCAAACACTGACTCAACTCCATAATGACAGACCTGATTTTCATACTCAGCAACATGCTTTTCTAAAAAAAAAAAAAAAAAAAAAAAACATTTCTGTATGGAATATCAATTAAATGTGCAAATGCACCAATGATGAAAATTGAAAAAACCATCATTTATCCTGATTTATGTGAAGCATTTTAAAGTAAATTATAGAGTAACATAGTTAGGTTTTATGAATACACTGGAAAGAAAAAAACAAGGAATTTGAATATTGGGAAATACACTTGGGATTTTGAAGCATTCCCGAATGTTTGTAGTGAACCAGTGGGAACGTTGTCAGGCTTTGAATCCAGGGTAGTTTTCATTAGAAATGGCTTTGTCTCATTATGATGCTTGCATATTACATTACAGACATTTATTAGATGCTCTTATCCACATTGTGTGCAGATTGTGTTTCCTTATGCAGCTTTCAATAACCAAAACACAGAGCAGTGTAGGGCATAGTAGTTTTTTTTCAGTAAGTAAATGGATGTAACAGTTTCATCCAAAAACTTTAGTTGTTAAGTAACTCTCACTAAACACACCAAATCAAGATCGTATCATACATATACCTCATATATCTTGTTGCTGATAAACAGGACAGCAAGTCTGTCATGATGCAAAACAGGAATAAACTCTTCTCTTAAGGAATATGACTGTAAGGGGGCTACACAGGGGCATGTCTGATCTTTGATTTGCTTTACCAGTGTGGATAACTCAGCCTCAGTGCTGTGTCACCCAGTGTTGTCAGTGGAATGCACAGGTGGTATAGTGATCCCCTGCAGAGAATCGTCTCATGGTGTTCTCTGGTTCTGTTTCAGCTCCTGGACCGAGACGAGACCCCGCTGGATGACCCGGGCTCCCCCAGTACCAGAAGCCCGCTCCACCTAGCAGTGAGTGGGGGTGGGGTGGGGTGGGGTGGGGGGTGTTATCAGAACACTCAGTGTCTGTTTTGGGAGCCACCTCACATGCAGGAAATAGAGTGTCTGATTTGTTTCCTGTACTGCATATTAGAAAGCTAGCTAGGGTACATAAAGCCACCGATTGTGAGTTTGGGTTTTGATAAGATGCATGTTACTTTTAGAGGAAGGAGAATATGTTATCTGACTTCCTCTTCTTTTTTTTTTTTTAATTTAGGTTGAGTTTAAATGTAGGCTGAGAAAGATATATGTAATATTGATGGTTCGTGAATAAGATATGTGTAGGAATGTGGCGCCTTGTGGACTTTTGCCCAGTGGACCATTTTAGTGTTTTAAGAAGCCTCACTGTACCACAGGCCTACCATGGCCACGCCCAGGCACTGGAGGTGCTCCTCCAAGGGGAGCGGGACGTGGACCAGGGGGACGAGGCAGGGCGTACGCCCCTGGCGCTGGCGGCCCTCAGGGGCCACACCGACTGCGTCCATACCCTGCTCAGCCAGGGGGCTTCACCCAGGATCCAGGACACTGTGCGGGGACGCACACCTGTGCACCTGGCAGGTAGGCGGCTCGCCATGGCAGAGGTGGAGACAGGCTGGTGCTTAATGGCTACGTCTCAATAAAGGTGATAATAACAGGGATAATCAGATGGCAGAACTGTGCTTTGATTCTGTTTCCCTTTTGTTTTTTCAGTGATGAATGGACACACGTCCTGCTTGCGCCTCCTGCTGGAGGACTCGGATAGTGCAGATCTGGTGGATGCGGCAGATTCTCAGGGACAGTGAGTAACTGCGCTCCATCCTTCCCTCCACCGTCTCTTTCTCTCTATCCTCCTTTCCTTCTCTCCTTTGCCATAATTGTAATGGTAACTCCTATAATGAAGGTCAGCTTACCAAAATGTTTCCATTGTTATCCGCTTTTTTTTCCTTGTTTTTTTCTATTGATTACTGTCACGTGAAAAACAAATACATTTTTTTGTGATCTTTGTCATTGTGACTGAACTTTTTGGAGGTTTTCTCATTCTCTTGAGCTTGAGTACAATTTTTATTGTACTTTAATTTGTACTTACCCCTCTTTTTTCTCCAGTCAATTTTGCAGAGTTCAGACATGCACATGCTCTGCTGTTTAATAAAGACACTTAATGTGCAGCTTTGGGCAGCTGATTAACCAGCGGGGATCTCGTCCCTGCTGACTGACTGCTCCTCCTCTGGGTAAAACTAAGGCCAATTATGCTTAGACCCACAGGGAGGCTGGTCTTAGCCTGCATTCGGAACTAGCCTGAGAGGCCCATCCACACACTGGATCAGTGTCTTTAACTGTCACCTAGCAACCGTGAAAGAAAAGGTTTTACCCCTTGCACAACAGTCCAAGCAATCTCAGATAAGAAGATTTTTTTCCCTTCAACTGTTGCTATAGTGCCAGTGCGCAAACATGGCTCCTGAAGTGTGTGCTCTCAACTTAAATGTGGCTAGAGCACCCGACCTTCTCAGCCCAAGACCCGCTACATGACCAAATGCATTCCTCTGTTATTAAAATGTAGCCAAATGTAGCCTTCAGATATCACGATTCATTGTGGACATTGATGGATCAATTGTGTTTAGATAGTTATTTTTGCAGTGCATGTTAGTTGTTCAGTGTTTCTTCGGACTCATGTGACTGACTGGATTGTAATATTTAGCTAAAATTTTTTTCTACATTCATCCTGTGACCTGCCTTAACCTCTTTCATGAACCACAGTTTGGGAAGTCTTGAGTGCTCTTACCACATACTTACATTGGGTACAAATGGTCTGACGCATGTGACCTCTCCAGGACTCCGCTGATGCTGGCAGTGGCCGGGGGACATGTGGACGCCGTGTCTGTGCTGCTGGAGAGGGAGGCCAACGTGGACGCTGCGGACAACCAGGGACTGACTGCTCTGCACCTGGGGGTGAGTGTACAGTTTCCTGCAGTTGATGTGTGGACAGCAGTAATGACGGTCAGGTCTGTCTCTGTTCCTGCAGTCACTTGGTGGTCAGTAGTAATGACGGTCAGTTCTGTCTCTCTCCCTGCAGTTGTTGTTGGGTCAGTAGTAATGAGGGTCAGGTCTGTCTCTGTCCCTGCAGCTGCTTTGTGGTCAGGAGGAGAGTGTACAGTGCCTGCTGGAGCAGGAGGCCTCAGTGCTGCTGGGGGACTCCAGGGGCCGCACCCCTTTGCACCTGGCAGCCGCTCGGGGCCACGCCTCCTGGCTGAGTGAGCTGCTGAACATCGCCTTTGCCGAACCCCCCACACCACCCCTCCGAGACAACCGGGGCTACACCCCACTGCACTGGGCCTGCTACAACGGTCAGCCCCACCTCCTCTCTCTCTGTCATTAACTAATCTAAACTCCAGCTCTGCCTCATCAATCTTTTTTTTTTTTTTTTTTTTTTTTTTTGGCACTTTTTGGTGTGTTTTGGCACTGTGAGTTTGGGCACTGTCAAACAAACCACATCCGTTTATGTAACTGTGTGTGTGTGTGTGTGTGTGTGTGTGTGTGTGTGTGTGTGTGTGTGTGTGTGTGTGTGTGTGTGTGTGTGTGTGTGTGTGTGTGTGTGTGTGTGTGTGTGTGTTTCTCCAGGTCATGAGGGATGTGTTGAGGTGCTGCTGGAGCAGAAGGCCTGCCGCTCGTTTGAGGGGAACCCTTTCAGCCCCCTGCACTGTGCAGTGTGAGTGCCTCCCTCTCTCTGTCACACAAGTCACACAAGAACAGAATATATGAATGGGATGATTACAGTAGTTTATGTTCCATCACGTCAGTACTGTTTTAGAGTCTCTTTGCTACTGCCACTAGTGTCTGTTAGTGTCTGGTAATTCATTGGTAATGTATGACAAAGTATTTCTCATGAAACACAATGGAAAATAATCAAATTTATTTTCAAGGCATTTTTCAGGCCACAGTTTTGCTGTAACAATAAAACAATACACACCATTAAATACACTGAAATAAGGCAAAGAGCAATAAACAAGGATGTGTTGAGATGTTGCAGCCTTAGTCCTGGACTTAGTCACAGATGTGAGTTACTACTCCTGACTGACTGCTGGATTAGAGGCAGTGACCTCTGACTGACCGTTGGCTGTTTCTGTCCTCCGGTCCACAGAGTGAATGACCACGAGTCCTGTGCGTCTCTCCTGCTGGAGGCTCTAGGCTCAGACATCGTCACCTGCAGGGATGCCAGGGGCAGGTAACGCTACAGCAGCCAGAGCCCTTTCGCACAGCGATCTTACTTCCTTTTCGTCACCTGCACATGCCCGCCTTACTCCACACCCGCTGTTCTCTCAGTCTCCCCTCTCCTCGCTCCACACAGCACTCTCTCACCTTCAGATCTAATCATCAATTTTTATTTGTTGTACAGGCCATAAAAACATGTGGTTACACATAATAGCTAAAAACAGAAAAACATAAATATTCTGTGTGTGTTTAGAATTATATCTGTTCGACTGTCGCTGTCTCTGTCTCTCTTTTCTTTCTTACCCTCTCTGTCTGTCCTCTTTCTCTCTCCCTCCCTTTCTGGCTCTCCTTTTGTCTCTCTTTCTCTGTCACCCCCCCAATGTCATTCTCTCTTTCTCTTTCTTAGAACACCTCTTCATGCAGCTGCCTTTGCTGGTCATGTGGACTGCCTCCAGCTGCTCCTTGCTCATGATACACCAGTGGACGCTGTGGACCAATCAGGTCGTAGTGCTCTGATGATGGGGGCGGAGAGAGGCTGTTCGGGGGCTGTAGGTATGAGATCATCGCGTGCCGAGGACTCTTGTTTCTGTGCTGGACCATGCACTGCCCAGAGAGTGGAAACAATATCATTTTTGTTGTCTTCTGTTGCAGAGGTGCTGGTTCGCAGTGCCAACGCTGACCTGTGTCTTACTGATCAGAGTGGCAACACAGCCTTGCATCTGGCCTGCAGTAACGTGAGTCACCACCAGGGGGAGACCCTCCCCACATCACTTACATATTCAGTCACTGCAGCAGCAATATGTAATTCTGCAGTTATTTGAAATCTCATACTAAAACCCTCACATTATCTACAGCATAGAACACATTTGTCTTTCTCCTTAGTCAATTTGTCAATCCTTTTTTGTAGATTTGCTGTACCTATGCCCTCCTTAATACTATATTCTTTTTTTCCCTCAGGGAAAGGAGGAGTGTGCCCTGCTTATCTTGGAGAAGTTGACAGACCCTGCACTTGTTGGCGCCACCAATGCAGCACTCCAAACGTGAGTGTCAAACAGTGACTAGTGGAAGGGGCTCCCCCAATACCAGCACCTTTAAGCTCATTATTTCAGCAACGCTGTCCGAACTGTAAATGAATGAAGATAATTTTTCGTCTTTTCCTGGCTAAGTTTACATTTAGACATCACAGTCACGTGTATTCCATTAACATACAGGATATTCACGGAAGCAATTCAGGTTCAAGGGTACCAGTGCATTGTCCAGCCTGGTTCCCTGTTTGAGAACAAGCCCAGTTCCCTTATTGCTGTACTACACAGGTGAAATTCCCAGTCACTCAGTGTGCTGCCACCCTGTGAGTTGGCAGGGTATCCCTTGGAGGGAAAGACTATAAGGAGAAGCAGCTGTGCAACGGTTGTGGTTTGTAAAGGGGTCTCACTCACACCTCCCTCCCACAGGCCCCTCCACCTGGCGGCACGCAGCGGCCTGAAGCAGGTGGTGCAGGAGCTGCTGTCTCGCGGGGCGAGCGTGCAGGTGCTTGATGAAAACGGTAAGTCCCGCGGACCGGGCACCGGGCCCGTCAGGGATATTCCTATTTAATCAGGAAGGACCGTTTTTCGAACCTGAGTGACTGCAGTCACTAGCATTCGGTTTTGTTGCCAAACATTGTCTAATGATCTCAGGCTGTGGAAGAGTCCCAGAGCCCGTGGTGTGTGTGCATTATGACATACCTGAGTCCTCTGCCTCTGGGTGAGACTTCAGAAATCTGTCTTTCCTGATTAATCAGGAGGAGTCGGTAACGATCACATCCCTCACCCATGCTCGAAGACGCTGTGCATCAGTGCCTGTCCACCTCATGTCATTCCGCTTGTCAGTCTGTCTGCAGCTTGGCAGGGAATTTCTCCTCTCTCTCTTCACCAGCTATTTGCCCCATCAATCCCTCCTTGCCCCCAAATCACCTGTCCTGATGCCATTTTTTCAGTCCCCATTCACGCCCTTCTTCATCTGTCTGACTCCTGTCCCCTCCCTTATCTCCTCTGTTGTCTGTGCTGTTGTCTTGGCTGGCTGTGTACTAATGGAATGCTGCTCTCTCCCATCCCCTACCCTTCTCTGGCACGTTGCCCCACCCTTTTTTCCCTCTCTCTTTCTCTCTCTCCCTCTCTCTCTGTCTCTTTCTCTCTCTGTCTCTCTGTCTCTTTGTCTCTCTCCCCCCCAGGTCTCACGCCCGCTCTGGCTTGCGCTCCTAGCAGAGAGGTGGCAGACTGCCTGGCTCTCATTCTGGCTTCCATGATGCCTTTCTGCTCCCCTTGCAGCTCCGGAGCACCGTCCCCAGGCTCCCTGCTGAAGACGCCGCCCCGGCCAGGGAGGGGCCCCAGAGAGCCCCGGTCCCTCAAAGCCTCCTCGGGGACCCCTAGCGAGGGCACCACTGAGAACGATTCAGACTCTGAGACCTTCTGACCCCTGCTGGATATTTGCCCCACCCTACTTCTCACAAACATACATGCAGATGCGCACGCACAAACAAACAAACATACACACATACAGCTCTTCGCTTCTCAAGCAATTTTGGGTTTGTGTGGATTTGAACAGAACACCTTATGCCGAAGGTGGGGTGACAATCTCAGTCATATGTGGGGTTAAGTTTGGTACTTTGACTATTAACATTTTGGACTTTCTAAATGTAATTTTAATGTTTTTTTTTTCCTGACATGGGGACCACAAAATACACAATGATCTTCTAAAGAACATAATCTTTTTCAAGCTGATTATACATGTATATATGGTTATATGCAGGTTACACTGCAGGCAGCCAGCGATGGCCCTGTAGGAGTTTGTAAGCACAAAGCCCATAGCAGCACAAAGATGGACGCATATTTACACACACTGAAATGCAACAAGTGTGGTGGACACAGTCTGACACACAAGTCTGCCCCCGTCCTTGTGTGTGTGTCTGTGCTGGAGTATTGGAGGAATGACCACTCAGTGTTCCACACCACTGAGTCGAACCCCACTCCAGGGTGGAACCTTCACTATTTCCAGCTCAAAATTAGGGGTTTTTTCGTCACCCTTTTCCGACCGGGGAGTGTGTTAGAGTACGATCTGCAAGCATGTATTTTAAGTGATTTTTTTTGGTGCTCTGTGAATGCTGCAGGACCTGAATTGTGTCTTTCACTGAAGCTTCATGGGACAGGTTACTTTGCGGTCCTATTGCAATTGTACTAATCACATGCCCCTCCCCCCAGCTTAGCTGCCAAAAATAACGGTTCCTCTCAATGAGGGACTACAATAGTTTGAGGTTCAGAAGCACCTTGTCTGGCTGAAGTCCTTAATTATATTTTAAAGAATGATTTCTAATTTGTGAAAAAAAATGTCTTTTCAGGTGCCATTGTATTTTAACCAAACAAGCCACATTGTTGAAGCTGTCTCTTAAAATGGTAATGACTGATAAACCTGAGATGGACCATTGAAACTCACAGACTAGGAGCCCCTCTAGACCAAGGAGACTGAGTGGTGACTCCGAATGACCCCTGGTCTGAGGTCACACTGAGTCAGATAGGAAGCATGGTCAATGTCATTATCAGCGTTGTGAAAGTTCACAGTTGAGTTCAGGTGTACTCTGTATCCCGGGAACTTCAAGGCTCCATCTTTAGTTGAAAGCTGGGGTTCACTGTCTTATCAGGGGTTCTTGCCTTACCATAAACATACACACACACACACACACACACACGAATGAGTGTTGATCACTCCTTATACAGTATTAATATTTAGACTGCCTCAGAGCCCCCCCGCCCCTCCCAGTGGGGCTCTTCAGGGCCCCAGCCTACGTTAACCTCTCGTTGCTAAGGCCATATAACACAGACCTCATTCACACAGCGCCTAAAACCTGCTGTGAGTTCCCCTTTCTGCTCTTAATAGGTCAAGTTCACACACACAGTATGGTTACTGACAGGAGTGGCAGCCTCTAGCCTTGTTGGAGCAGGTAGCTGAGGCATTTTAATGTGCGTGATACAGAACGTTCCTCATGCCTTCTCCATCCAGCGTCTCTGATTGTTTTGTGATACGAACAAGCTTCTCAGATGCCTTCCATGGGTGAAGACATACTTCAGACCCTGTGTCTGTGTTATCCTTTTTTTTTTTACCCTCGACGCTCACCTTTACCTGTTTCCCTGTCTGCAGGGGTGCTTCCAGAAATCCAGAAGCCAAACATACATGGCCCTTGGCCTCCTTATTTAATTGATGATGTTAAGGATTTTTTTTTGAATATATGAGCATTCTAGGACCCCCTGAATGTGTATCACCTTTCTCTGCAGTAGCAGTGCCACTACTTGTCTGGCATGCGATCAAAATCTAATCCTTGCACTTTGGGGAAAGTGTCATCGCTCCAGTCATTTGTGTGAACCAACACACAGCAACGCAATCACAGACTGGTTGTCCAGCCAAACTAGGCCTGTGTGTGTGTGTGAACAATGCCTGACACACAAGACCGTGGCACCCCACCCATATTTTGACCCCGCCCCACCCAAAGGTCAGTGTTACAGTAGCACCAAGGTGACTTGCAGCTTATTGCACTTGGGACTAGACTCAAGACAAGAGCCCCCATTTACCTGCAGTATGACCACTGTGTGTTCAGAGCCAGGTGAATTTCACAAGACACTGTAAGTATATCCAGATCCTGGCCTGTATTGATGACGCATATCCAATGTCGGTTTTAATGTGACTCAGTGTGTCATACTGGAGGTGATAGGTTCTAGTGGAAGTGAAGGCCCACTTAGGTCAATGCAGGGCAAGCTCACAGCTTAATGCCTGTTCCGGTATTTATTAACTGTTACATTATGGTACAAAAAAAATGTTAAGCACTTAACTATTCGAGAGGGTGTCCATTCTGGGACCACCAACTAACCCCCTTTCCTCCCTCTTTCTCATCTTCTCTATCATCTTATCCCTCGCCTGTCCGTCACCGCTCGACCAGCGACGTGCCAGTCTCTCTCAAACCTGTCCAGTGCCTTGTGTCACCTCTCTTTGTACTGTTTTTCCATTTGTGCATTTTTTTAAAAGAAAACATTGTTTTTGTAGCTGTTTTTAGTGTGCGTGCGAGTTCTGTCTCAATGAGAGAGATAGAGAGAGAGAGAGAGAGACAAAGTCCTGATGTGTTTATCTGTTCAGAAAGGAAAGGGAAATGTGTGAGGAAAGGGAGGGGGGTGGTACTGAAGGGGGTGGTCCAATGGCTGAAATGTCCTTACCCCTCCCTTCAAGTCTCCCCTGAACCCCACATACGTTTCTCTTTGCTGGTGATTCGGAAGCCTGTCTCTGCTGGAACATGTCACCCTAAGTGTGATTTGCGTGAGCCTCTACGTATGTGTGCAATAAGTCTAACAAAATGAAGTCATTTGTTTTTTGTACATATCTATGTCCATGTGAAGCAGAGACTAGTTCTGTAATAATAAATCTCTTTCTTAAAAAAGGTACACCTTGTTTAAAAAAAAAAAAACTGAAGAGATGAAATATGCTATTATTATTTGACGGAAAAAAATAAAGATTTGAGGAATGGAGGGTTCTGCCAGTATTATGCCAGTCATGACAATCTGCTCATTGAGTGCCAGTTAATGCCAGTTCCTGTTGCAGTAGAAAAAGCTGAAGGCTGTTGGTCAGCTACATTTGGTCTGTTTTATAAGAAATTGTATAATTATAATATAAATCTCTGCTTTAACTGATTGTTGTCTTCTTCTTTACACATTTTCACATCCTTTCCAGCATCATATTCAGTTGACAGTTTCCATAGTATTGCCAGGGAGGAAGGGTAGTGCTCTGGGGAGTTGTCCCCATTTCACTGCTCAAAAGCTGCTTTTCCCATCAGTTAAGCATGTGCGGTCTACCTCTGCCAGCTCCAAATGAAATGCACTGCTCTGACACAATAATTAACCAACTCAGATGGTGAACTGTATGAGAGATCAGAACTGCTGACTGAGAGCACACACTGCATTGGAGTGGTGTTGCAGTGATGAAATAGGGATACATATTGGGATAAAAACTAATTAAATGACAGAAACAACACTCAAAAAAACAGGAAGATATCATTATAAACTGTTAATCTTTTATTACATTAATCTGTACACTTAACAACAAACATTTTCAGATTGGGTAACTGGGACATGCCTTTCAAGGGTTTTCAGTGTGATGTCCCTTAACCTTGAGGAAACAAAAGAACCTTTGTATTGGCACTTCCACAACACTGATTGACACACCGCCACTCCCCCCTGTCATGATTCAGGACAAACAACTTTCTATGCATCCCTCAGTTCTTCCAGTGGTGCTGTGACCACCTCATTGTGGAACTCTTGCAAACAGCTCATCTTCACCTTCACTTTCAGTCATCCAATGAAATTAAAGTTAAGTGTGCTTTTGTGGAGCTTGGAGCAGAGTGGGGATTGTCCTCACTGTCACTCCGATGCAGAGGGACTTTAATGTGAGCTTTTAGGCAGCTGTTTAGCAGCCTGGAGCCAGGTTCAGCAGTTCACTCCAAGTCCAGTCCAGTGGTCCGGCACCATCAGGAAATACTTGTCCATTGCCTCACAGAATCTCGCCCGGTATAGCTCTGGGGAAACCACAGTGGGCATCTTCCCTATGGAGACAACAGTATTATTGTGATTAAAGTGATATTTAATATGACTACAAGATGTAGAGCAACTTACACTAACTTACACTACTTTTTGTCCATACAAACATTTATATAGCTGAGCACTTAGTTACACTTAACAATAAATACCCTTAAGCTCAGTTCCCCTTACAGCTCAAGCCCAGTTCACCTAATCATGGGACTACCCTGCAATTATTCAGTCAAACAATATACTTTGTTACAACCAAGATGTTACTCACAGAATAAGAGATGGAACCTGTATAATTATGATCCAGTGGTTGTGCTATTTTGAGAAGAAATACATTGCAGAAAACATCTGGAAACAAATAAAAAAAGGACAATGTCTTACCTTGGCCTCCAAGGAGTCCAGTGGATTTGACCACCATTTCCAGTTTCTTATCCCATGTGAAAGTCCGAATGTAATCTTAGGAGAGAAGACAGACAGACATTTAATTTTCACACTGGTGCATGAAAAAAATTAATGTTGGAAATTAGGGGACTGCATAGTCAAAAGGAGCCATCACTGGAAATGACATTTTCTTCTCTACAGCAAAACATTCCTCACATTAATTTTGCACTCTATTGGAGTTTCAGACTTAGACCTGACTATAAACTCCCAATCAAAACAATAGCAAACCTGCTGTTCAAATAAAGAAAAGCAGACAGCATCAATCACATCTGTATCAGGAGGAAAGAGGTAGACAGAGGAGCAAAGCTCAGAAATTCAGGGTGGGGTTCAGGGTTCGTACCAATGATTCCCACCACCAGCTGGTCTGTGGTATCGTCTCGCCCCACCAGCAGGGAGTAGTCGATGATGAGATGGCTGGACAGGAAGTAGGCGTCGCTGTGTATGGCGGCCCGCAGGATGGCCTTGCAGTGGGCACGGATGTAGAGCGGATTGTCGTGGACCAACCGGAGCAGGTTCTCATCCAGCAGCACCACCTCGCAGCTTTCCTTTCCTGAGTCGGTCTTCACGTTGCGGTTGCGCAGCGAACCCTTCAGGTCGAATACCTGCGCCATCTTGCGCCCGTAGAAGAGGTTCTCCATCACCAGCAGGTCCAGCTTCTTCTCTGTGTTGTTCTGCGAGTTCTTGTAGCCAATCCGATACACTCCCAGGATCTTGGCCAGTGCAGTGGGACGCTGAGACATTAAAAACACACAAGCAAGTCAGACTCTCAAAACTCTACACTGAGTTAGAACGTATTCTAAAACACAGAATCATGGGAACACGTTCTCAACAACCTTAGTACATGGAGAGATTGGAGAGGGCAAAACCCAGCATACACACAGGGCCTATGGCACTGAGTTTGGGAACCCTTGTAAGCCGCCTCACTCACTCATAGAGGAGCACATCAGCTCCTCTATGCATGCATGAGCAGTACCTTCTGCTGCACAGCGCCGGTGATGTAGGTGAAGTAATGCGGAGCGAAGTCCAGGAATGACTGCACCTCCAGCCTGGGCATCTGCTTCAGGATGAAGCGGTCATCTGAGGGAGAGACCCAAAGGTCAACAACCACTCCTTTCAACATAGCGTTAAATATCCCGATTAGAAACGTCACAGTCATGTTATGTTCCTTTCTGATTCTCCCCTACGATGGTTACTTGGGAAAAAAAAAAAAAAAAACTTGAGGTTAAAAACTTGGGGTTAAAACAAAAATTATATAAAATTCTCAGCCTAACAGTAGCAACCACTTTGTACTCCACCAAGACCTGGATGATGTTAAAATAAAGCGGAAGGCAAGGAAAGAGGGTTACCTTCAGTGGCGTAGAAGACAGCTCCCGATTTGCCCCCACGGGCCTGCCAGTTAACACAGTGCGAGAGGGAGCGCACAAAGTCATCCTCGCTGCTCTCCATGATCTCCTCGCGCATCCGGTGGAACTCCTCCGCGTAGTAGATCCGGCAGTAGAACTTGGCGTTGGCGTCCGAGAACTCTGTGAAAAAGCTCACATTCACCAACAGCTGCAAACACACTGCCCACATTTTTGTACCGCAGGGTAATTAAACAACTCACAAGCGGTGACCACAATTGCGTCACTTCATACCAGCTCAACCAATGAGATGGGAAAAGGGTTGTGACATGAGAGGACTTTATTTTCCAAAGAACATTCCCTTTGGGGGGGGGGGGGTTTGCACCCTGCTACATCCAGACAAGCAATTCATCTTTTTGGTTGTGTTGGAAAAGGTAAGGTTTTCCGCTGTGTGGCAGCAGTATGGAACAGGACACTCACGCAGTTCAATGTGAGGATTCCCTGCCAGCTTCTTCTGCTTGTCTCCTCCATCTGGCTCCTCTGTACATCAGGAGGGAAGAAATGTGATGAGATGAAGAGCATGAGCATACATGCACTTTTAAAAGATACAGGACTTATTTAGGCCTCATCGCACCTGCACAGACTCCCATCAGTGCATTGCTACCACCATGAAGAGAAGGCTTCTGTTTTACTGTGGCAATACATAATGAGTGGGTGTGTACATTTGTTGACTTTAAAGGAATACCATAACATTCTGTACCTTTCCTTTACTCACAAAGGACAAGAAACCTGCCAGTGCCGTTTTAAATGTGGTTCACTCACCGTGTTCGGATTTTGATGGTAAAGGAACACTCCATCATTGTGAATTGTTCCTTTACCATCAAAATCCCAACATGGACCAGTTATTTATCAACTGAAAAAAAATCTGCTAAAACTAAAACATGGACAAAATGGTGATAAAATGACCCCAGGTCAACTAATTTGTAAGGGGCTGTTATATGTTCTGTTTGTCTGTATGCAGCAAGTGTTGTTTCATTGTTGACCAAAGGATCAGATACTCACTGAGTGGGTCAGCGTCCATGCTGGTGCGGCCCGCTGGGGGGGCAGCCGCGTCATTGGGTTTGGCAGGGCTGTTCTTCACCCTGCTCTCTCCCACACTGTGGTTACGGGGCGGGAGAAAAGAGACAGTCAGAACACTGTCTTTCAGACACTGTGGTCATGGCTAAACCCTCTGCTTACAGCCCCATGGCAGAAGTTACAGGGCACATAGCCTACAGTGTGGGATCTGTGTGTACCTGTTGGCCTGGGCCGCCTCCTCCCCTCCAGTCTTCACTGCAGCCTTCGAAAGCTCCTCCAGGGCCACCTTATACTCCTTACAGCTGTGAAGCACATAGCAGTATCATCAGAGCTATACTCAGCCAACTAAACAGCAGCCTCTCTGTTTCTCCTACAGTATGAACAAACACCGCTTTCTCTTTATACTTTAAATTATGCTCATTTTATTTCATTCACGCCTACTTTAGGTTTGAAACTCTAGAGCTAGACTTGACAATGAAAATGTAAAACTGTCTTTTTCCCTCGTAATCTCACATACTTCGGTTCCTACCTGCTTTGGTGAATCATGATTTACATGTGTAGCCAAGACAAATGTGTCATAATATGAAAACATACTGCACCGTTTTTCCACACAGATAACAGGTAACAGGACACACCTGAGGGCGAAGGCGATGATGGAGCTGGGCTCTCTCTCACACACTGCGATGGGAACCCGCTCGTGTTCATACATCAGGTAGTGTTTGTCCGGGTCACTGCCAAAAACAGGGCAGCAGAATTAAAGACCTTCACACAGGGACTCACTGTGCTCCAATGGGGACAATGCCAACAAGCAATTATGTGCAGCTTAAAATACAACGGAACTTACGCCCACTGTGAAAAGTTAAATAGTACAGAAATCTGGGGCCCACAGCAAACACTAAAATCATTTTCCTTTAGGACTGACACCAGTTTTAACATGCAGGTACACTTACAACGGAAAAGGAATGGGGTTATAGCTGTTTCCAGGCAAAAGGTTGGCCAGGATAGCTTTCATGGTGGACTTCTCCTTCACTTGGCTGTCATTGGAACCCAGCAGATGTCCATCAAACACATCTGAGAGTAAACACACAAATATTACACTAGGACAAGCAAAGCACAAAGAAAATTATTTTGGGAAAATATGACCAATATAGGCCTGCAATTTCCAGCATTTCCTGTCAAATCAGTGGCATTACAAAATCATTTGCCTCGTACATCGTTCCATCGTACTAGTGTGTACACGTTTTGTGAAAAAAATGCACGTATGTGCGAGTGTGTTTATTCAAGTGTACGTGTGAGTGTACATACTTACCCTCTGGGATACTGATGGAGTCCTGCTCTGGGAAGGAGGGTCCGGATGAGAGCGGTTCTGAGCCCGTCTCCCCCGGAGATGGCAGCTGTAGCAGCGAAGATGAGCCCGAGCCAGATGGGAGGGTACTCAGATACCGATCCTCTGTTAAACAACAGGGCCAGAGACGCCCGTCAGCATAACAAACCAATGGCATCATAGGTCAAAGCAGAAGTCAGGGGTCAGCTGACCAACTGAGCCCTCACCTTTCTCGCCATTCTGCACCACTGGGGAGGGGTTTCGAGGGGAGGACTCCAGAGCGCTTGTCTGAAGATCCAGACAAAAACAAGGATTAATACAGCATCCCCATCTGTACATTTCTCTAATTCAGATGTTACCAAAATTGAACACAAACACTTTGGTAATAATGCAAAATCACACCCAGTTACAGTCCACCAGAATAAAAGAGACAGGCTTGAGTCAAACAAGATGAATATCGATACTGGCCAAGCAGAGGTATCCATTCAACCCTGTGAAGATATATTCTGGGCAATAACCAGGTGAACCCAGGCAGTGAGCCCAGTGTAACACCAACCTTGCTGTCGTCAGTCTGTCTGTGTCTCCCTGGGCTGGGCGGAACAGACAGACGCTTCCTGCCCTTCTCCTGCTGGAACAGGTCTTGGAGTCTTGCAGGGGAGAGAGACAGAGAGAGAGCAGGGATTACCTCAGAGCAGCTGAGTACAGTGCAGTACAGCCATTGCCTGACAGAGCTCACAACATGCGTGAATACATGGCCATGCTAAAGGCTAGCAATTGCAGTGTTTAGCTGCACAGAGCACAACAGTGTTCAGCAGAATCAATTAGCCAATGTTTTTACAGTACAGGCAAAATCCATCAGCAGTATTGCATAGAGTGCACACATTAGTATGTGTAGCAGTCATTACAATACAGTAGTACTATGCAGTGGATTTTGTGTTCAGTGGAACTGTGTATCGGACAGTATCCTCAGAAATACTGTGTATCAGCCAGTGACTTTTGTAGTATTGTCAAAAGTGTTTACTGTAACATAATGCAATGACCAGTGTGTACTGAAGTATTGTTCAATGGCCAGTATGTTCAGAAGTATTTTGCAGAATGTGTGCAGTAGCATGTGCAGCCAGTGCTTTTAGTAGTACTGCGTAGCGGTCAGTGCAGTCACCGGCTGTTCCAGGACTGCAGGGTTTCACACAGGCTCTGCTTCTTGATCACCACTGACTCCAGTATTGCCTGCAGCTGCTGGGGTGCATCCAGCCCACAGGAGAGAAGACGCGCCTGCAGCTTCTCAATCCAGCTGCGCAGCTCTGCCTCTTCCATCTGCGTACACACCGCAACACAACCAAAGAGATGAGCAAGGCGCCATGTGAACATACTCTAGTTTTCTCACATTAAAACTTAACAAACTTAACAGACAGTGAGCCCAAAAAAAAGATAATTTGAGCATGTGACCAGCACTAGATATTCTGGATGTATCAGGGGTCGGCATGAATAAAACCAAGGGGGTTCAGGTTGGCGAACGTGGACTTACATCTTTCTGAGCAAACAGATCCTCCATCTTCTCCTCACGGGTCTTACTGAAAGTGTCTGTCTTGAGCGAGGTGAGGCGGTCATCGATGGCCAGGTACACCTGAGTCACCCTGATAGAGAAAGAGAGGCACATTGGTTACTCTAAGCTAATTACCAATAAAACCACAGTGTATCAAATCACACAATGTTAATCTGTCTAACAGACACGCAGTGGCAGAAGGCTCTTACTTCTGAGAGAAGTCCTTGAGGTCCTGCAGCAGGCTGTTTTTGGAAGGGCCCTGGTTCCTGATGAAGATCTTTGGGGGAGGGAGGCAGATCTCCAACAGCCTCACAGAGGTGTAACTGCAGGGTGGAGAGTTAACAACATTCACTTTGGGCGAACGTACAGATTGACTGGACTCAACTGGATGGAGGCTAGCGGGACTGTTGTGGAACCTCCTCAAAAAGCACTGGCACACCCACCTGAAGGAAGCTACCATCTGATTGTAGGAGAAATACTGGTGGTAGTCCTTGTGGATGGAGTGCCCACAAGGCTCTGCGTTGGCCCGCCGGGTATACTGGTGCCCGTAGAAGCGGAGCTCCAGGTACTTGGCGAAGGACATCGACCACGAGTCATTGGACAGAGGGACAACTGGTGTCACCTACAAAGAGAGTTATGTCAAAAACACATGTACTAGTGTAAAAGCTGGCAATACAAACAAAAGAGCTTTTCTCTTCTTGTGGAGAATTTTGGTATGGTTCACAATTTTGACTTAACACTTAATTAGCAGTAGCTAATGACACATTTTCAGTCAATTACAGGTTTAGCAGACACACTTACTCAGGTCAACAAAAAAAAAAAAAAAACTTATGCTTTGAGTCTCATCAACAGCATCAGTTTCTCAAGCTGGATGTCAGCTAGGCAAATCAAAGGTGCAAGACAACAGCCCATGTCCTTCTTTGGGATTCAAACCTGCAACCTTCTGTTCACAAGTCCAGGTGCTTGGCTGCCCACCCAAGCCTTACCTGCTTGCAGATGCGGCACCAGGAGTAGTTGAGGATGGTGTGCTGGTAACCTGGCACAGGTGAGTCCAACTCCTTCAGAACTATCTGCACACAGCCGCTGCCGTGAACAAAGCGACGGATGTGGTGCACCATGGGAGTCTCACAGAACATGCTGGGACACTGGTAGGATGGCCTGCTTCGCACACACATCGGGACAGGGGGTGATAGGGCCGCCAGGGACAGAACTTGTTACCATCATCTCCGCTGACACTTTTTATGTTATTGATGTGTTAACTTATAGAAGTTAACCTGTTTTATTGTAATTTCATATAAACACATAAGTAGATGCTTATAACATAACATAAAGTGCTATCTTAAACTGATGTTCTTATCCTGAATTCATATAAGATGCTCAGCTGATATAGATCATACCTCTTCAAAAAAATATAATTTCAATAACTGAAGTCTTTCAGATACATACCCTTTTAAAATCCACAGCTAAAATAAAGGAATTATGTACGAGTATGATTCTCATTAGTGTTCATTGTGCTTATAACAGATATATGACATAACAAATCCCTGATGTTTTTTACCTGAAACAGTATCTTTCCAAAAATATGCCAAGGGTCAAGTCATTCTTTCCATAGAATTCCATTGTCACAATCCTGTCACAGAGTAAAAGAAGAGTTCAATGTCAGTCGCAGATTGTTAATGATGTCTGCATAAAGAAGGTGGAGTATACCAGGGTTTAGCCACAATGGATGGTGTTTCAATTGTTGGCAGTTATCAAAGCCAACTGGTAAATGTTGCCACCTGAATCATTGACCTGTGACATAACACTGGCTAATGCTTGCAAAAACCAATCAGATTTGAGGATATTGGTCTAACAAACTTTAACTTTCCTCTCCTGGCACTGTGCAGAAAGATCAGTTTAGGACTGAGACTAACCAGGGGCTGACGCAGGGGTTGGGGGCGTTGCTTGACTGCGCAGACGAACTGCTGAAGAGCACACACAGCCGTTGGTGGTTGACAGGATTCAGGCAGTCCATCTGAAGAAGAGCCACAATAACGTTAACCTAAACTTACACCTTAACCATAATGACACCCATCTATTTGATTTGGGGGTAATGGTAAGGGCAGGGGCAAGCAACCCAAAAGCCTGTGCCCACACCACTACTTATTTTTTCATTATTTTGCTCTACAAGTATCAGATTCCAGACTGTGGGCTACGTCTGTGTATTTTGACATTTCTGGTGAGCAGTGTGTTGGTTTCCCTTCTTACTTTGGTGGCCCAGGTCATGTCGCTCTGTGGCAGGCCTCGGTCCTCCTCGCTGTCCGCCTTGACGGGTGCTTTCGCTGGTGGGGCCTCCCGTGGCTGTGCGAAGGGATCGGCATCCCGTGTCCGGATGCGGCCCCCCTGGGCCCGGAAGTCGGCCAGGGTGCGGGCCAGGGTCTGGCTGCTGCCCAGCTGCTCAGCAATGCGCATTCGGGTGAGTCGGTGAGACGGCAGCACCTGGATGGAGCGGGGAGGGGCGGGAGGTAACCCCTGCAGCACCGTTGGCCATGCCACCAGGGGGCGCCCCGGTCTCCTTGAGCAGCTGCCTCTTGCGGCGGCCGTCCAGATCGCGGAAGTCCTTATTGAGCAGTGGAGAGAGGTAGACCTGCTCAGGGAAATAGTCCCGGCTCGGGCAGCGCAGGCCTGCCGGTGTCAGCAAGAAGGGCTCTTTGAAGGAGATAAAGGGCGAGATGCAGAGGATAATGTCCTTTAGCTCCTGTCGGAAAGCCGCAGAGAAAGATTTGAGCCGGTCGTCAGAGGAGGCCACCTGCTCTGCCACGAACATGCCTGTGTCATCCTGCAAGGGGTCCCGGAAGAGGCGGGGGGTGGGGGCGGGGCGTCTCCGAGCCTGAACTCTCTCGTGAGTCTCCCCTTACCAAAGACCGCTTGGGCCCTTCCTCCTCTGGTGCCGCCCCTGCGTCCAGGTCCGAGATCAGGTAGGGTGGTGACACGGGCGGGGGCAGGGCTGAGGGGCAGGAGACCGGAGTTGAGGTCATCGCATCCTGGTCCTCCCTCCCTGTGCCTGAGAAAGACGAGGGTGAGTCGTTCTTGGAGCCCCTGGGGCTCTCCCCATTCTTCAGAGTGGACTCAGAGACAGGAGCTGGCGAGTTTTCTGCAGGCCCTTCTTGCTCAGTGAAGCTTGTCTCACTATCTCATCCGTCTGGAAGGGGTTGCTGGTGTCCATTTTAGCCCCATCTCCCTCCTCTTTATCCTCCTCCTCCTCCTCCTCTTCCTCGCCTGTGGCACTCTCCAGCAGGCAGGGGAAGGAGCTGCTCTTGGCCAGGCTGGGAGGCATGGCAAACTCATCCATCAGGAAGGAGATCTCCAGCTGGGAGTGATAGGCCACGCAGATCATCATCACAATGATTTCTTTCACCCGTGCCAGCTCATACTCTGACGCCCCCCGCAGCTTAATGGTGCAGCCCAGGTGGGCGGGGCAGCCCTCGAAGAACATCAGTGTCTTTGTCTCATCCGCTGAAGGGAGTGGAGAAGGAGAGAAGGAAAGAAGATCAGCAACAGAACCTCCTTCCAAAAGCTAATCTGTACTTTATGCTCACCAAATAATCATAATCTCTTTCATGTGCACACACAAACACACAAGCATGTCTTTCATATCTGCAGATATAGATATATCAAATGTCCTTGGTATCTGTCCAAATCACATGAGTTGAGAGAAGAGTATTTCCCAGACCAGATGAGTTGAGAGAAGAGAGTATTTCCCAGACCAGATGAGTTGAGAGAAGAGAGTATTTCCCAGACCAGCTGAGTTGAGAGAAGAGAGTGTGCTTACTGTTGGCCAGCTGGAAGGAGTGCAGGCAGAACTTGTGGCAGGTGCCCAGGCGGGGCTTGGTCAGCAGCTGGTCCATGGACATGACCAGGTCCCCCTGAGTCATGCGACTCACTCTGTCAAGCACTTGCTGAAGGGCCAAGAGAGTCATACACCAGAGAGTTACACACAAAGAGATGGATTTTATGGATTTCTCCCATCCCTGCTAATAATAAGACTAAATATACTGTATACATACATAATACCCCTATACCCTACTGAATATGTTGCATAAACGCAATAGTCTATCACCATCATATAGGGAATAGATTTACTCAAGATTTTTATAAAATACATCTTTATTCAAAATTTTAAACCATCTGTGCTATCCCTGCTCTATTCCCAAAAGCACGGCACCAGACATGTTATTGAAACCAATTCTTGAATTGTAATGCTGCGATTTTGCCTTGTAAGCCGCTCTGGATAAGTCTAACAAATGCCTTCAATGTAATGTAATTCATAGTTGATGTATCAAACAATACAGTGATTCTATAAAGTCACAAAGCATCATTTTATCAGTGTCTTATAAAATCTTGGAACTCCACTTTTTCCTCTCTAGGGTTATCTTTGCACTTTTTGTACCATTCTTATGCACTTTGCCTTGTAAGTTGCTCTGGATAAGAGCGTCTAACAAATTCCCTTAATGTAATGTAATGTAATGTAATGTTTCCTGCTGAGTTTGACGCACAAATGGAAAGCTCATATCATCAGTCATGTACTATTAATGTTTCATGGCTCTGTGACTAATGACATTTATTCAAAACACCATGTGACTAAAAATCATCTAACACAATGTAATAACATTTTTATTCTTGGTGCACTGTATTTTTGGAAACAGAGAAGAACACAGAGTGGGAGAATGCGACTGCTGGCACTGACAGGCTTGACGTTGATGACGAGGGTGATGCCATGCTCCAGAAGCATGTCCTGAGCGATCCGGGACACAGTCTTCTCCACCAGTACCAGGTTGGGCCGCACGTCCACGATCCGCTGCACGTAGTTCTTCAGGAACTCCCTCTCCTGACAGACACAACACAACCAGAGATACCGTGTAGCCTTGGAAATATTACATTTTTACTGACCCTATTAATACCCTAAAAATACACTATGAGTGATCAGGTAATCAGATGAAGTGCCTGAATGGTTATCTAAGAAGAAGAACGTATTATCCACATAATCTCAGCACCCAATCAATCAATCAATCAATCAATCAATAATAAGTACTTATTCAAATCCCATAGGCATATTGCAGCTATATTTAACTTTCACCCACAAATATTTTTCATGTTGCAATGGTGGGGTGACTGACCTGCAGCACGATGGGGTCGATGCAGGTGAATTTGGTCTCCTCCCTGTACAGGTATTCTATAGAACACTTCAGCAGCAGAATCTTGGGGTTCTTAATGTACGAGTTCATCTGCAGATGATGACAGCAGTCACAGTAAGGTACGCTGTAAGTACTACAAATACCATGCATGTTTTGATCTCGTTTTTCCATTTCTGAATTGATAACCTTACCTTTTTATGGGCAATGTTCTTGGTGCAAACAAAGCCATTCACCACAGCAGAGTCAAACTTTTTCCCTCCCGGAATCTTAGATATAAAAGGCCACAACACAAGAATAATATGGTCACAATCAGTGTGCTCTAAATGCATGACCTTACATCACACCACTACTGTGTATTAGGCTTGGTTCTTCTGAGAACAGGGTAATAACAGATAATTATTCATGCACAAAGCATAACACAATCCTCTCCTCCTGCCAGCTCTCTGCATGCACATGTACACATGCAAATGTATTACAGATGTATTACTTTCATATCAGGATCCTTTTGTATACTGCCAGTTTAAGTGATATAAGAAGTCCATGGTGCAAATGACTATCTCACCACCATTGCACTTTTGTGCTTTAAATATTCATAACCATAAAGATTGAAATTGTGAAACATCAAAAACTGAGAACTGAAAAAACAACAGCTCAGTTAACATTTCCTGTAAGTTAACCTATTACACTCATGCTGTAATACACATAGGGTCAACAGTAATGTTTCTTGACATTTCATGTTCCAACATGGCTGCATAAGACAGTGACCCTAATTCTGCACAAGATTGTTGCACAAGACAGATTGAACTGGACAGGGGTTCACTGGTCTGCGATCCTGACCTTCTTGATGTGGACGAACTGGCGGATGTCCATGTCGTCATCACAGCTGCGCACGTCCGGCCTCACCGTTTGAACCACCTGCCGCACCACAGGCACGATGATGTCACGCCATGACAGAGAGAGACTCGCTGTACAGGAGCTGCTGCAGCAGCGCCATCATGTGGCTATGGTTAGCAGAGCTGCACAGACAGAATGAGTGATCGAGTGATTGAGATACTTTATGGTATACCTAAATCAACAGTAAGTTAGTTATAAAATAGTTATTCAACAAATGTTTCATTTGCCCTTCATAACAGATTATAAGCAATCAGTGATACAAGACTGATTTCCTGTTTAATAACTGATAAGAAAGATATGACTGTTGGTGAATTAAACAGTTTTATTTAAACTTGAACTGAATAAGAAAGCAATCTAATCTTTACAATGACTGCGTCAATATTGTTATGGCACTCACAGAAGTCTCTCCATTGCCTTCTTCTCCCCATTCTCCTCCCTCAGCTGGTCCAGGGAGCTGTGGTGCCAGCCCAGGGGAGTGAACAGCATCTCCTTGGCCTTCTCCTCCACACGTCTGTTAAATAGTGATTCTGGAGCAGGTAATAGAGTTAGATGTTCATGACCCAAGTTTCAGTTACCAAATGTAACGAACACAACTGCTATCATGAGAGAGAACAACCTTCTCATTCTATATTCAACATTGCTTATTATTCACATGTTGTGAATAAGCAGCTACCTTCCTTTTCACACATATCAAAAAGAAAACTCAGGGCCACACACAGCCCCTTCCACTGAAGAATCATTAAGAAAACAGTCACATAAAAACTTAATGACAAACCCTTGCAAACATGACCAAAGTGCTAAAGAATAGCTTATGGTCAAACTGTTCCACTAACAACAACCTACTCCTCAGAACAGTAAAATTATTTTGGATGAACTGGAAGAACAGCAAGGTGGGGTGTGTACCTTTTATGAAGGCGTCGCTGATGGAGATCTGCTGTCCCCCGTCTTCTGTCACCAGGAGCTCAGCTAAAGAGCAGGGAGAGGCAAGGCCTTACGAGAACACCGACCACAACAAAAATACCCTTTTTCTCATACTTTACATCACAGAGCGCCTCCACACACATTCACATGAGATATGGAATAACCAGAAAGGGAAGTATCCAGTGTATCTATTGGCGAGAGTCCTTCCTCTTCCACCACGTCAATGTGATTCACTTCTTTCCATGCTTGAGGATGCCCTTTCAATGTTTTCTTCTATTTTGTGGAAGACGCTGCTGTCCAATCACCTGAATTAACATCTAGGACCCAATGCTGATTGTTGTTTACAGGTGGTAAACACAGCGCAGAGACTGAATGCTTTCTGTCTGGTTGTATTCATCTCAGCAGAACTGATTTTTCGTTCACACTCCAACCAATAGATAAAGGCCTTGTCTTCCTGATAATTATCAAACAATAGCATTAGCAACAGCCACTTAGCACTCCTGTCGTAATCACTGCTTTTTTTAAAGTAGCGTTAAAAGATCCATGTCGGCGATGAACTTAACTGCCATTAAAACAGTTTTAGTACTAATGCAGTGAAGCATGGTATAAACTAACAGGACATTAGAAGCATGAATATTTCAAACAGCACTCCAAGATCCCATGTTTTGTGGTGAGTAATGGCTTCATCGAGACCAAAGAGAATTCGAACGGGCATTACAAATGATGTAATCAGGCCTAATCTCAGGTGAATTCCAGAGTTCAGGTGCGCTGTGGATAAACTGCTGTGTGGGTGTGTGAAGGTGGGTCTACAGCAGTGGGCCTAGTTGTGGGAGATCAATAGTGGGTTCTGTTTTTACTTTTTAACTGTGTCAGTTGCATGATTAAGTGCAATGTAACATCAACAACAACAAAAAAACCAAAATAAGCTGTGGCTGTCCATTACCAGTAGTAATGACCACAGCTTGAGGTCTCAACTAATCATGGCTGCAAACAAAAGGTGGATAGGAAGCTAACTGGAAATCATAAACAGGAAGGATCAATGGTCCTCGATCTAGCATTGGGCTAAATACAGCACAGGGTTGCATCACCTCACCTTTCTGTTCGGCCGGGTGCGGGGGCACATGGGGGTATTTGGAGTGCTTCTTGATGTGGAAGTTAACGTTGTCCTGCTCCACGTTGAGGTTGATTGAGGCAGCAGAGTCACTGTCCACCGCTGACTGGAAGCTGCTGACTGAGGTTCTCTTACTTGGGCTGGCAGAGTCTGTGTGTGTGTGTTTGTGTGTGTGTGTGTCAGGAATGAGAGTGAGAGAGAGAGGCTGGTTTTAAGATTGAGACAAATACAGAGGAAGTGAAATAACACTGAATTATAAATCTGAGAAACGGGAATCAGTGGAGAGGAGAGACAGACAGGAAGGTTCAGCTTTCTTCTCCTGCACATTTAACCTGTCTCCAAAACTATGAGATCTCTAAAGCGGGTGAGAGAAGATGGATGGTGGTACTACATTTATGTTCATCATAAATACACACATGGGTGGTATAGGGGATAATTTATGACATTTTGGCATATAGGAATAAGGGGAGAGGACACCACAGAAGACTGCTAGCCTGAGGTTACGTACTGGGCATGGGGTACTCGTCCACGAGCTGCTCTGTATCGCTGTCGTCGAACTTGATGTCTTTGAACCAGGAAGGTTCCGAGTGCCCCTCCAGAGAGTTAACACTGTCACTGTCCGGGGATGGGGTCTCTGAGAACTCCGTGCTCTACAGAAAGAGTTGATCATATTTGTCAGCAACATCTCCTTCACTTCTTTCATCTACCACTACACAGAACAAAGCACAGACAAACAGTATCACATAACTCAAATAACACCATTGTTGCAAACCCACACCTGCAGAGGCCGATAAAGGGCGTACTCGTCCCTGAAAATCTGGTCATGGTGAGTGACACAGTCCAGCCAGCGTCCATCTACCAAGGCCTGTCCTATAGCTATGGCTTGAGCCCTGAGGATAGAGATGGAGAGAAAAGGGGACAAATGGAACATTCTGTATTTATCAGTACTGTGGTGGACAGTAGAATTTATAGTATCAAATCAAAGATAAAATTTACTGTCTCCAGCAGGTTCCACAGCTTATGACAACCATGGCGAAAAAACGTGTAACTGTTGACAGTGAGCTACTCATGGCCACGGGAATGGGGTACCTTGTGGAGATGGTTCCATTGCGAAGAAGCCAGTTGACCAGCTCTTTTCCCACAATGCAGTTGGGATAAGTGCGCAGCCAGTAGCGGTGGTCCTGGAACTCCATGCCCGGTGCTGTTGTGACAGATCTTCTTCCACAAGTCTTTAAGCTGGGACGAATCCTATTGCACAAGGACATACTGTTGTCAGTTTCAGAGGGACCAGTTCACATCCAGAATAAAGTTCCAACTGCTTACTTTGTGAACATGATCTGAATTGTGTTTCATCCACGAAATCACAGTATCGCTATATTCAGCTGTTTGTTTGAAAACAAACCCCGTAAAACCAATGGTCTGTCTCCCTTTTAAAGGGTAAAATTATGTCTATTTGATTTTACCATTAATTAAACAATGTACACTTCAAAAAGAAATGGGGAGGAAGTCAGTCTGTACTAGGGCTTTCCAATCTTATCCAAAAAGGGCAGATATGGGTTTAGATATTTCTTGTCTCCCAGAAAAAAATACTGAATTCAACAAATCAAATACGGTAATCATAATCGTCAGTCAAGACCTTGATTAGTTGAATTGACAGGCCTGAAAACATGCATGCCATTCCAGGATATTACTAGATAATGAGTTACAAATATAAGGTCAATCGTGGGACAGAAGAGGAGTGATTGAAAGGGAAATAGAGAAAAGGAAAAAAGCAGAAATGAGAGCTACTACCAGCAGAATCTTGCGTTCCTCCTCATTATGGTCAGGTTTTGGCAGGGCCCGACTCGTCTGGGGGCTGACGGAGCTGTCGTAGGACGGGACCATGGAGGAACCCGAACGGTCCAGCGAGAGGTTGGTAATGCTGGCCGACCTGAGGATGACAAAGGGTCACTTCTATCATCAGCAACTCAAGATTTTCATTTGATTTCTGCCGCAATCAGTGAAGCACACTCAGGATCACTGCAAAATCCTCTCAGGCCAAATGAAATAAAAATTCATACAGACTTTCCACAAACTCAGACTGTACTTCAGCTGTAATTGACACTGGGCCAAATTCTGACAATGAAAAAGTACTGCAATTGTTTGATTAATAACCCAGATTTTGGTAATATCTGTCAGGGTAGCGCTGTTTCAAATGTAACCACTGCAGTCACATAAGTGGTGTGAAACTGATACAACATAGTTTCGATAAAAATATGGCTCAAACACACACACACCTACACACAAACACTCACCTCTTCCTTGCTGGAGATTTTCCCACATCCTCTGGCACTGCAGTCAGTCTTGAGCTGATGCCACTACTCTGAGACTCCTGATGGATCAAACTGATACAAACAGCCGCACATACACACACAGCAGACACACAAATGCACATGGACATGCATACACAAGTGCATTCACGCACACACACACACACACGCACACAATAATTATTTCCTTTAATTAACTTGAAATAGAAAATGTACGTTTCACTATCTATCCCTGTTTTCATAAAAACAAGGTGTTCTGTATTAGTAAACAACAGACATGCAAAAAAATTCAAATTCATTAGTGATAACAGCAAGCTTTCACTCATAAGGTTGCGAATTCTCTTGAGAAAAAAAAACAACACTATGACTCACTTCTTTCTTATCCCAATAGGAGTCTTTCTATATAAGGGGAAAAAAAGAAATAAGTTTTTTTTTTTTTTGAATACAGTGGTACTTAATACAAATAGGGAGGAGGGTCAGATTGGTTGTGTCACATCAGTTGGGGATACAGGAGGCTGCAGGCAACTGGCAATTAATCCCAATCAATACAATTCATGCGCAACTGGATGGAATCAAACAGAGTTTCATGGGAAAAAAATCGATAACCCACAAATTTTATGGTTCTTAAGACACTCCATTTGGCTTCATAACAGCGCACAGCCACCTTCAGTTTTGGTAATTGAAGCGTAGAGGGCAGAATTTGAAATGCAAAACTGAGAATGCTATGACCTACACTCTTTATATGATTCAGTCACTCCTTTACACACGGACCTGATAAACCTTAATTCAAAATAAAAATAAACATAAACATAATGGTGGGTTAGCAAATTTTTCCAGCACTCATCAAATTCTCTCCATGTAAATCTGTCAGGGTCAAAAGCTAAAGGGCTCCAATTAAGGGAAACCAGCCACATCTATCACCCTCACATTAACAGACACCAGCATGTTAGAACAAACTCTGAGGGGAGAAAGGGTGCAGCAAAGCTCCATTGGCAGGTCAATGCATGGGATGAAAGGAAAGGCAGGCTGGGACAGGGGGAGGACGGAAGATGGAGGGCATGCAGAGGAACATGAGTGGGGGGTCAGAGGAGGAAACGGGGAGGTGAGGATGGGTGGAGAGAGTGTGTGTGGCGGGGAGGAGAGGCCCAGGTGAGGGAGGGGCAGCCGCTGTCACCTCTGCCAGGCCAGGTCCTCCTCCAGGAAGATGTTGCGGCTGGCCTTGCGGCCCCCCACAGGCGTGCGCGGCTCGCTGGGCTCCAGGACACACACGGAGCAGGGCGAGTCTGACAGTGCGCTCAGATCCTCCCCGATGGAGCCCGAGTCTGCCGAGTGGGCGTAGCTCAACGCGATCTTCCGGCAGTAGGTGCAGGCCCGTAGGTCACCTGCACACACACACACACAGACATGTTGGGTGTCAGACGACAATGGGGGGGGCGAGGGCTGCAACGCTCCAGGCTAACCACAGTGGGGAGCTCTTCTCTGCAAATGCACAGGTCACTGCTTGGGAGTCTATTTCAGGTTACCACTCCCATTAAAAATGTAAATGTGTAACTCTCTTACAAAAGAAATACTGAACATACATGTAAATACAGCTTTCGTATGCCGATCCATAATGAATTGTTGGGATATATTTATACATTGTTGAAATTGTATTACTTTTTGAAATACATTACAACAGTCAGTTTGGATTCCAATTCACTTTTAAACATTCTAAAAAGTGGTTAGATAGGAATGAATGTGTGCTGGAAGCAATATGATAACCAAAAGACCAATTTATTATTGAACACCCTGATCACAATGCCGCTCAGGTAAACCAGGTGACTTAATCACATCTCTGAAGTATGGAACAGAACACATCGGCATCTCCACTGTGGAAGAGCCAAGGCTGCTAATCTCAGGACTCTGTCTCTTTGCAGCTTTTCTGAGAGAATTTTTGTCTTTTTCTTTTTTTTGTTTGAGTCTTCTTGGGTGGATATGATGAAGTAGATTTGGGGCCTTCTCCTTTGTCTCATGGGGTCATGATGGTATGGGATGTGAGGAGGTTCCAGGAATCCAGGAATCTGGCTGTTGGGCACCCTGTCCCCAGCTCTACCAGGACGGCAGCGGCCTGGCTCTTCGCCCTGCGAGACCCACCCCAGATCACTCACCCGTGTAGCCCATGAACTTGCCGGGGATTTCCTGGCTGCAGCAGCGGCTGCAGAAGATCTGGCCACACAGGCGGCAGTGGTGTCGCCGCCGGAAGGTGGTAAACTTCTCATTGCAGTCGTAACACTCCTTGCACTGGCTGTCTGGCATCCAGTACTGCTTCAGGTCACTGTCCTACAAAGGTAAAACATAAACACTAGTAAATATTTTCATATGTGTATGTAGACAGTGTGTGTCCCCATCAAAACTGCACATAAGGGGTTGTTTTGTCATCACTGTCCAATATTACTGTGAGTGCTGAAAGTCAAACGTGCTTTTGAGAAGCTAAGGAGCGCTGCTTTCCATTTTCTACTCTATCAGGGTGGTAATGATTACAACAAGTTTGTGGGTGAGGAATGGGGAAGTCTTTATCTTCTCAGTTGCTTCCTGCCTCTCAGCGGTTATGTAAACCCCTTTCACTCTGCCTGCTGCATGCATTTCTGTCATGTGGCTCTGAAAACATCAACAGGATGTCTCCAAGTGGTATGGCTACATGGACCAACAATTCCTTTATTTCTGTGAGTATGGTTTTGAAAGGTTTTCTGCTTTTCAATATGCGTAAATGTAATTCAAACCTGGCTCTTTCCCTCCATGATCTCCTTCAGTCTCTTGAGTGCAGTGCGGAGCTGGACAGCAGTACGGGGGTCATGGGTCCCCAAGGGGGCCTCTGATTTTCGCCGGCCCTCTGAGAAGACAAGCGCACGCGTGCACACACACACACACACACACACACACACACACAAACCCCATGCATACACACACATACACAAAGACACGTACGCACATACGGGCACACTCAGTATGGCAAAACACCGCATTGTAGGGGCAGCACATCAATTCAGGAAGCGCACAACAGAATCACAGTGGCACCTACTTAACGGATAAAAGAGTATGCTCTTTGAGAGGGCCAGGCAAAAGAAAAGTACCTTCAGTAACTTTCATTTTTATATTTAATGAGGAATGTTTTCTTTTAAGGCACAACCTAACGACAGTCATAGACATTCATAAGCATTCATAATCTTCTCACGGCAATTTCCAGAATATATTAGCCTGTACTCCTGAATTATCTAACCCAGTGGCACTCCAGGTGTACTGATAATTAGCAGGTATGAATGCTGACAAACACTTAAGACTGGCGTTATTACTGCATAATATTTACGAATGTTTCATGTTTGGTCAAAAAATGGGCAGCTCAAATCATACATATATGTAAGCGTACCATTTAAAAACTCTATATAATGTAATAGTTGTAACAAATTTCCTAATATCTTGAAACACAGGAGAGCCAAAAATCAGCGTTAGCTTCATTCTTCGCCAGACCTTGTCTGTTAGTGCAGGCAGCCACACGGTAAGCACATGCTAGAGGCGCATCAAACCCACTCAACGCAAAACTCATTCCTCAAAACTCGGGTTAAAGGGAATCCGGTTGTTAACTCTGTCGATCAGCAACACAGCATGCCAAACCATTTTAGAATATTCACCAAGAAACAGAGAGAACTCTAAGCACTGTCTGAAAGCAAACTCATAAAGCGGATCCCGTAGACCATCAACTTCCCAATCCACTGCAAACAGAAAAAAAAAATTCAGCTTTTTTAACTCACATTTGGAATTCTTCTGCATCCCCACTTCTTTTCAAAAAACAAAATTCAAATTTGCCAGCTTGTGTCAATTTTCTTTACCTACGTTTACGCAGAACGTCATGCTGTGGACCAGCCTGTAACACAGGTATTTTTTTTTATCTTGTTGAGTTGTTTTTGCATGTTTCCCCTTGTTGTCCTTTTCCTGAGGGGGTTTGTAATTGGCAGGGTTACCTGTTTGTCACTACGTCATCATGTTCTTGCCTTACATTGCACACAAATACCTGTGTCTTTAGATGGTTGGAACCGGGAACGGGAAGATGCACTTATCAGCAGTCTGCTCCATCCAGACATCTTCCACTATGCTACAAACCAGACGTTTTTTGGAACAGAAAATGCCAGTACTGATGCTGGTATGGATCCCCAATGGCAGATACAGACAGACCCAGTAGGAAAGTTCACGTTAGAATCATTTACAGGAGGATCTGCTCAGTAATGTGGGCGGGTCTCAGGCCCATAACTTAATCACCAACTGAGATGTTTTCTCTTTCACAGTCTTTGAAAACAGTGAGTGGTTTGATCAGATCAGAGGATTCCCGGTCATGGCGTTCGAACATCAACGGGGGTTGTGAGAATCATATTTGAAATGAGGAACGAAAAGATTCAATGACCCTTTCTCGGCAACAGGACTGGGTGCCAAGTCCAAGTGAGACACAAGAAAGCGATTAGATGACACATCTAGCTTAACTGTTAGGTGCTCATCTTCTTGTCCAGAATTAAACCCTGACCGTGTCAGTGAAGACTGTAACTATGAACTGTGTAAACAATGCTCAGTTAGCCATAGTGCTTCACCTTCATTCACTGAAATCTCACAAGGAGGAGGAGCTGTACCCAAATGGCATCATCACTTCAAATGCTCTTTTGCAGATACAGCCTGAAGATTTGTTTTTGACACATGAAATACAGGTCACACCAGTTCTTATGCAGTAAGACCGAAACACATTTGGGTGGAGTTTCCCTTTAAAAGCTATGTAAAAAAAAAAAGCATGGCCTTTTTCACAAACATAATGTGAACAAAAGAAGCCTACAATTCATTAATACATTTTCTTCATATGAATAGCTTGTACACTCATCAGTTGTTTTGGATCACACCGTGTCTAAACGTAATGTAATAGTGAATAATAGTCAGCATGTAAATCACTCGAGACAAATGCTATCTTTCCAAGGACATTTGCACGGCCATGTACCGGTAATACAAATGTGTGAATTACATGTAGCTTCTAATCAAAGAAAATAAAGCTAAAATGTCAGTGAATCTGTGTGTGTGTATGTTCATGGTATAACTGAAGTTACTAAAGGCAAATTACACTTGCCAATTCAACAGCATACAGGATTACTAAAAGTCAAGATCGAAAGAGTTCAATAATAAAAATAAAAATATGTGATTTGTTTGGACAGAACAACACCAGTTCTCCAAACTCAAACTACTTTGGTAGGGATTTCAGATTCTATCATTGGGATTTTAATATTGATTGGCACTTTGTTTGAATGATAGAATCTTTGAGCGATTAAATTACAATTCCTCCAATTGATTCATGTTAGCACTTTTCTAACTATATAAATACTCCCCAGTGCTATCTAGTGGAATGGTACCGATGGTGGCCATTCCAGATGGTAAACATGACATAAGAGTTTTCAAAGCGGAAACATTTCAACGGTGGAAAGTAGCGGACTTCACAGAATAGAAGTTACCATTGGCATGGGAGTTTTACTTTCTCTGCTTTATCAGTCAACAAGACTTTATGCACTGTATTCACTTGGGCATGGATTTAATATGTTGCGCCATTAATGGGTTCAGCACTGTTTTGTGGTCGTGCATTAACACTGCACCACAAAACAACAACAAAAAAATTGCTTATGCATTAGTAAAATTCTGCCCTCTCTATATCCTTAGCTCACATTCAGCATTCTTTGAGTAATATATCCTACCCATTTGACCACACAGCACATTTCCTACATTGCAGTAAAATTGTAAATTATGAAGCAAGCTATACAAGAAATAAAAACATGAACTGTTTTACTGGTTTGATTTACAGTTAAAAGTGGAGAAAATAATTAAGATATGACTGAATGAGTGCAGATGGAGAAATGAACCAAATGACAACTGCCAGATTTTGCATCATATGCTTATTATGAAATATGAGACAATACAGAGATGAACAGTGAACATTTCAACACGCTATATATATTCAGGTCAGTTTCACATAATCTATGCATGTGTGTGTATGTGTGAGCTGCATGTTTGTGTGTATGCATGTGAATGGAATTGTGTGTGTGTATGTTTATACGCATGCATGTGTGAGTGCATATGTTTAAGTGTTTGCTAAAGAGATGGGACCCTACCTGATGCTGTGGAGGTCCTGCGGAGCAGCTCTGGAGGGTGCTGTTTCCTGTGGGTCCCAGAGGAGTGGAGAGAGTGAGATGGGCTGGACCAGCTGCTCCGATCCCTCTGAGGAGATGTCACCGCCACCTCCGTCTTCTCCACCACCGAGGGAGGGCGGCCCTCATCTGAGTACAGACCAATCAGAACTGCACAATTACACCTCACAACCAATTACAAAGAACAACAACAGAAAAAGAAATAGACTGCTGTTTTGTCCCCATCTGACTGCATTTATATGGACCTACTGGAACAACTGAATAGCTTTATTCAGTCTGATATTTTGAAAATTGATATTCAAATTTTACTTATACTTTGGTCCATGAATTTGAAATATTTTAAAATAAGAATAAATATTTTGTGAGGCAATTTACCAACCAAGTACTATGACTCCATAATATAAAAAGTAAATAAAGAAAATGTTTTGCTTCAAAATTAATTTACAAACTTTAGTAACCTATTTCAGCCCTTTCTCATCTATTCTCTGTTCAGTGTGCATCACAATGCATTGTATGCCATGTGTGTTTGTTGTGACAACCTAAATATTTGTGTGATTTTCACAATGTGACACATAACATTAAGTTCCTGAGAGACAACAGGATGTATCTGTAAGGACATAAAACAGTACTTAAGATAGAGTCTGAGATTAAAATAGACAGAGACTTTTGTAGAAACAGGAACTGTAACACTCACCAACTCACATTCGTACTGTTATTTGGCTAATGTAGATAAAATATACAGACTTTGCTCTACCTGTGTTTTGCATTCAGATACAGTGTTCACCATTGAGAATGGCGACATATACTGCACTTTAATCCATTCACTCATGCTGTTCCCTTCAGAATCTGCGCTGTGACAGGCTATATTCTGGACTCTCAATATCAGACCATCTACATGGTTTCATTAACTTTTCTGGCATACTCTCTGTTGTGGATATCTCCATCAGAAGAAGTGACTTTATTAGTAAAGCACAACTTCAGAAGTTGCCCTTTACTATCACTACTATCTGGTCAGGACCCAGCCTGAGGGCTGTCAAACTTCATTATGTACCACACTAAGTACATTAAGCAAGAGGCTCGCTGTCTGGACTATGCCAGGAGAGTTCATCAGAGGATGGGAAGTGGAGGCACATGACAACCAATCATTCCATGGACTTACCCTTGGCCAAATTCCCACAGGAGGCCACATGACCCTCTGAGAGAAGGAAGTTACCTCTTTTCATGCGTCACATCAGAGTGCTGGAGCACAGCTGGTCACAAGACTCATGTGTGTACCTGTGAGCTAGCTGGAGTTTATGGATAACGAGCTGTATATGAATAATGCTGCAGCTTACTCATGTGACACTGTCAGCTGCTGCAATATAAGTTCAAAACCTTCTTCTGTTTCTTTTCTGGTTTTATGGTTTACTTCAAAACAACACTTTGCATGTGCTACATCATTTTTTGCATTGATTGTGGCCACACCACTATTATTTTTACTGCCTATTTGCATGTTTCAGCAAGCTTGATAGAATCAAACAGTGACCTCATTAAAATGACTTTGTCTGACATACCAAATAATGGTCTTTCATAACCTCTGTATTTTTTTTAATGGAGTGAATAAGTTGTCCTAGGATCTACATATAAATAGCTTACTGTGCACCATGTTGTAAATGTATGTAAATATGTGTGGAATGTGTGACCATGTGTGGGTGCGTGAGCGTGCAATGTGAGCCTGTACACATCTGCATGTTGCGTACGTGTATCTTTCCGCAAATGTGCATGCACATCGTGTGTGCATTGGTACTGTATATGTGTGTCTGTAGCTCTGTACATGTTCCACGTCTGCCTGTGGCTCGCACCTTTGCTGAACCGGAAGAGGCTGACGAAGGAGCTGTAGGCTGAGCGGAGAGGGGGCTCGTCCTGCTCAGGGGTCAGAGGCTTGAAATGTGTCAGGTGTGAGGGGCTCCGTGGCAGGGGGGGCGGCTCTGCGCTCCACTCCAGTGTAGAGGAGGAGGAAGAGGAGGACTTGTCGTCAGCAGCCATGTCACTGCTCCTGTGAAAGGAACGCAGAGGTGCTACTCAGCCAGTGAAAGCCAGTAACTACCAAAATACGTTTGTGCAGTACTCAGATCACTAATTAAGCAAATAAAAACTTTTTTTTCTCTGTGTTGCAACAAGAAGCAAATAAAAATATTTTCTATCTTCAAATTTGCTAACTAAAGATCAGAATGTGGGTGTCTGTGCATGTTTTGTGAATTATGTTTTGCCTACAGCTGTGGTCATGTTATAAATCACATATCCAACAAATGTGAAAGATGGATTATAGTAAGCTCTCTCGGCTACTGGTTTCATGAATTTCCTTTTCGATCAGATATTTTTTGCGTATTCTTCATGTAGGTAAAGTTAATTTATAGAACTGACAGCAAAACACTTAACTTGGTAAGAGTGAAGAATATGCAACCTATGGAAAAAGAGTGAACATTTTTGAATTCTCTACAGTACACAACAAGAGGTTTTTAAATGGTCCTGGTGCAAATGCAATTTAATATTCTGCAGGAATAAGGTAAAAACCATACTGAAACAAGATATCTGGGTAGCAAAAGAAAACTACATCTACAGTTTACCCTCATAAGTGTTATAGCACTGAAAACATTTAACCATGGAAATTCCATAACAAGATGATGAACCCCTCCACAGGTCTACTTCACAAACGGTTTCCAGAGCAGGACTGTTGCACAGTACTGGAAAGCAAAAATGTATTTTGTCTCGGATGGAACTGTTATCGTCCTCAAATGGTTTTCAGAACATTAACTAAGTGCATGATATTGCAATAGCCAGGAGTCATCTTACTTTGCATTCATCATACAGACAGAAATTATGTAATTCTGGTCTAATTTGAATAACTGATGTCACATCCCCACAAGACAAGAATTTAATTAAAAAATGCAAAATCTTGTCGAACAGTTTTTCTCAAAACAAGGGAAAAAAATGAGAATGTATATTTTTTCCATTTGGTAAAGTAATAAGTAGCATTACTCTTCCATGAGTCAGAAGCTTTAGTTTAACAGAATTCTTGGTGGGCCCCACTGCAGATTAGCCCCAAGAGTGTGTATGTCACGTTGTGGTCACATGACCTCCAGTGCACATTCTCAGGAAGTGACTGCATACCTTGAAAACTGATGGCAACAATCATTAGAGAAAGACCACATGACAGCAATACACTATCAGAGGACAGCAGTAATATATCTTCAAGGCAAGAGAGAACCCACTGTAACTGATCATGTTCCTCCCTCAGTGAGAGCGAGTTTATGTGAGTGCTTTCACATTTGGCATTCAAATTGTATCCAACTGCCTTCTTGTGTATCACTTGTGACAATTTTGTTTGTTTTTACTAAACATTAAATTACTAAATATTTGCTTCCAGACATATTCGGTGCTGATTGTGTTCTAAACTACAGTTTCTAACATGCAAATATGCCACTCAAAGGATCTTACTTGTCAGAAACATTAGGCAACCCAAAACACATGGGTATGAAGCGCATTGCTGCCGAATCTAATACTATTGTGCACAACTAATGACAATATCAGGAACATTAAATGGGTTTAATTAGCATTGAGATGCAATGCCTTAATAGATAGGGAGAAAAAGGAAGAAACAGATAAAGTAAGACTCTAGGCCTCCCTGTGTTGCACAAATGTTTTTTATACCTCGTTAGGTTAAGGGTCAGAGTTGGGATATGTCACATCTCTTTTTTTTAATATTCCAGCCAATACACTGAGGTTATGAAAACTTTTTCCTCCTTAGGAAGTGAAAGTGAAATACAGAACGTGGCTGATTTTGGAGAACAGAGAAGCATTTTATGGACCTTACTGCACTGAAATCTCTTTAAAAACAAATGTATATATGGGCTTAATTATATGTGACAGGTGATTTCTCAATTGAATTTTGGTCGTTCTAGGTCCCTTGTCCATCAGTTAATAAAACTGGTGCTACTGAATTGCTATGTTTGACAGCTCTGTTTGAAAATGCATGGGCAGCAAGTCTGTTCCCACATAACACTCAGTCAACATGCTGCAGCATGTCAGTAGAGACAGAAGAGGCTGGAACACTGCACAGCAAAATTGTAGCAAAAGAGAGCCATCAGGACCCTAAAATGATTAGAGCTCCAATGTCACCTTTACCTCACAGATTTAACCCAGTTATTCTGAATTATTGTACCAAAGAATATGTTTTGATTAACTGAAGAAAGTCAGTGATTCACAACGGTAATCCTTCTCAGTTTTTTGTCCTGATGCCACAACTACCCAACAACAATTAGCTTGTGGTATTATCGTATTTCAAAACATAAGTGTAACGAACACATGATTTAAGCATGATTCTGCAAAATAGTCTGAGATGTTAGTAGAGGACAGGCTGGACCAGAGGATGCAACATGTTATAATATGAATTATAGAAAATAATAAGTCAAACAGAAAATTATCTATATGTGGAAGCCACTCTAGAATGAAAGACATATTATGACATTGCACCTTGCTAATATCTATGAAACAACAACAACAATTCACAAACGGGATTCAAACCTCAAACTCTGAGGATTTCATCCATCTCAATTGAAATTATATATATAATATAGAGACTGAGATAAAGACCAATTAACCTTCGGCGACAGAAATAATCTGAGAAGACCTTGATGTATTGGTGTAACATGTGCCTATCAAGTCTATGACGAGGGAACCGAAGGTTTTCACCTGCTGTTTGCCAAGACAGATCAAGCCCGGCAAGCTTGACAGCTGTTTATGTTTGCAATTTCAAGTGCACAATGACATTACACCGTAGAATTTCCATAGCAAGCTACACTTTCGATTTGCCATGTAAATATGTCCACTGTTTCATATCTAGTTATTCATTTCTCTAGCAAGCTAACCTGAGCCAATGAAATCAATGCTCCATTTTGTATCGTTATCGATATAAAGCATCATAAGTATCAACCTAAATCAGCTGGCACTACCCTTTGCCAAAACGCTTACTATCGACACCAGCTCAGTCCCTCCATTTATGTAGTTAAATATCAAACAATATGGCTTATAACGACAACATAAAATAACACAGCATTCTCATTCCAAATAAATATCCGCTACCATCACAGTTCACTCGCTAACCAACAAACTCGATGCTGTCATTCCGGCTACTTAGCTAACGGTAGCTAGCTAGGGCTAACGGAAGCAAAGCAATGGTGTTGCAGCAATGATGTCTAATTTCAAAATTGTCTAACAACATCACAACCGTTTGGCATCCTTTAAGTTAAACCCATCTGAAAAGGTGTGTCTTGACGTCATATCTACACTCATAATTTCGTGTACAAGTGAACCGGCTACCTTAGCTAGTCATTCCAGAGGCCGTGAGAAATAAAACTAGCATGCTAGCTAACTAGCACTAGCTGTCAAAGAAGCGGAAATCACTTGCCACTGGCCTAAAATGGGTTGCAAACGAACAGTTTACCTGAACAAAGCAAATCTTCGCTGGCATTTCTCTGAGAATATTCAGCGGCTGAGTTATGTCAAAATGAGTATTGTTTATATAACAAACTCTTCCTCTTGCCTCTAGTTTCTTCTTGCCATTGGATCGCCACCTTCACGGCCGAGACAGACCGAACTGGTCGAGCGCCGGTACAATCGAACAGTTATGATCACGAGACCAGGCAGAGAGGTGGTTATGATACGGAGTTGTCAATACCTGTTTATAGTATTGCCAGTATATTGGCGCAACGATACTTAACATTTATCTGACTGTTCGTTTTTAAGCACTTGCTTGGTCAATAACTTGCCCGAGAACAACTATTCAAAAGTTACAAATATGGCTCGCAAACTACTCGTTTAATGAAAAGGAAACTGCCAAAGCATCCAGCAAAGACAGAATGTATTGGATCTTAGGTCTTATGCTGAGTAGGTTGTATATTCTTATGCCAATGTGTTCATGCAACAATCATAAACTTCACATCTGTGAGCAGACATTGCTAAATAAGGGCGGTGTATCGTTATTATTGCTCCGAAATGTACTACTGGCAATGCAGCCAAGACTCCCTTCTCAAGCAAACAGTTTACCTGTACAAAGCGAGTCTTCACTGGCATTTCTGTAAGCATACTCAGCCGCTGAGTTATGCGTAGTGTCTGGTTTGTATATAAAACTACATGGTTTTCTTCTTGCCTCTGTTTTCTTCTTGCCATTGAATCGCCACCTTCATGGTCGAGGCAGACTGAACTGGTCGACTGCCTTTACAATCGAACAGCTGTGATAAGGAGACCAGGCAGTAGGTAGTTTAGCTGCAGCATTGCCAAGTCCCGCTTAAAGAATTGTCAACGTACAGTGTATTGGCACAACGATTGTTAACATTTATTAGAATATTCGTTTAAAACCATTCCTTTAAATTTTCTAGGGTCAATACATTTCCCGAGTGTAACTATTCAAAAGTAATAAAATATTACTTACAAACTAGCCATTTAATGAAAATGAAACTATCATCAACCAGCAAAGGCAGAGTATATTGGATCTTATATCTTGCCCTGTGTAGCGTGTATGTTGTACATTTACATGTGTTCAATGCAATGTGTTTTGACTACGCAGCCAAGACTCGCATCTCAAATTAAAATTTTCAGGGGAGGCCTACCTCGCCTTGGATCTGAGGTGGGGTTGGAACCAGGACCGCATGATGTTCATCACTGTACACAATTTCCCGTCTTGTTAAATAAGGAAGAAGTCATCTTGATGCATGTTTCCCCTCTGCTGTTGTTTTGCTGGTGTACAGTCTCGTCAGTGTCTCCATAATTATGGTTGTTGCATGAGATAATGCAGCTAAATGTCACCTTTGAACATACGTGTCCAATTAAAGAGTTAAAATGATTCACTCAGGTTGTGACATGTTAATCATTTGATGACTGTTGCTGTGGTGTTAGTGGTGTAAAAGGTCACGTCATTCGCTTTCATAACCAGACATGTGTCTGAATTCCTAGATGAGACAAGATGTGTTCATTCTCTGTACTTGTTGTGATTTATTAAATGATTCAAACTGATACATTCAAGGTGCACTTGTGAAGTAAGAATCACAATCAAATCAGAACACAGATCAACAGATTTTCATTATATCAGATATCCTAAATCGCTGTGGATTTTATACATTTTTTAATACAGGAGAACAGGCCATATTGAACCCATACAAAGACCCAACTGCAAAGAAATCACATGTACATTACTAATGACTAACTAGTGACAGAATTATGTGATTTAAAACATCAAATACTGTACTGTATGCTGTACATGAAGGTTGTAATTTTCAAGTTTCACAGAACATACACGGGAGGACCAAACATTCAAAGACAAAAACTAAGATTTTTGAGCTGATTAAATAGGCTCAGGAACATAGAGGTATGCTTGAGTGTTTGCGGTCATCCGGTCATTCCATGACTTTTTAACCATTACATTACATTTGCCACTGAAGCACTGTCTTTGTTATAAGATTGAATTAGAAACATCTGCATGCACATTTTCATGCCCTTTTTAATTTCCCGTACTTTTATTGAACAAACGTTTGATATTTCCTGGGCATAACTCGCATTGAGATAATTGTCCACCCCGAAATCGCCCACTAGGGGGAAACGAATCAGTACATTGCTCCCAAGTACCTCCCAGTCTGAGGGATACTAGCCAATCTCAGATGGAGTGCAAGGTATCCTCGTTTGTGATTGGCCATTATTAGTGGCTGGTCCACGCGTGTCAGAGAATTTTGAGTCGAAACGGCGGCAGTGTATTGTTTATATTTAAATAATACAGAAAGAAAACGTTCTGCTCCAAGAAATTGCTTTAATATGTAAAGCTGTTTTATTTTGGGTACATGTTGATGATTCACCTGGAATATAAAACAAAGACAACACGATCTATAAAAGAAAGCATAACTATCGTGAGTACTAGCAATGTAGCACATACAAGCTGGACTTGTTTTCACTCCGGTTAACGTCGGGCTTGTTAGCTATCAGTAAGATTGTAACGTTACAGTATAGCGTTTGATCGGCCTATTTTGATTAACTAAATAACCGATACACATGCGTATATAATTAATATTTGCAAAGCGTCCAGGTTATGTGGGTAATTTTGCTTTAGCGTACCATAATCATATATGCTCCAATGTAAGTTAGTTGGCTGGCTACCTGGGAAGACATACGCCGTGGTTAGCTCATGCTAGTAAACTTTAGCTTTGTAGATGTTCCATCCTGGTGATAACCGTTAACACAGGTACTGTTGAACCAAGCTAATGGTGAAATATGTCTTTTCACAAATTGAATTAGCAGCCAACTAACTAGATAATTTACTTTGTGAGATCCTTTAGCTAGGGAACAAATGTTTTCACTAACGTTAGCTCCAGACTAACCAACAATAGCTATTACTGTAGTCAACGTATCGAATGTTACCTAGATAGCAATATTAATGCACCTCTCTTCTGTTTCCCCTTACCATCGTTCCCCACAGCTACCAAAACCATGCAGACTCAGAGCATTGCTGGGCACCTCGCCAAAGTTGATCCCATAGGTATAAAAACGGCGACGAAACAAGCATCTCTAAAAGCTGCAAAGCAGAATTCGTCGCTGGCTGCGAAGATCAAGACAAAGATCCAAAGTAAGTGTTTCCCAATGATATTTAGTTTGTATACTTCGGAGGTGTAGGTTGCTGAACTGTCAAATCGATGCGAAACCAAAGTGCTACAGTTCCTCTTAAGCTAAGATCAAAGTGGATAAGATGAAGACGGGAAAAATCTTCATTTGCATTGTTCGATAAGAACGGTCTGTCCAGTTATGCGGATGTAGGTACATTTCTCAGCTTTTGGTTGGTCTGTCCTCTGGCATTATACTGAACCCTTAATTGACACACAATTTTTCATGCTTTGACTTTGTTCCCTTCCCCTTCCCCTTAGACACATCCTCCTTCTTCAAGGTCTCACTGAAGACCAACAACAAGGCCTTGGCCCAGGCCCTGGTAGCTCAGAAAGAGAAGAGCCGACAGCTGGAAACTGAGACTGTGCGTCTGCAGAAGGAGGTGCAGGCCCTCTGTTTTGACCTTGCCCTCCGCCGGCACAAGCACAGCCAGTTGGTGGGTCTCCTGGAGTGTTAATTTCTGTTGCTTGGGTGCAGTAACATTTTGTCCAGGCTTTGGATTTTATGTAGGCCTTTTCTTCACTGGTGTCCACTGTGCAACATGTGAAACATCAGATCTTAATGAGTAAAAGTAGCAGTTTCCTCTATACCAAATGGTGGGTATTTGATGAAAGTTGAATGAGAGTAAAGAAAGACATTTAGCATGAAAATAAAATTAGGCAGTACAGGCAAGAATGTCATTTTCCTGGTCAAATTGTCCTATAGACATTATAAAACATTTTCATTTTAAAACCAGCTTTTGGCTTGTAATGAAACTTCATTTTTCTCGCCTTTGTTGAACACATATTGCACTGACATAGAGAAGATGTACCTTTAGCACAAAAAGCTGTGGATGTGGGAGAAAGTTTGCCAATGCAAAAGACTTTATTTAACTTTGACATTCAGACACAAGCGTTTACAAGTGTTTCTCCATGTGCTTTTTCCAGGTCACACTCCTGAAGGAGCTCCAAGCTAATGCCTTGAACAGCCTGGTGGCAGCAGTAGACCTGCTCTCTAATGAAGATGTAAGGGCTTTGGGAATCCTCAGTGCCCCAGGCTTTCTGAAAATGATACCATGTCAACAGTAGCATGTACAAAAAGTGTTGTCCTCTGTGTGGTGTGGATATAACAAATCAAGAATGCCTAAGTGCACCTCTTGGACTAAGTAAACCATTCATGCACTGAATTTTTCATTTTTAAGAGACAATATTTTTGGGAAAACCAATCATGTAAGCTGTCATTCATTTGGAGCCTTTATCTGTCACCGGTTTTATATAAACTCATGTAATGTTTGTCTGTTTTCTTTTTTAAATCTAAGGATTCTGTTGTTAAACCTGAAAATCTAAATGAGGAATCCCCAGCAGATACTGCTGATCCTGGCACAGATCTAGGGAGATATAAGGGTTTGGTATCAAAACCCAGTGCCGAAATGGTGCCGGTTCCCATGTGAGTAGTACCTATGCAGTGCAGGTTTTAGTGCCTCACTTTGGTGCCACTTGAAAAATATTTAATACTTTTTCAAACATAATCCTGATTCCAAATATATTTCCAATGCAGTTTTCTGTTAATTTACTCTACAGGAAAGGAAGAAGGGAGCCTCCTCAATCTGAGCAAGCTGGAGATACTGTGAAACTGACCAGGGAATCCAGTGGATCCCACACAGATCAGCTGAGGAATCCCCCTGAAGAGAACCACAACACAACTACACTTCCCAGAGCCCAGGTTTCCACTGGTGGGAAAAACATGACATTATCTTTGTTTGCTGCACTATCTGTGTTCTTTAATGCTGGATAATTGCATTTGAAAATTAAATTTAGACTTGGCTGACTTGTATTTTTATGATTAAGGATTTTTTCTGTTTAAACTGAACAATAAAAATGAATATTAGTAATGCAATCAGTTGTTGACCAGATTCAGAGTAGCCTGGCATGAAAATTTTGTTTTCAGCTATGTTTTTCAACAAACCATACTTTGTTTTTATCAGGGAGGACATCTAATTCGGGTGCAGAGATGTCAAAAATTATGCCCTCACCCAACGAGCAAATGACCCGCCCATCCACTGGACTGCAGTTGGAATTAGACAGGTGGTCCCAGATCTATTCAGACACCCCTGCAGAGACAGATATGAGCCCAGTGGCCCATGCTGTAAATACAAAGTCTGTCACAGAGGCTCTAACAGAGCCATCCACAGTGGAGTCCTGTAGGCTGCGGGCCAACCTGAAGGTTGAGCCTGCCTATCCAGAGAGAACTACCCTCTTTGACACAGAGATGGAAATAACCCTTGGTGACAGTGCAGCAGAAATAGTCACAGTGGAAACAAAGCCCAAGAAATGCAGGAAAGAGGGTGTGGGTAAGTCTAGGAAAAAGGAGAGCACACAGAAGGATGACTCTCTTCCTTGTAGGCAAGCAGAAGAAGAAAAAGAAGAGCAGCTCTGTTGTAGGAGCAGAGACTCAGAGTGCAGACATCCCTGCTGTGCAGGGGCAGATTGAGCTGCAGAAACCTGCTTTGTGCCCGCCACTGAATCCCTTCAGTCCCGCTGAAGAGGAGGCCGAGCACAGACACATAGACCAGATCGCAGCTCGCCGGGGCGCTCATGTCACCTCCCGCAGCACAAAACGTAACAGGCGCACTCATGATGTCTTAAAATCCACAGGGACTTTTGCTAGGGAGCAGAACCCAAGAGAAATGTACTTTGTCTCTGTAGACAACAAGCATATCAACAGCGGCTTGGATGACCCACTGGAAGATGATTATTTCAGTAATACTGAAACTCAGGGCTCTGAAGTCAAGGATAAGGCAATCCCCTGGAAGGCAGACACTGAGGAAGGTGAAGGCCTCAAAGGAAGAAGTAGAAAGACCATTAGCAGTGAAACAGGTGTGATCTCAGACAACCCCGCACAGGATTGTGTGTCCACTAAAGTTCTCCCTGCAAGTGTGGAAAATGAATCTGCGTTGGAGGAACGTGGAGATGGCAAAACGGCCCACTTGGAGGGATTAGCTGTAGAAGAAACCGACATGTCAAAACTCCAGAGCATACCTTACTGCGCCACTCAGCCCACCTTGGCAGGTAAACGGAAGGTACTCTGCCCTGAGGGGTGTCCGCCCTTGGGCAGTGAAACAGCAAGGAGCTCCGTGGACCTGAAGGCTGTGGTCATGGAAGAAAAACTTCTCCAGGAGACTGTTAGCCCATCATCTACTGCTATTGAGGAGCCCAAACCCAAGAGGTCAAGAAAAGAGAGTGGAGCCAGAGTGAGAAAAAAAGAGAGGGACAACACCTGTTCTCAAGTGAAGAAAAGGAATAAAGTGAACAGCATTGTCCACAAAGAGAAAGATCATGGTGCAGACCTCCCAGTCACATGGGGACAGAGTGGGACACATAGACCAGCTTCTAGCAGCCATGCCAGGGCTGAGCAAAATGAGCTCTGGACTGAGTGCCTGGAAGATTTTGGCAAAATTATACAGCCAGTCACAGCAGACAGAGGGAAAGATCTCAGGAAAACTTTTATTGTCAGTTTGGATATTAACGGTAGTAGTGCTACACCTGAAACCACTATCAACACACATTTGCTTGCCCTTCCAGCTGCTGAGGAGAACTATAGAACCATAAAAGAAGTTGCTACTCAGAAAAGTGTTATCCCAGTCTCTGCAGACTCCAGCTGCACAGAAGATCAAGGAGGTGGAGGTAACTCCTGTACCCCTGAAACTTGGAGCCCTGGAATGATGAGTGAGGGATTCACTCAGGCCAAACGAAGAGAGGCTGATGCCCCCCTGTATGAGAGCTTTTCTGCAGTTAACCGGAAGACATTTGTAATCTCAGAGGGTCATGCACAGGACCGCACATCCACAAAGAGTCCCATTAGGAGGGACACCATAGTGCTGGCTGAGGAGGTGCATAGTGGTGGACTCACTGCAGGCACAAGGGACCCGGAGGGACTGCGGGAAAGCCTTAAGATGCTGATCATGGAGGAGAGACCCCCCTGGGAGACACTGGATACCTCCTGCACTCCGTTCCGTGAGTGGGACGTCCGACCTGAGTCCGCTGCCTCCAGTCCCCTTACAAAGCCATCATCTGCGAGGGTAACTGTCTACGAGGAGCAATCAGACCAAACCACCGAAAACTCTCCAGGTAAGTGGGAGAAGCCCAAGCTAAAATTTAACTCAAGAATATAGTGACACCAGGGATTGTTGAAGTAGATTAAAGCCTACATACATAATGACTGCAGAAACCACAGGTTTATTATTACTGAATTTTGAAGTAATTCTACATATTTTAGTAAACACAAACCTAAAAGTTCTGAATATGAATTCCATATACTTTATAGCATTAAGACTAAGTCACATCAGAATAAACTACATCAGTCTCTATATTTGTGCATATTTTACTCACCCATTATAGTGAGCAGAGCTTTGAAGAGTTTGACCAATACAGCTCTTACCATGGATGAGGAGCATGGAAGGATGAGAAGACGTGGGAAGGCAGTTGTCTCCTACAAGGAACCATCCATCAACATGTGAGATCTCACCTCAAATAAGTTTCACTAATATCCTATGAGAACACAGTACATTGAGGAGGAAGTAGATAGAACAGGCCTTAATATACCTTTTTTGTTTGTTTAATTGGTCTGGGAGATAATTTATGAAGCACACTTTAAGTGCCCCATTGTCCCCTCCATTAAAACAATATTATGCATGCAATAGTTCAGTAAAAACCCTCACAAATGTACAGTGGCGATCAGACAATTTTATTGAACATGCAGTTTTTCCTAGAAAGATAAATGTAATGCATAGTTAAATTGGAGTTATTAAAAGTGTTCATTTTTAGATGATAATTGTTTCACATTTTGGGCCTCGTAGTAGTGTGTACAGATGGTGATGCAATGCTTTTCTTTCTTTACAGCAAAATGAGACGTGGAGATAAATTTACCGACACAAAGTTTTTGAATTCTCCTGTATTTAAAGACAAAAAGAAGACAAAAGTGCACATTCAGAGGGCTGAAAATTCTGTACACACAGGGCATTGTTTTAAAAACATGGATTAAGATTTTTGTTTCTTTTTAAATTTTCTTGCATTATTTATTTTTGTTACTGCGTTGTCCTTTATATTTTTCACAACCCAATACAAAATAAAGTTTTTCCCCAATTTAAAATCTTAGAGTTGTATCTTTTTCTAGCCCTCAAGGTTGAGAATATTGTTTGCATTGTGTTAATAGTTGCTTAGGTGCATTGTTAAGGGCCATGAGAGAATAAAAACACACACAGGTATTAATTGTCAGTAGAGTGAACTGTTTCCCTGTTCATTCCAGACAGTGAGTGTGCAGCGTTCTTCCCATCAGGCATCTAATTGGCCAACATGCTGCATAGCGACCAGCAATGCTGTCCTTGCACAGCATAAGCAATCTGGCCCTTATTGTTGGAGTGATTGACAGGGGGAGGGGGTTAGGGTTGAATTACTAAGCAGACGCTGTTCACTTGAGAGTTCGCTCTCTGCCACTTCCACATAGAAACCTCAAGCACCAGTGCAGTGCCGAGGCTCCTTGAAGTCTCTGTGTTCTCTTTAAATCCAGCGGGGCAGACACTACAGGAGCAGGCCAGGAGGTGAGCATGCCTGTTCCTTGAAGATTTTTTTAGCTCCCATGAAAAAACAGTGAGATTTTATGGTTTACTTCCTTATTTTTGGTAGTCATTTGCTTCATGTTGTCTTATTTATTTCACAGATTTATTCAGCTACCTGGAAACATTAAATGTGACTTGATAACCCATGCCTGTAGTTAATGGCAGATGCAATAAAACACAGCAAGCTCCTAATTGAGACTCATCTTCTGATATATACTTACATTTTATGTAAGTACTCGGAGTAGATACTGTACATGGTGGCAATATGAATATATTCTGTGTGATTTACAGGGTTTGTGCCTTTTAGTTACTTTGTACATCCTTTGTAACCTTCTGTCAGAAATTTTGGACTGAAAAACTGGAATTAATCTGTATGAGCCTCTTTTACTACCTGGAGTTCTGTCTGGTGTTTCATATAGTGCGTTTAGGCTAACAACCAAAATAATGTAATGCACTTCAGAGCTGCAGCAGTAGTTGGTATGTAAGGTAAAGGAAATCTAGGGAAAGTGTTTGCCTGCCAGCCTTAAATAAAACTGCATCATTGAGTGCATAATATTTTATACACCCATGTTAAAAAAGCTGTTTAATTGGGCTGCAACTGGATGGAATTTTAAGATTTCTCAACTCTTTCCAAAAACCTTTGAATGAAATAAAAATTTCATTTCAACAAGTGTTTACACTTTCAGAAAGTTGAATAATACTACGGTAAATACTTACTGGATTTACCCCCCAAAGAACTGACCTTGGTGCCTTTTAATTAAATTGAGTGTGTACTGTTTTTTGTTTGGGTGGGTAACGAGTTTGTCTCGGTGTAAGCCCTATGCCAATAACTTTCCCAAACTCATTTTAAGGAACAGTAGTAATTGGCATCAGTCAGCAGGGTCTGCTTCGAGACAGGTCTAAGCTTAGGGTGACCCGATGCTGTGTACACAGACCTCTGTGTCAAATGCATGTATCACTTTTCTTGCTATCAGTAAAGGAGTCTAGTTTGTGGTGTCATGTTCAGGGCAGTCCAGCACTGTGGGCCCCTTTCAGCAGTAAGCTGACCCCTTGCAGTGGTGATGTAAAGGTAAGCAGGTTATCTACTGAGACAAGCCAGGACCATTACCTGATCACTCTCTTTATACCTTCCCTTTATCAGCTTACACAGTCTCCCATTTCTCTCTATCTTTCTATCTCTTCCTGTCTTTTCTTTTAAAATTTATTTTAAAATTTGACCCAGAATAAAATCATCAAAATAAAAATGAAATCAAATTTGCTCAGGTAGCAAGATTAAAAGCATGAAAACATGACTGTCTACAGTCATAGAAGTGGTACAGCTGGTACTGATAGGAAACATACTCAGGCATGAAGGGGAAGTTTTTGGAATTTTTTCACAAACATTCAGAGGTTGTAGCAGCAAGCATGCCATTTAGCATTATAGTTCTGACCCTTTTTTTCTCTGTGTGAACATTGAGACAGGGGTCATCTCCGGAGAACTCTGGTGTCGGTGGAGATCCCCTCCTTTTACATGTGCGACATTCTGACATTGTGAGAGTGATTGGTCATTGCTTTAACTAATGGAAACAAGACGCCTGAAAAAAGATCTCCAAGCACTGTTGTAAGTGGTGATTGGCAAATATGTGCAAGATTTTAAAATATTTTCACCTTCTAACTGAATGGAACAGCCATTGAATATGTTAGAATGGTATGTCTGTATCCATCTTCTAAATTTTAGAATTTACACAATTGTATTATCAGTGAGGGAGCAATTGATATATCATGTCTTACAACTTGTGATTTGAAATTTTAGAAAAAGAAATATGCATACAAGAAAAATGTGGAAGAGCCTGAATTGAGTTGTACCTCTGCTGCAGGGGAGATTACATTGGGCAGAGGCTCAGAGAGAAGAGCTTTGATCCCCGGGGGAAGAAGGCCTCAACCTTGCTGGATGACTTGGTAAGAGCTTAGAAATCAAAGTCATATGCCCAACCCACCCCACCACAGTCTCCAAGATCTATAGCTCAGACTGAGTGACTGAAAAAAAATGACCTGTTTTCCATGGTAATAAAGAAACAAGGCAGACATTTACTGTGGAATTAATAACGTGTTTGTTATATTTCTCAGATTTTTAAGGTTTTGCAGATGGGGAAAAGCTGTTTAATTCAGATGTTAAAAAAAATCGAACTAAAACTGCTCTAAAAATTATTGTATTTCCATACAAGTATCATTTGTTATTTTACTAGGCCACTTGTACCCAAAAGAAGCAAAGTGTGAACACTCATTGATACACAAGCCTCACAGTTTAGTACAAGAGAGCTTGTGCCAACTGGACAAAAGCCACATCTCTAACCTGATTGCAAGTGGTAACCTGTGGGTGACATGGCACACAGTAATCTGAGGAAGTTGGGCTGCTCTTACCCCAACAGGACAAAGTCAACAGTTCCACAGCTGCAGACACCTTGCCACTGCAGTGGGTTAAAACCCAGACTCAGAACTGCAATATTGAGGTTATGGGGTTTGTGCTATGCACTTTTACTGACTGAGCCTTTTCTGAGCTTTAGACATTACTGTTAGCATTCCCAGCCATCCTGCTGTACCTTTGTGTCTGTGTTTCCAGGCCCACTATGACTTAGCCATTGGCGTTGGCCTCTGGTGGCTGGACGACGGCGAAGGGCAAGATGTCATTGACAGTGACCTCTTGTAAGTATCAGGCAATGAAACAGTGTAAGAATGAGGGATTGGCTTCTACTTACCTTACACTGAGCAGGTGGCAGCTGATAGTCCAGTAGAATAGATTATTCTGATCTGATAAACTGACATGTGAAACTTTTTGTGCCTACATTCTGCTGCTCTACTGACTTCCATCTGTTTATTCAAAAGAGGGGTCACCAGTCCTGGGTATGGCCAGTACCCCAACCATCTGGAGCGAGAAGCCATGATCCTGTCCACCTTTGCTGGGATGGTCCTGGTGAGTTGGGGGAGGGAATGAACCGATTGCACCTTAATTCCCTTCAAACATAAATCAACATAAGTCGCAAAGATATGATAACTCCTGTATTTGTATCCAAATGGCAAGTTTAAATTTTGGACTTAGATTCTTTGTGGATATCAGGCTTTTGGAAACAGCTGTGAAACCTGTTTTCGAACACACAAAAATATTGGTCCGTGCCCACTCCTGAATGTTTTACATAAGATTCTTTTATTGAATCACCTACTCTGTGTCCACAAATCATTTTTTCGATTTTCAAAAGAAAATGACAAGTCTTTAACTGTCTATTGGGCCTTGAAAAACATCAAAGGCTATTTTTCAAAGCCCAGCTTATGAAAAGATTGTGAGACAAGTTATGTCAAAATGGTAGAAATGAATTCAGTGTCTTGAAACTGGAGAAGGTGGTGATCCTTGTTGCCCTCTAAAATGCCACAGGAAAAGTTCTCACTCTCTAATTAGCATCTGTTCCTCCTTCCTTTTCCTCTCCTCTTTAATCTTTCAGAATAGCCTGCCTGTGGAGGAGGTCCTGTCTCTCTATACCTGCAAACCCTGTTCCTCTTACTCACAGGAACAAACCAAGGTAGGCCCAGAAAGCCTATCTCCTTTTTTTTATACCTATCCTATGTGCTTTTCACTGCCTTACCCAAGCAAGGAGCTGAAAATGTTGTATGCTGTCCGTAAACATTCCCGAATAAACCTTATGCTGTATACTAGGTATGGTTCACAGGTTTTGTGGTGTGATTACATATTGTCCACTATGTATTACCTTGACAAGGACAGGGCTGAATGAAAGTAAAGCTGACTGATCTGTTGACGCCTCTGCAGAGCACCATTGTCCACCCCTTCACGTTGTCCTACCATCCATTTGCCATGCTCAAGTCTTACAAAGCCGTGGCTCACTCCAGGAGGCACAGTAAGAAATGCTCACCTATTAGATGTCAACAAATGTTCTCTCATCTGCAACTGGAACATAAAGGCCATTTTATTATTAAATGTGTCATAAAACTTAATGTTGTATCCTCCTTGATGGTTGTTATGTTGTTTTTTTAAATGACTGCTCTATGTGCGTTGTTATGTTATTCTGTATTCTTTTTTGTATCATTTGGAATGCTGTTATGTAATCTTAATGGTGAGTTAAGTCAAATTTGATTGACTGGCTATGGCACCATTTCAGAATTCAGCTGCCAGGGTTTAATGAGGAATTTGTTCGGGGATTAAGAACATACCTATTCTGCCTGTGTTTGACAGTGTTTTCTGTCTCACTCTCGTCCTGTAGCCCAGTGGCTGCAGCGCTGGCGGGCCACGCGGTTAAGGCTGATAGCCTTGACCAGCGCACATCAGAGCCATCCTCATCCTCATCCTCATCCTCAGCCTCGGCCTCCCCGCAGCCCTCCGTCAGTGTGAGTGGACCTGTGAAGCTGACGCTGCCGTTCGGGCTTGTCTGTCACAAGACGGAGACACCATAATGAAAACCTGGAGACTTCAGTTTAAAGAGTTTAAATCTAGTCTGTGGACCTCATTCCTGGTCTTAGAGGGCTGCAGTGTATGCTGTCACCAATTAATTACCATTGATTATACATTGAGCAACTCACCTCACCTATGTTTTTTGGGTGTGATCTGTAAGAGGAATGAAAACAAAAATCAACATATACTGTGATCCTCCTGGACCAGGAATGCAGAACACAGCTTGAAAATGAGAGGGTAGTCACTGCCACCTAGTGTTGAGAAACAGAACCTTTCTTGATGTGAGCAGCACTGGAACAAAGTTGGGGAATTATTTTGTTGAACAGGCTGGCAGAGCCCTCAAGATATTCATTCAGTGAGATATTCATTCAGTGACATTCATTGTAGTGAGATGTACTGAAGAGGGTGCTGGACTTACCACCAGTCTCTGAGAATGAAGGCCTTGCTTTTGTGCCTTTTAGCACCTTTAATCAAGTTTCTATCATATCCAGATTTACAATGTAGATATTACATATTTGATGTATGAAGGTTATCCTGAACAAGGGTTTTAGATGAGGAGATGAATGACAATGACATGAATGGTAAGGTGCCTGTCTGTCCCTTTCAGGCAAGTGATGACTCCCTGAGAGATGTGACAGAACACTATGAAGGCTCAGAGGAATCTCTGCATGACTAACTCCAAGATTCCTAACGCCCATCATGACATGAGAACAGGAGTGCCGTCCAGAACAAGCATCTTTCACCTGTGCAGCCCTCCAGCTTTGAATACAGATCTGTCTTTTTTCTGTGGACAAATCATTTATCCATAGGTGCATCACGTAGTGTTTTGATTGGCATCCTGTGTTTCCTCAGTGAAATGCTTGATTGTGCACTGCCCAATACTTTCACCACAATATGCTGTTATTTTGTCCTCATAGACCTGTAACAGAACCTCATGTAGCTATGTGATCATTCATCATAATGTTATGTGAATAAACTGAAGTGTTAAAGTTTTTGTAATGAGTGAATATGGGTCAGACGTGTTGTACAGTGGGTGGGATTGGCTTGTGCCAAAAGAGATGTTGTCTTTTGCACTTCTCACCTTATTGACACTGGGTTGGTACACATGGTTACAGTGCATACCCTATGCTTTTTCCAGAATAAACTCGCTTTGTGATGACGTTAAACATTCCAAACCATAAACATTAATCCCTTTATTGTGGATTAGTGGATAAAACGTCTTTTGGGAGATGTATGAAAGGGGAACGTGGGTGAGCAATGTGCCCTGCTAGGACTTTTTGGCTTGATGAATCAGGGCTTTTAACTCTATGGACAGGATCAATATTTGGCAGCGACACCAGGGCCCAAATCCCAGTCATTAAAATAACAAAAAAGTGCGATCCAGTGGCCTTTGATTGTGGTTTATAAAACTGGCCCAGTCTCTTTCCCTTAACTTTCACACTGAGGAAGGTGCTTGAACTTCGTTCAAAATGAGTAAGGTAAGGACCTGGTGGAGACGAATGCAGACCACCATTGTTGCAGATACAGGTGACTTTGTGCATCTGAAAGTTGGCCACACATTTGGAGATTATTTTTAAGGGTTTGGTATCAGGGCTGCAGTGAATTGACAGGATTTGTAATTTATAAGTTGTCTTTCAGCTATACCTAGTTTGTGTTTTACTGGCATTCAGAAACTTTCTGCTAAAGACAGTAACTTTATTGGGAGAATGTGAACAAGAAGATGAAAAGAAAACAACGGTCATGTAGGTACAGCATAAATTTGTATCAAAATAAAATATGAAATATCACTTGACCCTTTTATATATAGTTCTGTATATGTTTTCATTTATGATAATCTTCTGTTTGCTTTTCATGATTATTGGTCGCACTTCTCTGTATGGCATAACAAATCCAGGTACTACTCAGGCTATTTACAATTGGAAATATAATGGTTGAGATGGAGTAGCATGAAGATCAAGTGGTCCTCCTGTTCCCTTCATCTGAGTTAAATGACATGACGGAGGCAACGTAGGGCCGTTTCTTTCTAACCATACCGCTGTTTTGTAATGTTGTGCTCCCTTGTGACATGGCTGACCCCTGCCTTCAGATCATCTTCTACGAGGACAGGAACTTCCAGGGGCGCTCCTATGAGTGCGACACCGACTGCGCCGACATGAACCCACACTTCAGCCGCTGCAACTCCATTCGCGTGGAGGGCGGCTGCTGGGTCCTGTACGAGCGCCCCAACTACTCTGGCTATCAATATGTGCTGACCCGGGGCGAGTACCCCGAGTATCAGCACTGGATGGGCTACAACGACACCATCCGTTCCTGCCGTACCTTCTCCTATGTGAGTAACCAAATCTCTCCGTGGCAGGTAGCATGGGTTGCACATTATGTCAGTTACCTTTGGCACTCATGCCTGGCTGTTTCTGGTTGTGACGTTGCTTTGGAAGGTATGCCATTAGTTGGATTTCCTTTCCAAAATGTACTTTTACATAGACTGGCAAAAAGACAGTGAGTAGGAATGTAGAATTATTTTACTTTCCAGCTACATGATGTGAGTTTTGCTTTCCTTCATAACTATTTGGGTACTGTTGTTACAATGAATAACATAGCATTACCTCTTCATTATACAAAAAAAGTTTTTTTGAAGGATTGCTGCATTGCTAAAATAAATTGATCAAAATTTGTCCTTTATATTGATTCACAATTGAGTGTAAGATTTAGAACTATTCTTCCCAAACACCGTTAGTCGAGTTCAGCTATCATAGGAATGATCTCCAAACTGAGTTTGTTTACAAAGAAATACACCTCTGTTCACTGGTAAGTGAAAGGTGATTAAATGAAAAAAATGAAAACAGTCCAGACCATTGTCACAGAATTCTGGTGCAATTCCGTCACAGTCACAGTGATTGAAGCAGACAATCTTAGCAAGATTTGCACGTTGTTAAGAGCAAACATATGTTCACTGTTGTTGGAGTTGTTTTGTTAGAACACTGTTTTGACCAGTGAGATCCCTTTTGGCATAAATATGTTAAAAAAACTATTCTTCCATACATAAAGTAAACACTTTTTACAGATTCTGTGGCAATATATCCTGCTCTTTGGTTGCTTTGTTAAAATAGAGCTCTTCTACCCTCTGCCTTAGCACCGTGGCTCTCAAATCTTTAGATACAATACATTAAGGATAGAGCTGAAAACATAAGAAGCTTGTAACATTTTCCTTGTATTCTATTGTTGCTTCCAATACAATACAGCTAACACCAGATTGACCTATGTCTAAGCCAAGTAAATGCCAACAGATTTAAGGACAATCCATATAAAAAGAACTGGGTGAAAGTTTTATTCTCCTGCATGAAACCTAAAACAATCCATTATTTTGTATGGCAGTGAATTTGCATCACATTTCATCGTAACATATGTAAAATAAGTCTTGGCCTAACTAGCTTCTTAGATGATCATGAAGCCAGCTTAGATGCACATGAAACCAATACCAGTGAGGGGTAAAGCAAGCCACAGAAGCCCCGCTCACCCCTACGGTTGTGTCATTTCAGACCAGCGGTGGGCCCTATCGCATGCGCATCTACGATCGCCCTGACTTCCAGGGCCAGATGATGGAGTTCACCGACGACTGTGAGTCTGTCCAGGACCGCTTCCGCTCCCGCGACATCTACTCCTGCCACATAATGGAGGGCTACTGGACCTTCTACGAGCACCCCAGCTACAAGGGGCGCCAGTACTTCATGAGGCCTGGCGAGTACAGGAAGTTCGGCGACTGGGGTGCCATGTGCGCCACCACTGGCTCCTTCCGCAGGATCACTGACTTTTAGGGTCAACCCTCCCTCACTCCCGGCACTGGCTTGTCAATAAAAGGAGGATGCCATACACAGTGGTGTTGTGGGTGTTTCATGCATTGCAGGGTTGTAGTTTCATGGGAAGGGTTTTGAGTTCTTCTGGTAATATTTTAGCTCTGTCAGGAGGGAACCACTTGAACCACCGAAAAAAAGGTATGCAGATGGAAAATTGAGAAACAACACCAAACGTGAGCAAAGATAAATAATTATCATTAAGGAAGAAACAATTACTACAACTGGAGTCAAGTATAGAATATTTTACTGACCTGATAATCTGTAAATTGATCACCAATTTGGATGTTGATCAAGCTACCCATCTGCAATAATATAACCTCTCTCATGTACGCTTCCTCATGTATGTTGCCTCTCTTCTACGCATGCACAACTTCCCATTGGTCAAAGTTAACAGGTTAACAGCCCTACATTAATATGATTTGCAAACAGTTGACAAGCTGGGGTCAGTTATTAGTATACTTGTGAAGAAGGCTGAAAATCCTGTCATCTCTCAGGATCTTTTTTTTTCCTCAGCAATGATTTGAATGTTAGATGCTGTTGGGCAGTTTTTCTTCATTTGTTGCTTACTGTACCCTTTCAAATGGTAATAAATCTTCAGCTGTTGCATGCAACAGAAGTTCACTTGACGTTCTTAGTGCAAGACATCCTGTGGTCTGAGACGTAAGCATTTGAGATAACCAGTATGACTGCCACATTTAAAATGTCTGTCTGTTACCACTGTCTTTGTTTTACCACACCTAGCATCTGTAACAAGTCCTGTGACCAAGCAGTAACTACAACAAAAAAACAGTAAAAAAAAAAAGCATGTATCCCTATACCTTCACCAGAACAGTCAACAATATTATATCACAGGAGTCAAAATGCAATTAAATTAAGGGCCACTAGGTAGCGCACAAATTCAGAGAAACAAATAGGATAGCATACAACAATGCATTCTGATGTAGGTGCTGAAATCAATTTAGTCTTTCAGTCATGAAATGACTAACAAAAGACTAGTTCATTTATTTCTCAGATGACTGTGGATAACAGCTTGGTAGAAACTTGGAACTAATTTCATAACCAACTGAAGGAGAATTTAGAATTCAGTCATGCACCAAATTCAAATGTAATGAAATGTAACTGCCAGAACTGACACAGTAGGTCATCTGATCAATATAATATAAATATAAAATATTTACTAATATTTTAGGGGCCTGACAGAGAGTAAAATGTCCTGAACTATAGTTCTGTAATTTCTGGTAAATGTAATCTATTGCAGCCCATATAACACATAACTTCCCATTGGGTGCAACATCAGGCCAGAAATGTAGCACTGTTCCTCCCCACTCTTGCACCCAACAGTATTATATCATCTTTATGATATCCTTTAGGTGAACAGGACCTGTTCAGATTCCTCTGCTCTCCCATCTGTTGATAAGGAGGGATGGTACTGACTCTGTTGCCATGGTTGCATCCCTGACAGGCCATACTAGACCACAGGAGGCTACACAGGGGCACACATTCAAAACATGCCTCACTGGCAAAGGTCCCCATTAGAAAAGCAGCTCACACAATGGCCATGCATGCCAGAAGACCAGCAGCCATTGTGCAAACAGACACACCTAGTGCTGGAATGGGCACACAGATTCTGGTGATTTTGGTAAATGTCATTAAGGTACATTAGCTCCTCATGAGAGGAACTCTGTGGATCAATTGCTTTGGTCAGTTCTGCGACTGAATTACAATACTCATGTACACTGACAGTGCCACCAGTTGCCAAGAGACTACATGGGTTACACGAGTGCTAGCCTTGAATGCTAGGCTTACAAGTTGTTGCTATGCTATTGTCAATAAGTGTAGCAGTTGGGTAGCACCTCCTGATGCATGGTTGTTCCAAGTTTACTCCTCTGTTTTACATTTTGGAATGCCCATCATAATTTTAGTTCTGTCCCATTTTGTTAACTGTTTTCGATCCAGTTACAACTTATTTTCAATCTTTAGTTAAGCAGTTGGCTTAGGGAGATTGCAGTTGCTGGTTGCTGTTTGTAACCACAGGTGTCAAGCAGGAAGTATCCTGCCAACTTTTCTCTCTGCGTTCCACCTGCATTTTGCCATCAGATTTGTGGTGCCAGCTCTATCAGAGAAACAGGCTCTCGCAGATTACACCCATTCCTCCTTCCACAACTCTACAGTGAATTATGAGACAGCCTGCAGGCCCCAGCCAACAGGCAGTCGCTGTAAGGTGTGTCACACCCTTAAACCAAATGTTTAAGCAAGAGAAGCAACAAATTAACCCCTTACATTTTTTTCTAATGACTGCACAAGTATTATTACAATAATGACATGATACAAAGTCACAAAACTAAATCATCATTCATGAATGAATATGATATTGCTGCTTGAATATAAGAAAGTAAGAAAATCTATTTAATACCATCACTGTTCGGCCTCAGTACATTGTGCATCAGCTCAATTTGGTGTAACATATATAACATGTTGAATTAGCTTAAGGTAGTTTGGCTGTGTAACTACAGGGACACTATGAGGGGTGTGGACAGAATGTTTTCTAGCCTATGGTGTGCAGTATATTCTATGACATGGAATCAATGAGCTTTTCAATGGCTTTCAGGACAGCAGCTTTTGCTGGAAACAATGATTATAGTGACAGTGGCAGTGGATGTCACAACTGCAAAACACCTGTAAAGTTTTTGCTGACTACAGTAAATGCTGATTTGAATGACAAAAAACAGTGATGCAGGACATTTCCCCCTAGACATGTATATAAGTTAGACCAGGTAGGCATTAGTTGAAGCACTGCACCCAGCTTGACCAACAGCAAACATGGGCAAGGTATGATTTTTGTGGCATTCACACCCATACAGTGATTAACTGTGCGATTCAACATCCACCTTTAGTGTACTGATGTGGTCACTCACCTGTATTCTGTATCGATGCCAACGGGCAGCTTTCCGTTTTCTGGCCTGACTTCTTTTGCTGTTTCCACAGATTATCTTCTACGAGGACAGGAACTTTGGTGGTCGCCACCATGAGTGTATGAGTGACTGTGCCGACCTGCACTCCTTCTTCAACCGCTGCCACTCCATCAGGGTGGAGAGCGGCTGCTTCATGATCTACGATCGCTCCAACTACATGGGCCACCAGTACTTCCTGAGGAGGGGAGAGTACTCCTGACTACCAGCACATGATGGGGATGTCTGATTGCGTCAGGTCCTGCCGTATGATCCCCATGGTACGAGCACCTTGAAAATGGCCTGTGTTTCACATCACAGCACATCAAATGCCCATACTGCCATAGAGAGCAGTTTGAAACCTTTGACAGAGGTCCACAAAGTTTGCAAAAAGTTCAAAACCTTTTGTCTCATGCCATAGATGTAGAAATAATCTCCAGGCAGAAATTGATTGCCATGTTAAATGCTAGCTTAATGGGTTGTAGAAAGCAGCCCCATATATCTTTTAAAAAACAACCCACATTTACATTCACAATTTAAATAATTAGTATGTAACCTGTGCACTCATGCCAAGTGGTTTTAGTCCATAATCAACAAACAGAACTGTTGGTGTAAGAAATATTATAGCAATGTTTAATAACCTTAGTGAGCTGCTAATTGCAAGTAGTTATTTGTCCAAGAGGCATGCGGTGACTGTAACTGTGACCATTAGGATTCAAATAGGAGTTTCATGGATCCTCTGTAACTATTCCCTCATTTTCTCCCACAGCACCATGGCTCATTCCGAATGAGGCTGTACGAGCGCTCTGACATGGGTGGCCAGATGATGGAGCTGATGGATGACTGCCCCAACGTCATGGACCGCTTCCACTGGTCTGACATCCACTCCTGCAACGTGATGGACGGCCACTGGATCATGTACGACCAGGCCAACTACAGGGGCCGCATGTACTACATGAGACCCGGCGAGTACCGCAGGTACAGCGACTGGGGAGGCATGAGCCCACGGATTGGGTCCATCAGGCGCATCATGGATCTCTAATGAAGGAAGAGTCCTTGTGAGGCTCCTGCTGTATGCCTTTTTTCACACGTTGAATAAAATGGTGTCAGTCCTCAAGTGTTTTCAGTTCTGTTCTTGCTCTCTGCACTTGGAAGGGGCCCTGTTCCATCTGGGTGGGGGAGGCAAAGTCGGGTCAATGCTGTTGGACATTCTAGCTCTACTCAGAGGGCTGAATAAAGCACTGGAGGAACTGACATATGCCAGACAGGAGTCACTCATTCTCTTCTTGGGTCTTGTTCCAAGGTTCTTTGTTTTATTCATGATACCTTGCAAGGTTCACTAATCACCACACACAGACACTCTTTCAGTCATTTTTCCTTCTGCTTTGTCCTTCAAAACAGCAATTAACATTTGGCATGTTCCTAATTTCTAATCACATTTATTTAAACGATAAAGGTGTGCTACAGTGTGACACAGTGTCAAGTTCCTGATTTCTAATCACATTTATTTAAACGATAAAGGTGTGCTACAGTGTGACACAGTGTCAAGTTCCTAATTTCTAATCACATTTATTTAAACGATAAAAGTGTGCAACAGTGTCAAGCCATAAAGCAACCACTTGATTTGACATGCAGCAAGCTCTTGAAGGAAAAAACAGAAACGCTGGGGTGGTCCACTTCTATAAAACACCTTAAAACATGAGGTTATAAGACCATAAACAACAGGTTTGCATTCAATTAAGCTACTTTTTCAAATTGTAGAGGATTTATATTATAAACTAGATCTGTATTTGCATGTCAAGGTTTTCAAAGTGGAAGGATACACAGTTGCAGTTATAGGTTAATATCAAACATTTATTCCATAGTTAGTCCAGCTAACCATGTTCTTCAGCTCAGAGGTCAAATGAGACCTATATATAAGTATCAAGGTTAATGCACCTTCTAGTCAATGAGCGGGGAAACATGCCAGTGTGTTTGCTTGTGTTAGAGGAGGTTACGCATCCACAGAGAGTTTGGGAGCCTAAAACAGACTCAGTGTAAAAGGTGCACAGCCACACACATAATATCTACTTGACCCTAGTGAAGAATCAGTGTAAGAATAGTGTAGTAGCTGGCAAACCTGTAATCCCATCTTCTTGCAAGACCTAGTTAATTTCTCTTGAAACCCAAAAAAGCTTCTTTCTCTTAGACGTGGTTCCAATCACAATCAATCCATACTGAATTTTTATTCTAAATGTTGATATTTTCAATTTACAGCATCTGTACAGCAAATTTAGCAATCACCAATATTAACTGTGCTTGTAGTCAAACATAATGACAAATGTTGATTACATCTAGGACTAACTATGCATTAAAGGGCATCTAGGATGGTTCCATCAACAAATATCAATTCTATAACTTGATTTTATCAGCTAATGTTTGCTGTGCATCATATTTCTCAGTATTCAAATCAATTAACATTTAAAAAACCAACCCAGGGAATATGCTTGGATATTTACAGTACATCAAATGAGAGGGTCTTACAAGGACATGAACAATTCTTGTTATTGTATTTCCATGTGAGTCATCTCCAAAGGTTTAATTGCATCGGAGATCAATATGTGGTTCCTGGTAATTTATGAGTAATAATATACATGCATGTGGGGAAAGGATGTATAAACCATTAGCCTAACTGACCTACAGCTATGGAAGCAAACACATATTTAGTTTTCCAATACAATACATCTTTGGGCATCGAAATAGGGCTATTCATCACCCATATTAAACATCAGAACCAAAATAGCATTGTGTGCTCACGCAGTCTAAGGGATAATAAAATCTTATGCTCGTAAATTCAAATTGTGCATTTTGAAGTGAGCAACAGACCCCTGATAAAACAGGGTCTGATGCTAGATCCAGATCTCATCATTCCGTTTATTACATATAATATTTATACCATATTTAATAGTAGTTTAGTACTTTTATTCAGCAGTGTGTATGTGCATATGTGTTCTTATCTGTATCAGACCTGTAAGTAAGTAATGTGCACATTATAATAACCCATATGTGACTGGATATGGCCCTGTATCTGTTAGCCTTTGTCTGTGTATAATGAATTTATATTACACACTGTAAGGAAATGTCCTGTAAGTCCTTTGCTTATTATCATAAGTGAAACATTTTTGTTCCATAAAGAACTTTTATGAACCCTTTAATAAGAATTATACTTATAACACCTGTAAAATGCTTTATTCAACAGCATTTAATTCAAAAGTTTCTGAAACTTGAGAGGAATGTGACCTTTATCCTAAGGCCATTACTGTAGGTACTCAGATTATATTTGATTCCAGAAATCATTAGATAGACATCACATTGAGGGACCAATCACACCAATAAGGATTAATTATAAAAAATCCTTTAAATGAATTTTGATTCAAACATACATTCAAAGAGAGATTGTCTATATTTTGAAAATGCAATATCCAATCCTTTTCTCTTGGTTACAAGTCTTGTCATTTAAAAAAAAAAGTGAATAAAAGAAAATATTGGTCAAGGACTTTAAATCTGAATAGGAAACCAAGGGGTGTGTAGTGGCCATCTTTTACAATTCTGCTTCCATGGTATCACACCATGGTATTACATTATATCTGAACTATATTCATAAAGTGCTTCACAGTTGAGAGGCTGACCTAGGATCAAACTTCTTTTGCCCACATCTTAATCTCTATCCATTATGAACAAAAAGACAGAACTGATCCTAATGGTATATAGTAAGTTCATGTGGATTAAACACACAGAAATGCCAACTGAATTCATGACCGGTCCACTAAAATGGACCTACAGTTCATCTAAAGTAATGTATAATGAATACAATTAGGAATGTTATCTAACAGCTATGACATGGAGCTGAAAGTTGAAACACAGCAAAAGTCCTCATTCCCTAACAAGTTCACATATTGCTGGGAAATCCTGCAGTCATAGGTCTTTATTGTGGGGAAAAATGCCTGTGCACTGAAGGCTTTGTGTTAATGATGGGAAAACAAAGCTTTTCCATAAACATCAGTCATAGCTCTGTGAGAAAAAAAGGCCCAGAACATTTCCCTTTTTTCTTTTTTAGGAACTTAACACATAATTAACTTTTTTGGGGGATAACACTGCTACACAAGGGTAAAGAATTCAGGGGAATTAGAATATGAATGCTGCATGCACAGTCTGCAGTTCAGGTCGACTATATATACACAACAAGTGGAGTTGTCAACCAGCTGAGCAAAGGCATACCAACGGGACACATTCAGCTAATCAATCTGAGCCAAAATGGGAAAGGTAAGGCCATTCTACTCTAACAAACACACATGCTCAACTGTGAGTATTGACCCAGGAAATTACTGATCCTCCAACATCAGGAAGTACACAATTATTATCCCTATTTATCGCAGTATTTATAATGCTAGTAACTACCTCTCTAAAATGTATTCATCTGAATGGAACCTTAAAATTCCCTCTGTATGAATATAGAAACATTCTTTGTATGCAACATTTTTCAGTGATCTGAAAGCACTATTTGGGGAAACTCACCTGAGTGGGTGTTTATCAGTCACCTATAATAGACAAAACCTTTTACACAAGAGCATCAGAGGAAGTAAAGAGGTCAGGACACATAAAGCAATAATGAGATGGACAAAATGTTTTGCTTTCTCTCCAGATCATCTTCTACGAGGACAGGAACTTTGGCGGCCGCCATTATGAGTGCATGAGCGACTGCTCTGACCTCAGCTCCTACTTCAGCCGCTGCAACTCCATCAGGGTGGAGAGCGGCTGCTTCATGATCTACGAGCGCCCCAACTACATGGGCCACCAGTACTTCATGAGGAGGGGAGAGTATCCCGACTACCATCGGTGGATGGGAATGAGTGAGAATATCTGCTCCTGCCGTATGATTCCCATGGTAAGATGCAATCTGTATTCCCTATGCAGTTTGCTGTTCAGAGGACATTTGGTAGCATCCCAAAATGAATCCAGAAGCTCTTACTTTTTGTAACTTCTTTTCTTTTCCAAATCTATTTTTATTGTCCAATTTGGAACACAGCTGGTGTAAACTGATACCATCAGTGCAGTATGCTCAATTGGTGAACATATGTTCCTTGAAAGCATGCAGCTACTTTTCATTCTGCAGCCCAAGTATTCCCAGGGGACTTTTGCAGCAAATGTCCAACTGACCAGAAGACTCCCTATTACATGGTTAATCTAGGAATAACTGATGTCTCCCCTTCCCAAATGACACTATGGCCTAATTACTCCCGTAGCTCAAACACAAGGCATTCTACCATCATTTGATATGTTTTATTTTCTGGCCTTTGGATGCCTCACAGAACGGAGGCACATTTTCATGGTGTAGCCATGAAATCTGTGACTGGGTGTTCAAGTCCCAGCTGTGCCTTTATCAGCTACAGCCAAGGATCTGCATTGATGAGGCAACGATTGCGTCAGGTTCGCCAGGGAAACATCAACAACTTTTTGATCCCTTGCCAGATAGAATATCCCATGGATCTTTGTTCTGACCTCGAACATATATATTTTTAACCAAAACATATATATGGTGGTCAATATAACCTTTTGTTTACAAGGGGATCAAATGTCTGGAAAACAAAGCAGCTTAATTGTGTAAGAAATGAGGAGGTCTGGATGTTTTGTAACTTGGCAAGTTTTTTAAGGGGTAGCCAGCTTGCTAACTAGCCAGAATTGCCATAGCATCTAATAGATAAAATGATTGAATGATCAAAAACTTTTACTCAAACAATTCCTGTAATGATTTAGTTTTCCTGAACAAATCAACTTCCTAGCTGGATTAATTAATTGTTTGTAAAAGTATTAAGGCACAGCTTTTATGTTGACCCATGGAATGAGCCACTGTACATTCCAGACTGTAGGCAAAATCACTGAAGTCATTTAGCTGCTCAGATACACTGCCAAACAGTCCGTCGTTTTTGAAAATGGTCCATCTTCTTGCTCAAATGTTTCATTCAAAGCAACAGCACAATGTAATGACTGAGGTTACAATGGAGAGCTTCCTTTTACAGCATTTCACTATCACTTTAATTTGATCACTGGGAGTGAATGAAATTGAATTACGAATGATGCACAATACAGTATGGGTCTGGATTAAACTGCTGAAAAATGAATAAAAATGGAATATAAACACATCCAATAAAATAACTGAAAAAGGGGGCAGTCAGTTCCACTTCCTGATGGAGTGTAATCTAATATGTCTAACTTCCTGTTGATAACAAGAGAGATGTTTGTGATTTGTTCTAACCCCTTGTCATTTGAAACAGATGCACGGATCCCACAGAATGCGCATCTATGAGAGGATGGAGTTTGGGGGCCAGATGATGGAGCTGATGGATGACTGCCCCAACTTCATGGACCGCTTCCGCTGGTCCGATGTCCACTCCTGCAACGTGATGGACGGGAACTGGCTGTTCTACGACCAGCCCAACTACAGGGGCCGGATGTACTATCTGAGGGCTGGAGAGTACAGGAGATTCAGCGACTGGGGTGGCATGAGTGCCAGGGTTGGGTCCATCAGACGCATCATGGATTACTAAGCAGCGTTTTCTTCGTCCAAGACTCTTAACATGCTTCCCATTGGGAGCTCCTACACTGCTGTAACTTCAGAGGAGAAGACCCTCTTTCAAAGCAGAAAATACAAAAAACTACAGATCAAGCTCTCTGTGGTCTGATCAAACCTTGATGGAAGACAAGACTTTTCAAAACTGAGATCATAATGATTGTGACAAAAACAAAGCAAATCCAAAGCCCAATAAAGTCCTGCTATAAAATATGTATTTGGTGATTTTGTATGTAAAATGAGGGGGGGAACTATCTAAGCTTTGCAAACAGTATATATTACAGAATATACAGTTACATTACCTGTACCTGGTTTGGCATAAATATAAAAATATTGAATACAACTAATATCACCACAAATGAATGTTTAGTTTTGCTAAATAACAAAATGATAGCATAAACACATTGCCTTTCAGTCTTTCAGACTCAAACTGTTGGAGCTATATGTATATGTGAATAACACTGCACTGTATACCCTGTATCTCATGTGCCTAAACCACCCACATTCACAAATCACATCAAAATCACAACAGGCAATAGTGGGGTAGAAAGGAAAATGTACAGTAGATGGTGTTAATCCACCATATGGTCATTGGTAAATGAGCAACTCACAATATTCAATGAGAGACACACAGACTCTCCAAGAGCACCAGTCAATGAATGTGTGGATTGATGCATTATTATATAATATCTTTCAATAATTTATGAAATTATGATATATATTTACATCTCATAATTTCATCCATCACATGGAACTATATAATTTGTTACATTAGGTCAATGCATACAGTTGGATGAATACCAAGAAAATTCTGTGCCAGTTTATCCTCTTAATTATTGAATTAGCCAAATTATTTTTATAATTTGACATTTTTGATGAAGTCACCATCAACATACTGCATATTTATTTTACATATAAATGTATTTCTGTGGTCCAAATGACTACGAGTGAGCACAGGGGTGAACAAGCACTAGTGCACATGGCTGTTTACTAAATTCAGCCACAATGTTTACCTCCCATGCTTGGCCACAACAGCTCTGTCCTTGTGTGCAATAGATAAATGCCTGCCAAAATCAGGTGCTCTTTACACAAAGTATACAGTTCCATTCAATCATTACATGAATATTATGAAATTATTTAATAATTCAAAAAGTTATTTGACACCACAATACTAAGAAGTAGCACTGAAAACATAGGGCCATTAGGCTTTCCATTATGCTAATTAGGGTTACCACTGAATATCTTATATAAAAATGCTGTGACTGAAAACAAATGTAACCCAGGAGGAAAGAAATGGGTTCACACACACAGAGACACCATGGAATTCAAAGAAGGTGACACTAAAGGATGAGGGAACGTGAAAGAGGCCTACCAGGTTTGAGAGCTTAGCAGAGCCATAATCCTGCCCAGTCATGAGAGGGAAACCAGGCATGACAGGATGTAGGCTGGGCACACGGCTGCTGGGGTGGCTGCGTGCTGTCGTGGGAGTCCCATGACTCATTAAATTCAGGGAGGCATGGGTCACATAACCAGCAATGCAATCATCCTTAATGAATGCCATGGGGCAGATCCAGATACCAGCCAATATTGCGCATGGTTTAGTAGAGTCAGGGGCATTGTCAGGTAGCTGGATGAGCTTTGGAATGATTCATTTCACAAAATGAGTGACAGGCTTGCAAGTATCAATGTCAGAGGGAAGAAATGACAGGGATGCAGCATAAAACACATGATAAACAGCAGACATGGGAAAGTGTTAGGAAAAGTACTGAGCGTGGTTTTAATGATTGACAGGCTCATGGGTTGCTGTGTGACTCAACTCCCGCAAGATTTGGTCTGGTAAAACAGGGAACTGTTAAGCTGTAAGAGCACAATTCATTCAATGTTCTTCATTCACAAACATGAGCATTGTTTCATGCAGCTTGCAGAAACCATGACTGTACCTTTTCCAAAAAACTAATAAAATTGTTCATTGGACACTTTACACCCACTATCCTGTGAATATGACTTGATATGAAAACGGCCATGTCATTCAATCAAAATGCAGAAACACTTTCTCACTCTCCAACTCAACTGGGTCGATGGTCATTTTACTGAAAATTGGCTGCCATGATGCTACAGTCCGGTTGAGGCTGAAGCGAGCTCCTCCCCTAAGTCATTTGAGATCACGAGATGAAAGTTAAGGGAAGTCATTATTACTATTGCATAGCCAAGCATCAGCTATATACAAATGCTATGAGCTGTGCAGCAGCTTTTAGATATGAAGAGCTCACTGTATGGTCTGTGCTGTTCAAGTCAAACAAGAAACAAGAACAAAACTGTCACTAAGGTCCATATGATTTATGGGATTAGGCAAACATTTGAATGTTGTGAGGGTGTACATCAGAAAATCCATGATACCTATTTGATGCTTGCTGAGGAGACACACTGGTGTGAAAAACTACAAAGCAAAACAGGAAGATGTTTCTTTCCTCAGGGCTGCTTTTCACTGTGTCTGTGTGTAAATTGACAGTAAAGGGCTTGGCCCAGGTGAACCGATGGCCTGTTTTTGAATGGCTATGACAGATGTCACTCCAGTTTTTGCTGACACCACACAATGCACTATCCAGGTCTGGTGTACAGTAGCTTTCACCCTGAATTGTGATGAACATGTGAAAACTGAGTTTGAACAATAACTCGTTACACACTATAGCGCAGCTATACATAACCAGATTTTTTTTTTGAACCCTAATGCGAGAAGGTTGTAATTTGAATGACAATACTTTATGCTGCGCAATCACACCGCTGTTTTTTTTTATAAAAGGACAGAGCAACACAAAGAGAGAGACAGAGAGAAACAGCATCGAGTTTTCACCAGCCCAACGCAACCATGACGATGGGAAAGGTAAGGCCTGTCTCAATACAAAATTATTAAATAAATTTTAACATTTTATTTTGTAAATAAAATAAACCATTGGAAATGGTTTTAATCAATCTGACAGCTTTGCCTCAATGGTAGTTATCATTAAATTTTAATGTTTCTTTTGGTCCTATACTGACAAGTGTATGTTCCTCAATTACAGATCATCTTCTATGAGGACCGGAACTTCCAGGGCCGGTTCCATGAGTGCATGAGTGACTGTGCCGACCTGCACTCCTACTTCAACCGCTGCCACTCCATCCGGGTGGAGAGCGGCTGCTTCATGATCTACGAGCGTCCCAACTACATGGGCCACCAGTACTTCCTGAGAAGGGGAGAGTACTCCGACTGCCAGCGCATGATGGGAATGGCCGACTGCATTAGATCCTGTCGTATGATCCCCATGGTAAGCTCTGGATTACCTTTAGGGTTTCAACATTTCTCAGGGGCCATGAATAAAACTGAGATTCACTGAGTCTGTCAACCTGGAGTTTTGGTAATGGTGCTCAACACTTACTTGCATGAATGAACTGTAGTTGGACGTTGAAACCCCTCCGTGGTTAATTTATTCTGACTTTTAAACAACAATAGGTTAAAATTACAATTGAACGTCCATTTTGTGAATCATAGGTGGGCAGTCTGCTTCTAATGATTTTTTTGCTTGCTATCGGTTTTCATAGCAATATAAATATGTTGAATAAATATGCTATAAAAAATGTAGTGATTAACTGTTGCAGACATTCCTGCCTTAGGTTTACTAGTTTGAATGTTTCCATGTTACCTTGAATATATGTATGAAGTAAAAAAGTATGGGAAAATGTTTTCATAAGTGTTATATACAATCTATTTTAATATCAAATCTGTATATCATGGCTTTGAAAGGAAATTGTCGGTCAATTACCATGTGAGTTAAACTTAGATATTGAGCACAAAAAATGATAAATAAGTGCCCTACAATGTATCCTGTGCAGGAATTACAGATTGGTTATAATGTTAGAGCTACCTCAGATCTGAACTACTGCTGCAATTTATATTATTTTTCCACTGCAAATGAAACAAGGTTTGGAAATGTAACACAGAACTCAAACGTCCTGTACCCCATGTACACATTTCTTTACTGATGCCCTGACGTAATCGCCCGTGTCTCCTGCAGTACCGTGGGTCCTACAGAATGAGGATGTACGAGCGCTCTGACATGGGCGGCCAGATGATGGAGCTGATGGATGACTGCCCCAACGTCATGGACCGCTTCCACTGGTCTGACATCCACTCCTGCAACGTGATGGACGGCCACTGGATCATGTACGACCAGCCCAACTACAGGGGCCGCATGTACTACATGAGACCCGGCGAGTACCGCAGGTACAGCGACTGGGGAGGCATGAGCCCACGGATTGGGTCCATCAGGCGCATCACTGAATTCAACTAGATCCAAACTCTGCTCATTGTTTCTCTGTTCCCAATAAACCTGGACATCTAAAAACTCTGCTTCCTTCATGTGTAGGTTTGTTGTTGATTCATAATGGAATAGTGTAATTAGCCTGTCACTACTTTGATTAAGAGAAGAGGAAACAGAGAGAAATTGCTTGTATCATAATTATGCAGTTACATTTGCCTGTCTTCCAAAAGCCGGAAATTATTTATTGTTCAACAATCAGCATTTACTAGGCATTCCCTCTTGCAAAAGCCAGAATTTAACAGTACGTCATGACTGTTATGTATCAACAAAAATGACAAATCAGCTAATCGTGACACATCTCTCTCTTCTTTCCTCTCCAATGGAAAATCTTTTTAGAAAACATAACTAAGGAACAAAACTAACACCATTATGGATCATTCAGATAACATTTTACTTCCCCGTAATTCAGTCAGGACTGCATCCAAATCTAATCAACTAATGTAAATGTGATTTTAGCCTGTCCTGACCAGCCCCTGAGCCTAAGTGTAGCTCTGACTGTTCATACACTCCCCCCGCTATATTTGCCAGTCTCCACAGCATTTAGCTCAATAGACTTTGTGGTTACTAAACTGCACAACATGTCAACCATTGGATGGCCTCCCATGGATACAGTTTATTCTTTATGTGGTGCCTTATCAGCCCACAAAACAAAGCTGCTGAGTTTTCCAGCCTGTGCTCCTGACAGGATTAGCTCAATGAATTGCGGCTGAATCTGTCTATACCATGAGAGTGAAACCGGTGTAGAATACTGCTGACTGGAAAACACATTGAACTGAGAAAACAATGGAGAGCATCCCTGCGGACCCTCTCCTGGGCCTCTATAAAAGCAGCCTACCAGGTCGTAAACTACCCCATAATTACACTACATTACCGTACATAAAGCACACTGTAAGAGGCCATTTTCTCTCGTTACAGACTACTCTACTACCCTTTATCCTATTTTCTCTCAGTTGTACCAAAATGGGTATTTATTCTGTCAACGCATCAATATTTCCTTACAAGCTCCCTAAGAAATCTGGATCGTTCGCATGAATACATTGCATATTTTGTAGTTGTGTATGTTAATTCATATGGCAGTTATTCCTATGTAGTTACATGTAATATGGTACAATAGATTTGTTAATTTTCATGACAAGTCAAACAGTCATTGTCTGAGTTCTCAGTATTTTTTTACGTAAAATTTTTCAAATAGTGATTTGATGATGATAATAGATCATTTATATATGACATATGTTTCACCATAATCTATTAACACTTCACAGGGACTGACCTCAACCATCAAGACTCTTAACATTTTTTACCTTAGCAGTGCCATACGGCCGTAGTAACTGACAATTTTCTGACTTTCACTACACAATTAAACTAGCAGACTGCCTCTGTTTCAGATCCGGTTTATGTAGAGGGTGAAAGTGAAATCCATTTTCTGTTAGTTATTCATCTCTTACACAGAAAAAGACATTGAATCATGCAACCTCAAAAAAGTCAATGGAAGCACACTAACGCTGACTTTTAAGTGAAGCTCAAAGTGTATCTGAATGACCAAATTTTGGCTACATTTTGAACTGACATGCTGAGTTGCTCTCAGGGCGGGTCCTAACGACAGTTTACATGTTGTCCTGTCGGGTTCCAGAAAATGGCACGGAATACTTATTCATATGATCATGTCTGTGATTATCTATTGATTAATAAGCTTACATTTACTGAAGTCTAAGCTGTCCCCTGCCAAGCTCCCACAGCCACATCTTATGAATCAGAGCTAGTGTGTCACATCAGATACCCACATTACAAAAGAGCTGAAGAGAAATATAAAGGTTTGAGCTGGGGAATAGGTAAGACCCCAAAGATCAGTAATGGCTAAAGGAGAGTATAAAAAGGTGGATGTGATATTTCATTGAAACTCCTTCTTACTGAATTTTGCTATCACACCCTCACTGAAAATACACGTACAGCAATGGAAAGAATGAAAACATTTGTGATACAAAGGAGTACAAACAGGTTGAGAAAGAATATTCATATTTGCACTGATCATTATTGTGCACCACAAACGGATTTGGTTAACACCGAATACTGATATATAGGAGTCATTGGCAATGAACCCCATTCTTTTGGAGGTGACCCATAGAACAGAGTAGTTGTGTTTGATTCAGTCAGTCCATCTGGGCCAATCATGTTCTCAGATCCAAATGTTCCTGCTTTTGGCAGATTGATATTGAGTCTGCTTTTGTGATTTTTCAATAAGTAATATATATATATATATATATATATATATATATATATATATATATATATATATATATATATATATATATATATATATATATATATATATATATATATATAATCAGTTTTGTTCTCCTACATTTGTCAATCAATATATGTAGAAATACATTACTGCAAATATACAATAAGCCTCCCAAGGTTACAGTGAAAGACAAGCATTTTTCACATTGCTTCTTCACTTATTGAAAGTTCAGAATAGTGGATGAGAAAAGGGAACGAATTCTGGTAACCATTCCTGTTACGCAATATATTTAACGCAAAAGAAAGGTTCCATAGTGTTCTGTATCTATTGTGCTTTGGATGTGTGGATACCATGCCAGTCTGTTCCTTGTCTGCCCATGTCAAAACACCAAAATTATTTATGCTTTTTTCAGATCCATATTTCTGAACCAATACTGTGCAGCAACAAAAAGGGTAAACGTGCCACCTCTGAATTATAACTGTCTATGAATTTGAATAACAATACTTTGTTTGTCAAGAGGTGTTATAAAAAGCTCAGAAAACATGTGTACCCTCTCCAGCAGAGGCCATGGGGAAGGTAGAGATTTTTTGATAATTCATTATGAAATTACTACCTGTAGCCTACGTAGCCATACCTTTTTTCCATTAAACTTGTTTTTTATTTACTATTTTTAACCATTTTAAATTCTTTAATTTGAATTTATCTGAGGTTTTATTCTTTCATTTTACAGATTACTTTTTACGAGGACAGGAATTTCCAAGGTCGTAGCTATGAGTGCAGCAATGACTGCACAGACCTGCAATCTTACTTCAGCCGCTGCAACTCCATCAGGGTGGACAGCGGCTGCTTCATGATCTACGAGCGTCCCAACTACTTGGGCCACCAGTACTTCATGAGGAGGGGGGAGTACCCTGAGTACCAGAGGTGGATGGGCTTCAGCAGCTGTGTGAGGTCCTGCCGGATGATTCCAATGGTAGGGTGCCATTTCATTCATTGTGATGTCATAGGACATGTTGGTAACGGCAACTAAAAGCTATGATTACATTGCTGTAAACATACTACTACATTATATTACTACACTATACTATAACATTACATTGGTAATTGGTACAGATGTTTAAAAAAATCTATCAGACATGAAGTTTTCTTGTCAGTGTTGCTCAGGTTTTGGTCCCTCTATTTATGTGCAAAATAGGGCATGACCTGTATCCTCATAGATCAAAGCAAAATTCAATGGACATGAATAAAGTGCAAACTTAAAAAAAAAACTGTTGCATCTTATTGAGGTAATATTTTCACACTAACATCATTATGCCTTTCTCTACAGTACAGAGGGTCATACAGAATGAGGATTTACGAAAAGTCTGACTTTGGTGGTCACATGATGGAGTTTATGGATGACTGTCCCTGTGTGTCTGACCGATTTCACCACCGCCACGTCTACTCCTGTAACGTCATGAATGGGTACTGGATCTTCTATGAATATCCAAACTTCCGGGGTAGGCAATATTTCCTCAGGCCTGGAGAATACAGGAGATACCGGGAATGGTGTTCCACGTGCGCCATCGTTGGATCTTTCAGACGGGTAACAGATTTTTAGCCATTCCACGCCACTGACCTGCAAATAAAGTATAATTAAAGATAGCTGAATTCTTGCTATTTTGTATAATAGTTATATATATATAATATAGCAATGCCAATTAATTGTGGTTGAACCAAAGATTAAAGTTGATTGCACAAAACTATTTTGTTTAAAGTAAGAATAGCTTACCATTGTGAGTTATCAGACATATATTCTTTTACTGCACTCAGAATCAGAATGCTATTCTGGACTTTTTTCCTAATATGCATGGGATTTTTAAATGGTTATACTCTCCAACAGAGTAATATAAACAATAAAAATTAGAAAAATTTGCAAGTGGCAAATATTACACAACTATTTGGATTTATGTGATAGCTGGATGATAAAAACAGTTTCTGGGGTAGTCAAATTGAAAAGACTAAAAATCCATCTGATGAAATAAAACTGAAATTGTATAAATGCACTTTTTTTTTTTTTTACATTTTCTTTGCCTTTTTAAGATGTACATACCTCATTTTTTTCTTCCCCTTCTTTGTTTATTTTTTATACTTATATTTTTTAATTAATATTTTTACTATTTATTTACTTCATTAATGTAAGACAGTGAAGAGAAACCCCTTATGAAGCCCTGGTTGTTTTTGGGCATCCCCTGCATGTGCACCTCATACATTGTAAATGTTTGTCTTTTTAATCAATGTGTAAATAAATAAATGATTAACAAATATATGTGTGTTGAAGTTTTTCCTTCACATGGCCTATGAATCACTGGTTCAGTTAAATACATAAAGTATTGCAGAACCAGACAGATTTGAGAAGACAGATTCCTCCCCCTCCCCTCCCTTGCTCTTTGTAATGTCTCTACCCTTATTGCTCTTGTTTTAACTCTAGGCTGTTGTTTACTTTCTCCTTATATAGTCTGTAGGGGAGTCCTAATCTATTTGAGTACTTTTGGCACTTGGGACTTTACCCTTCTCTAGGGTTATCTTTGCACTTTTTATACCATTCTTATGCACTTTGCCTTGTAAGTCTCTCTGGATAAGAGCGTCTAACAATTAATGTCCTTAATGTAATGTTATGTAATGTAATGTAATGTAATGCTAAATAAAGGCTGATGTTGTATATTACTCAGCACAATAAACTCCTCTAAGGCACTTGGAGTGACCATGGAGCACATTACTTGGCTATCTTTAGCCATCCAAAAAAATTAGCTATCTAACTGCCTCAGGATATTGGTACATTAGTTTAGTTGTTGTTGTGGCTTCTTGGTTGTGGTTTGAGTAAGTGAACTTATGCAATCATGTGGTTCAAGTTGAATGAATATGAGTGTAATAAGGCTTATCTGCTTCATTATTATTCCAGGCCTCAGGTATGAATATTTTCTTTAAGAGTTAATATAGTTGATCTACCTTAAAAGACAAAGACTATATACATGTTCTAAAGGTGCTGTAGTGAAATAAAAGTGTTTTGTAGTGTTTTGTCCTGGGGTGGTGGTGATATATTTAGTTTAGTTACTTTTGAATGTTTGTGAAATGGAACAGTTATGTAATGTTTTGTATTGCCTCTAGACTGAAGGACAATTCACGCCTTTAAACCAAGATCAAAGGTTTGCCAATTAAAATATTAAATTTCCAAAAAAGTATTACAATGTTTCTATGCTTTTGTTATTCATGTTTGTGTGTTTTTGAGCAACTTTGCTGTTGGTTCATATTGGTAAAATAAATAATTGCAAAAGTTAGCAGGTAAAAGTAAATAAGCAGTTACGCCACTTTTACCCTTGAAATGGTGCCAGTGTAACGTATATATAGTAATATCCAGTATAACAGTAAGGCTTTTCTTTTCATTGAAGTGCATGATTCATGTTAAAAGCCAGTGTTGCTAATGTTATGCATGTGAATGTACTTTGTTTATATGATTAGCTACAGCTTCAGGCAGTAGTGTCAATGCAATTGTGTGTGACTAGAGTAACTGTATTTTTTATATTTTGGTCAACTTAATTGCAATTTTGCAAATATGTACATAGGAAATTAGATAAATGCACTTTATCAGTTATTGACCAGTGAATGTAACCAATAATAAAGTAACTAATGTGAAAATGTATTCTGGAACAAAAAGAATTTGGAGATATAGTATTCATTTTAGCAACTGTTTGTAGCCTTTCTTGTTAGCTTGGGTGTGAAACCCAACACCAGATACAATCCCAGTGAAAATCTTAGATGTTAAATACATAGCTACTTGGAAGAGGACTATGCTAGGGAAGCCTTTAAGCTTGCGTTCTCTTTTGTCCTCTAGACACCTTCCCTCAATAACATACTGTTGGCACTGTGGTCAGATGAAGCGGGCATTCTGCCCCCACCTGTCCCTAACACTGTGCAGTATTTTAACTGTCAGAAAGAGCATTTGCTTCATCTTCAAACATTTTGAAAAGTGATGTATATGTATGACAATATAGTCCAGGCACTCATGTGCTGTATTGTTAAATTACATCCACAACATAATAATGTCTGATTACTGATGGGAAAAAATTTCACCTCAATGATTAACAAAACTAAGTAAATAGGAAGAGGTCAGTTAAGTAAAACCTTCCATTTTCCTTTTCTATACTCAGTATTATTGTACAATATTATAAAAACATATACACAATGTTATATCAAAAGACCTTATTAAGAATTAACTGTGTTTTGATTTGGAAACCTTTACTCTGTGCTCATAATATTTTAACAGCATGCTTGGAACATTCTGATATTTAACAGTTAACAAAAGGTATGCTTAAGTTGCGGCAGACAAAACCAGCAAACTGTGCCAGAAATGTATGGATGACAACCATTGTTAAAAATTTTTTGGCCCCGTTCAGCAAAAGATGTTCTGCTGACTCATCAGGTTCAAACATTTGAATAACAACACAAGAAGACCTTGTTTTGTTCAGTTATTTCTATATAAACAGCCCGCAAATGGTGACTTGTATGTACCAGCTGAACATCGCCTCAAAACCTCCAACATGGGCAAGGTAAGAGATGATATATTCTTTCACCAAATATATACATTTTACTTATAATATATTTATAATCTATAATACATTTTAATATATATATGTATCACAAGCTCAGAAGACCATTAAAAATGATCTTAATTATAAATGATTATAAAAAATAAACTATAACCTATAAATTATGATGGATTGGATGCTACAATTGGACACTGAAGTACTGAAGTATCAACATTTCTTGACATTTGTGGCTGAGTTGGGATCAAAATAAATGAAAGTGTCCTTTCCTGTCAATCCAGATCATCTTCTACGAGGACAGGAACTTTGGCGGCCGCCATTATGAGTGCATGAGCGACTGCTCTGACCTCAGCTCCTACTTCAGCCGCTGCAACTCCATCAGGGTGGAGAGCGGCTGCTTCATGATCTACGAGCGCCCCAACTACATGGGCCACCAGTACTTCATGAGGAGGGGAGAGTATCCCTGACTACCAGCGCATGATGGGCATGAACATGATGTGGGACTCTATCAGATCCTGCCGCATGATCCCCAGCGTAAGAGACCTGCCATTTCAATTATAAAGATACATGAATCATGCTGAAATATAATGGCAAGATAAAGTAAAAGCATTGTGGGTTGGTAAGAATGAACACTGTTATTTGTTAGCAAATGCTTTGAGTATCTACCTTTCTAGTTTACGTATGGCAACATAAATGTATATAATATTTGACATATATTTAAGAGAAGGTCGCCCATTTTTCCTCTGTAATGTTTACACATAATATGTTCACAAAAGCAAGGGCCATGCATTCAGCACAGTTTCCTTACAGTTTAAAGTAGATGAGAAACTGGTAAAGGTGTGCAGGTTATGTAAATGATATAGCCATGCCTAATGCTGATTGAAGTGAAGTTTCAGTATGACTTAACCAGGCTTTATTTTTCAATCAATTTCAGTACCGTGGATCCTACAGAATGAAGATCTACGAGAGGGAGAACTTCGGTGGTCAGATGCATGAGCTGATGGAGGACTGTGACTCCTTCATGGACCGTTACCGCATGTCCGACTGCCAGTCCTGCCACGTGATGGACGGCCACTGGCTGATGTACGAGCAGCCCCACTACAGAGGCAGAATGGTGTACATGAGGCCTGGAGAGTACAGGAGCTTCAGGGAGATGGGCTACATGAACATGAGATTCATGTCCATGAGGCGTATCATGGATTCTTGCTAAACAATTTCAGAGCATATTTGTAAATGTGTAAAAATGTAAAATAAACAGCTAATGTAATCTATGTCTCCTGTATTTTGTAAAATGAAAACTTCTTCAAGCTGCCAAAATCAGAATTGATAAAATCAGTAGATGTTCAACAGAATAGTTTATACCTGGGTCAATGTTCCTGACAGCAAAAAGTCTACATTTGACCATTATTATAAATTAGTTACAGAGTTACAAGGCCTTACAATAAGGCCACTATGCTCACCCTTTAACCCTTTAAGTCTTTTTACGTGGTGCAGGGAATAAAATCCCCCAAATCTGTATTCCTACAGACATATTAGGTACTATTTCCAGACTCATGGTGCAACAGTGAAAAGAGAACACAGGGTTGCTTGACAATGGTTAAACTGATAATTCTGATTAATTTGCTAAATATTGTGATCATGATAATACAGTACAATTATTAGTCTCAATCAGCTAGTCTGTTTCAGCCTTACATAACTTCATTACTCACAAATTCAAATAATAAAACAAATCTAAACTAACATGACTATCAAAATCAGTCACATTTTGCCTTTTACAAACTGTTGAATGGAGAAGAACCTTAATGTGTGGAAAATTTCACTTCAACTTTAAAATGATAATGCAACGTTTGAAAAAAAAAAGGAATCATTTTTTACTCAAAACAAGTGTGAATATCATAGAAGTTTCTACTATAGTGCTAAGCTTGTTTGCAATGTCAAAATACAGCCAAATAAGGCCTTTGACTTCAATAAAAGCCATTAAACTAATGTGTGTGGGAATACCAAATTAATACTGTGTTGCAGGGAGAAATATGGAGAGGGGAAATATGTGTGGCCAGAAAGGGAACGTATTTAGACAAATGGGTATATTCACTTCTGCTAGTCCTATGTAAAAAAGTGAGAATTGGTTCTGAGTATTACATTAAGACAGACTAATAGGCCACTTAACAATTGAAATTAAAAAGCAGTAACTTTCCAACAGTCGGTGTAGTGTTAAAAGTTGTATACAAGTATAAGTGTGAATAGAGTGTATCCATGTAAATCTGTGAAGATACTTAATACTTACCTATGTATTAACTTTATTACCATTAATACATATGGGCTTTGGTGTTACTGTATACCCATCTCCTCAGTTAGCACTACAGCACTTTTTAGCTCTTATAGGTGGCTGAGATACAAAGACTGGGTGCTGGCCAGGAATGTCACTGAGAGAGAAAGACCATGGCCACCAGAGGGCAGCATGAAACAGTCAGTGTGTTGTTAAACAAATGATGGGCAGAGCTAGCAACGAGACACCAGCCATTTTATTTGAATTTGTTTTATTTTCCTCTGCAGCACATAATCCTTTGATTGGTTTGAGCAATTGGATGATTGAGAGCTAAATTCCAAAATTCAGGGGTTCTTTACACCTCAGATCCTCAACATACCCCTTCATCCAGCTCCAATGGGCCAAATCTGCCAGATTGAAGACACAATTTCTGAAGTGGCATGAATCTGCTCTCCCACCCAGTTTTGTTGACTGCCTTTATTTCCATGAAGACTACAACAAGTATTGTATCACTGTTGGGCCACAGTAGGTAGAAGGTGAAAACTAGAGTTAGCGGGTAAGGGTACTGATAAACATATCAGGCAACTGAATGTAAGGATCCCCACCTGGAATAGTAATTTGGAGCCAAACAATGGAAAGCAGTGCATTATTGGGTATTTAAAAAGATAATTTTTCATATAATCACAGCTTGCCTTCTGTGATTTCATGTGAAAAAGAAGCGATATCAGAAACAAGGGTTACCATGCAGCACCAGTCACGCTTATTATACCTGTAACTAAGGGTGACATGAGCAAAACTTAATAGTTATTAATTGATCAAATTTGCAGTTGAGACGTTCTGACCTGACCAGAGACCAGAGGAAAAAAAAATACTTTTCAAAGAAAACACATGGCACATGGGGACCATATTGTTTCATATGATTACTGTTTATTGTGACAACCTTGCTAAGATGAGTACTAAACTTTATCATCAAGCAAAAAATTATCATCTGGGAAAAAGCATGTTTTTTTAGTAAGGCAGATCTGATATGGTTGTGATAGATATTTATTTTGTATTGTTTTTGTGAATTGCTTTTCAGATTACATAATAATGTGTGGACTACTAAAGGACTATATTTCAGCTTGACCTAAATTTCCTCACCATCCTACTTGTAAGAACTTATATTTATTTAGAATAAAGTAATAGATTCAATATAAAATGATACTATATGTTATATTTAATGCATATTAAATATAACATATGTAGTTATGTGGAGTACTATTTTTAATCAAATACAGCTTCCACTTGTCAAAGATGAAATTTTAATCTTTGACCAGTGGAAGATGTATTTGAGTAGTGCAAGAAAAGAAATGAATTTGATTCTAAGTAATCAACGTAATGTTTCAGCAAAAATAATGGCAAAATATGTTAGCTGCTGTGATAAATTAAAGGTCATATAAAACTGAGTTAAATAAGGAATCATTTTTCACTCAATAAGTATGAGAAGGCATCTGATAGAATTGACTAGGCTTTATTCAATTTTTCCAGATTTAAAAATGCTGATTCAGTCTAAAATACAATACGCCTCATGGAGCCGATCCTTGAGCTCATGGCACCCCATTCGTTATATCTCCTGTACTCTCCAGGCCTCATCAGGTACTGGCGCCCCCTGTAGTTGGGATGCTCAAAGAACAGCCAATAGCCATCCATCACGTTGCAGGAGTGAATGTCATTGTAACGGAAGCGGTCGTACAGGGAGGGGCAGTCGTCAGTGAACTCCATCATCTGACCACCAAAGTCAGAGCGCTCATAGATCCTCATTCTGTGAGACCCTTGATACTGTGGAGAAAGAGACAAAGTTCTCTGTGTGAAGATGGCATCATGGGAATTAACAGTTTTGGATGATACTTCTATGTTATATTAAGTCACTTTTTGTCCTCAAGGCTGGTGGAGGTCAAATGAACAATTCTGACTTGGTTTTGAATACTTTGACTCGAAGATGAATGGGAGGTCACCCCATCCCATATGTGAAGCATACTACATATCATTTGGAAATGTATGTAAATTTAAATTCAGTTGCATTCGTCTTAAAGAACATGTTAAACATCAGTCAGAAGGTAAACAACGCCTAAAACGTACGTTTGGAATCATGCGGCAGGATCGGACACAGTCGTTGAAGCCCATCCAGCGCTGGTAGTCAGGGTACTCGCCCCTCCTCAGGAAGTACTGGTAACCCATGTAGTTGGGGCGCTCATATACCATCCAGACGCCGCTCTCCACCTGGATGGAGTTGCAGCGGCTAAAGTGGGAGTGCAGATCTGCGCAGTCGCTGCTGCACTCATAGGAACGGCCCTGGAAGTTCCTGTCCTCGTAGAAGATTATCTGAAAATGGATCAATTTTTGTTGACTTGTGAACTGATCCAGTCCAGCAATGTTTTTCCAGAAACAGATTGCACAGTTTGGAACGAGAGTGACCCGTGGCCCAAAATAGCCTCAGTATTTTCGATTAAATAATTTACGGAAATATGCAGAGGCACAAAAGATGCATAGCAAAACAACCAGCCTTACCTTTCCCATTGTGTTGGCTAATTTTTGGTCACACTGCAACACTAGCGGCTGTCTGCCAGAGCTTTTTATACCCTGTAGGAAAACACACATTGTTATGTAAATCAATCAACTATACATGTCAGCTTTTCTGAAAAGCATGCATTGCTGCCAGGCAACAAAGGATACGTGTTCCTTGTCAGCAGCGCAAATGACCTTTTTGTCACTTGCACAAAGGCCACGAACAATGTTGCTTGTTGGCTCTGTGTGTGTGAGTGTGTATGTGTGTGTGAATGAGCAGTTGGTTGTCAGTAATATCAAAGAAAGGTTGAGACACTCACATTTTGAGGTTAAAATGTGAATTTTATGATTCTGTCTGTGTTACTTGTCAGGAATGTTCTGCTGCAAACTGAAAAAGGAACAGTAATCTGTCAGATATTAGTGCCATGTTTTAGCTGTGTTGTGTTACTGTGATCAAGTGATTTTCTAATCAGTTTTGAATTATTCTAGGTACTTATGTATGGTGACAAATAAAATGAAATGTTTAAATGAAATAAAAAAATAAATGAATAAAAATAAAAATTATTAAATAAAACTTAAAATCTTTTAATCTTTTCTCCACTACCAATACATCACTATACACAATAGCTATAGTTCCACCAAATCCACACAGTCTAAAAATATTTTATAAAGTAAAGCAGTTTCAGACAGTTAATGACAAATCTGTAACCTCAAAAACAGACACATTTGTTCATTAGAGTTTGACCTTGCCAAAACATAAATATGGATCTAGCCCAATTTGTCCAGTTGTTGCCTCACCTCCAGCCATTGGTAATGGCACAGCTGGGATTCAAACTTTTGTAATTAGACTTATTCTCGAATGCCTGTCTGATGATGATTGTAATTATTATTATTTCACATATAATTTTATTCTCTCATTAATAAAAAATGAATGCATATTCCTAATGTGTCTGATGGAGCCCACCTTCATGTCCATGGACCATCTCCGGGTGTCCCTGTACTCCTCAGGCCGTGTTGTCAAACATGAGTGAATGGCTGTCCATCAGGTTGTGGAACTGGCAGTTGGACATGCCCTTTTTTTCCCCGTAATCGCATCTTCTGTCAGCTTGCGCTTCTGGCTTTTAAAGTAATCCATCTTTGTAGATTCCTGCTCACCAGCATCCACTTTTCTGTTAAAAATAAACAGAATGTGCCCATTTGAAAGTGCGCTTCAGGAACAGCTCAAAAATATGTCAGTGGTATGGGATACCATCACAACGTCCCGTTAAGCAGCGGTCTGGAGACGCTTTTGTTCGCGGGAGGTAAAGGTAGCCCTGGCACTATAGTTTAGTACTGTGGCACTGGGCGCTGGGCGGACTGAATAAGTCACACCGTGCAGATGGAGCTGAAGTGGCTTTGCTCACCTTACACAGTTGCTGCTGCACTCATGGTATTAGCTCTGGAAGTTCTTGTGACCTGTGGAGGAGAAAAGGGGCATTAATATTAATGAGGACCATAATCTACATAATTATGGATATGTGGAAATGAAGAATTGATGACATGGAATGAACTGAGGCTTGCTACAGCACCGTCTCCATGGTGAGAATTATGGGCATATGAATCAATGGTCCCTAGCTTTTATACCTTGCGTATTTATAGTTTGACTGCTGCTCAGTTCTTTTTGGTCAGCATTAACTTTTTCTCTTGTTACTATGTGACCTCTAACACTCCTATTGATGCACTTTCACTGCTGTGCAAACCTCCATTGTGTTCTTGTAAACACCATGAGTATTTTGTGATTAACCTACAATATGTGCTCTTTATCAAACAAAGACGCTGTGGATCTGTGCCATATGCTTAGCATTTCACACAGTGCGCAGTTTAATTTCACTCTTTCTACACATGCCAAGAATTTATATCAGATCAAAATACACAATCCGTATATACACAATATGCAAACTACAGACTGATTTCTCATTTAGAAGTTGAGTTTACTAGATGTTGGCATTCATGGCATGGTTTCACAATCAATTAATTTGGTATTTTGTATTCCACATGGGCAACGTCAACACTCTGAATTTTGATGATACCAGCCAATTTACTCTATGAAAAAACAGACACTGGACTGAAAAAAAACTTAGGATTTGTGGTCAAATGTATAAACAAGTAATGAAATTGCATGTGATTTGGCATGTGTTTTTTAATGTTAATTAATTGCACTGTCTGTGGCTCAGCCACGTTTATTTTTGCAACATGAAAGATTCAAACATCCAAAAATGCATGACTTCTAGTGCAATCATGTGTGGCAGGTGCAAAAGGCCAGGGGAAGCTAAGCTTCCTCAAAACTAGTTTTCATCTTGCCTCACCAAAAACTGAGGGGCAACAACAGAGATGCAACAATGAATAACTTGCAAAACTATCACATTGATATACATTTTAAAGTTGTGTGGATCTCTTTTTCTGATTATTGATCACTGTTCAGATCAGCCTTCATGGTGCACTATGACCTGACCTGAAGAGCATATAAAGTGGCTGTAGACAGGGTTGGATTAGATTACTTTGAAATGCACTCAGTTACTGAGTACAAATTACCTTGCAATGTTTGTATTTAGTAACATAGTGATCTAATCCGAATTCTCAGGGATTACCTCAGAATCAGAAATATTGAAATTATGATGCATTCTTCCACATATTTCACTCTCAATATCTGAACATATCTTCCATGTTAACAGAATGCTTTTTCTATTTTCAGAATTTACAGTCAAATCAAATTAGCCTTGCAAAAACAGCACCGGAATAAAAACTATTTATAGAGTGTGGCGCAGTGGCAGGTGTGGCCACTGAGCTGCGTGGTGAGTGGAAGGAAAATAGACAAAAATGACACCAAAAAGTGCCCAACAGCATTTTATTAACCCCTCTTTGGGGAAAACTATCAAACAAAGAACACAAAAGCAGGGTCAAACTAAAAAACAGCAAAGCCGGTGGGAAAAACAACACAAAACCCAAGAACCAGTCCTCCTCTCAGCTTTCAAGGCCGTGCTCAAATAAGTGGCCTAATTGACGGCAAATACTCAAACCCGAGTTGATTGGAAATCACGTTCAGCTGAGCCTGCCTGTTTGTGGGGCCTGTTGCCGTGCAAGTTCCTGGGTGCATTCCAGTACTCAAATGTGTCCCCTCCTTTCCTCTTCTCTTTTCCTCCATGCCCCAGAAACTGATCTGTGTGTCCTCCTTCCCTCCACTGGTCCAAAAGAGTAGGAAATGAAATTTCGCCCCCTCCACTTCTCTCTCCTCTTTTCCTCCAAATGAAGGATACATCAATGTATCCTACCGCGAAAGTGTTTTCACATTTCTGGGAGACATCATTGTGCTCACGACCAGTCAGATTAAAAGACCATCCCACAGAAAATTTTGATTGGCTTAGGTATTCTCGGAATCAGTCAAAGTTACATGACTTCTAAGATCAACTTTCATGAAGTACTAATTGGATGAGCTGTTCCAATTTTCATTTCATCTCCTCTTTTCCTCCACATACTTCCGGGGAAGGAAAGGAAGGGTTGAAATGAGTGGAGGAAAGGAGGAGACGAGAAAAAGTATTACAACGCATCCCTGTCTTCTCTCCGGGCTGAGGGAGGGAATTGGAACTGACAGCAATCCAAGGGGAGGAGCTGAGGAGCTTTCTCCTCCTTCCACCTCTCTCGGTGCCACAAGGGAAATGACCAAAAATTGCACACAATTCAGTGGACTACAGCTAGCAACAGATAAACCAACTCCATACAAAAATTTTGTGTAACATTATACATGTTAAGGTTCATGGATCCAATTTCTGTAATTTGCTTGGGATTATACATTAGCTAAGGAGCTAAGATATTTCTGCCATTATCAACCATACTATTGTAGAAGGTGAAAATTAGGTGATGAGCACTGTGGTGAAAATGGTTGAAACAAAATTATGTACCCAAGCTACATAAATCCCAAATTTTTCTACAGTGTTAACTAGCTAACGTCAGTTGGTTGATGTTAGCTATGCTAAGATAGATGGAAAGGTAATTTACCTCTAAGTCTTTCTACAGATTTTAAGCTGAGGTTTTGGTGATTGAAAGCAATTTTAGTTTTGACTTTCACAAACTGGGCTGGATGTAGACATTCATGTTTCGCATGTTTTTGAAGTGGAATTGGTGGTGATGCTAATAGGAATGGAAGGCTACTTTGGAGGGACTTTTGCTACTTGAACTTTCAATCTTGACTCAACACTGTTCTTTTTCCGCCATCACTAAGTGGAGCAATTGTCTCCAAAACCCCATATGTCTGATGTGCATAGCATTGGTTATTATGAAAAAAGTTAACAATGTCAAAATTCATTATGTAGTTATATTTTATAGACATAATCAGAATGTAATTTAGTAATCTGTTTTTTTTTTTTGATAATGTAATCAGGGTTTGTCATCATTTCTTATTTTATTGTAATCTGATTACTTGATCCCAAATGTAATCAAGCTCTACCCGACCCTGGCTGAGGTAGTGCAAATGTGAAAACTAAGTACGTTTTCCATCTTGTCATTGAATTACTCTGTCATTAAAAAAATTATTATAAAAAAGGTCACAGTCAGGCTAATGGAGGATGGCTTCTTGGAAACATATTTACCAGTTTTACAGCCAAACAATCTCATGGTAGCTAAAATGTAAAATGTGTTTTGGTGTCTGGTATTTTGTCTCAGTAGGTTTAATGCAGAGGCCAAAGGTTACGAATGGTTTGAATTTTGACATTTGATAGGAGATTGGTGGCATTATCTTGGCATACTGAAAATAAAGTAAAACAAGCAATGTTTTTCAAATGAAGCTTTATTAAAAATCTACTGTTTTCTTAAGCAGTAAATTAACAGGAATCCATAATACGCCTCATGGACATGAATCTCATGTTCATGTATCCCATGTCTCTAAAGCTCCTGTACTCTCCAGGCCTCATGTACATCATCCTGCCTCTGTAATGGGGCTGCTCGTACATCAGCCAGTGGCCGTCCATCACGTGGCAGGACTGGCAGTCGGACATGCGGTAACGGTCCATGAAGTTGTCACAGTCCTCCATCAGCTCATGCATCTGACCACCGAAGTTCTCCCTCTCGTAGATCCTCATTCTGTAGTTTCCTCTGTACTGTAAAAACATTTTACACCAAAAAAGTTATTAAATGTATACAAAAAGTATTGTAATTCATTTCTATAGAGAAATACCTGTTTTTCGCTGTGGACATGATCATGTCAGTATTATACCATCTTCACAAGGCATCACTAGCTTGATATCTTAATGACGGCATCAATACTGATTCACAACCCAGTTCAGTTGCCTCTCAACTCTCTCAGTCATGGTAACTTCTATTAATTTGTTCATTAAGCAATTTAAGCTGCTGTTCATTTTAGTTCAGTAGTAATATACATAAGTGAGAATAACATAATGTAGACAGAATTGGTGAATAATTTAATGATGAACATACAATGAATGACTGACCCAAGTTATTCTGTAGAGTTTCCATTAACAATGCACAAATTTAAATAATTTGTTAAATGTGAACTACAAAAATTTGTATGACATGTTTATCATGTAGTAGCTGTTAATTTACCATTTTTAGATGCATGCCATACAAAAATTATAAATAGTTGAAATTAGCTGTTACATGACAATAAAAGCAAACCTTTAATTTGAGTGTTGTGATGATGTTTTAAGATTTTGGATTTTTTTGTGTCAAAGTGGTATCAATAAGTTCACAATGAGAGGAAATATTTAATATTGTCTGTTAAAATAATGATGAATCTAAACATTAGCATTAGCGTTGTTAGCATTAACAAATTGCAGTCCTATACCCCTTCAAATTAATATCTCTGGCCCCTAATATAGTTCACTTGATTAATTAAATGTGAGAAGCTGATGTTCTCTTTAACTTGTATTACCATAGGGATCATACGGCAGGATCTGATGCAGTCGCTCATTCCCATGCGGGAGTAGTCGGAGTACTCGCCCCTCCTCACAAAGTACTGGTTGCCCATGTAGTTGGAGCGGTCGTAGACCATGAAGCAGCCGCTCTCCACCCTGCAGGAGTGACAGCGGGTCAGGTAGGAGGTCAGCTCAGAGCAGTCGCTGCTGCACTCATAAGAGCGCCCCTGGAAGTTCCTGTCCTCGTAGAAGATGATCTGGAGACAAATGACAGTTGTTGCGGTTACATGAAAAAATATACACCCAATGAATACGTGAGTACATGTAGATGGACAAGCTGCCGGAGCAGCTGGTAGGTTGACAGCAATTGCTCAGGTAATGTAACCAAAGTTTACTCTTGTGTTCACGCCAGCCAAGCCCATTCCTTTCAATACTATGAAACCTCAGGGATACAGATCTTTGAATTACAGATTTGTCAGTCCCCCAAATGGGGTTTGTCATTTGGAAGGCCAATGAATATTTCTGATGCTTATGGACAAGCACTTTTCCATTTAAATAAATTTAAACTTGTCTCAACACAGAATTTGAAATTTAGAATGACAAATCAACATCTGACTAGAATTCATATGGATTGTGTTGCTGTAGAGGCAGTTGGTCAGGGGTAGTTTAGCAACATATATTTGTATTTACTTGGTATCTAAGATGTTGCTTAGTTGGCAAGAAGATTAATGTGACTTTGACAGTGTGTGCTGTTAAGTCACTGAAGAATGTTCCCAAAATGTGGTACCACCACGTCATTTACAGTAAATTGCTGGCTTTGACAAAACTTACATATGAATTGTACTCCAAAATATACAACGAGCAAGTATGTGTGTGTATTGCTATAGACCTTATTGGAGAAGCAATAAAGATTATGCATGCAGTGCTCTGAATATACTTCAGGCATCAACACATAAAAGTCCAATATGTTAATCCTGGTCAAGTATTAATCCAGTCAATTGCTTGTATGTGTTTATGAGAGAGTTTGTATTGTATAATAACTACAGAGTTGAAACTGGCATGAGTAAGATAACCAAATTTGTTGCCTTGAAGTGAAATGTTATTTCTGAACAGTGTAGAATAGCTGTAAGTCCACTTACCTTGCCCATGGTCATGGTGAATGTCAGTCGCTCTCAGAATTGCACAGTCTCTGGACTGACATCCTGTCACATTTATACCTAACTTGACATACAAAGAAACTGTGGCTCCATTGTGTAAACCCCTGACAGGGCGATATAGCATAGAGTGGTGCTGTATAGCACAATTCAGAGTGGTCTCTAAAGGGTTATTATGCTCTGCTGGTGCATTTGTGAGGTGAGGCCCATGTTTACATTGTTCCTCCTCAATTGCACAGAAAGAGAAAATTCTACATCATAAAGCTATTTAAACTTGCAACAATAAAGTTTTCAAACATACTTGCGTTGTATGTTAAAAATATGTGAAATTGCTTGTCATTATTGGTCTTGTCTGAATATTGACCTGAACATGATAAATATAAGTCCAGATGACCAATAAAAATCAACACACACCATAAGGCAACATATACTCCAGTGTATAACATGCTGAGTGACAACATACAGAATCAGGCGGAATGGTCACAATGGCTACCTAATTAAAGTGAAGCACCATTCACATACATGCTTCTGCTTAACATATTTGTAAATCCAACTGTTAGCTTCAATATCTGATATCAGTATCTCGACACCTGATAATCAAAATTGGTCTGAGAAGAGCCCTTCTTGGCATTTGCTTCCCTTTCCTAGTGCCTCCCCACCCTTTCCCTCCCATGCTCTGTATTGAGACGGTTGGTCTGCCATTCTAATTACATAAGAAACAAACTTGGCTCATCCTCTGCTTCCTTAATACAATTGATAGTGAAAGGCAATGTAAATACTGTCAATTAACACCTTGTCCAGTTTGCAAGTGGGTCGTGAGTTATGTGTTTCTTGACACCCAAAAAACTGACATCCTCCTTCTAGAATGGTTTGGACAGCTTGGAAAAATGTCAGCTTGAAGATGGATATCTCAGTGGATGTAAATGTCTTATGTCAGAGGGCCATTTTTGCTCAAAAGCTGCCAGTACTGCTGCTAAATTAGGTTCTTACATTTGAAATGCCGGGTCCCTGGAACGGCCATCTTGTGTCCCTCACATCCTAATGAACAGAGGAGATAAAGGAATGATAACTGAATGAAAGTGGAGGATGAAATCTAAAGACAGTTTATCAACTGTCCTACTGTCATATTAGCCACCAATTGGACTCTAGAACTGACATTACATGAAATTAAATGAAATGACATATGCATATATTGGAGGTGGCCTCTGGGTATTTTCACATAGGTTATACCCTTTGAGCATTACATTACATTACAGTCATTTAGCTGATGCTTTTATCCAAAGCGACTTATAGCAGCATCTCTGCATGCAAGTGCAACGTGGGGTGGGGCACTGTGCACAGGGCACCAACAGAAGCTTGTGTTATGTCCCTGTCAACATCTTGGAAAATGTATTCTGTGATCCGTCCATATTCCACATTATATTCAGCTGGCTGTTTGGGGAAATAAGACAGCTGGACTTCAAGCAAACATATTTATTTCATAATTGTACCTGTCAGCACAGATGCACCATCTGTACCTCTACCAAATTTGCAGGTGTTTCCATTGATAAAGCCATTTCTTCAATGACCTTGGGAAGCTCTTCCAGCAGTTATAATCACGATTACTAGGACACAACAGAAAAGGTGTGCTTCATTGTTAAGGAAAGTTAGCTGGCTATATGTTTTTTTTTCTGTACGATATTCTCTGGTGAAAGGATAATATCTCCCTGGTTCTCTAACAACTTGTCTAAAATGAATAAACCACATCTTATCCTTAAACTTATCTAAAAAAATTTAGCAACTTAAGCAGTAAGGCACTCAAGGCCAATGTCACAATACAGTGAAAGTATAGTGGAAATTATATCTTACCTTGACTTTGACTCTGAATTGCAGCTTAATTCTTTGCCTGGCTTTTCCCTCACAGTAAACCTTTTCTTCCCCTCACCCTTGACCTCTGTGTGATGTCAGCCATTCTGACTGACCTGTTGTCTGAAGGTTCTCTATTGTCCAGTGTATAACAAACAGACTGTGGATTGCTGGTGATTAAATAAAATAGGAGGTGATATTATTTCATATGCAGTGAAATTAAATATAAATGTAAAAATAAGTGTGCATGTATTTTAATTTTATACTACTGCTGTAGCTATTTTTAACTGAATTCTTTGGAAGAACAAAATTATATGGGTATCTAAAAAAAAATTGAGGTTAAGTGGGTGGTGGAGCACAAGGAGAAATGCCCAAATTTAATTTTGTGTGGTTGACCTGAAGTACCTGTCATTTCAAGAATGCAGCATATGTTTTAAATATTACATATCAAAGATGTTTTATATATTTATATTTAATTAAACCAATTTGCTGCATCAATGAAAGGGCACATTTCAGTAATTAATCTGCATGCATATCAACATCACAGTATGATATATTGGGTTTACATGCATCTTCATGTTTCCATACATTTAAATAAATATAACATGAAATGTAATAACTAAAACATGACCTCTATTATGATGTTATTAAATAAGCACATTAAAGATATTTAGGAATGAAATGCAGTGCACAGTTTTATTTTTAAATATGCATATAGTAGTCTGTAAATGTGAACCCAACCATAGTTAAGCAAACTGCATCTGAATGGCAAGAATTTTGCAAGCTGTGAGGCTCCATCAGTTGATGATATTACATTACCTAAATTAACACAGATTTGCCCAATTCTAAGGCTACTACCTGCAAGTGTTGGCTAGCTTTCTATAGCATAATGAATACTAACATGTATCATACATTAACTAATATGCTGTGCTAAATCAGTACCTGTGAATTTTTGTCAATAGATGACAAAATAATCCCCTCCAAGTTGCACTTGTGCTTTTTAACCAGCTCTCCAACAATTAGTGATCAGTATAGTTTTTTTCTAAGAAAACTCATTTGTATGGATTGCATACAAAACTAAGACTGAAAATACTATATAAATATTTGGACAATGAAATTCATTACTTTTGATTCACTTAAAATAGTGAACAAGCTGATTTAAGAGATGGCCACATTTAATCTTTTCTCCCAAAGAGATTAAAAGAACATAAAACCTGATGCTTTGCTGGTTCAGCAGCTGATTAAGTTTAGATTTCCTGTTCATTAGTTTCCTTGTTTTTGCAGTAATGTCTTGCCATAATGGTCATGTTTCGCTGGCACATATTTTAAGCAATGACTCATTGTTATTGTTAACTTGAGATTTAACGTGCACTGGCAAACTTCAGAAAATGAAAAGTCGGCATAGTAACATAAAACAAAGCTTTTATTTGGAATGTACTGTTTCTTCAAACAGTAAAAGCTTTAACAGGAATCCATGATACGCCTCATGGACATGAATCTCATGTTCATGTAGCCCATCTCCCTGAAGCTCCTGTACTCTCCAGGCCTCATGTACATCATCCTGCCTCTGTAGTGGGGCTGCTCGTACATCAGCCAGTGGCCGTCCATCACGTTGCAGGACTGGCAGTCGGACATGCGGTAACGGTCCATGATGTTGTCACAGTCATCCATCATCTCGTACATCTGACCACCGAAGTTCTCCCTCTCGTAGATCCTCATTCTGTAAGATCCTCTGTACTGTAAAAACAGTTACACCAAAAAATTAATTAAATTATATATAAAAAAATTCACGTAATTAATTTCTGAAGGATCCTCTGTGCTGTGCAGGGATTTGTGAAGTAATCAGTCTTCAGTAATATGACTGAACAATGACCATATAAAAGGCACATCATAGCTGCCCTGGCTCTTTTGATGTGCAGACCAAGCATGAGATATTACAACTGAACCACCCTAACACAACTCACCATGGGGATCATACGGCAGGATCTAATGCAGTCGGTCATGCCCATCATACGCTGGCAGTCGGAGTACTCGCCCCGCCTCACAAAGTACTGGTTGCCCATGTAGTTGGAGCGGTCGTAGACCATCCAGCAGCCGCTCTCCACTCTGCAGGAGTGGCAGCGGCTCAGGTAGGAGGTGAAGTCGGCGCAGTCGCTGCTGGTCTCATAGGAGCGACCCTGGAAGTTCCTGTCCTCGTAGAAGATGATCTGCAAAGAGATAACATTTACAGTTATGAATGAAGTTCATGGCGATACAATCACGTGTCGTTTCTTTGTAGTGTTCTGATTAGAATGATACAGTGCCCGTACTATTTGTATTATAACACATATAACTGTCAACTCATGCTCTTGCCCTAGCCTTATGATTTAAAATTTTGCCTGTCGAGGGCAATGCAAAAGTATTATTACACTGAATGGATGTGATGCATGGATATCTATTTTTTATATGAAATAACTCAAATCTATACTTACTCTGCCCATGGTCATTCTTGTTGATCGTCTTTAGAGCTGTACCACTGCTCGACTGATGTGCTGCCAGTTCTACACCTTACTTTTATACCTCACCTAAGCCAAAGAATCTGGGGCCCCCATTGTCTAAAACCCTGACTCAGTAACATGAAATGGGGCTACACTATGGTTTGGGTTGTAAAGGGTTATTATCTAGTGGTGTGTGAATTTGTGAGGTAAATGCATGCACCTATATTGTTTCGTTTATAGAGCAGAAGGCAGAACTTTCTCTGCATATACATAACATAGTGTTGCAGAACAGGCCTTCTGCTGTACGTCACATACAAAGGATAATGTAAGCCATTGTAAAGAAACAAAGGACACACTAATGTAAAAACTGTATTAATGTACTAATGTAATTTCAAAAATAATGTATGTATTTAATATATGAAATATGTAGGTAAGATACTGTCCTCTTGTACCACATGCGATTAACTTGGACAGTCAGGTACCAAGTTGTGGATGAGTTTCCATATTTGTGACAAATAGTTTTTGCAAACACAAAAGTTTTTCCTTACATTTTAATATTTTTTGGTATTAGGAAAACAGACAGCAATCATGGGGAAAAAACAATCAGAAAATGGTGAATGGGCCACTTTACATTTGATCAACAGCTGTTACATTTTTCAAAGCTGAATGTACAGACAATACTAAGACTGTTGTTAACATTATCACTGATATTCTAAGTCAGTTCAATTCATACCTAGCTTGTAATAGGTGCCATCGTTTCATGCACAATCAATATCAATTTATCAATCCAAACCCTTTCTTTATGGTTTGTGCGTATGTCCATGTACTTGAATTTGAAGACATCAATATGGGAATGTCAACCATTGTGGAGAATAAAATGTGTTTCCTGTCTGTCAGACAGGGGGGTTAAAGGTGTGTATGTCTGTGTGTGTGTGCATGCGTGTGTGTGTGTGTTAAAGTCTTAACACGTCATGTTGCTCTGGTGTATGACTGAATTGTGCTGTATGGAGAAAGGTAGATAAGACACATTCCTGCAGGCATACACATTTCTATACCCTGTGTTATTACAGATTTTATGTGAAATTATTTTATTTATGAAATTATTGTATGATGAAGTGGTGAACCACACCTCTTAATATGAGATGATATTCTCTCTTGGAATTATTTTATTTGTTCATTACTTGTCTTGCTTTTTCACTTTCAATCTCTTTGGCCCTGTATTGATACATAACACATTCCAAATGACATGTTTGCTATTCTCCAATAAATGAATGCATACCCATTGGGAGTTATGTGATAATGTAAAGGCTCAGTGAAACATGGACATCCCTGGTCTAAACTGAATTGTCAGTAATACTGTCTGATGCTGTGTTTTTGTTTTTGTTTTCCCTGTCCATGTGCTTTTGTTTTCATTCCCCCTTGTGTCTGCCCCGCCCTCCTTGTTACCTTCCCAGTTGATTACCCATTTGTTTCACCTGCTCTATTGTGCACCTGTGTCTCGTTGGCTCGTTAGTCTGTGCATTTAAACCCTGTCTTGTGTTTATTCTGTGCGAGTTTGTCTCTGTATTCCCTGTGATCAGTTTTGCTATGAGCCTTTCCTTGTTCTGACCTGCCTGTTTTTGATTCCTGCCTGATTACCTGATTTCTGATTTTTGGATTGGTCTCTGCCTGATTGCTGTGTTTACCTGGTTCAGACTTTGCCTGTTTTTGACCTCTTCTTTGATTCTGTTTTTGCCCTGACACCGTGCTCTTCTGGTTTGACCCTGTGCCTGTTTTTGACTCTGTTTTTGGATTTGCCCTTTTTAATAAACTCTGGTTATCTCATCCCTGTCTGCTCTTGAGTTCATACTGTGCCCTGACAGAATAAAGGATGGATGCAATGACAGGGTGTGCAGATCACCACCATGCTTAGCAGAGGCTAGTGTGGGCAGCAAAGTAGTCCTGGATGACACCTAAAGTCTCTTGATGCCAGTGATTGAAATGGAGGAGCACCCAATGAATCCAGTGCCACCACCAGGTCCCACACAGGTATTGAGAGGGAAAATGTAATCTCAGTGCACCCTTAAGGAAGTGGGGCACAAGGGGGCGAGCACCAGGTGTGGTGTGTCAAACTCCCAAGAGATATGCAGGGATTTTGGTGGCATGTCTGTCCAGGGGATGGAAAGGGACTGCGGTCAAAAATTTCCCAGGAAAATGGCAGCCAGCACAGTTAAGGGTGAATGAGAGGCAAATAAGGTCTTGGGATGGCCAGCTCTTTGCATCATTCACAAGAATAATACTACTAAAATGTAGTCTATTTGGGCATCTGATTAGATTCATGAATAAGGCAGGCAGCACTCATGTCTTTTGAGGCATAAGGGTCCAGCACAGGAACAGCCTTCAGAATCCTTAGTGCCAGGATGGGGTGAGCCTCATCTTCTATGTATCTAAGATGGTGGTGCACCATACTCCCAGAGCATTGGGGATACAGATGGTTACATAATCAGACAGGAACTAAATATACGCCATCATTACTTATTTATAGCATAAGTGTGCTTACACTATCTTCCCAGCAGTGGGTTTTAGAAACTAAATGGTGAATCAGGTCCTGTAAAAGGCAAGTTGGGGTGACTCAGAGTGTCAGAGGCAGCACTGGGAGAGCATTGGTACTGTTTGTGATATCCATATTAAATGACTCATTATTTTTAAGTAGGTCCCTACTAAATAGGTGGAAACACTTATGTGGAAACCTGCAATATATATACACCTTCTGATTTATGAAAACAAAGTGAAAACACCAGTATAACCACATGTACTCCTAATGTCACCCAAATCTAGGGCATTGTTTGAAAGGAAAAGATGTATTCCATCTGACCCCTCCCTAAATAATAAATTCAAAGAATTTGCCTGTATTTGTAAGGTTGATAAAATATGTGTGACCACTTGGTCCATCTAAGACAGTGGATTATTGAACATGACAGTTTGAGTTGAAGAAAAGAGAGATGATCCATTTGTGGTCCATTTTATAGACTATGAATATGACAGATCCACTGATCCATGTTTTCATGGAATACAAAGTTCAATTCTGTACTGATTAATTAAAGATTTGAGTGATTGCAATTTCTCAAAATATTAATACTATCTATATATAATATTGGTTTCAGCTAAACACTAGATTCTGAGAATATTCTTAGCTCTCTCAAGAGTGTAACAACACAATCTGGGTTGTGGCTTTCTTTGACTAGGGCTAAGTTGCTGCATTAAAAGCCTTTCATTGAGGACATGAGAGTGGATATTGTGATGGAGTCATTGCTGTGTTTGAATTAAACTAAAGAAGAGCAAAAACTAAATCGCCATGGCCATCTCAGCGTGATAAGATTAATTGCTCTCAGCCAATATATTTTTGTTGGGTGAGAGTTTGTAATTTAAAAGGGTTATGTGGTGTAAATGAGTTGCAGACTCATTGAAATCAATAGCTATTAATGCAATTAAAGAAAACAATGACAGAATATTTAAAATGATAAGCGTTTATTGGCTGCTGACTTTAACTTAACAGGAATCCATGATACGCCTCATGGACATGAATCTCATGTTCATGTATCCCATCTCCCTGAAGCTCCTGTACTCTCCAGGCCTCATGTACATCATCCTGCCTCTGTAGTGGGGCTGCTCGTACATCAGCCAGTGGCCGTCCATCACGTGGCAGGACTGGCAGTCGGACATGCGGTAACGGTCCATGATGTTGTCACAGTCCTCCATCATCTCATGCATCTGACCACCGAAGTTCTCCCTCTCGTAGATCCTCATCCTGAAGGGTCCTCTGTGCTGTTAGAGAACAAAAGTCAAAGGAGATATTTTTACATACTGAAACACAAGTCTGAAGCATCTTACAGGGCCTCATATAGGATCATTTAATCCACTCTCTCTGTAGATTTGTAAGATATTTAGTTATTACAATTCATGTTATAGGAGTTTCCAGTTATGGGTCTCGGAGTCCATTCGAATGGCGCTTGATAAGGTTTGATAGTGCCATGAAATTACAGTACGTCATAACAATCTCCCATATTAAAAATGTTTATATACAATTCACTTGTAACCATTTTCTCATTTCTCTCTTATATCACTGCTTACTTTAGTGCTATCTCCTCCTCCATGGAGAGAAGTCATACTATGAGCAGCTCTGACCATTGATCACAGGCAGTGACAGGAACTAAGCACAGACCTACCCACCAATCTGTCAACATTTATAGGGTCATTCTTGCCTGGCCCCTTGGGACTTGAGTGGAGACTGCACATTCTCTGCTAATCACTATAGGACCTCTACTGAAATGTAATGTAGTGACTCTAACATATGCAACAATCTATACATTTTCCCACCTATTTACAGACAGTGTTTTACACCCCCCCCCCATTTGTTCCTTGCTTTAAAATAATATGGTCACTGTGGATACCAACACACTAAAATTCTGAATGACTTTATTTGAATAAAGTAGTAAGATGACAAGCATGCATGCCTTTTCCATTTTTTGGAGGGAACTAACAATGTGACGATTTACCCACATAAATCCACCGAACCTTCCATAGGTATTGTGAGGTCATACTATAGCCTGGGCCTGATTCTGCAGCCATCACACCCTGCCTGTGCTAGCTAATGGTGTGGAACGGAATGGGCCACTGTTTTTATACAGTTTTATACAGTTTGATTCTATTTAGAGATGGTTTACTAAAAACACTGTGACATTTTCCAAGTAAGCAGCAATATTTGCTTCAAGTTTGGTTACAAAATATAGTCTTAGCCCAAGAGTACATATTCAACCCAGTTAGGCCGGAAAAAAATAAAACTGTTCAGTTTTTGGTAAGCGCGGATCGAAACGTACCATGGGGATCATACGGCAGGAGCGGATGGTCTCGAACATGCCCATGCGGGAGTAGTCGGAGTACTCTCCCCTCCTCATGAAGTACTGGCTCCCCATGTAGTTGGGGCGGTCATAGACCATCCAGCAGCCACTCTCCACCCTGCAGGAGTTGCAGCGGCTCAGGTAGGAGGTGAAGTCAGCACAGTCGCTGCTGCACTCATAAGAGCGCCCCTGGAAGTTCCTGTCCTCGTAGAAGATGATCTGGAGAAACAAAAATACATGACTTTGAAAATTGCTAAGACCAATTTTAAAAGAATATGACTACTTTTCCCAAATGTTATCTGCATGCCTTAGTTTTTTATTACTGTACCCATTTTAAGGCTAATAGTTCAGGAATATCAGCGAATTGGAAAACAGATTAATCCCAAAGAAGCTGAAGGAATTCAGTTAAATTAATTTTTATAATCATTTCATATTTCTGTGTTGAAGCACTATGGCCCTGATTTATTTGATCTGAGGAGGTAACAAGGCCTTGCAGATTCCTGCTGTGGAGATCTGCAGTCCCTTTTTCCCAAGCTCATCTTACCCTGCCCATGTTGAAGGTTTCTGTCTCCAAGCTCCACTGCTTTCACACCGGCCAGCTGGCATTTTTATACCCAACGTAGAACCCAAACCATTTGTAGCACCATTGTGCGAAACCCCTGACTCATCAGCACATTAGCTCAGTGTGCTGTTTGCCCAATTAGGCAGCGTACAGTAAAGGGTTATTATTTGATGTTTGCAAGGTGATGATTCATTTACATACTGTTCTCTTTGCTCCCTGGAAACATAGAATATTCTATGCCCTGAAAGCAATTTGGAACAAAGTAAAAAAAAAAAAGTGCAACTAAAAAACTAAAGAAAATAGAAAGGTGTTTTATATGGCAAAGCTATGTTCATATAGAATTTATACATTTTTTAAATATAACATAGAACTCAACAAAAATATGTTGAACAAGCCTGGTTGAAACCAGCAAAAATAATAAAGTTTAAGTTTATAAATTCAATAATTGTGTTTAAACTTAAGTAAATACATAAAACATCAGCTATACTGTTTATACTAAAATATAATTTGGATTACCTGTGGTTAGTATAGAACTGATGTTTGCTTTTGGGATGAAGTGAGTGTGCTTCATTACTTTAGGTTCACGTTGTTACAGTACTTCTACAAGATTTAGACACACAGTAATTACTGTTCTATTTGTTATCTGTTATAAAGGTGCCTGTATGGTGTTTTACCTCATAGTGTTACTGTACAGTGTTTAATTTGAATTTTTTGGATTTATTGTATGATTCTATTCTCTCATATGGGTTTATTTAGACCTTTACCCAATGCTGGTGTAAACACTTGAGAATTTAAATTGTTTTACGTCAATGAAATTCACTTGCACCAAATATTTCATTCAATAGTACAAATTGTCAGACAATGATAGAATGTTTAAAATGAGTTTATTGATAAGTGATACTGTAGAGAATGAACTTGGGCTTGGAGTCTAAATGGGGAGGAGAAGCTCCATCCTCGAGGTGAGGGACCCCCCAAAAAAAAAAAAAAAAAAAAAAAAATTGGAAGAACAGTTAGGATACCCTACTAGAAGAACGAAGCACAGGATGAAGGCGGAGATGGGGAGGAGGAGGGATGTGGTGTTTATATACCTGTATGAGACTGGAAGGGAAATATAGGTTGAGCGGTTGTTGAGAATTCCTCTCTGAAATCTCTGTTTTAACAACCTACAATTATTGCTATGAGAATATATTTTTTTACAGTTTTAATGTTATTAAATATATTAGTATTATTTTACATAAGAAATTTTAGTTGAGAGAAGCAATAATTTTAGTCCAGATATTATTTAATCATTCATTAACATTACATGAGACTACTGTGGTTATATTGAAAATTTGTAGATATGACATACATTTCACAGTATTTTGGCGTGATCTTGCCTGAGTAAAGTTAGTTATTCTGTTACTCAAGTTGTTGACCCATTTCATTCACAGTAATGATCACAAATTGTGTAATGAGAAAGCAATGCAATGATGCAGTTTATCTTCTCAGTACAGTGGAACTGTTTGTAAGAGAGTGGAACTAATGCTTGTGGGAACTAGAATTTCATACTAATACAAATAATAAGATCCTAATATCCATGCAAATATTGTTGATCTTAGCAAATATTTCAATTTTTGAGTTACTATTTCCATGATTGTGTTCTCATGGGCTTTGGCATAGAAGGTGGAACAGGAGCTGGATCAGTCAGAGGTGTGCTCATAGTGAACTTGGAAGAAGCAGCCACATGTGACTCCTCCGACCCACTAAACAGCTCGCTTTTGCTATTTTCACGACGAAGATATGATGCCAATTACATATTGAATGCAAAGTCAACATACTTTCACTTTACAAGCCTGCAGGAGTTTGGCTGGCCGTTGGATGTTGCTGGAGTGGGGCTAGACTGATGAGTTGAATTGTCTAACCCCCTTATCTTCTGCATCTAGACAGAAGAGCCAGTTGTTTTCTCTTAAATATGCACCTTTGGTGGTACATAGCCAGTGCATGCACAACCAAAAGCTTTCATCAGTGAAGCTTTTTTGATTCTGATTGTTCACTGTAAATTGATTGGCTCATCTCCACGCCCCCTCCCCCATGTAGGATTGCGCTCAGTTTGGTTTTGCAATGTTAACAGGTCAGCTCTTGAACACAAAAGCATTGGTGCAAGGTATTCCTATAACAAGTCGACACGTTTATTGTCTAAGACAGGTTTGTTTTATTTTTCGGTACATTGTAGAACATGGTTGTAGGGTGTGCACCTTTAGTACTAGCCCTGTATCTAAAGTTGGATACAAGTGTCAAGAATCATCCCTTTTGCATCACTTTAAAGTCTTTGGTTTTGGTCCAAAATTCTGCTTAAGTAAGATGAATTTTACCATGAACAAATAACACGAGGTAAGCATTTTAGAAATACATTATCTGAGAATATTGAGTTTGTAGCTGTAATTCTGCAGAAACCCCAAAATTTCCACACTGTTGACATGTTGTACATGTTGATTTTCTAATGATTATGATGGCACTGTTTTAATGGCTTATTTACAATAAATTGACCATTTATGCATATTTGTTTACAAAAATTTGTTTATTCAAAATACAAATAAGCACCAGAAACCCAATGCACATTTTTTCAGTGCATTGAAGCATCTTGGCAAAAGTGCTAGCTCAAAGTATTTTCTTAAGTAAACAGGAAGTCCATCATGGCCATCTACTAGCACAAATCTTCCAAAACTGTACATAGAGATTCATTAAATATGACCTCAGTCCAGATGAAACCGTCTCCATTACAGGCCATTGACCTTCCAATGCCTTTGGAAGGTGGAATATCATTGGAAATGGCTACAATACCCACTGCCATAAGGGGTTTGTCTTGACACCAGTGCATACAGCTGTAGCTGCTTTGAGCTTAGCCCTTGGGTTTGCTGCTTGTAGGTGTGTTTTCTAATTGATTTAGCTATGTAGCTCATATACAACACAAACCTACATGCAAAATCAATTTGTATGGCTAAGTTTTGGCTTGTGTGGCTTGAATATATGATTGTAGTTCCATATACTACAATACTCTTTTAACTGCGTAATGCTTGGGGCCACTGTCCATGGCTTGTGTTGGTGTTGTGAGGACTTCAATCTGATGTATGTGGGTATAACTACAATGACAAGTGGTCCCTCTGCTGCCTATTTCACCTTTTTGAGAAAAGTCCATGGTTGGAGAGGGTCATGCATACTGTTATGCCACCTGAGTTATACTTGAGGGTGTTGCAGTGATGTGCGCAGTTTGCTGTTACATACAAATTGTGTGATGTTAGGTTAAAGTTTTGCAAGATTTCTGAATGACAAGAATCAGATGAGACCTGAGTATTTAAAATATCAAAGTTTTTATTGTCTGCTTATAATTATTTCTAAGGTTGAGACATAAATTTAACAGGAATCCATGATACGCCTCATGGACATGAATCTCATGTTCATGTAGCCCATCTCCCTGAAGCTCCTGTACTCTCCAGGCCTCATGTACATCATCCTGCCTCTGTAGTGGGGCTGCTCGTACATCAGCCAGTGGCCGTCCATCACGTTGCAGGACTGGCAGTCGGACATGCGGTAACGGTCCATGATGTTGTCACAGTCATCCATCAGCTCGTACATCTGACCACCGAAGTTCTCCCTCTCGTAGATCCTCATCCTGAAGGATCCTCTGTGCTGTGAGTGAAGACAAGTCAAAAAACAATGTTGACACACAAAACCAAAAGAATATAATGAAAACAGAGGTCACATATCCTCACAAAGAACAGCAAATTGACAAGTGTGAACATCTTTGGATATAAACATCAAATAGATGTTCAGAAATGCTAGTTTACAAAGGCTTTGTAAACACATGTGTGGTACTGGACCAACATTGGACATTCACTAAAGCTGTAAGAAAAATATAAAACTGTTCGGTTTTTGGTAAGCGCGGATCGAAACGTACCATGGGGATCATACGGCAGGAACGGATGGTCTCAAACATGCCCATGCGGGAGTAGTCGGAGTACTCTCCCCTCCTCATGAAGTACTGGCTCCCCATGTAGTTGGGGCGGTCATAGACCATCCAGCAGCCACTCTCCACCCTGCAGGAGTTGCAGCGGCTCAGGTAGGAGGTGAAGTCAGCGCAGTCGCTGCTGCACTCATAAGAGCGCCCCTGGAAGTTCCTGTCCTCGTAGAAGATGATCTGGAGAAACATTATTACAGATTTAGAAATGCTATGCTTTTCCCAAAGGGTTTTCCATGCAAATCTTGTACAAATAACCAATCCAGAGGAATTGGTCATTTAAATACTAATAGTACTAATAATGTAGGAACAGCCTTTGAATTTAAACCAGAAGAAGACAGAAGCAAAAAAGTGATGCTTGAATGCTGGCTAAATCCAGGTTTTCTCTAAACTAAAAAAAACATGGTGATTTGGCCTTTGCTGGGGTATTTTTGGATTAATGTCAAGACAGAGTTTGATCCTACATTTTCATCAAAACATTTTTACCCCCAAAATTTTCACTTGCAGGGAATCTCTTCCCTGGGGTTTGCACTGCAACATCTTGCAATTCTACAGCAAGTTGCTTTTTGTACACACATCTCACATCAAAACTCATAAACGTGTCTAAAATACAGGGAAATATTTATGCATATCCACCAGGCACACAGCATTGACTGCTCAATAAATTTGGGTGAAATCAGAATAAAACTGGTCTTCAGAAAGTTATGCACTGACTGACAGTGTGGGATTTTAATGAATATTCCTCGTCTAAAAAGGAATGAGTTTTTAAATGAAAGCTACTTTGATGTCACCAATCCTACTTATACAGTAACAAGTACAACCTTTTGCATTACAAACCCCAGTTCAGATATGCTGTTCAAATGTTCTATTGTCTATGCATATTTTGAATGTACAGTATATGTTCATTAAATAATGAATAGGATATTTTAATGAACATGTAAGCCTTAAATAAAAAGTATGCAACTAGTCCCCATATACCCTAAGAGGTATCCCCTTGTGCCACATATGGGTTTAGTGGAGGGAATGGACTCAAATCTGGCTGCTGCATGTTACGTACTGTATGTTGTGTCTTACCCTGCCCATGATGGTGGTTGATGTTGTCTCAGAGCTCCGATGCTGTTGTGCCGACCTGCCCTCACATTTATACCCAACTTCACCCCCAAAGCATCCATGCCGCCATTGTGTGAAAGCCCTGACTCATCTGCCCGTTCATTCATGTACCGTGCAGCTTTTTCAAAGCAGACTCCAAAGGGTTATTATTTGTTATTGAATGCATTTACAAGTAAAGGCTTATTTCCATATTGTTCTCCTGGCACTGTGGAGCAACACAGAAAATTCTAAGCATTTAAAAGCAATTCAGATACACAACAGGCTCTGTAAATCATGTGTTTGTATGTAAAGTTCTACTGAACTGTGTAGGTGATGTCAAAATTAAAGAAAACAATATTGTACATATATTTGTATATTTGTACAATGTGTTGTCATTAAACATATTCAGTATACAAAATAAACAATTACATTAATAAACATATTTGAGGATAAGATTCCTTAAGTGCTGGCCTTATAAGAAAAATAACAAGTACTCTTTTTGAACTTTTTAAAGCTTTTTCTATGCTTGCATTCCCTAAATCACTATTTTAATACAAAGCCCATTTAATGTTGCTGAACAGGATATTTCTATTTTATATTCCAGAGTTTAATTATCATTGTATCCACAGAAAATGGTCTGGATGGAATTGTATAAGTTTACTATCCGGCCTCAAATCTGTACAAATACACTTTTAATCAGTACAGCTGTAGCACAGATTAAATCACTATTGAAAAATATGACTGTGTTCTGTTCTTCATAGTTGCATATTTTGAAATTCCATCCTCAGCAATACATGCTTAAAAATACTTGCAAGAGTATACTTGTGAGTATTGTACTTGTGCAAGATTTTCTTGATCAGAACAGACAATTTTGTCACACAAAATAAGCAAACACAGTTATAAATAAATCTTGGCAAAAGGTCATAGAAAACCCTATTAGACATGACTATTCTCAGCACATATCTCAATCATGCTTATCTACTGTAAAAGTTTCCTGATATTTCCTTATAGCATAAAGTGACTTGCACCTCAAATCATCATAAAATACTTTAAAAGGGGTAGCATATTGTGGTAAATTATACTACAATACAAATTCATTTGTAATTTAATTAATAGTACATTCTAAATAATCAGTTTACACAGTCAAACAATGGATTTAGTTGAATGTGTCTTTTTCCTCACTCTGAATTTCTATGCTGACATGGTTGTTGCCTTTTTATGTACTTTACCATGAAATTATCATGATATTTTTAATAATCATTTCCGTATGACAAACAGGCATTCATTATTTTTACAAAAATGAGACAATATATCTGAAAGGTATCTAAAAACACCTGATATCTGATCAGATTATTCTATCATACTGTCTATTATTGAAGTCTATCATCCTGTCTATCAATGTGGTTAACTTTTATCTGAGTGATATATAATTGATTCCCTATCGGATGCATATTCTGTTAAATGAATGTGTATATCAACCATTTTTCCAGTTTTGACACTTCTTGAAAACTCTTTTGTTAAACAGCAATAAGCTAAAGGATATGTGGTGAAAGAAAAATGGAACTGTTGTTTCTCAGCTGATTGGAAATTCAGTTTAAGATTTAAAACCTTTGCTTTCATCTTCAGGCACATATATTTTTTAATGCTGTCTTTGATTAATAGTGCCATGAAAGTTTCATTGACTCCCCTGTGTGCTGAATTTTATTAAATGAGAGGGAGTATTTACTGTCTTAGGCATTATTAGGATGTGTGAAACTAAAGAACTGAAAAGAGAACCATTATAGAACATAGAAAAATGTTTAGTATTTTATCCTCACCTGCCTAAGTTTTTAGAATAAGCTCTTCATTTTTGCATGGTAAACAATTTTGTTAAACATTTTAAAGCATACAGACCTTTAAATATTGAATCACAAAATCAGGCATTTTAAAATGAATGTATTTATTTGTTTTTAATGGATGCATGAATGAACATTTCGAGTTGCAAATCTAGCAGATATCCACGATTCGCCTCACAGACATGAATCTTGTGTTTGCAGCTCCTATGTCTCTGAAGCTCCTGTACTCTCCAGGCCTCATGTACATCATCCTGCCTCTGTAGTGGGGCTGCTCGTACATCAGCCAGTGGCCGTCCATCACGTTGCAGGACTGGCAGTCGGACATGCTGTAACGGTCCATGATGTTGTCACAGTCCTCCATCAGCTCATGCATCTGACCACCGAAGTTCTCCCTCTCGTAAATCCTCATTCTATAGGGTCCTTTGTGCTGTTGATAAAGAACATGACAGTTACTTATACCACCCAATATTCTCATTATGACTCTTTCTTAACACTCAAGAAAGATGTAGGCCTTATTGCTCAGTACCGGTATGCTATCACAGCCAGAAAGACCACAGAGGTAAAATATGTACAGTGAAATGTACGCATGGAATTTTGACAGCACGATGACACAACAATAAGAAATGTCCTAACCTATAGCTTGTAAGTTGATTATTACCACAATATTCAGTCACCCATTATGATAACATAATTCATTTTAGAATGATTCATAAGAATTAATGTCAAGCAATAACTCTCCTCCTCCTCCTCAGTTAATTGCACCTGCACAGTGGTTTTGTTCACAGCCCATACCCATGCATATTGTAATGATAGTTCATACACTTTCTAAAGGGCTGTTTCTCTATGCAGACATACAAAATCAGTAAAACCTGTTTCTTTTTTCTAAAATATACATGATGCACTTGCCATTTCATCTCATGAATTGAAACAGGCTGTCATTAAATAACACTTTAAATGCAGGTTAATAGAACTGCATGGTCATTGAATAAATGCTAATGATACAAAGACATTGAATTCATATATAAGTACTTGTGTTACGTGCACTCTTCTGGGCAGGGCAAATTTAGCCCAAAGGCTATATAAAAGAGCTGAAGGAAGGTGCAGCGTTTTGGCCTAAGTTACCTGAGGTATTATGCGGCAGGATTTGATGCAGTCGTTCAGGCTCATTCCCATGAGGTGCTGGCTGTCGGGGTACTCCCCCCTTCTCACCAGCATTTGGTTCCCCATGTAGTTGGGGCGCTCGTACACCATGAAGCAGCCGCTCTCCACCCTGCAGGAGTTGCAGTGGCTGAGGTGTGAGGTCAGCTCTGCGCAGTCGCTGCTGGTCTCATAGGAGCGACCCTGGAAGTTTCTGTCCTCGTAGAAGATGATCTGTAGAAAGTGGGCAAGAGAGAGAGTGTAAGGCCATAAGGTGATCATGTCCATCAAACAGGCTATGCACAAATCAGCTTTCAGTTCGTGAAAAGACCGCTGTACAAGCAGCGTCTTCATGTCAACAAATTCATCTCATCAGATTTGATCCCATCTGTCTGCAAAATGGGAGCTGAAGCTACTGTCGCAGTGAAAGTCAGGCCCAACATTCCTGATGTGGAAAATCAAGTATATAGACCATGAAGGTTTGTTTAAAAACAGCTGTGCTTAGGATAACAGAAAAAAACATTTACTTCCTTCAATCTCTCACTTTTCCATGGTTTGCTCAGATTGTTTCCAGTTGTACTACAACCCACAAGGTCACATAAGCACATACGGTCAAATATGCTGTAGCATAAAAGAAAGAGGATAACAACTTAAGTTTGACAGTACCTAATACCTAAATAATAATTAGCATGTTCACAGATCAAATGCTCATCTCACCCTTCCCATGGTGACAGATGAATGTGTCTCAGAGCTTCACTGCAGTTAAACAAACCCCACTGGCACATTTATACCCAGCTTGATAGTGAAATAATCTGTTGATCCATTGTGCGAAATCCCTACTCAGCGAAGCAGCATCGAGGCCTATACTGTTTGTTTAATCAGACCGTAACAGATTTTTTATTTAGTCCAATCTGCATTTGATGCAGCTGGGTTCTGCACCTCTACTGTTGGGAAAAACTGAAGTAACAGTCAGTCACTGGGAGTTCTAAGGGGGGCCGGTTTCACCATGACAACAACCCTGGACCCCCCTGTGGCCCCCCTAAAGTTTAGGAGGAGACTAAAGTAACAGTCAGCGATTGTTTGCTTGCATATGTTGCATATAAAACACCTAGAAGACAGTAACGGATGAGAAAGGGACCCTTTTTTAAAATACATTTTTAATGTGTTATGTACAGCTGAATAACTTTTAACTTGACTGCCCCCCATGAATTCCATATAAGATATGTTGAATTGTTAAATGAACAGTATTGCCAGATGCAAGTTTTCTTTAATATATCAAATTGTTTGTACACAAGAACTGCTGTAGGCCATAAGGAGAGAGACCTTGTAGGCCAATGTTCCAGATATAGCACTCATGATTTCCTTCATCTTTTGGTTTCTTTCATTTCTTTGGAGGGCTACAGCCATCCCCCAGACGTAGCCTAATGCTAATGTATGTTCAGTTTAAGTTCATTTTAATTAAGCAAGAAACTTAGGTAAGAGTTAAGCACACTTGCTGGTGATATGTAGTCAGTAGGTGTGGTATATAGGATCACATATCCATGTCTGTCTGGCCACAATTCATGACCTCTGATCACAGTGCTGCACAAGGCAGAATGCTTAGAGAAATTCAAGGGTGATCTGTAGCTGATAAAAGGATTGACACATATAAAACGAGATATGTCAGGGTGTACTATTTCCCATAACTGTGCCTGTATTCACCTGGCTTTTTGTAAAAATGTCCTCATTTGTGCCTTTGGGTGGCTCACAGTGTATAGTCCTGGGTGTTTAACTTTAGGCCACACCATTACCGCCTATTGGCAGAGGTCTGCGTTCCCCCATAGGCACAGGTATAGGGCACACACACATTTCTGTGTCTGTTGGAAAACATTGCTGTGGTTTATGGAAAAATGGTAAATTGTCATGAAATAGATACAACATAGTAATACATTGGTTATAAATCTGTAATAGCAATCATACATTTTATGTAATAATTATAATCATGCAACTTCCTCTCACTCCCTCTTGAATATTAGGAATTTAGCAGATACCCTTCTGATTCAGAGAAACTTAAAATATATTTTACCTTTTCACATGCTATCCATTACAACAGTAGATATTTGCTACAGTAACCACAGCTATTATAGTGATCAGCCCCAGCTTTAAGGTCCAGAATATTTAGTGCAATCCAGTTCTGGATGTTTTTAACATGTTTTAAAGCATGCTCTTTAAGTTTAAAAGTTATTCTTTTAATTGTTCTCGGAAATGGCCTCTGTACTCTTTGGGCTGGGAAAGCTGTGAATACTCGGAAAACCTTTTTACACTGCTGGTGGAAGGATTCATAGCATTCACTATCAACTTTTCTCAAAAGGTTCTAGTGTGTATATTTAACGACTTGTTGAATAATACCAAACCCAGAAACACAGTTGTCAAAAATGAAAAGTAATATGAGGTAATGAACCTGAATACACAGCATCAATTATTGCTTTTAATTTACAATTAGTATGAAACTATGGTAGTTTCATGGTGGATTTCTACAAGTCTAAAGTAATAAAAGCTCATACATGTATTTATGGTTGAGTCACAAGCCAGGCCCCATAGCTGGCAGTGTACCAACAGTGTGGCAGCTCTTGCCATTTCAATCAAACTATGTGTAAGGTGAATATAGCAAGTGAGGTCACATGTAAAAGCTATTATTACTCTAACTCAAGACAGTGCTGGCTATGGTCTTGTCAGAGTGGCAGATATAGAACTATATATCTTATGCAGGTGATAAAGGCAGACTGCAAGCACCAGATCTACTTGTACAATCCCTGTTGCTTAATGAGCTGGGCCTACCTTGCTAAGAAAATTGGCTAATCCAAAAAATTCCATTGGTATATACTTTGCAGTTGCAAAATGTTCTATTTGTCATAATTATAAACTTGATAAGATTTAATTATGCCAGATTGTTATTTATTTACAAGAAAGCTTTTCTTTCAAACTATGCTCAGAAATTTATAAAAAGAAAAATATCAGTACAATGGACCACAAAAAAGAATTAACTGAATTATCTGTGACCATAAACACGCATAGAGTTATATCAAATAATATATAGCAAAGAGAAATAATAAATTACTCCACCAGCTCACCATGATTGATTTGTTTTTAGAAAAATTAGCCTTTGAATTAATTTTTCCTTTTCCAGTGTGTACGTTAACACATTCATGTGTTCCTGATAGAAATATATAGAATAAAACTCAACTGTATTTTTCTTTTTAAAAAAATTACAAAAACTTTTTTCACACAAATTGGCTTGTATTTTTCTGATATGAAAATCAAGCTGTTCATTTCAAATTCAATTCAATTCAAATAAAAACAATACAAAACAAAACAAAACAATCCTAAAATCAAACAACAACTACACAGCTGGCTGTAATACTTTCACATGTGGACAATAACCTGGGGTATGAAATTCATATATCTCAGAATTGTCCTTTGATTTACCGTCCAGAATAAAAATACTGTATAGACTGTAAGTCCGTGGCCCACAAATGCATACGTTACCACATAATAACCCTTTGCACTGTGCTTTGCCTGTCAGTACAGGCTGATGAGTCAGGGGTTGAACACAATATAGCCATAGATTCTTTGGATTTCCAAGCAAGTATAAAAGAGACAGTAGATCAATGTAGCAGTAGAGCAGCTCTGAGCTTGAATCACAATGACCATGGGCAGGGTAAGTGGAGTTACATGTCATACACATACATAACATGTAAAACACACCCATATCTCTGCTAGCCTCACGACTGGAATTACCAGCCTTTTTTAAATACTGATAATACCATTTGAAGTTGCACAAGCTCACCTAAATTATTACTTTGATTACCTAAAGATTACTGTTTCAAATTCATGCCATATAGATTTGCATGTGCACCACAAATAGAAAAAAAGAAAAAAATCTTCTGAAGATCATAGGACGAATTCATACCACAGTGTTTCAGTGTTTGTTTATCCTTTAATGTAAACCTAAAGGGACTTAAGAGATGCACTGACCTAAATTATAATGCTCATACTGTACACAGAGGCAAAACCAAAGTGCTAGGATGCCAAACAAGAACATCACAGGGAACATGGACTCTTTCCTGAGATGGATCAATCATGACTTTGGGGCTCAAAACTCAAGTTAACATAATTAAACAAAGCTTAGATGTTGCTGTCAATATCACAACTTGTCAGAGCTCATAGATACTTATTTTTGTAATATATATATTTTTTTTTCAGATCATCTTCTATGAGGACAGGAACTTTCAGGGGCGCTCTTATGAGTGCAGCAGCGACAGCCCTGAGCTGACCTCCTACCTGACCCGCTGTCACTCCTGCAGAGTGGAGAGTGGCTGCTGGATGGTCTATGACCGCTCCAACTACATGGGCAACCAGTACTTTGCTAGGAGGGGCGAGTACTCTGACTACTCCCGCATGGGAATGAGCGACTGTATCAGATCCTGCCGTATGATCCCCATGGTGAGTTAAGCAAACACTCATGTGCTCATGATATTCCACAAAATACATTATAGATGCTTCATAGATCTGCTTAATCTTTTAAATTTCCTGTCTCTTGTTCACTTTTAACAACTAATATGGGGAAAATATTTCACCATCTTAAGTCCAACTAAGATCAGACAGCAAAAGGTCTGCATAACTACCATGCAAAATATAGACAGTAAAGACAAAATATAGACAGTAAAGACTGTCCCAAACTAACCTGTTGTAATAAAACTGTAGAATTTTTAAATGTCTCTAAAATTTAGTAAAGTGTGTGGTAAACAACTGCTTTTGAAAAGTACTGATGCGTTTTAAAATAAATTTTATTTGCTGGATAAACTTGTCAAGGCAGTGTGCAAACAGGATGCATTTTATCCAATGTTTGTTTTTCTCTGTACATTTCCTTGGTCATATTCATAGGCTGAATAATTCCTAATGGTGCTGTGAATTCTGAAATGATTTAGATAATATTTAAACTGTCATTCATTTGCTGTTTTATTTAACAGCACAGAGGATCCTTCAGGATGAGGATCTACGAGAGGGAGAACTTCGGTGGTCAGATGCACGAGATGATGGATGACTGTGACAACATCATGGACCGTTACCGCATGTCCGACTGCCAGTCCTGCAACGTGATGGACGGCCACTGGCTGATGTACGAGCAGCCCCACTACAGAGGCAGGATGATGTACATGAGGCCTGGAGAGTACAGGAGCTTCAGGGAGATGGGCTACATGAACATGAGATTCATGTCCATGAGGCGTATCATGGATTCCTGTTAAATTCAGTCCTTGTTCAATGTGACCTCAAAAATACAATAAAAGTTTTCAGAATGAATTAATCTGTTGGATGAGTGATGCCTCTTGTAATGAACACATTGATTGGTCTTGCATATTTTTGTCACACAGCACTGTACGGTACTGATTCTACCTGAAAACATCTGTCCATGCGATCTAGTATCCAGAATACTTAGAAACGATCAAATCTGGCCAAGATGGTGATCAGTAGAGGGGAGAGACAAAGATAATGTAATGAAAGCTCTCAAGGTTTTATGATCCAGGTTCAAACTTTGTCATAAAACAAGAAAGGAATACTAATTAACTGAAAACAAATTTTCTTTCGTAAATGTTTTCTCTTTCAGTTACAATAAGAAATTGGATATTGAAAGCATTAGTTATTCATCTGTACTTAACACACTACTGAGTAAAGTCATGGGATGGAAAGCAACACATGCAGGAATGTGTGGAGGAACAGTGAGAAGGCATTAGCCAGTAGTAGGTGACATTATGTGAAAATGTAGTCTCAATCCAGTCTGTTTTTCTTTATTTTTGCTCATTTTTAACATTGAACTTAGACTTTTTGTGAGTTGTAGTAGTATGTGAAGGGAGTTTTGCTTCTTTTATTTGTTTTGTAATCAAAACTTCAGAGAACCACAGTCCGAGCCTCGTTGTCCTAAAAGGAATAGTAATGAATCTTCCCAGGGGGTGGGAACAGTATGGCTATTTGTATAACAAGGGCAAACATACTGTGGTATTGGAAGGGATCTTTAAAAACAATTGCTTATGGTCAGTGATAGTGGTGGTATAAAAATCATAGAGGAAGCATAGGTGGGTTTCAATCACATGACAACATCATGAATGTTGCCATGTTGGTTGACCTAAACAATAACAGCTGCTTGCATGTAACATGGAAAAGGTTGGAGGACTCAAGTGATACTCAGATTACCTAAACAAATCAGATTTTATTAGAAAGATCTTCCCTCCATCTGTACATTATGAGAAATCTACCACATGCTCAGAAAGGACAAATGAAAGAATCACACAAAATGTTAGCTGCTACTGGCTACAGCCACACACAGTCACACACAACTGTTGAACACAAGCCAGGTCAAAGTATTCTAACCTACAGCCCACTGAAAGAATCCATATGCTAAGAATCCTTTTGCAAACAATCCTAAACATGTTGATTATCAAAATGAATCCATACTACAAACTTTACCAGCTAAATGAATAAAGGCTGTGATACTCACCATTACATCAGTACAAGTGAAAAATGGTCTAACTAAATAGCTTGGATACATGCTAATATTAGCTAGCTAGCAAGCGGTCAGGACATTGGCCAGATAAAGAAATTGCTACCTTTGAGGTTACTACATACACAGCACTTGCTGACTTCAGCCATTTTGTTTGGAAGACAGATAAAGTCTGTTTGCTTTTTTCCTTGTGTTTGAAGACCTAACTTGCAGTAACTAGCTAGGACACCTGCAGCTACCTCATGCATGCAAGTTATTTATCTGTATTTAGCTGAATAACCTGACAGCAGTGCTACAGTTAATTGTCCAAAATACCCAAACAACTGGGTAATATTAGCTAATTAGCTTGTTATCTGTTGAAGCATTCCTTTAATATTCTTGAATTCATACAGACGACAGTCCATCTTAACAAACGGCCTAACTGAGGTGAAGAGGATTTAGTTTTACTTCAGAACCTTAGATAGTTAACCATTCTTGTATCTTTGCTGGCTCATTAGTCTTTACTGTAGTAGGGACCCTGACAACCCGTTTGTCTTCATTTCTATGCATTATGTTTCAACAGTTGATTACATGAAATACCCACAGCCTCTTGATTTAAGCCTATTGTTAGTTATTGTTAGTTAATTATCAGGCTTCTGGGGTATGTGAAGTCACTTCTGATCAGGTGAAAACCACACATAGACCAAGGACATCATATATGCAACATACAGTGTACAAAATACAATGTATAGCACTAGGGTGTAACCATGCATACTGAGAGCACACCAATCTGTCCGCTCCCAATATTCAGTAGAAAATATTTTAATTATGTCCTGTTTTTATGAACCCTGTCAACTGATCTGTCATCTGCTCTCATTTGGACCCCAATGTGAATACCATGGTTATATCCGTGGTATAGCAACAGTTAGACATTGTGAAATTTAACCCTGAATCCTGAATGATGAATGTAACTATCTGGAAGATATTATCTTTGAGGGGACCATCTAGCTGGATACATTAATGATTGAGCCAGTATTCTGCTTTGATTGGATGGCACCCAAATCCAGCTGAACCATGTAGCTAGCTACCTAACATAGGTTTCTCAAAGTGCTCTGAGAATGTACTAATGTTCATAGGATTTTTCTATACATTTGAATTTTAAATGATTTTGGTTTGAATGTAAGCTAAGGATTTATGTTTGTCAAAGGATTAATTGTCATAACCAAGCATAAATTAGTCTTAAGAATGACGTAAATTAAGTCAAAGAGAAAGAAATTCCCATATATTCAGATGAAGAGTCTGCCATCCTTTATGCTAGCCATGTATTAACAAAATGGATGTAATGCATTTGATTGCACAATTTAGTATACTAATTGACTCCTCTGGACACACAGAAATGAATTGACCATCAAAGAAAAGGGTTGCATTCTTATTTATTTTACATTTTGTCAGTTATCTCCAATATAAATAGAAGTAACTTTAACAAATATCCATGATACGCCTCATGGACATGAATCTCATGTTCATGTAGCCCATCTCCCTGAAGCTCCTGTACTCTCCAGGCCTCATGTACATCATTCTGCCTCTGTAGTGGGGCTGCTCGTACATCAGCCAGTGGCCGTCCATCACGTTGCAGGACTGGCAGTCGGACATGCGGTAACGATCCATGATGTTGTCACAGTCCTCCGTCAGCTCATTCATCTGACCACCGAAGTTCTCCCTCTCGTAGATCCTCATCCTGAAGGATCCTCTGTGCTGTTAAAGAGTATAAACGGCAGTGACAGCTCAACTCACAACTGAAATTGAGTAATTTTTACATATTTTTTTTGCATACACACAGTTTCTTGTTCCTCTCTATTATATCCAATGTTTTTACATATTAGGGTTCAGGGTGACCTAAACCATTAGGTTCACAAAACTCAAACCAGTTAGAAAGGGGATAGGTTAGAAAGTCCAAAAACAGTAGGCTGTAGTTTTCTTGGAACTGTAACTTTGGAATGCAGACAGTGAAGCTAGTGGAGCCATCCAAATTTAACAATAATCATTGTGATCACTTAGATCTAAGGCTTCAGCCACCCAGTGATTAAAGTGACCTCATCACAAATTAAGGCCTTATTACTGAGGACTTGGGTCATATCAACTAACTGAAAGTTACTGATGCAAGGTTGAAACATGCAGAAAGACATGCCATTGGTCCACCTTAGCAAAACGAGGACACCATATTTTTAATGCAATTGACTAGTACTGTACTGTTGAGAGCCTCCTGAACCACGGAAACAGACACAATTAAAAACAAACACAGACTCACCATGGGGATCATGCGACAGGAGCGGACGGTCTCGAACATGCCCATACGGGAGTAGTCGGAGTACTCTCCCCTCCTCAGGAAGTACTGGTTCCCCATGTAGTTGGGGCGGTCGTAGACCATCCAGCAGCCACTCTCCACTCTGCAGGAGTGACAGCGGCTCAGGTAGGAGCTGAAGTCAGCACAGTCGCTGCTGCACTCATAAGAGCGCCCCTGGAAGTTCCTGTCCTCGTAGAAGATGATCTGATACAACAAAAACAATTCACCACAGATGGAGTAACCACATAGTAGGACTACTCTTTAGTTATATGGTAAAATTTCTTGCTGCCAACGATGTGGACAATAATGGGATTCACATTGTACCAAAGCTTAACATTTCCCATACCATAATGTTATTAAAGATTTTAAACTGCAATGACATTTTGTTTATTCTTTACATTGCTCTCTGTTGAAGTGAAAAGCTTGTCTCATTCAATTCTTTGCTTCCTCTCAGTCACATACCTAACTGAGCAGCCTCAATGCTTTCACTCATTTTCTTCTATACACTGCAAAACTCAGAAAGTTAGGTTTACTGAAATAATTGATGACAGCTTAATCAATCAAATTAATAGGGTTACAGACTTCTGGTAAGCCAAACTGATTAACGTTGCTCAACTCAGACCAATTGAGTAAAGTTAACCTGCTTAGTTAACCTGTATAGTGCACTGTCAGATTTGATTGTGACTCTTCATCACTCAACCGATTAAAAACTTCCAGATAGCAGGTTCCAAATTGTATATTTCCATCAGAGCCCAATTTTGTTAATGTGTTTGCTCAAAGATGATTTAGCCAATACCTACCTTGCCCATGTTTGATGCTCTTGTGGGATTTTGTCCGATTTGCAGTGGTTGGGCCGAGCTTTTATACTTTATACACCACGCAAAGGGTTTTTGTTATTTAAATTTCTCATCCTGATGAATAAGCAGGAGTGTATTGTACAGTATGTGGCGTTAATTTCAATCGCGCTATCATGGCCTCGTACAAAGGGAAGAGTGGACCAGAGGATTCATTCAAACAGCGGCCTGATACATTTTCATGACTTATTATTTTATGAATTATTGGAGGTTTTCCAACATATTAGACATTTTGTGATAAAGATTACATGCTCATTTTATAGCAGTTTAATATGATGCAGTGATGTTGATATTTTTCCTACTTATAATTGTTTCAGATAGAGCCATTAATTTAGTGTTGCACTGAAGTTTCAAACCAATTAAAGCAAAATTAAATATTGATTTCATTTTTTATGTAACTTACCCTACCTTTTTTCTGTTTAGCTGATGTAAGCATGGAATATGCACATGGACAGGGCCAGAGTTTTCTGGCTGAGCTGATTATGTGTGTGTGTGTGTGGGGGAATAAATGTCCAGTTAACATTATCCTTTTCCAATCACAAGGAACACTTGCAAAAGTGGCATATGAATGTAAAAAAATTAATAAATTTTTTTGTGCGAGGAACATAATTGCAAAATCATTTTCAGTTGTGTATGTTCATTCATATAACATGTATCAGGCCATTTCGTTAACAAAATCAGTAAATCTGTTATTGCAATACTCAGATTTGGAGTATTGTGAAAATGTTACCAGTAAGTATGCATGCAACTTGCAAGGAAACTTTAAAGTGACCATTACCTTTTCTTTGCATGACACACTGTACTATTATTTATGTAGCTACCATCCTCACTTGAAGAATTTAAAATGTAACTAAGCACTATAAGTGTTGGACACCAGGCTTCAAGCACGACAGATGGATCTTTTAAACAGCAGACAAACTGGCAACAAACCAATAACTGTAGTGAAGACCTTTTAATATTGCATTTAAATACATTTTACATGTTTTTCAAAATAAGGCATTGACCCTCTGCCTTTTGCCTCTTTTGTAAACAATTTGATTTTGTTCCAGCCTCTATATCAAACACTAATTTATCACATAGTATTCTTCAAAATATGCATTGTTTGATAGTATTTACATCAATGGACAGTGTCTTTTTTGCAGCAGTGATACTAAAGATCTCAGTAGAACTGTTAGCTGCTGTACATTAGCCTCCTTAAATCACTTTACTGATTTCACCAACAGGAATAAAAAATGACTCTTTGTCTGTGCAATAATGTGCTTTGACTGACTGTAAGATTCAGTGTGACCCCGGACAGATCAATGAAAACATTAATTAGCTTGCTGCTAGGTCTGCCTTTTCGAGTGATTTGCTTAGTCTGATTTAATGTAAATCAGTATTATGGCCCTTTTGTAGTGGAAATACAAATCACACTGGGAAACAGCCAGAGGCTGGCTCTTCACAGAAAAACAGGGCCGTGATAAAGAGAGCTCATGAATTTCTGGATGGAATTTTATATTTTTAAAAATCAATTTGCTAAAAATCTCACAGTCAGCTTTGTTGTTTAGAACTGTTTTTGGGAATGTGTTTGTGGTTTAGCTATTAGGTAAATAGGTTTGAGAGCTATTACTAAAATTTTCATGAAAGGAAAACCTCTCACTATAATAGTAATCAACAGCCTCGTGGCTACAAGCAAATGTGCAGCACTGCAGTACAATACTTAGACCTGTAAATGAAAATGTGAATGCATTTTAAATAATTTGCTGCTTGATTAAATTAGTATCAGCATTAACGATGCCTCATTTTATCCAGGCTGTGCATCTAAACTGAGAACTGGCTTGAAAAACAGCAGCACTGCTGCTATTGTGACATCACATGCATGTCATGTCATGCACAGTGGATTAAATGTACACTGACAGAGTACATTTAATCCATACTCGACTCATTAGAACTATTGAGTGACCAGACTTATTACTGTATGCACACCCCCCCACACGCACACACACACACACACACACACACACACTGTAGGTCCCTTAATCACTTTTAGATCTGAAAGTCATGTGTAACCATAACATACAACCTTGTGGAAATGTATCTGGGAATAATATGTTCTTATAAATTATGTAATAAACTTTATGTAGTTCATAGTATATATACAATGTAGTTCTTAGTATCCCCATAAGCTTGTTATAACATGATTTAGTAAGCTGGGAAGGTGGACGGTTGAGGTGCCAAAACAAGAACACCAACAACACAACAAAAACAATTTTCAAAGTCTTTCAATGTATGTATTATAGTGAGTATGTATTAATGTATGGATTATGTCATTGGTTTTTTAAAAAGTGGTATCTAATTTCATCATAATTCTAATATCAGGAACCACACATGGACACAGCAGCAGTCTGTCACTATCTGGTATTTATAAACAGGATAATAAGCATGTATAAGGATGTTATAGGTTATTATAAACTGGATAAACTGTAGCACTGCATCAGCTCTCAGTACAGTATATTACTTTGTACTTGCATAACTTCAAAATAAATGCTAAGGATTGAAAATGTCTGTCTTTAATCAAGGGACCAGTTTGTTCAATGGCATTGGGTGATACCATACAGCTTATAGTACACAGACAACCCGAGTCCCAGAGGTTCGCTCGGCTGCACACACGCAGCTGCAGACTGTTGAAGTTGCACCATTTCAGTACACAACGCAAAAAGTGACCACACTTTACTTTAGCCACTCTGAGCTGGTTTTCAAGTGGATGGCCAACTGCTGAAAACAACTGAAATGGGCAGATGTTTACAGCATGTTATTACTGATTTACTACATGTAAATATATACATATACTACATGTATATGACTATTTACTACATCTTTCTATGTTATTTAGCTATAACAGACTATAAAACAGGACAAACTGTTTAATAAAATATGACTAAAATGTTTCTTTCGGAAATAACAACAAGTATCTGAAATCCAGATTCATAAATTATGTTACAGTAGCCTGCGCATCGATTCAGGCTCAGGTCCCAATTTTAGTGTAGTATACTGATAAAATAGCTGATGCTTGCAACTATATTTTGTTAAGACTGGAATTAAGATTAGGGCTACATTAGCAACATAATTTTTCTACATAGTGAAAAATAAGGTTTGAGCGAATATGGGCATAATGCTGGTATAATGCATCATATAACTTGATCATAAACAATCCAAGTATAACATTTCACATCTGTTGCCCCAAATGAACATGCCAGTTCCAGGAACTGTGACCATGAAAAGTTCAAACATAGAAGGAAAAATCAAACTGAATCCAAAATATCAAGCTCAGGGAATTTGTAGTTACTAAACTCCATTTAAGACTGCTTGTTAGACAGCAAAAAGAAAATGAATGTAAAATATTAGTTTAGAATAGTAAGTGATCCTGAAAAGAAGACATTGATTGAACATGTATTAGTATCATGCATTTTAATATATTGTATCTACATTAGCTGCGCAGTGATCTGTAGTAGCACAGTTCAATAATTCTGTGAGTAACTGAATCCCGGTATCTGAAAATAACAGAGAATGATGCACATTTTGGCTACAAGCCTTCACCACTCTGATCCAAGGAACACTTGTGAAATCCCATATACACAAGTGTGGTTTTCAAAAGATTGGCTGGCTTAAAAGAGGCATTGGTATTTAACACATCCCATGCAAGCCAATGAAAGTAGACGCAAAGCAGATGCAATCAATGGCTGTATTCAGAAACAGTGCAATTCAAATGTAGGCCAAGAAAATGAGAGAACTGCCGTTTGTCTATATAGTTTCATAATTTGAAAATAGTGAAAAAACCAGAGAGCAAGAACAGAACCCTAACACAGATGGTCTGCCTATTAATGATCTGGCTATTAGTATCGAAAAAGGTTTAATGCAATACATTCCCAGTACAAAACGGTGAACTGGAAATCAGTAAAACATATAAAGCCGGAACAAACAAATCGCTTATGAACAGGAGGCAGAAGAAACTGCAATCTCAAAACTATAACAATCTGACCATAGCTTGAAGCAATAAACAAATGTACATACATAGCTGAGTGTGATTATATTAATTTAGCTGGAAACAAACAAGTAGCATCTCCTAAAACAGCCTACCTAACTGTCGTCAGTTGCGAGGTCTGTATCCAGTGAAGTCCAACACTCTGAAACAGTGAGAATGCTTTTTACACCTCTACCAGTAGATGGAGACAATAGGCTAAATCTTCAGGCATAAAGAAAACTACAGCATATAGTGTTCACTGGCACTTTGTTCTTCATGGGAAAAGCTAGTACAGTATTGCTGAAATATGTCTCTAATGAGTCATTTGATATTTTCATGACTACGTTTGGTCCTAAGAACATTTACAGCCAGCTAATGGTATTAAATATTATATTAAAAATAGTGTTTCACACATCTGAATTGATAAACATTAGCTAGCTAGTTAAACTAGCATCACAGTCATCATAGAGGACAGATTTATGTCCTTTAATTTATGATGATAAGGCCGCTAGCAAGCAATTTTCTTTGAAGTTGTTAATTTTAATATTCAGAATACACCCCTAACCCCCTCTACGAGGTATCTAGAAAAATCACTCATGCTTTTGCTTTCTGACTTAAATACCAGTTTCAAAATACACTTTTTTGTTGACAAGTATAGAATAGTGGACATATAAATATTCACCTAACATAAAATTATATATAGCAAAAAAAATTCATACAAATGGTAAAAAAATAATTAAGCTACTTTTACCAATGGTAAATAATGTATTAGTTGTAAATGATCTTATGTGAATGTAAAGTGAATAATTGAAGCCGCTATCAAAAAAGTGTACATATACTCTATTTACAGTTGTAGGAAAAGTCATGTTTGCTTTGTATTATCCATTTCTACAAAAGAAATATGAAGTTGCATATAATCATTTGACACTAGAGAGCACAATGAGCGACTAAAATCACATGACTTTAGGCCAGTTCTACAATTTGATGTTGCTTTGAATTTGTAACTCGAATAATCTGCAAAGTTGGATTGGATGGTGTACATTGGTGGAGTTGCATTGAAAGGGACCCTTTGTCTATGATGTAATTATCCTTGCAGGAATCCAATAGCAGTTTGTAAATCAAGCTATGTTTTCAATGTTTAGTACTGGCGTCACTGTATGACGACAATACATGACATGGTACAGTGCTGATACAGGTTTTATGCTCCTTTTCAGGTTTATTTTCATTAAATTCAAATGGAATCAATCAAAGGCTATTTATACCATGCAAAAAATATAACTTTTGAATGACTTTTATTTATATCGTAGGAAGCCCTTCCCATGATGCACAATGTTATTGTTTTTTATAGATAAGGTGCGTTGAGATTCACCTAGCTGTAACGGATTTGAGAAGCGCTAGCGTCATACTTTTAGCTCCACAAGTACAGCACACTTAAAGGGGCTAAAAGATGTGAAATGAACTTGACAAATCTGTCTATGCTGCAAAATATATGCCAAGCACTCGAAAAGTAAATGCTGTTGTCTACGGCAATTGGCAATGCATGAAATATTATTATAATACCGTGCACTGTATCAAACAAAAATAGCAAAAAAAAAAAATTAAAAACATTATGCGGGCCGTTTTAAATAAATAAATACATAAACGTGCTCATGTGAAATAAAATATGAGATTATTTTCAAAATAATTTTCAATTTTTCACAATGGGCTGAATGAAATAATATTATAAAGTATTGCCATGCACTGGATTGGCCTTTTTAAAGTTGGCATCGCAGCTATTGCATTGCGTTGATACAGTCATTAGATTGGAACAAAGGGAAATCAAAGTTGAACAAACCATTTTTGCTGATATGCAAATCAGGGTAATTTAGTTAACAATCAGTTTCCCCTGTCGGCACATTCTGTTAATACATATAAACTTCAGCTCTGTGACTGCAGACTGGGGAGGAGAGCAATACCAACAATGGGGAAGGTAAGATCACGCAACATTATTGTAAGATTATTGGAAATCGAATGTGTTGAATTAGTAATATACCTACATATCTCCCTGTGTTTATTAAATGTAAAAAACCCTAAAAATGATCTGAATTTGGTTGTCAACACAAATACATTTCAACAATTCTTTTTATGGTTGCCCCCCATTGCAGATTAACAAGTGTTTTCTGGCGTTTAGGTAAAGCAAGAAGGGCAGTATTTATTCATCTACAATGCTCTATATAGCAATGACCCATAATGGAAAAGGCAGAGATGCATTGTAGTTTTTTTTAAGCTCACCAATGTGTCTGTCGCCTGCTGCTCCCTCCTAGATTGTATTCTATGAGGATAAGAATTTCCAAGGTCGTTGCTATGAGTGCAGCAGCGACTGCCCAGACCTGCACTCCTACTTCACCCGCTGCAACTCCATCAGGGTGGAGAGTGGCTGCTGGGTCCTGTACGAGCGCCCCAACTACATGGGCTACCAGTACATCCTGACCCGGGGGGAGTACCCTGACCACCAGCAGTGGATGGGCTTCAATGACAGCATCAAGTCTTGCAGAATGATCAAAAACGTAAGCCACAGACCCACGAACGAGTATCACAGTTCTCGTGCAAAAAAAAACTGCCATTTTACTTTCAATGTTTCAATAATTAATCCAAGGATGCATATTTGCATATTGTGGCAAAATGCATTTGTACTATGGTGGAAACTGACAACATTGGCTCTGAGGAAATGTTACAGCATAGCTTTCCATTTAGAATATGTAGATTTACATTACATTTAAAACATGATATTAATGCAGAATGCCAGGTTTAGAATGGTCTTGCTTATAGTCCTCTGACCTTGCCAGAACAGATATTTTTGTTTAAAAATAGGTGCAGTATCACTAGGTATACATGATCAGAAATAAGAAGGGCTCTTTTATATCAATTTTATTCAACATTTTTGCAACTGTGTGTTGTCAATCCGGACGTGAAAGAGTGTAGTCCTGATTTTCGCAGGGAAGCGCACAACACAGAATGGAATGTTACAGCAACAAGGAATTAATCAGTCAAAAGCCAACACACAATAACTAGAGATAAAAGGGTCCAGTTTTGGCAGCAGTTCACCGATACACCCAACTGGTGAAGGATGGATGCCAAGAAAACCTTTTAAAGGGGAATGTTTATTTGAGGCCTAGTCTATTTCAGGGTTCGTTTTCAGTACCCGTTACTATGCATAATCAATGTGTATACAAAATCATATATATTAAATGTCTTAATATGTATAAACATTATTGTATATTATCTATCAAGACCTTACTAGCAGGCTATGGTTCTTTTAGCATTGTATTCAAATTACTAGCATCCTTATTCTTTTCAAAGAAATCGTAATCAGATAGAAGAGGCCGGCCATGTTAGAGTAATCCATATGTGTTCATGCCTTTTCAATTTAAGGTCTACGGAAATGTATATAAACTAAGAATTTATGAGAGACCAGATTTTGGAGGCCAGATGGTAGAGCACACCGAGGACTGCCCATCAGTTCAGGAAGCCCTCAAGTTACGCGAAGTCCACTCCTGCGTGGTGATGGATGGCGCCTGGGCGTTCTATGAGCAGCCCAACTACAGGGGGCGCCAGTACTTCTTGGAGCGTGGGGACTACCGGCAGCCGACAGACTGGGGTGCCACCTCGCCCGTCGTGGGCTCCTTCCGCAGGATCACCGACTTCTAAGGCACAACTGCCCCCACTTTCCCATCAGGAATACCCTAAAAACACCCACCAATGACTGTCCCCCACCCTCAGCCTCCATCCTTTCCCCAGGGGTGTCCTGAGTTTGTGTTTCTCTATCCTGCCAATAAATACACTATGTAAGCAGCAGAAATTGTGTGAGTTTCTCATTGTAATTACTGGATCACTGTTTCGGTACTGTAAGGGAAGAAACAGATGAAATGTGTACACTATCATTGACACTGACAGCACTGACCTTATCATTTTTGATCATCAATATATTTAATCAGATACTTTTAAGACTTGGTGTCAGAAGAGTGGCTAGAAGGGACAGAACTGTTGCGATTAGAACCTACAACCTGCTGTACCTCTTAAGAGTGGGACACTTCACATCAGAGTAACATATTTGGCACACCTGAATCCTGTACAAAAAAAAAGGAAAAAAATCAGACCAAACAGTGTCTGTTCATTGTGTCCAACAGCCAGAATATTAATGCAGTACTCCAGTGGTAAATGTAATCAAACCCTTTCTTATGTATTGAAGAATTATTCAGCGGCTAAAAATATGTTCCAACCTCCATTCAGTCAAATTAAATCTCACAATTAAATTCAATCTCTTTCCTTATACATGTACACATAATCACCCAAAAAATGAAACCACAGATATATGAACCTATTACAGGTTGACTGTATGAAACTGAGGTAGCATGTACAATTACATATTGGCAATATTAAGGTTGTTATAATTGATATAACTGATAAAAAAATATAAGAATCAGTAAAATTGGGTATGTCTTAGTACAACTGCTGTACATAAAACTATTAGAGAAAATAAATGGTGTTTGATGTAAAAAGGCCATAACAAAATCTAATCAAAACTGTCAAATCAATGCATTTTTTCCTACAATCTCACTTTTATTTTGAAATGGGATGGTTGATCTGAGACCTTAATTGGATGACTACAACGCATGTATGCATGTACAGGCTCATGCATGCATGTACAGTCAGCTGACTATAACTGGTGACTATGTTTGCTTTAGCCCTTATTTCTTTTGGCCTGTACAGAAAAAACTCAAAACACATCAAGGCTACAAGGCAGATTTGATAATATCATCATGGTATTATTACCTGCCACATTAAATTAAATGCTTATTTATGACAACTCATTAGTGACCATTTGGTACCAGTCCTTTGCGCAGGTCATTTGGCAGTGCTACTGTGTTGTATAATGACCATGTTACACATAACACATAGTACCTGTACTTGTCTAAAAGACAACCACCGACTGTAAACTGCAAATAAAATGAATGAGTTTCTTTGACTAATTAATTAATTCATGAAGGGTGATTGTCTGACAAAACAATAAGTACAATAAATATGAATGTGCAATTTTTTAATTCTCCAGGTCATAATTTCAGACCCCTTTAGTAGTGTTGGGCTGTAGGGCTAGGCCTTGCTGACTTGTGAATGGGGTGGCCCTGATAGACGATTTCATTCTCATGTGAGTGCAATCAGTTGTGCCAACAGCATTTGAGAAACAACTGGGAAAATATTGCATGGCTGTATCAGTCTGATGTCACCACATTCCAAACTTTTTAAGAGAAATGTAACGTTTGAATTAATTGTGACTCAAGGTTAAGGCCTGAATTTCATTGGCTGAATCTAGGACGATGAATGAAGAGCCTTCCATTTTTTTCTTTTTCATCTCTTTACAAAGCCAAACACTCTGGGACTTGAATATGAAATTGTATCATGCTAGGTTAAACTTTTGGCAATAAAATTGGAATCTAGAATGCAGCCCAGTGGCAACTAGGAATGCAACCACTGACTAAAGTAGTAAGCATAAAGGAATAATTATGGTAATATCACAGATGACATGACCTACACGTTCAGTAAAGTGCAAGGTTCATTTCACAAAAACAAAGCAAACACACAGTTACACTGAAATAAAATGCTGCCAGAGCTGCAAAGGGCTAAAAAATATTTTTATTATTATTATTTCTAGTGATTTCCAGATAACTAGCCTGAATCACCCTTGTTTTTTTTATTGCATCCACTGAGTTAGGGAATACTTTGCACTTTCCATCTCCCATTGTTAGTGGATCGGTGATTCAGTGCTTTAGAACAATGCGTTGAGCCTGGATAAATTTTTGAATTGCTGATTGAAATATCTGATTCAATTGTACAAACCATGTGCTTGTGCTGGTATTGTTCTGGGTGTGTATAAAGAGAATAATTGCCTGATTCTGATTTGATGTTTTATGTATTGCGCCTGGTGATCGAAGATGGAGAAGGTAAGTCACACCTTGGAAGGGTTTGGTTATTAACAGCTCCTCAATAGCGGACGGTTGGAGGAAACTCATGTGAAAGTTTGATGCAGAATACTTCAGGCTGGAATGAGTTGCACCTGTGGCTCTGATGCGCTGTTTTTTGTGGGCAGATCATCTTCTACGAGGACAGGAACTTCCAGGGCCGCTGCTTTGAGTGCTGCAGCGACTGCGCAGATCTGCACTCCCACTTCACCCGCTGCAACTCCGTCCGGGTGGAGAATGGCTGCTGGGTGCTCTTCGAACGGCCCAACTACACGGGATATCAGTACATCCTGTTCCCCGGAGAGTACCCTGACTACCAGCGCTGGATGGGCTTCAATGACTGCGTCAGGTCTTGTCGCATCATTAGGAATGTAAGTAGAGAAAAGCTTTGTTTCTGCATTAGAGAGACTTGTGCACTGAATGCATGCATACAAACCTTAATTAAAGAGAACCTTGATTCCAACATTGCACTTTGGGTGGAAAATGTTTGAGGAAATGTATAAGATGCAATTTAAGTTGGGCAACTGAGTTTTATCAGAGAGGGTGCAATGTAAGATGTCCTCAGGGAATGAAAGTGTACTGTAATTTCTCAATATTTAATGACAAATTATATGTCATTAAATATTGAGGGCAGGTTACTATTTGGGGAAGATGCATAATTTGTATGGCCTAAAAGGCAGTGATACCATAATGTGTATTGCAGTGTTATATGTATAATTTACGATCTTGAATATCTAAATGTGGTGTTTGGAGAGACTGGAGTGGTTTGGCTCCACATATTTTAATATACATGTGAAGATAATATAGAGTAATGAGTGATTTCAAAAATACCAATGAAAATGGTGAGAAGCTGATGATGATGAACTGGAAGATAATGAATGATTTTCACATGA